>LR999966.1:30701059-31910622 GCA_905220375.1 Tachina fera | reverse complement strand
TCTTTGCTCCAGCATATTTTAGAAGAAAATTAACATGAATTATAAGCGCTGCTCACAGCAAAATTTTGAATTAGAAATATTGGGAGAGGTAATGCTGATAAAATTTAAAGGTATAATTCGCGCTGGAGAGCTAAAATTTTATACACATATAAGTGTCGCTGCGTAAGCCATTGGAAAAATCTTTAAGAAACAAGTACGAGTGCTATATTCGGCTGTGCCGAATCTTATATACCCTTTACCAAAGTGCGTTTTTGTAGTATAGAGATACATACATAAGCACAGAGATATGTAGGTACATATTAATTTTTTAAAAAATGCATACTTTTTTCTCTAGTGCAATTTTTAGGTTTTTGGCATTATGTTTAATTTGGTGGTTTTTATATTTTGGCGATTTATTTTATTTTGCTGATTTTTTTAGTTTTGTCGATTTTTTTTGGTTTTGGCGATTTTTTTCGGTTTTTGGCGTTTTTTTTTACTTTTGGCAATTTTTTCGTTCTGGCGATTTTTTTGATTTTGACGATTTTTTTTTTTCATTTAGGCGATTTTTATATTTTTTTTTGGCGATTTTTTTTCATACAGGCTATTTTTTTTGTTTTGGCGATTTTTTTTATTTTGGGGATTTTTTTTCATTTAGGCGATTTTTTTTAATTTTTAGCGATTTATGTTCATATAAATATTTTTTTTCTCGTTTTGGCGATTTTTTTCGGTTTTTGGCCTTTTTTTTAATTTTGGCGATTTTTTTTCGTTTTGGCGATTTTTTTGATTTTGCTGATTTTTTTTGGCGATTTTTTTCCATATAGGCAATTTTTTTTGTTTTGGCGATTTTTTTTCAGTGTTTGGCGTTTTTTTTTTTAATTTTGGCGATTTATTTTCGTTTTGGCGATTTTTTTTATTTTGGCGATTTTTTTTTCATTTAGGCAATTTTTTTAATTTTTGGCGATTTATGTTCATATAAGCATTTTTTTCTCGTTTTGGCGATTTTTTTCGGTTTTTGGCCTTTTTTTTAATTTTGGCGATTTTTTTTCGTTTTGGCGATTTTTTTGATTTTGCTGATTTTTTTGGCGATTTTTTTCCATATAGGCAATTTTTTTTGTTTTGGCGATTTTTTTCAGCGTTTGGCGCTTTTTTTTAAATTTGGCGATTTATTTTCGTTTTGGCGATTTTTTTTTATTTTGGCGATTTTTTTTTTTCATTTAGGCGATTTTTTTTAATTTTTGGCGATTTATGTTCATATAAGCATTTTTTCTCGTTTTGGCGATTTTTTTAGATTTTTGGCGTTTATTTTTAATTTTAGTGCTTTTTTTTTCATTTTGGCGATTTTTTTCGTTTTGGCGATTTTTTTTAAATTTTTGGCGATATTATATTTTTTGGATTTTTTAGTTCTACCGTTTTTAAAAATTTCAACAGTTTAGCTCTTACGGTTTCCAAGATATAGCAATTTGTTAAAATTACATAGTCAAAATTGCATTAACTGATGGACCACCCTTTAATTTAAATTTTTTAATTTTAGTGTTAATTGTTGTAGCATGTATAAAAATACACTAATTTTAAAAATTTCAAGTGTCAATATGCATATGTACATACATAATACAATTGTATGTATATTACATGGGATTTAAAAAGTTTTCGTCACTCATTTTGGAACACCCTTTAATTTTTAGCTTTTATATATTTCTTGTTGTAGCGACCAAAGTTCTGCATACACTGTCCAAATTTCAGACCCGTAGCTTTTACCGTTCCTGAGAAAATAACCTTCTTCCTAAAACATGAAATATGTTTAATTATTAGAAAAAAAGTTAAAGTTTTCCAACCCTGGAAACGTTTTTTTTTAATTTGTTAAATTTAAAAAATTTTTTTTTAATTATAAATACCAATTTTATTCATACCGAAATATAAAATAAGTTAATTTAATAAAAAAGTAATAAAAACTTGTTTTCGGTAGTTATTTTCTATGGGTAAATTGAGTTTGAGTTTTCCAGCTCTGAAACCGTCTGCACGATTTTGCTGAATTTCAATAGCAAAATTTTTCGGAAAATTTCTGACACACCAGTCCAAGAACGAAGTCGCTAGCTCTTCTGGGAGCTTGGGAAAACCGATTTCACGTACAGACAGACAGACAGACGGACAGACGGACAGACGGACATCGCTTGTTCGTCTTCCCTATGCATAAGGATCCAGAATATATATACTTTATGTGTCTCTTATTAATATTGTAGAAATTACAAACGGAATGACAAACCTATATATACCCTTTTACCATTTTTTGGTAAAGGGTATAAAAAACAAAATGATGATGCATAATCGACTGCTATAAAATGGGTATTGCCTACCTCTGTACTAAGCCGAATATAAATGTGTTTAACTACAATTTTTTGTAACATATAAATTTCTTTTGGTTTCTTTATTAATAAAAAGTTAAGTTAAGTTTTTAAGTTATTTTTTAATAAAATTATGCGTTATGATTTACTTTTTTTCGACTCAAACAGACTACCTAGATAATCGATTCTTCATTGTATGTATCACTAAACATAAAATGAGAGCGAAAGTAGCATGATGTTGCCAACATAAAATTACAAAAGAAGCAAAATCGTTTAATAGTTAATTCACTGATATTAATCATCAAATTTTTATTAGAACTTAATAAAGCAAAATATTTTTCAGAAGTAATGTACAGATTACTCGGTAATTTTGGCTCGGTAATTTTGGCGAGGTGGGCGGGGCTACGCCCATAAAAGTCAGAATTAAAAAAGCTAATATAAGGCGCTTAATGGAAGCTATTTTATTGAAATTTGACATATATACTGCGGTAATGCAAGGCTATAAATTTGTTAATAAAAAAGTGGGCGTTGACACGCCTATACAATTTTAACCTCATTTTAATGCCCTGCGGCTCAGCATATTTAGATAAACTATTTATGTGGTTATTATTATCCTTTTGCAACGAAACTTGACACGAATACTAAGCACTGGCCGAAACAAATGTTGGGCATGGAAAAGTGGGCAGGGTTACGCCTATAAAAAATTAAAACTAAAAGTTGCGCTAGGGAGATGAAATTTGATACACAAGTAGGTCTAGGTGAGAAACCAACTAGAAAAATCTGAAAACCTGGCAATTTTGTTTAAGGGGTCGGGATTGCGCCCATAAAAATTTAAAATCAATAGTTGCGCTTATAAGCTGAAATTTGATACACAAGTAGGTCTAGGTGAGAAACCAACTAGAAAAATCTGAAAACCCAAAAAATGTTATCAGAATGGGCGGGGCTACGCTCATATTATTTTGAACTAAAAATTTAATATACAGCTTTTAATTCAAGCCAATTTAGTGAAATCTTGCATACGCGTTGCACGTGCACAAGACTTTAAACTATCACCTCAAAAAGTGGGCGTTATCATTCCCATAAATTGTTAGCCTTGTGTTTAATTTTCTTTGCTGCAGCATATTTTAGAAGAAAATTAACATGAATTATAAGCGCTGCTCACAGCAAAATTTTGAATTAGAAATATTGGGAGAGGTAATGCTGATAAAATTTAAAGGTATAATTCGCGCTGGAGAGCTAAAATTTTATACACATATAAGTGTCGCTGCGTAAGCCATTGGAAAAATCTTTAAGAAACAAGTACGAGTGCTATATTCGGCTGTGCCGAATCTTATATACCCTTTACCAAAGTGCGTTTTTGTAGTATAGAGATACATACATAAGCACAGAGATATGTAGGTACATATTAATTTTTTAAAAAATGCATACTTTTTTCTCTAGTGCAATTTTTAGGTTTTTGGCATTATGTTTAATTTGGTGGTTTTTATATTTTGGCGATTTATTTTATTTTGCTGATTTTTTTAGTTTTGTCGATTTTTTTTCATATAGGCAATTTTTTTTTGGTTTTGGCGATTTTTTTCGGTTTTTGGCGTTTTTTTTTACTTTTGGCAATTTTTTCGTTCTGGCGATTTTTTTGATTTTGACGATTTTTTTTTTCATTTAGGCGATTTTTATATTTTTTTTTGGCGATTTTTTTTCATACAGGCAATTTTTTTTGTTTTGGCGATTTTTTTTATTTTGGGGATTTTTTTTCATTTAGGCGATTTTTTTTAATTTTTGGCGATTTATGTTCATATAAATATTTTTTTCTCGTTTTGGCGATTTTTTTCGGTTTTTGGCCTTTTTTTTAATTTTGGCGATTTTTTTTCGTTTTGGCGATTTTTTTGATTTTGCTGATTTTTTTTGGCGATTTTTTTCCATATAGGCAATTTTTTTTGTTTTGGCGATTTTTTTTCAGTGTTTGGCGTTTTTTTTTTAATTTTGGCGATTTATTTTCGTTTTGGCGATTTTTTTTTATTTTGGCGATTTTTTTTTCATTTAGGCAATTTTTTTAATTTTTGGCGATTTATGTTCATATAAGCATTTTTTTCTCGTTTTGGCGATTTTTTTCGGTTTTTGGCCTTTTTTTTTAATTTTGGCGATTTTTTTTCGTTTTGGCGATTTTTTTGATTTTGCTGATTTTTTTGGCGATTTTTTTCCATATAGGCAATTTTTTTTGTTTTGGCGATTTTTTTCAGCGTTTGGCGCTTTTTTTTAATTTTGGCGATTTATTTTCGTTTTGGCGATTTTTTTTTATTTTGGCGATTTTTTTTTCATTTAGGCGATTTTTTTTAATTTTTGGCGATTTATGTTCATATAAGCATTTTTTCTCGTTTTGGCGATTTTTTTAGATTTTTGGCGTTTATTTTTAATTTTAGTGCTTTTTTTTCATTTTGGCGATTTTTTTCGTTTTGGCGATTTTTTTTAAATTTTTGGCGATTTTATATTTTTTGGATTTTTTAGTTCTACCGTTTTTAAAAATTTCAACAGTTTAGCTCTTACGGTTTCCAAGATATAGCAATTTGTTAAAATTACATAGTCAAAATTGCATTAACTGATGGACCACCCTTTAATTTAAATTTTTTAATTTTAGTGTTAATTGTTGTAGCATGTATAAAAATACACTAATTTTAAAAATTTCAAGTGTCAATATGCATATGTACATACATAATACAATTGTATGTATATTACATGGGATTTAAAAAGTTTTCGTCACTCATTTTGGAACACCCTTTAATTTTTAGCTTTTATATATTTCTTGTTGTAGCGACCAAAGTTCTGCATACACTGTCCAAATTTCAGACCCGTAGCTTTTACCGTTCCTGAGAAAATAACCTTCTTCCTAAAACATGAAATATGTTTAATTATTAGGAAAAAAGTTAAAGTTTTCCAACCCTGGAAACGTTTTTTTTAATTTGTTAAATTTAAAAAATTTTTTTTTAATTATAAATACCAATTTTATTCATACCGAAATATAAAATAAGTTAAATTAATAAAAAAGTAATAAAAACTTGTTTTCGGTAGTTATTTTCTATGGGTAAATTGAGTTTGAGTTTTCCAGCTCTGAAACCGTCTGCACGATTTTGCTGAATTTCAATAGCAAAATTTTTCGGAAAATTTCTGACACACCAGTCCAAGAACGAAGTCGCTAGCTCTTCTGGGAGCTTGGGAAAACCGATTTCACGTACAGACAGACAGACAGACGGACAGACGGACAGACGGACATCGCTTGTTCGTCTTCCCTATGCATAAGGATCCAGAATATATATACTTTATGTGTCTCTTA
Organism: Tachina fera; assembly: GCA_905220375.1. Lineage (NCBI taxonomy): Eukaryota > Metazoa > Arthropoda > Insecta > Diptera > Tachinidae > Tachina > Tachina fera. Next base: position 31,904,979 of record LR999966.1, on the reverse strand, counting down.
TTAATATTGTAGAAATTACAAACGGAATGACAAACCTATATATACCCTTTTACCATTTTTTGGTAAAGGGTATAAAAAAGTTTTACCCAGTATACGGGGCCACGACGTAAAAACTAAAATTCGCACTAGCAAGCTTAAATTTGATACACAAATAAATCTAGATTAGAGATCACTAAGAAAAATCTGAAAAACCAAAAGTTGCTATCAGGTGGTGGAAATATGCACTTCAAATTCAAAATTAAGATAAATTTTATTAAAATTTTTCATACACATTGCATTTATCCAAAATAAAAGTGTCCTATTTTGAAAATTAGCCGTGACTTCACCCATAAATCGTAGTTTTTTCATTCATGTACTTGGGCTTAGCAGTTTTAAATTTACTACTCATATATTTAACTTTTTAATACCAAACTTTGCATAGACCATGAGCACTAGCAGATATAAAAGTCGACGGGGCCAGTCCCATAAATATTTTACATAATTAAAATTTATTTGACATATTGTCAGAAGTTTAAATACTACAATAATTGAAATTTATTTGATGGTGGTTTAGTATGTCTATATACATACTCCATTGGCGCCTGAAAAAAATAAAATGAGTTCACCTGAATATAAATTATTTGCTGGGTTTTGTATCAGTTTCAAGGCCTACTAAGCTTATTTTGTCTTTGTGATTTTCAAAAATATTATTATTTTATGAATTCTCATATAGTTTTTGAAAGTCTGTGCATAAAGTAAGAGGTTTGTGACTGTTCAGGATTTGTGGTTGAAGTCTACTGATGATTTGGTTCAGGCGCCAATGGAGTACGTATATAGACATGCTAAACCACCAGCAAATAAATTTCAATTATTATTTTACATAATATTATACTATAGAGAGTTGACATTTTGTACACAAATAGTAATTGATGTACTCAATCGGAAAATCAAAAAATTAAAGCACCATCTACTCTATTGAAATTTTGCATGCGCATTGAGAATATACTTATGATTTATGTATTTTGGCTAAGCAGACTTTAATATGTAAATATATTGAGAAAATAGACGGCGTCGCGTCCACTAAAATTTACGGTGTATTTTACATGTTTCTTTCTAGATGACTCTTAGCAGATTGCGACCCGTTGTAATGACACAATAGTGCATTTTTAAGGTCTACAATCCAATGCCCATCACCCTCTAACCCATTATTTTTTTCAACTGGCACAGTGATCATTAATAGAAAACATACCAGAAATTTTAAGTTTAAAAAATGTTATTGTAGAACATTTTTCAAAAAGTAGTCAGATCCTCACAAAAACATAAATGTGAAGAAAGGTTAAGATCCTGTCCAAAATTTCGGCCATTAAAAGTAGTGAGATATAAATTTTGACCAAGTTCTTGTTTGCCACAATACCTAACACAGAAATATGTTATGTATTATATACATTTTTAATCGTAAGGGTGTCATATAATTTCTAGATAATTTGCTAACTTGGCAATATTTTTACTTTTCTAAAAAGGAGGGACAAGTTTTTAATTTTTCATTTCTTTAAATCGGTAAAAATATTTTAAATTTAGAAGATCATCTAGAAATTATATGACACCCTTACGATTACAAATTTATATAATACATATCATATTTCTGTGTTAGGTATTGTGGCAAACAAGAACTTGGTCAAAATTTATATCTCACTACTTTTAATGGCCGAAATTTTGGACAGGATCTTGGCCTTTTTTCACATTTATGTTATTGTGAGGATACATATTTACGCTGCAGTCTGTCAATGCATTTATTTAACACTGTATGCAAAGGTATTTGCCCGATTGCATGAGTGTCAAATGTGCATTGCACAAAAATACTTTCAATGCAATTGGATGTTATGTATGTTGCGGTCAAGTTGACTCTAAGTGTTTACTATACAATGTTAGTCGCAATGATAGTTCGAAAACGCTACAAAACGTTTTAAATTAAAAAATTCTAATAATTCGCTTTAAACGGAAATTCCCGGAATCCCGGGAAATTTAAAAACCAATCCTGATTTTCCTGGAACTAAAAAAGTGCGGGAAAAGAAAACTCTAATACTTCTTCATTTTATAAAACCAGGCTATTAATGAATGAAAAAATAATAAATGCAAAGCCGTTTATCTCACCAACAAAATCCTGCCTTTTACTAACGGCAAGTTGTAATAATGGCCTTTAAAGTTTAAGCTTACCATGAACACTGATTTGCTTATAAATCCCAAAAGAATAAATTCCTTTCAATAAACATTTGACATGTATCAATTTGCTGTAAATATTTACATAAGAACATTTTATCTAAATTTTATTTGTTATTTGCATATGACACTAAATGAAGTGAATTGAAAACTTAATTTTAGAATGTTCAGAAAAAAAACATAGCGACGCACATGCTTACCCTGTAGGCAACTTGGGTATTTTAGTCATAACTCTAGTCGACTATTTTGTTGATTTTTTGGCGACATTGTCAACGAAGCGTCAACAGATAAATATTTGCTTTTGATTAGTAAAAAATATTATGGAATTATGGCAAAAAAAAACGCCAGTGTGTAGACTAGAGTTAGTAAAATGTACTAGTGAATCTCTGTTTCCAATGACTACATATCGTCGGTTTAGAGTGTAAACCTGCTAAATCCGCTTTGTATAAAATATGACATTTTAATGCGGTTCGATGGAGAAAGAGACGCGGTATCGACTTGCTAAAATATTTATTTTAATTTGAAGCTCTAAATGTCAAAAAAAGTTAATATATTAGACTAGTTTCTTAAGCTTTGTATAGAAACATTTAACAGTATTTTATCTCTCCTATACAATTTCCTGGAAGGAGTTAGCAGGTTTACACTCTAAGCCGACGATATCGCTCATTTACTTCAATAGTGTCATAACTCAAAAAATAAGTTTTTGAGCTAAACAAAACATGCGGCATTTAATATTTTATCTTCTGTACAAATTTCATATAAATAGTATGTACCATAACCTCCTAAGAGAAAAATATTCTTTCATGTTTTCATTGAGATGTATGCAAATTGAAAACTTAAAACGCGTTTTCTGCAAAACTGTTTTTTTTTGAGTTGTGACCTTATTGAAATAAATGAGCGATATGGTCTCAAGAGAACTACATACCTAGTCTATATATCAATATCAGAAGTAAGTTTTCACTGACGCTCACATGTTAAATGTCTATAGCAAAAAGCATTTTAATTCGTTAGTATTAGTGGTGACAAAGTCACACTTCCTACAGGATATTATATGTGTGATTCTGAATGTGCATACGTAAATAGATGTGTGTGTAAATAATTGGAAGTGTGTGTGTCAATTTTGTTATTGTTTCCCTTTTTATATTCTTTTTGATACTTAAATCTACCGCGCCATGATTACAGTGTTGTGACAACACTTGCAAATAATGGCAAATATTTAAACGTTTGAGTGTGTGCGTAATATGAAGTGTAAGTTTGTGTGTTATATTTACAAGATAAATGAGGAATAAGAAAATAACTAAATATATCTCTCTAAACAGTAATATCGAGCCATAACCGCCAAAAAAGCGGTTTTTGAACACCTCTTCTTATAAAATCGATCATTCATGATCGCAAATAACCTTTGGTTAAAAGATTTAGATGAAATATTCCGTCGCTTGAGATATTTTGGCGGTTATGCCACGATATGTTAACAAAAACTAATTGTCACTTTCAACAGTAAAAATGTAGTTACTTCCATACCAATAATGGAAAATGTGGCAAATTGTTGGCACTTTTGGATGTTTGATGGCCCTGTGGTACTCTCTAGGCTATTTTGGCCCTTTAAGCAAAAAATTCAACAAATTCCTTCAAACATTTGAGTACACTTTTTAAAGAAGTTTTCTCCGTTTTAAAAACTATTTTGTTTTTGCAGATTTTTATTTAAACTGGTTTCCGAAATCTGCGCCAGATTATGTTTTAAGTGGGAAGGACAATAGTATTGACAATAGTATTGTATAGTTAGGCATAGTTGTTCCTTTTGCGGCTTGTTCCATTTTGTTCCCAACAACTAAAAGAACTAGTTCGTTTTTTTCGTTCAGTTGCTCATTTCGATCAGTTGTTCAGTGAACAACAGAACAGAGATTTGCACAGTCATTGAATACTCTTTAATATTTTCTTCGTGTATTGTTATTTTAAAGTAATTTCATTTTATACTTAGCTTTTTTTATATTTTTGATTGAAAATTCCTTAAATGGAATAATATTGCTAATTTTTAACGCTACATTTACACATAAAAGTACTTTATTGAAATTTCTGTATACGTATTAAAAATAATAAAATTTTATGAAATAAATTACTTTCATGAAAATTTCTTCTTCATTTTCATATAAAAGCGAAAGTTCATTTTAAAAATGTCTTTAAATATTGTAAATACATACCGCCCTATGTATAAGCAAAAATTGGCATGAAGTTAGCATAAGTGGCAAAATTAAACATGATCTTAAATAGTTTTGCCATGAAACTTCCCATTTAATATCATGCTACGACATACTACGATGAGGTGGATTAAGATTAGGTAATGCTACCATTTTTAATGTCAAATTGTATGGAGGTACTCGTTAACAACTAATTCAATTTCGTCGCTTTTGCCAATTTTTGCTTATATATATGGCCGATAGTATCTAGCTTTGAGCGCACCATTATCGTAAGCAACAATAACCAAACTTTACAGGAGAACGTTTTTTTCGATTATTTCCAAATGTATGTATGGATAAAATTGAAAATTTTTTAATGCAGTTTGTGATAATTTTGCCCTGGTCAGTGATCGGGAGCAAAAACAATTTTGTATTTTCATATTTGGCACTAGTTGTGCCACTTACGATAATTTTTTTTTTCATATTAATGGAGGAATTTAAAAATTTTGTCGCTTACGATATTTTTCTTTTTGTGTTTTCTTATTTAATAGAAAAAGAAATCGGTACATTTCGTCTTTTTTAAATCTGATTACAATTAGGTTGCAAAAGCAAAAACAACAATATTATTTTGATAATAAATAGGTATTATAATAAAAAATATTATTTAAATATTATAAAGTGTTTTATTAATAATTATGTTAGGTATTTAGTGGTTTACTTACTTTGGAATTGTTTCCAAAGTCTGAGGCAGGCTTTTATTATAAAGTTCACAATTATTAGATACATTAAGTACACAATTAAATAGGTATTTTATTCAAGTATCACCTTAAATAATTTGGTGTCGATACCTGAAGAAATATATTTTGTTATATATCGATATTTCACTTTAAGTATCCGTTAACCGAAGCAGTCACTCTTATTCCAGTTGTCGTCATCGACGTCACTTTAAGACAATCCCAAAATTTGCGGCTGGCTTACTCGCTCTCGAGAAAAATTTTTCGTAACTGACAATATATTTCCGTTCCCTCAGGTCTAGAAAATAGCATAAGCCTGCCAACAGGAGTCAGTTATTTCCGAAAACGGATATACAAGCACCAATTTTTTGGTGTTGTTTTAAAGTGACGTCGATGGCGACAACTGGAATAAGGGTGAGTATTTATTTCTCTTTTTTTTATTTTGAAATATTTCGTATACGAGTATAAGGAAAGCGGTTATAAAAAAACTAATGTGGATTAAATTTCTAAAACAAATATTTTCGCTTGATAGCCCCCCGTTGCCACATGCAAGTAGTTACTTGAAAGTATCACTACCAAAAATCAGCAGATATGTCAAAAAATCACATAAATTTTTTGAGTGCCTACACCACACGGTGCAAGTTCATTTTTATTTAAAGTCTTATTGCCCTTTCACACACGAGAATAATTGTGTAATAATAATAATAACATGCCAGCAGCGTGACCGTTTGACCGACAAAAGTGGCAAATTGCCACTTTTTCGAGTGCTTTTGCCACTTTTTGTCTTCCTTTTTTAGGTTGAATTATATAAAAATACATTAAAAATAAAAAGTTTAGTGTAGTTTTCACGTTTTTTTTAATTTTGCCCCTTTTTGGTGCTACTTTTTGAAAAATGTCAGCGGTCACCCTGCATGCCAGTTTTGCTTAACAGCCTATTAAACGTTTAATAAACGTTTCATAACTTCGAAATTTTTAATGTAGCTTCTATGCTACTTTAAGCGTTTGATAAACAATTATGTACATACATACATATGTATAAAGAATAAATATTTTGATTTTTTCGGCTCTTGTGTGAGATTTTCTGTGGTTTTTCCATTCTATGTTTCTTGTTTATTCTTATGAATTTCTTTCGAACAAAAAGAAAAATACATATGTGACTATATATAAACATTGTTGAAAATTAAAGAATTCCCATTCTTTGGTAAAAAGATAAGTAGAATTATACACATAAGGGCATATGTATGTACATATGTACGTACAATCATACGTACACTATAGGAACTCAAACCCATTTGTAAGGCCCCTTTCACATTAGGCAACTTTACTTGCGCAAGTATAATTTTCAATTTTATTTATTTTCTTTTGAACTTGCTTCTATGTTCACATTCAGTTCATTTGTTGAGCAAGTTTAATTTTCTTATGCTCGAGTTTTCTTAATTTGTTGACGTTTTTTCACTTTTTATTCAGAAATAAAATTTTCTTAACACAAAATTAATTAATTAAACAACACACCGAAGAAGAAATAAAAGACAATGTCAAAAACAAATCAATATCCCAAGCCAACAATGACAGCTGAAACAGAATTGTGGCAGAATTGCCAAGTTCAAGCAAGTGTGTACTCAAATCTCGGCAATTCTTTCCCCTTCAACCGACCTTTCCTCTTACACCCAGAAACACAAGACTTGCGCAAGTAAAGTTGCCTAATGTGAAAGGGGCCTAAGTAACTTCAAACTGGTTCTTTATTAACCACAACTGGTGGATTAAGTGACTTTTTTCTTTGTCGCTGACTCACTATTTTATCATAGGCATGTCATAGGCAGCAGTCAATTAGCCATCTCTGCATGACTTTTAAATTGACTACTTACTACTTATTTTGCAACTAATTTTTAGTTAATTAATATTATAGTAAAAAAAAAGATATATGCATATTTATATTACATATATTCGGTGTAATTCATAAATGATTATTAACAGCTCAATAACACATTAATAGTCAAAAATCGCTAAATGTGTATTCATAAATGATTCTTAGCCTATTACGTACCTTTTCACAATGTATGGTTAAAAGATAACAGGGAGTTTAACGGCAAGTTTTGTACGAAGAACTGTCAGTTAAAGCTCACGTTAACTCTTAACCATACATTGTGAAAAGGGACGTTAGACGTTTAATAAACGTTTAGTAACTCAGAGATTTTTAATGTAGCCTCCATGCTACTTTAAGCGTTTGTAAACAATTATAAATAATATTTTCTTGATTTTTTTATTCCTTATGTGAGATTTTTGTGGTTTCTCACTTTTATGTTTTTTGTTTATTCTTATGCATGTCTCCAGAATAAAATTCTTGGGCAAATTTATTAATTTATGTAAGTTGGTACATGTATGTATGTATGCATAATTGTAGAAAAAGAAAAATACATACATATAAACATCGTTGAAAATTAAAGAAATCCCATTCATTGGCAAAAAGAAAAATAGAACTATAAAAATAAGGGCATATGTAAGTACAAGCATACGTATGTTTGTATGGTACTGCATGCTTACATATGTATGTATGTACATATGTATGTACAATAACATTTTAAAATTAAACAAGTACGAGTGCTATATTCGGCTGTGCCGAATCTTATATACCCTTTACCAAAGTGCGTTTTTGTAGTATAGAGATACATACATAAGCACAGAGATATGTAGGTACATATTAATTTTGTAAAAAATGCATACTTTTTTCTCTAGTGCAATTTTTAGGTTTTTGGCATTATGTTTAATTTGGTGGTTTTTATATTTTGGCGATTTATTTTATTTTGCTGATTTTTTTAGTTTTGTCGATTTTTTTTCATATAGGCAATTTTTTTTTGGTTTTGGCTATTTTTTCCGGTTTTTGGCGTTTTTTTTTTACTTTTGGCAATTTTTTCGTTCTGGCGATTTTTTTGATTTTGACGATTTTTTTTCATTTAGGCGATTTTTATATTTTTTTTTTGGCGATTTTTTTTCATACAGGCAATTTTTTTTTTGTTTTGGCGATTTTTTTTATTTTGGGGATTTTTTTTCATTTAGGCGATTTTTTTTAATTTTTGGCGATTTATGTTCATATAAATATTTTTTTTCTCGTTTTGGCGATTTTTTTCGGTTTTTGGCCTTTTTTTAATTTTGGCGATTTTTTTTCGTTTTGGCGATTTTTTTGATTTTGCTGATTTTTTTTGGCGATTTTTTTCCATATAGGCAATTTTTTTTGTTTTGGCGATTTTTTTCAGTGTTTGGCGTTTTTTTTTAATTTTGGCGATTTATTTTCGTTTTGGCGATTTTTTTTTATTTTGGCGAGTTTTTTTTCATTTAGTCAATTTTTTGAATTTTTGGCGATTTATGTTCATATAAGCATTTTTTTCTCGTTTTGGCGATTTTTTTCGGTTTTTGGCCTTTTTTTAATTTTGGCGATTTTTTTTCGTTTTGGCGATTTTTTTGATTTTGCTGATTTTTTTTGGCGATTTTTTTCCATATAGGCAATTTTTTTTGTTTTGGCGATTTTTTTCAGCGTTTGGCGCTTTTTTTTAATTTTGGCGATTTATTTTCGTTTTGGCGATTTTTTTTTTATTTTGGCGATTTTTTTTTTCATTTAGGCGATTTTTTTTAATTTTTGGCGATTTATGTTCATATAAGCATTTTTTCTCGTTTTGGCGATTTTTTTAGATTTTTGGCGTTTATTTTTAATTTTAGTGCTTTTTTTTCATTTTGGCGATTTTTTTCGTTTTGGCGATTTTTTTTAAATTTTTGGCGATTTTATTTTTTTGGATTTTTTAGTTCTACCGTTTTTAAAAATTTCAACAGTTTAGCTCTTACGGTTTCCAAGATATAGCAATTTGTTAAAATTACATAGTCAAAATTGCATTAACTGATGGACCACCCTTTAATTTAAATTTTTTAATTTTAGTGTTAATTGTTGTAGCATGTCACTCATTTTGGAACACCCTTTAATTTTTAGCTTTTATATATTTCTTGTTGTAGCGACCAAAGTTCTGCATACACTGTCCAAATTTCAGACCCGTAGCTTTTACCGTTCCTGAGAAAATAGCCTTCTTCCTAAAACATGAAATATGTTTAATTATTAGAAAAAAAGTTAAAGTTTTCCAACCCTGGAAACGTTTTTTTTTTTAATTTGTTAAATTTAAAAAATTTTTTTTTAATTATAAATACCAATTTTATTCATACCGAAATATAAAATAAGTTAATTTAATAAAAAAGTAATAAAAACTTGTTTTCGGTAGTTATTTTCTATGGGTAAATTGAGTTTGAGTTTTCCAGCTCTGAAACCGTCTGCACGATTTTGCTGAATTTCAATAGCAAAATTTTTCGGAAAATTTCTGACACACCAGTCCAAGAACGAAGTCGCTAGCTCTTCTGGGAGCTTGGGAAAACCGATTTCACGTACAGACAGACGGACAGACGGACATCGCTTGTTCGTCTTCCCTATGCATAAGGATCCAGAATATATATACTTTATGTGTCTCTTATTAATATTATTATGATTATTATTATGATTATTATGATGGACCACCCTTTAATTTAAATTTTTTAATTTTAGTGTTAATTGTTGTAGCATGTATAAAAATACACTAATTTTACAAATTTCAAGTGTCAATATGCATATGTACATACATAATACAATTGTATGTATATTACATGGGATTTAAAAAGTTTTCGTCACTCATTTTGGAACACCCTTTAATTTTTAGCTTTTATATATTTCTTGTTGTAGCGACCAAAGTTCTGCATACATTGTCCAAATTTCAGACCCGTAGCTTTTACCGTTCCTGAGAAAATAGCCTTCTTCCTAAAACATGAAATATGTTTAATTATTAGAAAAAAAGTTAAAGTTTTCCAACCCTGGAAACGTTTTTTTTTTAATTTGTTAAATTTAAAAAATTTTTTTTAATTATAAATACCAATTTTATTCATACCGAAATATAAAATAAGTTAATTTAATAAAAAAGTAATAAAAACTTGTTTTCGGTGGTTATTTTCTATGGGTAAATTGAGTTTGAGTTTTCCAGCTCTGAAACCGTCTGCACGATTTTGCTGAATTTCAATAGCAAAATTTTTCGGAAAATTTCTGACACACCAGTCCAAGAACGAAGTCGCTAGCTCTTCTGGGAGCTTGGGAAAACCGATTTCACGTACAGACAGACAGACAGACGGACAGACGGACATCGCTTGTTCGTCTTCCCTATGCATAAGGATCCAGAATATATATACTTTATGTGTCTCTTATTAATATTGTAGAAATTACAAACGGAATGACAAACCTATATATACCCTTTTACCATTTTTTGGTAAAGGGTATAAAAAACAAAATGATGATGCATAATCGACTGCTATAAAATGGGCATTGCCTACCTCTGTACTAAGCCGAATATAAATGTGTTTAACTACAATTTTTTGTAACATATAAATTTCTTTTGGTTTCTTTATTAATAAAAAGTTAAGTTAAGTTTTTAAGTTATTTTTTAATAAAATTATGCGTTATGATTTACTTTTTTTCGACTCAAACAGACTACCTAGATAATCGATTCTTCATTGTATGTATCACTAAACATAAAATGAGAGCGAAAGTAGCATGATGTTGCCAACATAAAATTACAAAAGAAGCAAAATCGTTTAATAGTTAATTCACTGATATTAATCATCAAATTTTTATTAGAACTTAATAAAGCAAAATATTTTTCAGAAGTAATGTACAGATTACTCGGTAATTTTGGCTCGGTAATTTTGGCTCGGTAATTTTGGCGAGGTGGGCGGGGCTACGCCCATAAAAGTCAGAATTAAAAAAGCTAATATAAGGCGCTTAATGGAAGCTATTTTATTGAAATTTGATATATATACTGCGGTAATGCAAGGCTATAAATTTGTTAATAAAAAAGTGGGCGTTGACACGCCTATACAATTTTAACCTTATTTTAATGCCCTGCGGCTCAGCATATTTAGATAAACTATTTATGTGGTTATTATTATCCTTTTGCAACGAAACTTGACACGAATACTAAGCACTGGCCGAAACAAATGTTGGGCATGGAAAAGTGGGCAGGGTTACGCCTATAAAAAATTAAAACTAAAAGTTGCGCTAGGGAGATGAAATTTGATACACAAGTAGGTCTAGGTGAGAAACCAACTAGAAAAATCTGAAAACCTGGCAATTTTGTTTAAGGGGTCGGGATTGCGCCCATAAAAATTTAAAATCAATAGTTGCGCTTATAAGCTGAAATTTGATACACAAGTAGGTCTAGGTGAGAAACCAACTAGAAAAATCTGAAAACCCAAAAAATGTTATCAGAATGGGCGGGGCTACGCTCATATTATTTTGAACTAAAAATTTAATATACAGCTTTTAATTCAAGCCAATTTAGTGAAATCTTGCATACGCGTTGCACGTGCACAAGACTTTAAACTATCACCTCAAAAAGTGGGCGTTATCATTCCCATAAATTGTTAGCCTTGTGTTTAATCTACTTTGCTCCAGCATATTTTAGAAGAAAATTAACATGAATTATAAGCGCTGCTCACAGCAAAATTTTGAATTAGAAATATTGGGAGAGGTAATGCTGATAAAATTTAAAGGTATAATTCGCGCTGGAGAGCTAAAATTTTATACACATATAAGTGTCGCTGCGTAAGCCATTGGAAAAATCTTTAAGAAACAAGTACGAGTGCTATATTCGGCTGTGCCGAATCTTATATACCCTTTACCAAAGTGCGTTTTTGTAGTATAGAGATACATACATAAGCACAGAGATATGTAGGTACATATTAATTTTTTTAAAAATGCATACTTTTTTCTCTAGTGCAATTTTTAGGTTTTTGGCATTATGTTTAATTTGGTGGTTTTTATATTTTGGCGATTTATTTTATTTTGCTGATTTTTTTAGTTTTGTCGATTTTTTTTCATATAGGCAATTTTTTTTTGGTTTTGGCTATTTTTTTCGGTTTTTGGCGTTTTTTTTTACTTTTGGCAATTTTTTCGTTCTGGCGATTTTTTTGATTTTGACGATTTTTTTTTTCATTTAGGCGATTTTTATATTTTTTTTGGCGATTTTTTTTTCATACAGGCAATTTTTTTTTTGTTTTGGCGATTTTTTTTATTTTGGGGATTTTTTTTCATTTAGGCGATTTTTGGCGATTTATGTTCATATAAATATTTTTTTTCTCGTTTTGGCGATTTTTTTCGGTTTTTGGCCTTTTTTTTAATTTTGGCGATTTTTTTTCGTTTTGGCGATTTTTTTGATTTTGCTGATTTTTTTTGGCGATTTTTTTCCATATAGGCAATTTTTTTTGTTTTGGCGATTTTTTTTCAGTGTTTGGCGTTTTTTTTTTTAATTTTGGCGATTTATTTTCGTTTTGGCGATTTTTTTTATTTTGGCGATTTTTTTTTCATTTAGGCAATTTTTTTAATTTTTGGCGATTTATGTTCATATAAGCATTTTTTTTTCTCGTTTTGGCGATTTTTTTTCGGTTTTTGGCCTTTTTTTTAATTTTGGCGATTTTTTTTCGTTTTGGCGATTTTTTTGATTTTGCTGATTTTTTTTGGCGATTTTTTTCCATATAGGCAATTTTTTTTGTTTTGGCGATTTTTTCAGCGTTTGGCGCTTTTTTTTAATTTTGGCGATTTATTTTCGTTTTGGCGATTTTTTTTTATTTTGGCGATTTTTTTTTCATTTAGGCGATTTTTTTTAATTTTTGGCGATTTATGTTCATATAAGCATTTTTTCTCGTTTTGGCGATTTTTTTAGATTTTTGGCGTTTATTTTTAATTTTAGTGCTTTTTTTTCATTTTGGCGATTTTTTTCGTTTTGGCGGTTTTTTTAAATTTTTGGCGATTTTATATTTTTTGGATTTTTTAGTTCTACCGTTTTTAAAAATTTCAACAGTTTAGCTCTTACGGTTTCCAAGATATAGCAATTTGTTAAAATTACATAGTCAAAATTGCATTAACTGATGGACCACCCTTTAATTTAAATTTTTTAATTTTAGTGTTAATTGTTGTAGCATGTATAAAAATACACTAATTTTAAAAATTTCAAGTGTCAATATGCATATGTACATACATAATACAATTGTATGTATATTACATGGGATTTAAAAAGTTTTCGTCACTCATTTTGGAACACCCTTTAATTTTTAGCTTTTATATATTTCTTGTTGTAGCGACCAAAGTTCTGCATACACTGTCCAAATTTCAGACCCGTAGCTTTTACCGTTCCTGAGAAAATAACCTTCTTCCTAAAACATGAAATATGTTTAATTATTAGAAAAAAAGTTAAAGTTTTCCAACCCTGGAAACGTTTTTTTTTTAATTTGTTAAATTTAAAAAATTTTTTTTTAATTATAAATACCAATTTTATTCATACCGAAATATAAGATAAGTTAATTTAATAAAAAAGTAATAAAAACTTGTTTTCGGTGGTTATTTTCTATGGGTAAATTGAGTTTGAGTTTTCCAGCTCTGAAACCGTCTGCACGATTTTGCTGAATTTCAATAGCAAAATTTTTCGGAAAATTTCTGACACACCAGTCCAAGAACGAAGTCGCTAGCTCTTCTGGGAGCTTGGGAAAACCGATTTCACGTACAGACAGACGGACAGACGGACATCGCTTGTTCGTCTTCCCTATGCATAAGGATCCAGAATATATATACTTTATGTGTCTCTTATTAATATTGTAGAAATTACAAACGGAATGACAAACCTATATATACCCTTTTACCATTTTTTGGTAAAGGGTATAAAAAACAAAATGATGATGCATAATCGACTGCTATAAAATGGGCATTGCCTACCTCTGTACTAAGCCGAATATAAATGTGTTTAACTACAATTTTTTGTAACATATAAATTTCTTTTGGTTTCTTTATTAATAAAAAGTTAAGTTAAGTTTTTAAGTTATTTTTTAATAAAATTATGCGTTATGATTTACTTTTTTTCGACTCAAACAGACTACCTAGATAATCGATTCTTCATTGTATGTATCACTAAACATAAAATGAGAGCGAAAGTAGCATGATGTTGCCAACATAAAATTACAAAAGAAGCAAAATCGTTTAATAGTTAATTCACTGATATTAATCATCAAATTTTTATTAGAACTTAATAAAGCAAAATATTTTTCATAAGTAATGTACAGATTAAAGCTGAAATAAGGAATTTTTATGAATTAGACTGATTATATATACATACATATATATGTATATTAACATATATCTAAGTACATATATAAATACATATACATATGTAAATATATATAAATATTATTATTATATTTACTAAAAATAAAAATTCGAACCGTTCATAGAAAATATTATACATATTAAGTATTGAAATTATTTAGTTTTTTCAAACACAACAATTTGGCATTTGATTTCATGGCATGCTTCTTTTAAATTTTTTTATTTTCTTTTCATTTACTTATTTTGCTTTTATTTATTTCTTACATGTGCTTCAATTCAATATGTTTGGTTGATATCTGCATGAGATTTAAACTAATTTGTAGTCAATTGCAAAATAGTTATTTTATAAGTTATTCTTTTTTGTCAATTGATTATATTATTTACTACAGGGTATGTTTGTATGGTACTGCATGTTTACATATGTACATACATATGTATGTATTCTTATTCGGGCTTGAGTTCAGTAATTTCAATGTGCAGCCACGCACTTCATCAGCACCGTAGAGATTGTTATTACACGCAAAGAAAAAACATGATTCAGAAATGATCACTACGGTAATTTTGTGTTCACTTCTGCCTCATATGGTTGAAAGAATTAAGCTATTCTAATAAAAATAGAGTTCGAACATTATAATTTTATTCTAAGCATCTAAATGTATGCAAATTATTACAATATGGTCGCCATTTCTCATTTATTTATTATAGTTGATCCAATCATACTAAACTTGTGGCGAATAAAATTCTGAAGAGCAATATACCTACATACATACATACATACATACATACATACATATGCACATACTTCAACAAATAGTAGTTAAATAAAATTTAATTGAAAAGCTTCTTACTGTTTTAAAAGAAACAAATAACTTTCGCATGCATTTTATATTAAATATACTCGTACATATGCATACATTAGTGTCAAAAATGTATATTGTTAACATATTACAATTTTACATAAAAATAGAATGTTTATCTTCATTATTCTATTTTGCTTAAAAAATTGTATTCTTGTTAAGGTGATAGATAGTTTTGCTAATACAAACTAATTATGGTTGTATAGAAAACACCATATCAAAATATCATCTCTTCTTCTTCAGTTTTCTCAAATTAAATACAAGTGTCAGTCAGACTTTTGATCGAAAAGTAAAAGAAAATAATAAAATATATTAGCGGTAAAAGTGAGTCAAATAAAATTAATAAGAACCATATTCAACGAAAAAAAGGAGTTAGGTCCATGCACCTTAATTATTATATATTTATTGAAGCAGGTACGAAAATTGTTGATTTTGATTAATTTTGCCATATTATTTACATACGTATGTATGTGCAATGTACATACATGGTTATTTATCATTTGCAGCAAAACAGGTGCACCATATCAATGCCAATCAAAAAAATGCCAATTTTGAAAATTTCAGTTAGAGCTTCGCCATAAAACTATGTACATATGTATATACATATAGGATAAGTTGTTTTAAGAAAATTTGTATTTTCAAAACCTGAGTTTCATTAAAAAACTATGCAAATAAAAACCATTATTTTTTATATTGTAGTTATTAGGAACATAATAATATGATCGAAAGGATAATTATCATAATACTGACAAAAATAAATATATAGTTAACGGGAAATGGGAGCATACTTGCAATGAACATAATAAAATGTTTAATACAAACATATATTGTGATTCACATAACTGAACATATAATGTTTCGAATGGCTTTACTATATTACATGTTTGACAAAATTATAATCGCAAACATTAATGATAGTTTGCGATTGTACTAACTATGTTTTTTCTTTGCATGTAACATCACCTATTTAACGTAAATTTTTATGAAGCGGAATATGAGAAATGATTTTTGTGTATACAATTGATTTACCTTTGGTAAACACATTTATAAGTATCACTATTCATTTTCCGTTGTTCCATTTCTCTATTTAGGCTAGCACGAAGCTATATTACTCTACCTGAGTATGTTTATTCTTCCTTATCTTTTACGGTCATCACAGTAATTATTTGTAATTTTTCGATGTACCGTCGGTATATACATGTAAGTATTATAGTAGTAGCTGTTATGTTACATTGTTTTTGCTTTCAAAAGTTGATTGTACATTCCAGCATTATGAACTATGTTGGCAAGTAAACACAGTTTCGTTACGTGTCCATGATGATATAAATGAGAAATTTTTTTTTAGATTTTATTGAGCTGTAGTGAATTTTAATCAGAAATAATTTCTTATTCGGTCTTAAGTTCAGTAATTTCAATTCTTATTGAATGAAATATTTTTACTAATTAATGTGAGTTTCTAAAGAAAGAAGAAAAGAAAGAAAACTAAAAATAAGTATTCAAATCTTAAAGCTAAAATATAACTATTAGGACCAACCACTGGCTGACATAAGCTTAGTGATAGTTATAAATAATATAGTACACAAGTAGTGAAAATCAAGGAAAAATAAAAGTAAAAAAGTGTCGGTTAATATTGACACTTTCTGAATTACAATTGATGCTTTCTGAAGTCAAATTTAATTAAATCTAAATTACAATTAACGCTTTCTGAATTTAAATTTATAAATTCAAAGGGCCCTAGAGGGAGAGCTTGCGGTGGATCAGCAATTCTAATAAAGTCAAGACTCAAGCACTATATCCTTAACAACGCTAGGGAAGAATATATGCAAGCAACCAATATTTTTGTGGAAAATTTTTGTTCGAATTTCGTGATATCATCAATTTACTCACCTTCCAGATTATCAGTTACCGAGGATCAGTATGTGAAATTCTACAAATCGCTTTCGTGGGAGCTGGAGACTACAATGCAATACATACGTACTGTAGTTTGCGCCTTGTAATAGCTAGAGGTCCAGTTTTGTTGAATATAATTTTAAAAATGGGCTTGGAAGTCATTTCGAGTGGGCAGCCCACTTACTGACCTACTGATGTACGAAAAATTCCGGATGTTATAGATCCTGGCATCATGAAAAATATCCATAGGTAAGTAAACCACGTGGAGGTATCTCTAGATCCCTCCTCCGATCATTCTCCGATAATAGTTACACTTTTCAACCCACTAAGGAGTCAACTGACTAGGATTCAAGAAATATTTTAGTAGTCACTGTGTAAAAATAATTCAGCTAAGATATTGAATTTAACATTACCAATTTTAACGAAAATATTAAACAGGCTGCTGAACATGCCACTATCCCGTCCGCAGATTGGGTTTACTCGAATTTATTCTACGGATATTGACATGTCGTATGTGAAAAAAGAAGAGTCAAAAGGGAATGGAAAGCTAAAAACATCCGCTGAGTGTAAACCACCTCTGTGCAGATCTACAGGAGATTGGGCAAGAAACGATACTAAAAAAGGTAAACCATTTGCTGAGCATTTAAAATCCGTATTTACCTCAAACACATGTACTGGTGTTGTTGATTTGCCAAGTGTAGTTGCGTGTTGTTAAAAAAACTAATTGCTGAGCTCAACCCGAATAAAGCTCCGGCGATTGATGGAATTAGTAACCAGATGCTGATGAAGTTGCTTCGCATTGCAATTGTAATGCTGTTATTAATTTTTAATGCCATTTTCCAAAGCCAGGCAAAGATTTTACCAAACCTGAGTTATATAGGCCTATAAGCTTAGTATCAATAATCTCTCGAAAAGTTGCTTATGACTAAATAGTCCAAAATCTTAGCTGTTATGGGTGCATCCCGGATCATCAATTTGGTTTTAGAAGTCAGCATAGTACCATTGAATAAACGTATAGATTGGTGTTTGTAATCATTACTTGATGAACTTTCTGCAAGCAGTTTCAATGCATTGATACATAATGGTTTTTTTAATGTCTTACGGGATATTGAATTAACGAATAATGCAAAGCAAAATTTTTCAGTTATTTTTAATCGTATTGAACATTACACATTAATTTCTAACTCTTGACATCCTTACGGAGATATGATAGAGAAAAACTCTAACTTTAACGACTACCGCTAAAAATATATTTTAAAACAAAACTTGCTCTTTAAATAAAAAAAAAATGGAAAAAAAAAGTTCACTTGCTTGATTTTGGACATGAATATCTCGAAATGAGTAATGAATAAATGCAAAAATTTTGCACATTTATTAAATTTGATTGTTTTTCTTTAAAAATTTTGCAGAAAAAAAATTTTAAGAACTTTTAACTTTTTCCTCTCGGTAGACCTTCTGATAGAAATGCCCATATGTGCCTTACGTTAGTGCTTTTCAGAAGCATTTTTCGAAGCTTTTGTTATGAAGTAAGGATTACATTGCTTCCCTCATTTGTTAGTGCTTTGAAATCAGTTTTTTTTTGCTGGGTAATTACCTGACGATGTGTATATATTTATTACATATGTAAATATTTATGTATGTATGGTTTTTAATATATATCTTGCATATACATATTTTTTATTTTTTTTTAATAAATTTATTTATTTATTGTATCTTCAATTATGAACTAACAATAAGTATTCAAATCTTAAATCTAAAATATAAGTATTAGGCCCAACCACTATCGGACATAAACTTAGTGATAGTTATAAATAATACATAAGTAGTGATAATCAAAAAAAAAAAGAGAAAAAAAATATTTTCAAGCAATCCCATCTGGAGTGTTGAGTAAAAGAGCCCTTGTGTCCTTCTTTTTCAAGCGAATGTGGCCAGTAAAATTCAAGATGTTACGAGCAAGCGGATTAGGATGGGACTCGAGTTTTGTTAAATATTTGCCTGCGTATTTTGCTATTTCTTCAATCACTAGTGGCATATTCAAATCACGATGTATATTTGAGTTTTTAATGTACCATGGAGCCGATGTTATCAAACGTAAATTTTTTTTTGCCTTCGTTGGATTCTCTCGACGTTAGAAGCTGAAGCAGTGCCCCATAAATGAATTTCGTAGCACCATATTGGCTTCAAAAGAGACTTGTATAATAAAAGTTTGCAGTCTAGGCTGAGTGTTGAATTTCTACCAATCAGCCAATATATCTGAGTTAGTTTAAGTTTCATTTGTATTGTTGTGTTGAATTTAAAAACGGATTTTTCTTTTGTATATTAAAATGGATTTATTAATAAAAACTAGTATCTTATTATTTTTACTTTACAAATTTAAACCTGGAGGGTCCCGTGGGAATCGCAGGTATGACTCTAACTTTTGACTGCTAAAATACAAGACTATAATTACAACTAACTAATTACCACTGACTAATTACAACTGCCCTCACTAACTAATTACAACTGTCTTCAACTAACAAACTACAACTGCTCATTTGGTTTCTTAACATGAACTATTTATACCAAACTTACTAATAATTTAATATATTAATATTGTGCTTAATATTTAATATTATTATGCTTACTTGCTAACGTACTTAATATTATTAAGCTTTTGACCCAATTGCGAAATATCGCTATTGCACAATTTGTCAACGCAAAGAATTTACCAAACAACCAAGTGAATGAACTGGTTGTTGCTGCGTTAACAAATTAGTGCAATGTACGGGTACGAGGGTTGATCAATTCTGATTCACAACATCCCTCCCCCCTTGGCGGAAGAAAATATCTAGTTATAGATATTTTCCAAAAACACTAATTGGATCAAATGCTTTTACATAGTATGTTATAATCTTAAACGTAGTTGATCTTATGCTATAATATAATATAATATGTAATAATACTTTTGGATGTTTTGTTTCAAATACAAAAATTTTCCTTTTGCTATCATTATGTTTATTTAATTTTAGCAGCTAAATAATTGACCAAACAAGTATAGATTTTCAATATATATATTTTTTTTTCTTAAAGATGCATAATTTAACTATGTATTTTGCCTTTGCAATTTCATTAGTTTTCTTTCGGAATAATTACTGTTTATGATTATTGCTATTATATTTTTTTTTCAATATAAAATTATTAAGTATAAATGGTCATCAAATTTAAAGTATGTCAACATAAAGTTGTATAAAAGAATAAAAAACAAAAATATGACAACAGGTGTGCACATATACGCGTATAGGACAAATAAATACGTCGTCAGCACTTTGGAACTTCAGATTGTTGACTTCAAACCGTACAATGCATAACTGACCTAGCTTAACTTTCCCAAAACTCATATTGCAGTTAAACATTTTTTGTTTTTTTTTATCATTTTCCTTTTGTCAACAATTTTGTTTAATTGCAATTACGTATTGTAGCGAGGGTTTATTCAACTAACTTTTTTTTATGTTTAAAATTTTTATTTTTATTATTTGAAGAAACGTTTTAGTAAGCATATTTGTGTTTTTTGTTTGTTTTAAGGTACCCGGAAATGAATTCTTTACTGTTGTTAAACAATTTTCTGCATTTAAAGTAAAATTTATATAAAAAGTAAAATAACTAAAAATCAATGCTCTCCCTTATTAATTTATAACTAAATAGCCTGGATCGCAACTGGATGATTAATTACCACATACCTTATATTAAATGCCGTTCCTTATAGGGTTTTACTAAATTCTTATGGTAGACCTTTTCACACTTTTTTACTCTCAATTTTATGTTTACACGTGTTGGTATGTCTATAACTTCATATGGTCCTAACCATAAGGGTGAAAATTTATTTTTCCTAGTTTGATTCTTTAACCAAACCTTTTGACCTAATTTATATTCTCTGTCCTTTGAACCCTTATCATAATACTGTTTTGCTCTTAATTTTGCCCTCTCTTGGTTCTTTCTAACGATTTCATGTGAACGTTGGATTTGATATTTCAGAATTTTGCTATAATCATCCGCGTTGTATAGTGGTGTCGTGGATATTTTCAAAGAGATGGGCATTTCAAACTCAAACCCAAATAACACTCTCGTCGGTGTTTGTTTTGTTGTTGAATGTTTGCTATTATTATACACATGCATGGCGTGATGAGTCCAGTCGTCCCAGTTGGTACCATCCAGGTTAACGAAATTTCTCAGAAATTCGGCCAATGGTCGATGAGCTCGTTCTAAAGCCCCATTCGCTTGTGGATGATAAGGAGTAGTTAGTAGTTTCTTTATTCTTAGCATCTTACACGTTTCCTTGAATAATCTGGATGTGAAGTTTGAACCATTATCCGTTACCAACACCTTGGGAATGAAGTATCTTGAAATTATTTCCTTAAAAAAGACTTTAGCTACAGTTGGTGCCTCTGCGTCAGGCACGGCTGCACATGCGAAAAATTTTGAAAAATCGTCTTGAAAGGTGACGATGTATTTGTTTCCCCTAGCTGATTCTGGCAACGGACCTACCAGGTCCATGAAAACTTTCTCGAAAGGCTTACTTGAAGTGCTTGTTATTACCAATGGCATTTTTTCAACTTTCGAACATTTGTTTTTCTGGCATAGGCTACACGTTGTTACATAATTTTTTTATTTGTCGATACATGCCGGCCCATTTATACTGATTCCTGATGCGGGAATAAGTTTTGAATGTCCCTTGGTGTCCACCCAAAGGTGTATCGTGGAATGTTTTTATTACTTTATTTATATCTTCTGCATTCGTTAAATAAACAGCCATATCTTCCTCTCCCATATCCTGATTTACCTCTGTTTGATGCATAATTTCTCCATTCACTCCATTCTTTTTGTTTTGTAATTCTCGAGCTTTTGATCTAGTTATTGCCCCTACATTTATTTTCTCTATTGGAAGGCGACTGAGGGCATCAGCGTTTTGATTCGTTTTTCCTGATTTATACCGTATCTCGAAATCATATTCTAAAAGTTTTAGTCTAAGGCGCCCCAACCTGCCTTCTTGATCTTTCAGATTAGCTATACCCTTGAGGGGTTTGTGGTCTGTAAAAATGGTGAAGTGTCTCCCGAGTAAATATGGCCTAAAAGTTTTTGTTGCCCATACGATGGCAAGCAACTCCTTTTCTATTGTAGAGTATCGTTTTTCTGTGACACTTAGTACTCTGCTTGCAAAATATACTGGTAAATCGCTACCAGGCTCTCCTTGAGAAAGGATAGCTCCTAGGGCTTCATTGCTAGCATCCGTAGTCAGAACAAATGGTTTTGCAAAGTCAGGGTATTGTAATAGAGGTGGATTTGAAACTGCTGCTTTTAATTTGTCCATAGCTTGCTGACACTCTTGTGTCCATTCAAATTTCACGTTCTTCCTTAGTAGTTTGTTTAGGGGTAAGGCAATTTCGGATGAGTTTGGTATAAACTTCCTGTAGTAGTTGATCAATCCTAGAAATGCTTGCAAGTCTTTGATACTTCTAGGAGGTGGAATGTTTTTTACTGCTTTCGTTTTATGGGGATCCTGTAGGACTCCATTTTCCGAACATTGGTGGCCTAGATAAACTACCTCCCTTTGAAGGAAATGACATTTTTCGGGGTGTAACTTAAGGTTGTACCTTCTTAATATATCTAATACTCTCTTGAGCCTTAATTGGTGATCCGCTAGGTTTCTGCCGTAGATTACTATATCGTCCAGATAGACGGAACAGTCGATTCCTTGTAGACCCGTTAATATCGAGTTCATGATTCTTTGAAAAGTGGCTGGTGCCCCTGTTAATCCGAAAGGCATACGATTAAACTCAAAATGTCCCAAATTGGTGCTAAAAGCGGTTTTTTGTCTGTCCCTTGGGTCCATTAAAACTTGGTGGTATCCACTCGCTAGATCGAGGGTAGAAAAATATCGGCTGTATCCCAGTTGGTCTAGGATTTCGTCAATTCTTGGTATGGGGAAGACTTGCTTTATTGTGGCCTCGTTCAATTTTCTGAAATCTACTACTAAGCGCCATTTTTTTCTCCGTCCTTTCCTGCCTTTTTTGGTACTAGGAGTATTGGAGAATTCCAAGGGGAAGTACTGGGAGAGATAATTCCATCTTTGACCATCTGGCCTACTTGTCTATTCACTTCATTTCGGTGGAGCTCAGGTAGTCTATATTGCTTAGTATTTATTGGGGGTTGAGTAGAATCAGTTGGGATTTTATGTTCAAGTACATTTGTGTGATTTAGATTATCTCCGGGTAATTGAAACACGTCATCGTATGATTTCAAAATGCTCTCGATCGATAATCTCTCTTCCGGATTCAAATCTGCGGAAAGCTGTACTGTTTCCAATAGTAATTTGGTTCTTTCTTTGTTGTCCGCAGTGTTTATTGTATTAATGGCTGTTGTTGATTTTATCTGGTAGTCCTCAGGATTTTCATAACTTAACATTATTTTCTTATTTATGTCTACTGTATAGTTGTTGGTGTTTAGAATTAGAATAAATGCTATTCCCCCTCTGATTGATGTTAGGGTTTCGCCCACAAAAACCCCTGGTAAAATTTGTAGTTTGTTTACTATTATTTCTCCCGTAGCCTTGGTTACTACTACTGATACAACTCCCTGGGAACGTCCTTTTATAGAAAAATTTTCGGATATATATAACGAAGGAATTTCTGAAACAAGTGGCAAGGAAACTATTTCCCTCTGGTTGTCAAAAAATTTTATGTTTTTGTTTATTGTGTCGGTGACCGACCTATTCCACATCATATCTCGGCCCAGCAAACCATCTGCTGGCAAAATTGTGCCCTTTGGTACTATGTGCATTTTAAAACTTAGTTTGTCCACGTATTTATGGTTCACAGTTATACTTCCTTTGGTACTCATGTTTCCTCCAAAGGCTCCTGACAAGGATTTCTTCTCCTTTTCATTAACTTTTATGCACGATGTCAAAGCTTCTTCCTTTACTAGTGTAGTATCAGCGCCTGAGTCTACCAACAGTAGAAATTTTTCCTCTTTTGCCTCTCTACAAGGAAAGCTTATATACGCATCGTTTATCTCACAACTTTCGTTGCTACTAGCATCATTCTCCAGTCTCAGTTCATTTTTATACTCTGAGTGGTTTATGTGATGTTCTGCGACGTTTCTGTCCTTAATTATTCTATTATTTATATCATTACATGTGATCATTGCCGTATTATTCAGGTATTTTCTTACAAAATCTGTGCGTCTTGCACCAGATATTAATTTGGTGTTATCCTTGTCTTCCTGTTTCTGATTATCCTGCTCCTCTGTCAAGTGCCTATCTAAATTAAAAGCTTTATCTTCATAGTTAGTTCCTACGGGGTGTTGTGTTTTATTTTCATTTTTTTTATTAGTAATTTCTCTACATTTTTCGGCATTCCGGTCCATTAATCTTGGCCGGGCCGATTCTCGTTTCCCGAATTATTGCTGTTGTAATTAAATCTGCTTCTGTTTACATCATTGTTGCCTCTATTGATGCCGTTTCTATTATCGCTATTTATACTCCGTCTGTTTCTTGGGCAATTAGTAGAAATGTGACCCTGTGTATTGCATCTAAAACAGCGTCGCTCCTCGTTGTTGTTATACCTAGTTCCACTTTTGTTTTGAGTTTTCGAGCTTGTAAAATTTTGCCTATTTGTTCCATAGTCGGGAGGTTTCATGTTCCTTCTCAAATTGCATTCGTTATGCCCCTGTCTTTGATTACAGCACATATTGTTTCCTTGGTAATAGCATTCGTCTATCATAGGGCTCCAGTAATTTGAGTTTTCTCGTGAATTACTGTTTGGTGTTGAATGGTTACAGGTCTTCTGATGCATGGATAGTTGTCGGACTTCTTTTATTAACTGCTGGACCGTATCATATAAAGGTTCCTCGGTATGCATTGTCATGATATTTGAAGATTTCATATTAGAACCAAAAAGATTTTGAGCATCCTTGGTGATTTTCAGCAGGGCAGATAGCTTTTCGTTTTCGTGTCCGATGAATTTTGACATCAATCTAGGATCTCGTAAGCCTCTTATGTAACTTCTTACTGCGGATTGGTTGCAGTGATCTATCATAGATTTTCGATGGGAAACTTCTTGCCATTGTGCTGCAATTAGTTCTGTGGCATCTGTAAGTAGTCCTTCTAGTCTCTCTCCAAATTCATATGCTGTCTCCGTTGGACCTTGCTTACTGCTGAAAATTAGTTCTTGCAATTCTGTTAGGGTTTTGCCTTTTACAAATTTTTCTCTAATAGCATGACATAAGGCTTCTATTGTTGTGAACTCTTTATTGTGCAAATATGAGTAAGCATTTCCAAATAGTCTAGTTTTGGATGCATTTGATTATGTCGACCACATTACCTGGTTCTTCTAGTTTATCCTTTGCTATCATACATCCTTCAATAAACTTCTTGGCTTTCCTTGCCAGTTCTGGCCCATCAGTTCCGTAGAAAATTGGTACCACATGGGATATGGTTTTCAAGAGTTCGGTAAAAGTTGTCATGTTGTTACTACTTGTTGTGTTAATTGTAATCACTTTCCTCGTCTCTCCTTGTAAGTTTCGTATCTTTGACTTCAGCGTTTCAATTTGTTGAGTTTTTTCCTCTATCACCTTTATATTTTCGATGACTTGCTGCAACTGATCAGGAGTCAAGTTGGGGTTAACGCGCTGTGCGAAGTCTTTAAATGCTTGTGTCTTCTGTTCGCTGTCTTGAATCTGTTGTTCAGCTTCTTCAATGGTTTTTCTTAAGCTTTCGTTCTGCTGCTTCAAGATCCGGTTAACGTGTAAATATTCTTCTATTTCCTTAGATATAGCTGGACTTTGTTGATGTTCATGTAGCACTTGTAGTTCTTCCAATAAAATATCTATCTTTTCAAATTCGGTTATGTTTCCCTGGCTCCTCACTTTATGCTTTACTAACTCTATATACTCTTTGGTATTGTTAAGGTACTTTATGAGATTCCACACTCGCTCAGAAATTTCCCTGGTCTCCTCTTGTGTCTTTTGTAATTTTTTTTTCAAATCCTCCATATAGCTCAAGCAAAATTTCCTAAATCCACTTTTATTTTCAATGTTCAATTTCACAAACAAACTTTCCTTCTATTTAAATAATGCTAATCATTTTGAATTTTTCACTATGCGTCTATCTAGTTTAATTTACTAATTCAACACTTATATAAATATTTTTACCATTTGTGTTGGTCCCATTTGTCTCGAGCAAATGTTTGTCGTCGTTGAGTTTACCACCAAAGTCTGTGCAACTTAAGGCAGCTAAAATAGCTCATTAAAACCTTGAGTTGTGTAGTAAATGTTGGTATACAGAACAACGTATCCTTTTAACAATTTAATTCAGTATATTAAAATTAAATTGAGCTAAAATAGCTTTCCAATATCAATATACTTCCTTGAAACTGCCAAAAGGTATCAAACTGTACTCTTGCTAATACCGGCTGCGCCAAAATGTTGTGTTGAATTTAAAAACGGATTTTTCTTTTGTATATTAAAAGGGATTTATTAATAAAAACTAGTATCTTATTATTTTTACTTTACAAATTTAAACCTAGAGGGGTCCCGTGGTAATCGCAGGTGTGACTCTAACTTTTGACTGCTAAAATACAAGACTATAATTACAACTAACTAATTACCACTGACTAATTACAACTGCCCTCACTAACTAATTACAACTGTCTTCAACTAACAAACTACAACTGCTCATTTGGTTTCTTAACATGAACTATTTATACCAAACTTACTAATAATTTAATATATTAATATTGTGCTTAATATTTAATATTATTATGCTTACTTGCTAACGTACTTAATATTATTAAGCTTTTGACCCAATTGCGAAATATCGCTATTGCACAATTTGTCAACGCAAAGAATTTACCAAACAACCAAGTGAATGAACTGGTTGTTGCTGCGTTAACAAATTAGTGCAATGTACGGGTACGAGGGTTGATCAATTCTGATTCACAACATCCCTCCCCCCTTGGCGGAAGAAAATATCTAGTTATAGATATTTTCCAAAAACACTAATTGGATCAAATGCTTTTACATAGTATGTTATAATCTTAAACGTAGTTGATCTTATGCTATAATATAATATAATATGTAATAATACTTTTGGATGTTTTGTTTCAAATACAAACATTTTCCTTTTGCTATCATTATGTTTATTTAATTTTAGCAGCTAAATAATTGACCAAACAAGTATAGATTTTCAATATATATATTTTTTTTTCTTAAAGATGCATAATTTAACTATGTATTTTGCCTTTGCAATTTCATTAGTTTTCTTTCGGAATAATTACTGTTTATGATTATTGCTATTATATTTTTTTTTCAATATAAAATTATT
This sequence comes from Tachina fera, assembly GCA_905220375.1. NCBI lineage: Eukaryota > Metazoa > Arthropoda > Insecta > Diptera > Tachinidae > Tachina > Tachina fera. The sequence goes on along the minus strand of LR999966.1, from coordinate 31,877,566 downwards.
AAGTATAAATGGTCATCAAATTTAAAGTATGTCAACATAAAGTTGTATAAAAGAATAAAAAACAAAAATATGACAACAGGTGTGCACATATACGCGTATAGGACAAATAAATACGTCGTCAGCACTTTGGAACTTCAGATTGTTGACTTCAAACCGTACAATGCATAACTGACCTAGCTTAACTTTCCCAAAACTCATATTGCAGTTAAACATTTTTTGTTTTTTTTTATCATTTTCCTTTTGTCAACAATTTTGTTTAATTGCAATTACGTATTGTAGCGAGGGTTTATTCAACTAACTTTTTTTTATGTTTAAAATTTTTATTTTTATTATTTGAAGAAACGTTTTAGTAAGCATATTTGTGTTTTTTGTTTGTTTTAAGGTACCCGGAAATGAATTCTTTACTGTTGTTAAACAATTTTCTGCATTTAAAGTAAAATTTATATAAAAAGTAAAATAACTAAAAATCAATGCTCTCCCTTATTAATTTATAACTAAATAGCCTGGATCGCAACTGGATGATTAATTACCACATACCTTATATTAAATGCCGTTCCTTATAGGGTTTTACTAAATTCTTATGGTAGACCTTTTCACACTTTTTTACTCTCAATTTTATGTTTACACGTGTTGGTATGTCTATAACTTCATATGGTCCTAACCATAAGGGTGAAAATTTATTTTTCCTAGTTTGATTCTTTAACCAAACCTTTTGACCTAATTTATATTCTCTGTCCTTTGAACCCTTATCATAATACTGTTTTGCTCTTAATTTTGCCCTCTCTTGGTTCTCTCTAACGATTTCATGTGAACGTTGGATTTGATATTTCAGAATTTTGCTATAATCATCCGCGTTGTATAGTGGTGTCGTGGATATTTTCAAAGAGATGGGCATTTCAAACTCAAACCCAAATAACACTCTCGTCGGTGTTTGTTTTGTTGTTGAATGTTTGCTATTATTATACACATGCATGGCGTGATGAGTCCAGTCGTCCCAGTTGGTACCATCCAGGTTAACGAAATTTCTCAGAAATTCGGCCAATGGTCGATGAGCTCGTTCTAAAGCCCCATTCGCTTGTGGATGATAAGGAGTAGTTAGTAGTTTCTTTATTCTTAGCATCTTACACGTTTCCTTGAATAATCTGGATGTGAAGTTTGAACCATTATCCGTTACCAACACCTTGGGAATGAAGTATCTTAAAATTATTTCCTTAAAAAAGACTTTAGCTACAGTTGGTGCCTCTGCGTCAGGCACGGCTGCACATGCGAAAAATTTTGAAAAATCGTCTTGAAAGGTGACGATGTATTTGTTTCCCCTAGCTGATTCTGGCAACGGACCTACCAGGTCCATGAAAACTTTCTCGAAAGGCTTACTTGAAGTGCTTGTTATTACCAATGGCATTTTTTCAACTTTCGAACATAGGCTACACGTTGTTACATAATTTTTTTATTTGTCGATACATGCCGGCCCATTTATACTGATTCCTGATGCGGGAATAAGTTTTGAATGTCCCTTGGTGTCCACCCAAAGGTGTATCGTGGAATGTTTTTATTACTTTATTTATATCTTCTGCATTCGTTAAATAAACAGCCATATCTTCCTCTCCCATATCCTGATTTACCTCTGTTTGATGCATAATTTCTCCATTCACTCCATTCTTTTTGTTTTGTAATTCTCGAGCTTTTGATCTAGTTATTGCCCCTACATTTATTTTCTCTATTGGAAGGCGACTGAGGGCATCAGCGTTTTGATTCGTTTTTCCTGATTTATACCGTATCTCGAAATCATATTCTAAAAGTTTTAGTCTAAGGCGCCCCAACCTGCCTTCTTGATCTTTCAGATTAGCTATACCCTTGAGGGGTTTGTGGTCTGTAAAAATGGTGAAGTGTCTCCCGAGTAAATATGGCCTAAAAGTTTTTGTTGCCCATACGATGGCAAGCAACTCCTTTTCTATTGTAGAGTATCGTTTTTCTGTGACACTTAGTACTCTGCTTGCAAAATATACTGGTAAATCGCTACCAGGCTCTCCTTGAGAAAGGATAGCTCCTAGGGCTTCATTGCTAGCATCCGTAGTCAGAACAAATGGTTTTGCAAAGTCAGGGTATTGTAATAGAGGTGGATTTGAAACTGCTGCTTTTAATTTGTCCATAGCTTGCTGACACTCTTGTGTCCATTCAAATTTCACGTTCTTCCTTAGTAGTTTGTTTAGGGGTAAGGCAATTTCGGATGAGTTTGGTATAAACTTCCTGTAGTAGTTGATCAATCCTAGAAATGCTTGCAAGTCTTTGATACTTCTAGGAGGTGGAATGTTTTTTACTGCTTTCGTTTTATGGGGATCCTGTAGGACTCCATTTTCCGAACATTGGTGGCCTAGATAAACTACCTCCCTTTGAAGGAAATGACATTTTTCGGGGTGTAACTTAAGGTTGTACCTTCTTAATATATCTAATACTCTCTTGAGCCTTAATTGGTGATCCGCTAGGTTTCTGCCGTAGATTACTATATCGTTCAGATAGACGGAACAGTCGATTCCTTGTAGACCCGTTAATATCGAGTTCATGATTCTTTGAAAAGTGGCTGGTGCCCCTGTTAATCCGAAAGGCATACGATTAAACTCAAAATGTCCCAAATTGGTGCTAAAAGCGGTTTTTTGTCTGTCCCTTGGGTCCATTAAAACTTGGTGGTATCCACTCGCTAGATCGAGGGTAGAAAAATATCGGCTGTATCCCAGTTGGTCTAGGATTTCGTCAATTCTTGGTATGGGGAAGACTTGCTTTATTGTGGCCTCGTTCAATTTTCTGAAATCTACTACTAAGCGCCATTTTTTTCTCCGTCCTTTCCTGCCTTTTTTGGTACTAGGAGTATTGGAGAATTCCAAGGGGAAGTACTGGGAGAGATAATTCCATCTTTGACCATCTGGCCTACTTGTCTATTCACTTCATTTCGGTGGAGCTCAGGTAGTCTATATTGCTTAGTATTTATTGGGGGTTGAGTAGAATCAGTTGGGATTTTATGTTCAAGTACATTTGTGTGATTTAGATTATCTCCGGGTAATTGAAACACGTCATCGTATGATTTCAAAATGCTCTCGATCGATAATCTCTCTTCCGGATTCAAATCTGCGGAAAGCTGTACTGTTTCCAATAGTAATTTGGTTCTTTCTTTGTTGTCCGCAGTGTTTATTGTATTAATGGCTGTTGTTGATTTTATCTGGTAGTCCTCAGGATTTTCATAACTTAACATTATTTTCTTATTTATGTCTACTGTATCGTTGTTGGTGTTTAGAATTGGAATAAATGCTATTCCCCCTCTGATTGATGTTAGGGTTTCGCCCACAAAAACCCCTGGTAAAATTTGTAGTTTGTTTACTATTATTTCTCCCGTAGCCTTGGTTACTACTACTGATACAACTCCCTGGTAAAATTTGTAGTTTGTTTACTATTATTTCTCCCGTAGCCTTGGTTACTACTACTGATACAACTCCCTGGGAACGTCCTTTTATTGAAAAATTTTCGGATATATATAACGAAGGAATTTCTGAAACAAGTGGCAAGGAAACTATTTCCCTCTGGTTGTCAAAAAATTTTATGTTTTTGTTTATTGTGTCGGTGACCGACCTATTCCACATCATATCTCGGCCCAGCAAACCATCTGCTGGCAAAATTGTGCCCTTTGGTACTATGTGCATTTTAAAACTTAGTTTGTCCACGTATTTATGGTTCACAGTTATACTTCCTTTGGTACTCATGTTTCCTCCAAAGGCTCCTGACAAGGATTTCTTCTCCTTTTCATTAACTTTTATGCACGATGTCAAAGCTTCTTCCTTTACTAGTGTAGTATCAGCGCCTGAGTCTACCAACAGTAGTAATTTTTCCTCTTTTGCCTCTCTACAAGGAAAGCTTATATACGCATCGTTTATCTCACAACTTTCGTTGCTACTAACATCATTCTCCAGTCTCAGTTCATTTTTATACTCTGAGTGGTTTATGTGATGTTCTGCGACGTTTCTGTCCTTAATTATTCTATTATTTATATCATTACATGTGATCATTGCCGTATTATTCAGGTATTTTCTTACAAAATCTGTGCGTCTTGCACCAGATATTAATTTGGTGTTATCCTTGTCTTCCTGTTTCTGATTATCCTGCTCCTCTGTCAAGTGTATATCTAAATTAAAAGCTTTATCTTCATAGTTAGTTCCTACGGGGTGTTGTGTTTTATTTTCATTTTTTTCATTAGTAATTTCTCTACATTTTTCGGCATTCCGGTCCATTAATCTTGGCCGGGCCGATTCTCGTTTTCCGAATTATTGCTGTTATAATTAAATCTGCTTCTGTTTACATCATTGTTGCCTCTATTGATGCCGTTTCTATTATCGCTATTTATACTCCGTCTGTTTCTTGGGCAATTAGTAGAAATGTGACCCTGTGTATTGCATCTAAAACAGCGTCGCTCCTCGTTGTTGTTATACCTAGTTCCACTTTTGTTTTGAGTTTTCGAGCTTGTAAAATTTTGCCTATTTGTTCCATAGTCGGGAGGTTTCATGTTCCTTCTCAAATTGCATTCGTTATGCCCCTGTCTTTGATTATAGCACATATTGTTTCCTTGGTAATAGCATTCGTCTATCATAGGGCTCCAGTAATTTGAGTTTTCTCGTGAATTACTGTTTGGTGTTGAATGGTTACAGGTCTTCTGATGCATGGATAGTTGTCGGACTTCTTTTATTAACTGCTGGACCGTATCATATAAAGGTTGCATTGTCATGATATTTGAAGATTTCATATTAGAACCAAAAAGATTTTGAGCATCCTTGGTGATTTTCAGCAGTGCAGATAGCTTTTCGTTTTCGTGTCCGATGAATTTTGACATCAATCTAGGATCTCGTAAGCCTCTTATGTAACTTCTTACTGCGGATTGGTTGCAGTGATCTATCATAGATTTTCGATGGGAAACTTCTTGCCATTGTGCTGCAATTAGTTCTGTGGCATCTGTAAGTAGTCCTTCTAGTCTCTCTCCAAATTCATATGCTGTCTCCGTTGGACCTTGCTTACTGCTGAAAATTAGTTCTTGCAATTCTGTTAGGGTTTTGCCTTTTACAAATTTTTCTCTAATAGCATGACATAAGGCTTCTATTGTTGTGAACTCTTTATTGTGCAAATATGAGTAAGCATTTCCAAATAGTCTAGTTTTGATGCATTTGATTATGTCGACCACATTACCTGGTTCTTCTAGTTTATCCTTTGCTATCATACATCCTTCAATAAACTTCTTGGCTTTCCTTGCCAGTTCTGGCCCATCAGTTCCGTAGAAAATTGGTACCACATGGGATATGGTTTTCAAGAGTTCGGTAAAAGTTGTCATGTTGTTACTACTTGTTGTGTTAATTGTAATCACTTTCCTCGTCTCTCCTTGTAAGTTTCGTATCTTTGACTTCAGCGTTTCAATTTGTTGAGTTTTTTCCTCTATCACCTTTCTATTTTCGATGACTTGCTGCAACTGATCAGGAGTCAAGTTGGGGTTAACGCGCTGTGCGAAGTCTTTAAATGCTTGTGTCTTCTGTTCGCTGTCTTGAATCTGTTGTTCAGCTTCTTCAATGGTTTTTCTTAAGCTTAAACGGTTAACGTGTAAATATTCTTCTATTTCCTTAGATATAGCTGGACTTTGTTGATGTTCATGTAGCACTTGTAGTTCTTCCAATAAAATATCTATCTTTTCAAATTCGGTTATGTTTCCCTGGCTCCTCACTTTATGCTTTACTAACTCTATATACTCTTTGGTATTGTTAAGGTACTTTATGAGATTCCACACTCGCTCAGAAATTTCCCTGGTCTCCTCTTGTGTCTTTTGTAATTTTTTTTTCAAATCCTCCATATAGCTCAAGCAAAATTTCCTAAATCCACTTTTATTTTCAATGTTCAATTTCACAAACAAACTTTCCTTCTATTTAAATAATGCTAATCATTTTGAATTTTTCACTATGCGTCTATCTAGTTTAATTTACTAATTCAACACTTATATAAATATTTTTACCATTTGTGTTGGTCCCATTTGTCTCGAGCAAATGTTTGTCGTCGTTTAGTTTACCACCAAAGTCTGTGCAACTTAAGGCAGCTAAAATAGCTCATTAAAACCTTGAGTTGTGTAGTAAATGTTGGTATACAGAACAACGTATCCTTTTAACAATTTAATTCAGTATATTAAAATTAAATTGAGCTAAAATAGCTTTCCAATATCAATATACTTCCTTGAAACTGCCAAAAGGTATCAAACTGTACTCTTGCTAATACCGGCTGCGCCAAAATGTTGTGTTGAATTTAAAAACGGATTTTTCTTTTGTATATTAAAAGGGATTTATTAATAAAAACTAGTATCTTATTATTTTTACTTTACAAATTTAAACCTAGAGGGTCCCGTGGGAATCGCAGGTATGACTCTAACTTTTGACTGCTAAAATACAAGACTATAATTACAACTAACTAATTACCACTGACTAATTACAACTGCCCTCACTAACTAATTACAACTGTCTTCAACTAACAAACTACAACTGCTCATTTGGTTTCTTAACATGAACTATTTATATCAAACTTACTAATAATTTAATATATTAATATTGTGCTTAATATTTAATATTATTATGCTTACTTGCTAACGTACTTAATATTATTAAGCTTTTGACCCAATTGCGAAATATCGCTATTGCACAATTTGTCAACGCAAAGAATTTACCAAACAACCAAGTGAATGAACTGGTTGTTGCTGCGTTAACAAATTAGTGCAATGTACGGGTACGAGGGTTGATCAATTCTGATTCACAACAGTATTAGCTTTAAGTCAATATGGTGTTTCCATGTAAGTCGTCGATCAAGGTGTATACCAAGGTATTTTACATGTGAATGCTGAGGAACAACTTGATTGTTGATTCGAATTGGGGAACAAGTATCTCTTCGCAGGGTAAATGTTACCTGAACACAATTTTGCTCGTTTACCTTAATTCTCCATAATTTTAACCATAGTTCCAGTTGTGTAATATGTTCTTGTAGATATCGGGAAGCCTCATGAGGATTTTCGTGCATACTTAAGCAGGCTGTATCATCGGCAAACGTAGATGTATGGATATTACTGCTCAAAGGCATATCACAAGTATAAATCAAATACAAAACTGGCCCCAGTATGCTCCCCTGTGGCACACAGGATGATATAGATTCGGGCACACTCATGAATTCTCCTTCCAAAACCGTGAACTTCCGGGTAGTAATGTAACTTTCTAATAAATTCACCAAATTTATTGGTAGATATGATTTTAATTTCAAAATTAGACCTTCATGCCACACTTTATCAAATGCCTGCGAAACGTCTATAAACAGTGCAGAACAGTACTTCTTTTCTTCAAATGTTCTTATACATTGAACCAATCTATGCGTTTGTTCAATGGTGCTATGTTGACTTCTAAAACCAAACTGATGGTCTGGGATGCACCCACTACTAATTAGAATTGGGGACAATTTTGACATGAGCAGTTTTTCGAAAAGTTTTGACATTGTTGATAGCAGGCTTATTGGCCTGTATGATTCTGCCTTGGTGATGTCTTTGCCCGGCCTTGGAATCATTTTAACTTTGGCAAGCTTCCAGCTGTGGGGATAATACTCTAGTCGTAAAATGGAATTAAAAATGAATAACATGATTCTAAATGCAATACGAGACAATTTTATTAGCATTTGGTTACTAATTCCATCAATACCCGGTGCTTTCTTCGGGTTGAGTTCAGCAATTAGATTTTGTACATCACACATTTAAAATTTTATGGGTCGAGGGGGTAGCGCAACTACACTCGGGAAATCAACAACACCAGTACATGTGTTTGGGGTAAATACGGATTTTAAATGCTTTGCAAACAAGCTACCTTTTTCAATATCACTCCTGGCCCAAACTCCGGTAGAAGTGCGCAGAGGTGGTTTAAACTCAACGGGTGTTTTAAATCTTTTCGCAGCGCGAGTTAACACATAACATACCTAACAAACACATCAATAAACAAATGCAGACGTATCATAAAATAATTATACAATGACCTTCAATAAACAAATGCAGACGTATCATAAAGTAGTTATAACTAAACAGTGACCTTCAATAAACAAATGCAGATGTATCATAAAATAATTATAACTAGATAATGGTCTAGACCTAGAAGAAATACATCGGTAATTTAACAAAGAGAATTACACACAAAGGATACAAATTCAAAACATATTAAAAGCAACTGGTATAAATAGATGTTAAGTAATACCTTGTAAATGAGTCTTAAGAATATATTCAAATAAATAACAGCACGTTGAGTCCTACAAAGAAATATATTTTTTAACTCCTGCACAAAGAAGTTTAACTCAACCGGGATCCTTGTAAAAATAAAACAAAAAAAGGAATCTCATGCCAACTAAGAGTTCATCACTACAACTCAATATATTGGAAACAACGCTATACTAAATACAAGGTAATAGTAAATCCAGTGATAAAATAGTGAAGTGTACAAAAAAGAACACCCAAAAGTAAAAGGACAAGTTCAACAGCTACACACCAAATAGAAGCACGTATCCTGAAAAAGCGGAATTAATTCATTAGGATAAAGTAGAACAATTAGTTCGCGATATCCTTACAATTTAAATTAATTGACTTAAAAGAACGAGAAAAAAAGACAGAAGATTTTTAACGCAACTAGAAGGTTCATGTCAGAAAAAACCAAAAAAATTTCAGTGCAAGACTTAGCAACCATCCAAGCACAAATAGCTTCATTGGTAGCAGCTCAAGCAGAAGCCCAAAGGACAAAAACTGCATTCACAACCAACAGAGGTTTTAACATTGAACTAACTGTTCAACTCACAGCATGTTCCAGCGGAATAACCACAGAATCACAGATTAATTTAGAGGTATTTAAGATTCTACCCATTTTTGATGGTGACAAAAAGAAATATAGAGCTTGGAGATCTGCAGCATGGACTCAAATGGAAACAATAAAGAGTTTTCAGAATACACCAACATACTACACATCATTGGCCATAGTTCGAGGAAAAATTCAAGGAGCAGCAGCAGACATTCTAATAAACCACAACACAATTTTTAATTTTTATTCTATAATAAATCGTTTAGATTATACATACGGTGACCAACGTCCAATGTATGTACTCCTAGAAGAAATGAAAAAGATTTCTCAAGGAAGAAAAGAATTAGCTGAGTATCATTCAGCAATGAATGAAGCACTTAATCTTATACTTTCAAAAATTGAGATGGAAAAAGGGGACGAAGCAATGAAATCATTTGCAAATCAAGAGGCGGTTCGAGCATTCATAACAGGGTTGAATTCTAAATATACGATTGGCACTTTCTACGCTCAAAATCCAAGAGACCTAGAGATAGCATATGCTATAGCCAGCACCATATATCGTGACGACAAACATCTAAAGTTTGATTCACCAGGTCATCGACCACACACGAGTCACCAACATAATCAACAAAGAACGTCACACTTTGAGAAGAATCGTTATCGACCAAATGTACAGTACCGGAATGTACAGTCAACATCCAATCATCAAACAACAAGTCAACCGATGGAAGTAGACACTACAGATAGAAACGTACGTCAACCTACTCAATTCCAACGTAACAATGATCAACAAAGATACAACAATCCTTTTCGTCAACAACCTTTTAAACGAGAATACAACAGTTCCAACAACCACTTCAATCAGCATAAGCAACAACGAATCAACAACACAGTAGAAGAAAATGACATCACCTCCATGCAAGGCGAATACGATGAAAAAGATGACTACAAAACAGCTTTTTTAGACTAAGAGATGGTCTACCACATTTACAAAAAACAGACAGAAAAACAGAAAAGAATCCAAACACCAAACTAAAAAGATGGAAAAACTTCATAGAAGAATATGGAGCGAAAATTCTGTATGAACCAGGACATCAAAACGTTGTAGCTGACGCTTTATCCAGACAGCAACAAATAAATTCAAGCACAGAGGAATCTCAGCATTCTGCTCAAAGTTCGCCAACAGAAGAATTGAAACGAAGTGAGAAACCTTTGAATCACTTTAAAAATCAAATCTTTATAATACAAGACACTTCAGATTCACTCTAGTCTAAAAACATATTCAGGAGGTATACCAGACATACAATAAAATTTACAACTAACGAGAAACTGACAGAAAACATGAAACTAATACTAAAACCAAAGGTTTTAAATGGTTTACTCTCAGACGCAGAGACAACTTATAAAATAAAAAATACACTAACAACTACATTTCCTACGGTCAAGTTCATACATGCAAACGATTTAGTAGAAGACGTAACTGATAAAGAGGAACAATTAAAGATAGTCAAACAAATCCATGAGAGAGCTCACAGAAATGTTCAAAATAATATACTAGAATTAGAAAGAAAATATTTTTGGCCAGAGATGAGAAAGAATGCTACGGAAATAGCAAATAAATACGATTCATGTTCAATATTTAAATACGATCGCAAACCTAATAAAGTACCAATGAAAGAATCACCAATACCAACAGAAGCAGGAAAAAACATACACATAGACGTATTTCACTTTTGTGGAGAACTTTACATCTCTACTCTCGACAAATACTCAAAATATTTACATATGAGACATATACCAACACGAAAAGATATGTATAAAAACATTGATGAAATACTCTCTTTAACATACCCAAACGCAGAGTTTGTAATAACAGATAACGAACCTGGCTTCAATGGAATTTTAGCTAATCAAATATATGAAAGACTACATATAAAACATGTTGTCTCAGCACCATTCCATTCAACAACAAACGGCCAAGTTGAACGTGTGCACAGCACTATTATTGAATTAGTAAATTTAATTTCAAAAAATCCACAAAGGTCTAACTTATTTGAGGCTGTACGCCAGTACAATAAAACTATTCATTCAGTTACAAAAGAGAAACCCGAGGACGTGTTCTTTTCAGCGAAGGGGTATCCTCACATATATGAACTAATAAAAAAAGCTCAAGAAAAAACTTTATAATACCACAATAAAGGACGTAAACAAGTCAACTTCAATAAAGGAGACATAATAAACTCAAATACACACAGACGAAAGAAGGAAGTAGCAAAGTTTGCCAAACATACTGTAGAAACAGACAACGGTAATACAATAACTACAAATAAAAAACTAGTCATACATAAAGATAACATTAAAACTCAAAATGTTAAAAGAAATAATAATATTTATCACAATAATAGCCTATGTAACACTGGCATTTAATGTTACAAAGTTAGAAAATAAAAAATACATATTAATCCAAGATCAAGATGTATATACTTTCAGTGAATATGAATATCTATACCACGTAATTAATCTAACCAAAATTTTACAACCATATGAAAACATTGTGAAAAATATATATAAAACAGAAAATAATCTAGAATCACAAATATTAATCAACAGAATTGAAATCTTAAAAAATCAACTAACGAGTGAAAGAAATAAAAGATCCCTAAATTTTTTAGGCTCTGCTTTGAAATTCATAACTGGAACACCAGATCATGAGGACGAAATAGAAATTAAAACTAGAATAAACCAATTAGTTGAAAATAATAACAAACAGAAAATAATAAATTCTCAGTATGAAAAAATTATGAATAAATTAAAAATTGAAAAAATAAACGAAGAATTTATGCTGAATGAAGTATATATGGAACTCTTAACCTTAACGAATACAATAAACTTTGCAAAAAATAATAACTTTTATTCAGGCTCTTTAGATTTGCAAGAAATAAAAGAAATCTTATATAATGAAAAAATTCAATTACCTATAATAAACATATTAGAATACTCTGACATTCATGTATGTAAACTTAATCAAACTATAATAACTGTATACAAATATCCTATTATAAAAGAGAAATTTAAACTGTACAAAATATATCCACTCTCTCAAAGAAATGGAAAATTAGTATTAGACGATAAGATTGCCTTCTGCAACAATGAATTTAAAAGAATGAAAAATTGTAAAAACATACTAGATACAAACATATGTAAAATTAATAATCCAGATAATTGTACTTTAAGTATCTTAAATGATAAGCCAGCAAAATGTAATATTAAACTCGAAAATAATGCTAATATTGAAGACTTAGGCAACGGAAATGTATTCATTGACAACGAGCCTTGGTAAAATATACAACGGACCACATTTGGTACAGTTCGAAGAAAACATAACCATTGACTCAGACAGATACATAAATTTGAAACAGAACATACTGGAAATCATACATAAACGACACAATGAAGAACTAACAATTTTGGATGTACTGTACTCAGATACACCACACAAATTTTCAAATATACAAGAAATTTCTACATTTTTCATTCCTTTAGAGGAACATCCACTAATGACCACATTTTATATGATTTTAATATTAGCAATAATTTTCTCTTTGGTACAGACCTGCAAATTCTACAAAATACAACAAGCAAAGATGCGTCAAGAATCATATAATAGATACTATGAAACAGAATTACTTAGACTTCAGACTCAGGTATAAAACGAGGACGTTTTCTTTTCAACACAGGGGAGAGTTAACACATAACATACCTAACAAACACATCAATAAACAAATGCAGACGTATCATAAAATAATTATACAATGACCTTCAATAAACAAATGCAGACGTATCATAAAGTAGTTATAACTAAACAGTGACCTTCAATAAACAAATGCAGATGTATCATAAAATAATTATAACTAGATAATGGTCTAGACCTAAAAGAAATACATCGGTAATTTAACAAAGAGAATTGCACACAAAGAATACAAATTCAAAACATATTAAAAGCAACTGGTATAAATAGATGTTAAGTAATACCTTGTAAATGAGTCTTAAGAATATATTCAAATAAATAACAGCACGTTGAGTGCTACAAAAAAATATATTTTTTAACTCCTTCTGCACAAAGAAGTTTAACTCGCGCCACAAAGAATAATTGGATGCTGGTGTGACATCGAGATTTTCCAGATATTTTTTAAGGGAAGCAGTTTTTTCATATGCAAGCAGTTTTTGGAGTCTTTTGGTGCACTCTTTTAATCTAATTTTATTTTGGGGTGATCTGTGCTGTTGCCATTCTCTTCTAGCTCTTTTTGCACATACGAGAAGTTCAATATCTGTAGAATATATTCTGTTAAACCCAGTCTGCGGATGGGAGGAAGTGGCATGTTCAGCTGCCTGCTTAATATTTTCGTTAAGATTAGCAATATTAGGTTCAATATCGTCATGAGTTCTTAGCTTAATGTTTTCAGTGCAATGACTACTAAGATATTTTTTGAATCGCAGCCAATTAACACGACTGACCATTTTCACATATGGGTGAGGTAGAGCACTTCTCAGTGGGCTACAGATTGTAACGATCGTGGGAGAGTGATCGGACGATAGATCTAGGGAAGCTTCGACGTGAATTAATTCCCTAGAAATATTTTTCATGACGCCAAAATCTATAATATCCGGAATTTTATGTATGTCAGTAGGCCAGTAAGTGAGCTCCCCACTCGAAATGACGTCCAAGCCCATTTTTGAAATTGTGTTGAACAACGCTCGTCCTCTAGGTGTGATAAGACGCGAACCCCAGAAAGTATGTTTTGCATTATAGTCTCCAGCTGCTACGAAACAAGGGCCAAGAGATTTGTAAAAATCGTCGTATTGATCCTCAGTAATTGCCAATCTAGGAGGGGAGTAAATTGATGATATGACAAAATTTGTGCAAAAATTTTCGATACAAATATTCGTTGCTTGTAGATGTTCTTCACAAATGTTGCCAAGAATATAATGCTTGAGTCTTGACTTTATTAAAATTGCTGATCCCCCGCAAGCTCTTCCTCTTGGATCCTTTGAATCATATAAAATGTAGCCATTAATTTTGAATAGGCTTCTTGAAGTCAAATGAGTCTCAGAAACCAACATTATATTAATATTTTTTTCCGTGAGGAAGTGCTCAAGTTCATTTTTATGTTGGCGAATGCCGTTTGCGTTCCAGAAACTTATCTTTAACGTGTTCATGGCTTGTTAACTAATGCTTGAAGCAGTGTAGACTGCATTGGTAGCATTTCTTGCATCATGCTAGTCATATTTGTTGTAAAATTATTTATAGTCAGCACTAGATTCTCAATAGTAGCTTCAAGGCGACTAAAATTAGAGCTTGAGTTTGCATTCGTTGAATTATTTTGAGGCGGAATATTTTGTGTGGGAATATAACCAGTCTTAGCTGCATCGGCATACGATACACGTGAAGTGACAGATTGACTTATTTGAGCAAAAGTGGCGGATTTAGCGTTTGCTGTTTGTGCTGGAGCTAATTTAGGTTTTTGCCCCATAGTCTGTTTAACGAAAGAATAGACAGGACATCCTCTGTAGTTAGCGGTGTGATTACCTCCACAATTACTAAATTTTTTTTCTGCTAGATCTTTAGGCTTAGTACAACCAGCAGTACCGCGCAATTCACCGCAGATAACAGAAACTGAAGGTAACTTGCATTATGTTTTTGTGTGACCATAAACTTGACAATTATGGCACTGTACGGGTACAGAACGCTTGTGTGGTTCTTCAACTGTTATTTTTCGGTATAAGAGATATTTTAAATTGTAAATTGGATGAGTCTCGCTTTTTTTCAATTTTATATAGTTTGGCTCAAGTTCGACGCGAAATAGAGGTTGAGGAATCTTCTCCCTATTTATTACGTTAGATACATTTTTTACATTAAATCCCTGGAGGACGAGTGCATCTTTTATTTCTTCGGGAGCAACATAGGAATCGATGCCCTTCAATACGATCTGCAGGCCTTTAGCACTTTTAAGCTGATATGTGTAGAAACTTTTCTTACTTTTTTCAAATTCAGTAATCAGTTTGCGAAAATCTTTTTCTTCATAAATTTGAATTTTGGTTTCATCAATGTTACCACGTTTTATTGGAACAATGTGAAATTTATTCTCACCAATGACTGAAATTAAATTTTTTATAATAGCGTTTGAATTTTTTTTCTATCAAATAGATTGGTGGCGGCTTGGATGTTTTGTTCGTAGATACATCGGGTTCGTTGTTATCATCTTGTAATATTTGAAAACGATTTTGACGGTTAATAGAGGATGCGCTGTTATCCCTAGACATTTTTGGAGCAGATGAAATTTTCGAAGACTTTGGGCTTCGTCCGCGCTTTACCACTGTTATATATCTGTCCATTCCCACTTGGACCTTGGGTTTTGGGCTGCTCTTAACTTCAGTAAAAACTTGGTTAAGTGATGACCACGAGCCCGAAGCGGATGATATCGCTGAGTTAAATGTAGAAGTACTAGGCAACGGTAATGTTAACGAATCACTAGTTGGCATTGGACAAAGCGAAGTTGATCGCTGACGAAAAAGTGGCCTCGCCGTTAAAAAAAAGTCTACTATCAGATTTCTTATTTATTTTGTTATCATTAAGAGCTTCAGAGCTCTCAGTAAGTCTATCATCAGATTTTTTATTTTTATTATTTTCATTAAGAGCTTCAGAACTCACAGTAAAATAGGCATTTCTGCCATTAGAACTCACTTCACAGTTATTTGTTTTTGAGGTACTCATATAGAGTATTCCTCAAGGGCACTTTTGTTTGTTTGTTTGTTTTTTTATTACGGTTTTTTTGTTTTTGTTAATTATGACTATGTAAAAAAAATATTAGCAATGAAATAAAGCTAACAATAACAATATGTATTCCGAATATTTTTTCGTAAAATTTTTTTTTGTTTAGTATGAAAGAAAAACTCCGCTAAATCGACTGTTCACTATGAATGTACAACGAGAACTGCAAATACTTTGCATATACATATGTATAATTTTTTAGCGCCAAAATTTGCAAGCAGCTGTTGTGTATATTTTACTGGATTTTACAATTTTTCGGTTCGCATACTTTTATATGCAAACTTTTTTTGATAGTAGTTTCTTTAAATTACTCAATATTTACTCAGTTATACCTGATTTACATTAAGCATTTTTTTCATGCAATTAGTTGCATGAAAATTTTTTATTTTTCGATAGGAGGCTTAGAAGAGAAACTTATATCAAAAGATTTGCCAAAAATGCATCAGAGATTCATTCTACGTCCTTTTTTATATAACGTTCTCTTTTATATCGCTGTAATTAGAAAATAGAAAAAGTTGCATGCAACAAAATTCATGAAATTTCATGAAAAAATGCTTAATGTAAATCAGGTATTACTGGATTTTATAAAGTTATTTCAAAAGGAAAAATTTTCTTTGACAATTACTATAAATCATGTTTTATTTATTTATTTATTTATTTACTTACTAAGTCTATAAATTTACAATTCTTACAGACTATTTATACATGTACGTATATACAATTTTGCAAAAGTTATTAATTATTCAATGCGATTAGAATATTACTCTTGATTAAATTATCTTTCAAAGAGAAATCAACATAAAAATAAAGTTTATTAAAATCTCTACAACTTCTTATAAAGGGATCAGAATTAGCATAATTGGTTCTAAACGCTTTAATAGAAAGTGGTGAGTAATGTAGTGTAGGTCGCTGCGGAACGCAAAAAGAAATGTTTTCAATTAAAAAATTGCAGCCAGTATTACCATTAACATTTAAAATACACATAACATTTAGCATAGTTCTTCGACTACTTAAGGATGGTAGTTTAATAAGCGCAAGCCTAGCTTGATACTAAGGAAGACGTAGGAGATTCCATTGCAATCCGCGAAAACAAAAAATTAAAAATTGTTTTTGTACCGATTCAATTGCATTAATATATATTTTATATGTTGGGTCCCAAATTTTTGAGCCATACTCTAGGACAGGACGAACAAGAGATGTAAAGAGTTGCTTAGTAATATAGGGGTCTTCAAATTCCTTAGCCCAACGTTTGATGAAGCCGAGTAGACATCTTGCTTTATATTTAAATCTGCCTTAACTGGGGATAGTTAATAACAAATTTGTATTTTAACTTGTCTTATTTAGAGGGAAATAATGACAAACGAGAGCTGGTTGTATTTAAATGTTTGTAAGGATGACAAGCAAAAGTATTGAGGACAAGGTGACCTCAAGAAAC
This sequence comes from Tachina fera, assembly GCA_905220375.1. Lineage (NCBI taxonomy): Eukaryota > Metazoa > Arthropoda > Insecta > Diptera > Tachinidae > Tachina > Tachina fera. Next base: position 31,860,426 of record LR999966.1, on the reverse strand, counting down.
AGTCGAAGGTTATTACCTTCAAGATCCGCTAACACGAAAAATTCTTAATGAAGCGATTGTTAAGTATTAATTACCGCTGTTGCCAGGATGGTATCCCGGATTTTGACCATTAAATGATAAAACACGAATTTCTTCAAAATTAACTTACATTATTTATTCAATATGTATGCAGATACAGTTTAATTGGTACAATTGCGGGAATTTGTTGGTGGAGAGAACCTTTGGTGTCGAGCACTTTCTTGATCGCCGTCGAAAACTTGACTCTGGCCTTCACCAAAAACTTGGCGCTCTCGACCCACAGATTTACATGCATAGTTGTATAAGTTAGAACGTTTCGTTAAATAATTCACAATCGTGTAAATTCATGGATGGGAGTTTTAAAGTACTAAATAATTAAATTCATAAGCTATTAATATTCACAATTCAAAGTGGAATTAGTAATTAAATTCAAATAAATTCTTTAAATTACATATAAATATACATACATATATATGAGGTGTATTGGCATTCAAGTGGATTTAAACACTTTATTTATAATTAATGTAATATGTTGAATAAAATTAAGTTTAGGATCCAGTAATATTCCAAGATCAGTAAAAGCACAAACAGTTTCCAGCTCATAGCTGCCTAAGAAGTATTTAACGGCCAAATGGTTCTTTCGGTAGAAACACATATGCTTACATTTTTTAAAATTTCATTGCATAAAGTTCATATCACACCAGGAATGCAAGGAATTTAAATCTTCTTGTAGTAACAAATGATCTTTGTAGTCATTGTAGCTAAGAAATATTTTTACATCCTCATCATCACGTTAAATTAACATGAAACACATATGAAACAAAATCATTACAGTATATTTTTTGTTGCGACCCATGTCATTGGGTCTTATTTATTTTTTTGGGATTAATTTTTTTGAGATTTTATTAAATTTTAACAATTGGAAGTTATTTAATTTTTTCTGATTGGGATTTTATTAATTTTGGTTAAGAGTTATTTCACTTGGGACTAATTTCATGGTAGCCAAAATCCGTCCTCTGAAAGGATATGAGTTGTTTTTATTTATTTTATTTTATTTATATGAAAAATTCTAAACATTTTCTTTTATTCAAAAAATTTATTTATTATTGGTTTAACACCTTTAAATGCAACGAAATGCTGCTAAATTTCATATTAGTTTTGATACGCGTTAAATAAAAATAAAATATTTTATATTATTTTTGTAAGGTGAATAAATGTTAAAATTTTAAATTTACCAATTTTAATATCTGATATTGAACTGTATGTTCGCAGTTATCATTAGGAAGTTAACTTTGCTATTTTGTTCTAAATTTTTTTAAATATGTAAATATGTGTTTTATAAGTACATACATACATTTAAAATTAGTCGTTATTAAATAAAATTTAGATTTCTCGCACTTCCAAAAACATACATACATTGTCTGTTTTTATACCCTTTACCAAAAAATGGTAAAAGGGTATATATAGGTTTGTCATTCCGTTTGTAATTTCTACAATATTAATAAGCGACACATAAATTATATATATTCTGGATCCTTATGCATAGGGAAGACGAACAAGCGATGTCCGTCTGTCCTTCTGTCTGTACGTGAAATCGGTTTTCCGAAACTCCTAGAACAGCTAGAGACTTCGTTCTTGGACTGGTGTGTCAGAAATTTTCCGAATAACATTGGTGTTGAAAATCAACAAAATCGACGGTTTCAGAGCTGGAAAACTCAAACTTCATTTTCACATGCAAAATAACTGCCGAAAACTAATTTTTATTTTTTATTAAATTAACATATTTTATACTTCAGTATGAATAAAATTGGTATTTCTAATTGAAAAAAAATTTTTAAAAAATTAAACAAATTAAACAAACGTTGCAGGGTTGAGAAACTTTAACTTTTTTTCTCATAATTAAACATATTTCATGTTTTAGGGAGAAGGCTATTATCTCAGCAAATGTAAGAGCTACGGACCTGAAATTTGGACAGAGTATGTATAACTTTGATCGCTACAACAAACATTTTTTAAAAGTTAAAAACTAAATGGTGTTCCAAAACGAGTCACGAAAAATTTTAAAATCCCATGTAATATACAATATACATACAATTGTATTGTAATATGTATGTACATATGTATATTGACAATTGAAATTTGTAAAATTAGTGTATTTTTATATAAACAACAACAATTAACACTAAAATTAAAAAAAATTTAAATTAAAGGGTGGTCCATCAGTTAATGCAATTTTGACTATGTAATTTTGACAACTTGCTATATTTTGGAAACCGTAAAAGTTAAACTCTTGAAATGTTCAAAAATGTTAAAACTAAAAAATCCGAAAATTATAATCTCGCCAAAAATTTAAAAAAATCGCCAAAATCCAAATATTCCCCAGAACGAAATAAATCGCCAAAATTAAAACAAACCGCCAAAAATCGAAAAAAATCGCCAAAACGAGAAAAAAGGTCAAAACTAAAAAAAATTGCCAGAATAAAAAAAAAACGTAAGCAACCTAAAAAATCGCCAAAATGAAAAAAAATCGCCAAAATTAAAAAAAAAATCGCCAAATTAAAAAAAAAAAACGAAAAAATCGCCAAAACAAAAAAAATTGCCCATATGAAAAAAATCGCCTAACTGAAAAAAATCAACAAAATCAAAAAAAGGGCCAACATGAAAAAATCGCCAAAATTAAAAAAAGCCAAACACCGAAAAAAATCGTTAAAACGAGAAAAAAGCGTCAAAAATAAAAAAATTGCCACAATAAAATAAAAACGCCGAAAACCGAAAGAAATCGGCAAAACCAAAAAAAAAAAAATTGCCTGTATAAAAAAATTGGCCAAAATTAGAAAAATCGCCAAAATAAAAAAAAATCACAAAATTAAAAAAACACCAAATTAAAAATAATGCAAAAAACCTAAAAAAAATCGCTAAGACGAGAAAAAAGCAAAAAAATAACATACACGCAAAAAAGCACTAAATCACTAAAATGAAAAAACTACAATGTCAAAAAACCGCCAAAATAAAAAAACGCCAAAAACTTAAAAAAATCGCTTAAACGAGAAAAAAATCCAAAACTAAAAAAAAATCGCCCAATTAAAACAAATGCCAAAAACCAAAAAAATCGGTAAAACGAAAAAAAGTACCAAAACTAAGAAAAGCACCAAATTAAAAAAAAACCTCAAAAACGGCAAAACTAAAGAAAATCCTATTAAAAAACGCTTAAAACCGAAAAAACTCCAAAAACGAAAGAAATGCCAACATTATATTTTATATAGTTCATATTGTATTACTACCAAATCCTTCGTGCGCAAGTCAGAGTCGCACTTTACTGATTTTTTCTTAGTAAATGGAGATATAAATAAAATTTATCGCTTAAGTGCAGTCCTAACTAAAAAAATTAAATAAAGAACATGTTTCGTTTCATTTCCCTGAAACCTTTCCTTTGTGCTGAACAAATTCCAAAAAATTCTTTAGGAATAAACTTTTACATAATACCGCGATATATACCTTTTCCAATTAGATGTTTAAATTGAGGAAATTAACAATTTTGCAAAATCAAAAATTATTATATACAACAAGTTGCATAGTTTAGTTGGTATGGACTATTTTCGAAGTTCGAAGCTTCAGCGAACATTAGATCGAATCTCATGTCAAGTGGGATATTAAATATTGTTTTTATTGGACACTTTTGATATAACGGCATTATTTATTTGTTTAGCAAGAAACAAGTAACTTATTCATCAAGAATCAAGAATTAAAGTTACTCCTAATGCACCAAACTCGTATCTCAATAAATGTACTTCATAGTTAAACTTACTACTAATATATATAGATTTAATCAATTCATTAATAATTGCATATGAACTTTTATCCAAACACCGAAGTATAAAGCGATGAACCGTTTATTTTTTGCTCTCCTGAAAACAGTTAGTTTTTTTTTAAAGTAAGGCATCGATATTCAAATTATTGCTTATATCAAAAACCAACATATTTAATCGAAAAATACCGAGAGGTCACTTATTAAAAATTGCACTAGAGCAAAAATTATGAATTTTTTCACAAAATTAATATGTACCTACATATCTCTGTGCATATGTATGTATGTCTATACTACATAAATGCACTTTGGTAAAGGGTATAAAATATTCGGCACAGCCGAATATAGCACTATTACTTGTTAGAATGTACTGAATATCTTTCAAAGCACAAAAAATTTGTAAGAAATACATCGCTGATTATTCTTAATTCTTCTCCTTTTTTAAATTGGTAAAGCAAACTAGCAACATAAAAATAATAAAAAGTCGATATTGCTAGATTAAAGGGGAAAAAGTTTACAAAGATTAAAATGTAGCCATATTGAACAATAAGTAAAAAAGGCTAAAGGGCTAAAAGATAATTGTAAAAAGTGCTATTTTGCGGGTTTTTTTAGTTTGGGGCATACATTATTTTCGAGTTTTGAGTGACTGCAAACGTGTTAAATATAACCCGAAAACGGATAAGTTGGCATCACTGCAGCAAAAATATTTGTCAAAACGAGCCACGAATGTGTCGTTTGAACGGCATGGTTGGCAATGGTGGTTCAGAAAGCGAACCAAGTGGTTCATGTTGCCGTCTGAACATGGTATAAGACTATGCTCTTATTATCGTCAACAATCACTCTAATACCATGTTCACACTGGCAGCAATTAAGGCCGAGGCACAATGAATCCGTCATACGTTAAACTTCGACTTTTTCAACTGACAGCTAAGTTGAAATACGTGGTTTCTTATGAGATCTGTAAAATTCAGTACGTGTCCGTCAACGCAAAGTACAAAATTTTTTAAACTTTTAACTTTTGGTGTACGTTGAGTACTTTGACAGATATTGGTTGGTTTCTTAGGTATGTTTTTTGGTATGTGTTTGTCTTTTAGAAATGCTTCCGTCAATAAAGTACTCATTGTGCCAACCTTCTCCGTCGGTGTGTTAATGTCAGTTGAAAAAGGCGAAGTTTAACGTATGACGGATTCATTGTGCCCCGGCCTTTATCGAGGTTCGCACTCTCATTCGCGGTCGAATCTTGATTGAATCAACGTGGTTCGCCATAAAAATTTTTGAGAGCGAACCAACTTGGTTCATTTACAACATTGCTGCAAACCATGCAGAAATTGCTATCATTCCTAGTCTTGATAACAAATTATCAGAACTAGCTATCAAAATAAAATGAGTACACACATGCACAAATTAGTAAACAAAAAACAAACGAAAAAATTGATGCGTGCATGAATTAAAACTTTATTGGAAAACATTTAATTAAATATGTTTTTCTTAATTTGTCTATCTCAAGTAAAAAAGCAAATAACACAGCATATAAAACTCGTGCCAACTATTCACGTATGTATGCATATATGTACATCAAGACAGTGATGCCAAACTATCGATACTAAAAACTCGTAAATTTTTTTGATAAAATTCTAAATTAACAAAATATACGTTTAGCGCAAAATTAAGTAAAACTTTTTCGAATAAATACGAAAACGGGTTAGTTTAAGAATGTTTCTTTTGTAAATGATAACATCGAAAACATTTTTGTAAAATAATTTATTAAAAAATAGATAAATATCCTGAGATCACTATATACAAAGCTTGCGATCTTACATTTCGTATTACATTTTAATAAGGTGCATATAAAAAGTGTACTACAAATATAAGGCTAAAAGTGTACTACAAATATAAAGGCCTGCAAATCGTATTGAAGGGCATAGATTCTTATGTTGTCCCTGAAGAAATAAAAGATGCACTTGTCCTCCAGGGATTTAAGGTAAAGAATGTATCAAACATATTTAACAAAGAAAAAGTACCCCAACCCCTATTTCGTGTTGAACTGGAGCCAAATGATATACAGTTGAAAAAAAACGAGACTCATCCTATTTATAGCCTTAAATACCTTTTATACAGAAAAATCACAGTTGAAGAGCCACATAAGCGTGCAGGTCCCGTGCAGTGTCATAATTGCCAAGAATATGGCCACACAATAGCTTACTGCAATTTACCTACAGTGTGTGTTATCTGCGGTGAATTGCACGGTACTGCAAGTTGTAACAAACCAAAAGATCAAGCGGAAAAAAATGCAGTAATTGTGGAGGTAATCACACCGCTAACTACAGAGGATATCCTGTGTACTCTTTCGTCAAGCAGGCTATGGCGCAAAAACCTAAATTAGCTCCAGCTCAACCATTAAACGCGTACTCCGCCACTTTTGCTCAAGTGAGCCAACCAGTTACTTCACGTGTATCGTATGCCGATGCTGCTAAGGCTAGTTCTATTCCCACACCAAATGTTTCACCGCCAAATAATTCAACGAATGCAAATTCAAGCTTTAACTTTAGTCGCCTTGAAGCTACTATTGAGAATCTGGTGCTAACAACAACAAACAACTTTACAACAAATATGACTACCATGATGCAAGAAATGCTGAGAATGCAGAATACTCTGTTTCAACCATTAATTAACAAGCCATGAACACGTTAAAAATATGTTTCTGGAACGCAAACGGCATTCGCCAACATAAAAATGAACTTGAGCACTTCCTTACGGAAAAAAATATTGATATAATGTTGGTCTCTGAGACTCATTTGACTTCTAGAAGCCTCTTTAAAATGAATGGCTACACTTTATATGACACAAAGAACCCTAGAGGGAGAGCATGCGGTGGATCAGCAATTCTAATAAAGTCAAGACTCAAGCACTATATTCTTGACAACATTTGTGAAGAACATCTACAAGCAACAAATATCTGCATTGAAAATTTTTGTACAAATTTCGTGATATCTTCAATTTACTCTCCTCCCAGATTTTCAATCACTGAGGACCAATACGAGAAGTTCTACAAATCTCTTGGACCTTGTTTCGTTGCAGCTGGCGACTACAATGCTAAGCATTGTTCTGGGGTTCGCGTCTTATTACGCCTAGAGGTAGGGCGTTGTTCAACACAATTTCAAAAATGGGTTTGGATGTTATTTCAAGTGGGGAGCCTACTTACTGGCCTACTGACGTACGAAAAATTCCGGATGTTATAGATTTCGGCGTCATAAAAAGTATTTCTAGGGAATTAATTCACGTTGAAGCTTCCCTAGATCTGTCGTCTGATCACTCTCCCACGATCGTTACAATCTGTAGTCCACTGAGAAGCGCTTTACCTCACCCATATGTCAAGATGATAAATCGTGTTAATTGGCTGGGATTCAAAAAATATCTTAGTAGTCATTGCACGGAAAATATTACGCTAAGAACACCCAATAATATTGAATCGAACATTGCAAATCTTAACGAGAATATTAAACAAGCTTCTGAACATGCCACTACCTCCCATCCGCATACTGGGTTCAATAACATTTATTCTACAGACGTTGAACATCTCGTACGTGAACAGATCACCTCAACACAAAATCAGATTTAAAGAGTGCACTAAACGACTCCAAGAGTTGCTTGCATCTGAAAAAACTGCATCTTTCAAAAATTATCTGGAAGGCCTTGATGTCACACCAGCATCTAATTACTCTTTGTGGAGCGCTGCTAAAAAGATTAAAACACCCGTTGAGTTTAAGCCACCTCTGCGCACATCTACCGGAGGTTGGGCAAGAAGCGATACTGAAAAAGGTAACATATTTGCTGAGCATTTAAAATCCGTATTTACACCAAATACATGTACCGGTGTTGCTGATTTGCCGAGTGTAGTTGCTCTACCCCCTCGACCCTTAAAATTTACGATGTGTGATGTACAAAAACTAATTGCCGAACTCAACCCGAAAAAAGCTCCCGGTATGGATGGAATTAGTAACCAGATGCTGGAAGCTTGCCAAGGTTAAAATGATTCCAAAGCTAGGTAAAGATCTTTCCAAGGCTGAGTCATATAGGCCAATAAGTTTACTGTCAACAATGTCAAAGCTTTTTGAAAAGCTACTCATGACAAAATTGTCTTCAATTTTAACTGATAATGGGTGCATCCCGGACCATCAATTTGGTTTTAGAAGCCAGCATAGCACCATTGAGCAAAAGCATAGATTGGATCAATTTATCAGAAAAACATTTGAGGAAAAGAAGTATTGTTCTGCCGTGTTTATTGATGTTTCTCAGGCATTTGATAAAGTGTGGCATGAAGGCCTGATTTTGAAATTGAAGACATATTTACCAATAAACATTCTAAATCTTTTGGAAAGTTACATTGTTGCACGAAAATTTACAGTTGTGGAAGGACACTTTATGAGTATGCCTGAAACTATCTCATCCGGTGTGCCACAGGGGAGTATACTGGGGCCATTTTTATATTTGATTTATACTTGTGATATGCCTGTGAGCAGTAGTATCCACACTTCTACATTTGCCGACGATACCGCCTGCCTTAGTATGCACGAGGCATCCCGAAAACTCCAGGAACACATTAGCCAGATGGAACTATGGTTAAACTTATGGAGAATTAAGGTAAATGAACAAAAGTGTGTCCATATAACATTTACCTTACGAAGAGATACTTGTTCCCCCATTCGGACATGTGAAATACCTTGGTATACACCTCGATCGACGGCTTATATGGAAACATCACATTGACTATAAGTTAACTCAAATGAAACTAAAATTAACTCAGGTACATTGGCTGATTAGCAGAAATTCAACACTCAGCCTAGACTGCAAACTTTTAATATACAAGTCGCTTTTAAAGCCAATATGGTGTTACGGTATCCAGTTATGGGGCACTGCTTCTGCTTCCAATGTAGAGAGAATTCAACGAAGACAAAACAAAATTTTAAGGTTAATAACATCTGCTCCATGGTACATTAAGAATTCAAATATACATCGTGATTTAAATATGCCACTAGTGATTGAAGAAATTGCAAAATACGCAGGCAAATATTTAACAAAACTCGAGTCACATCCTAATCCGCTTGCTCGTAACATCTTGAACTTTACTGGACGCATCCGCTTAAAAAAGAGAGATACAAGGGCTCTAATACTAAACACTCCGAATGAAGTTGCTTGAAAAAAATTTTTTTTTTGCTTATCACCACTTATGTATTATTTACAACTATCACTTAGTTATGTCTGGCATTGGTCGGGCCTATTAATTATATGTTAGATTTAAGATTTGAACACTTATTGTTAGTTCATATATGAAGATACAATAAATAAAAAAAACATGCATTAAAAAAAAAACTATAAGGCTGAGTTTACGTCTGGCATTTCTTGTGTGTCAATTGCTCAAAAAAAGGTAACCATCTAATTACTAATGAAAAACTCTTTGATTCAGACATATATCTATTGATTTAAACAGATTGCAATCATTTTGGATTGTATAAAATTGTCTATTAATTATGTATGAAACTGTTTAACTTAATAAATACATATCTGAGTCAAGTAGTTTTTCATTAGTAATTAGTTGGTTACGCTTTTTTTAGGCTTGTGTGGCATTTGGCACACAGATGTAAACCCTGCCTAAGAGAAGTAAATGTGTATATATGCTTACATACATTTAAAATTGGTCGTTATTAAATTAAATTTCGATTTCTTGCTCTTCCAAAAACATACATACATTGTCTGGAATGTACTGAATATCTTTCAAAGCACAATAAACTTGTAAGAAATACATAGCTGATTATTGATTTATTTTTCTCCTTTTTTAAATTGGTAAAGCAAACATAAAAATAATAAAAAGTCGATATTGCTAGAATAAAGGGAAAAAAGTTCACACAGATTAAAATGTAGCCATATTGATCAAAAAGTAAAAAGCGCTGAAAGATAGTTGTAAAAAGTGCTAGATTTGCGGGTTTTTTTAATTTGGGGCCAACATTTTTTTCGCTTTTTGAGGGAATGAAAACGGGTTAGATCTAGTCCAAAAACGGATAAGTTGGCACCACTGCATCAAAAAAAATTTGTCAAAACGAACCACGAATGTGTCGTTTGAACAGCATGGTTCGCAAATGTGGTTCAGAGAGCGAACCAAGTGGTTCATGTTGCCATCTGAACATGGTATTACCGTCTGAACATGGTATAAAATATTGAGTTTTGAATGGTGTTTGACATTTCTTATAACCTGACAAGACAATGTAACGTTGCATCGACAAGTGTTATAATAATTTATACCAACAAAGTTCACGTGGGTTTTGTACTGTAATATTTGTTGTAGAACCAGATCTAACTTTTTGATGTGTCTTGGTCAACATACGTAGAAAGTTAATTAAATTAAAATTAAAAAGCAATTTTTTATGTGGTTTTGGTTATTGCTTTAGTCGATTCGTGTAAAGAAATATGTCGCTTGTGTCGAAATAAAAAAAGCAAGCTACGAACCCGCTTCTTGCAATTTGTGTGGTAAGACATACAAAACGTGTGAAAATACAACACAGGTTTATGGCAAAAATTAACAAATGAACGAGTTGGACCGAGCTGTATCACCAACTTGTTTTAGCCAAACATACAACTCTTTTCTTTTTGGACTTTGACATATTTTACATAGAATTAAAAATTGGCATACTACTCTAAATTAAAATGATTAATTTCAAAGCTAAAGTTTTAACGTATGTACTTTTCTAAAAATCTACTGACAGCACTGACTGATATAATTTTTGAAAGAAAAAAAAATAAAACGACACAAAATGTTTTTATGAAATAGTAGTATTTTGTTTCGAGCTGTTTTGAAAAAAAATATTCCTATTTATAGAAGACATAGCTATTTTGACATTTATATGCAATAAATGCGATTTGATTATAAATACATGTACAAAAGTATGCATGTATATGAATTTCTTTTCACCTTGTTTTTTTTTTAATTTTTTGTTTCCATTATTTTATTGTTTATACTTAAATGTTATATTATTTTTATTTATTCTTTTGTTTATATTGTTTTTATTGAATTGATTGATAAATAAGTATTGAATTTTTAATAAAAAATTTATGTAACATGTTTTTAAATATGTATGGTAATATGTGTATTTATTTCAAATTTGGAATATTTTTGGAAAAATAATTTTTCAAATAAAAAATATCGATATATCGAAATATTAATGTTTTAAAAAAATATATATCGATACTGTTCAAAAATATCGATACGATATGTATCGATAAATTTTTCCCATGTGCCCATCCCTAGTGGCACCACGGTGGTATGCTTAATGAAGACCAACAGAAGCACCTCCACGAGTACAACTTTAAAATTAAAGAAGTTTCATTTAGAACAAAAAATTTTTATGATTTTTGTTATTAAACTTAAATATGTCCGATTTTCAAGTAATTTTTAAGCTTTACTGATAGACTGATATTTCAAGGCAGATTCAAGGTAGCATTTTTCCATTCGAGAGGAATGAAAATTTCAAGTGAAGAAAAATTCCATTGTTTTTCATGATAGGGGTGATTATGTTTAAATCATTACTTATCTTTCCCGCATACATACCTACTTATATACATACATGCATAATTTTGCAACCTAAACCGAATGGAAATCGACTGGTTTTAGTAGTTTTAAACCGGAAAGTGCAGTTTTTAATTTCCACGGTTTTTGCAAACCCGTCTGCTACCGCATTTTGTGTTCCTGGTTTGTACACAATCTTTTGTGAAAAGTCTTCAACGAAGGCTGCCATCTATCTTTTCATTTTGGCATTAGGATTTCTTGTTGATACCGCAAATGTTGGCGGTTGGTGATTAGTATGAATAAATAATTCCGAAGAGCCATTTCACACTATGCCTTTTTAGTCTGCCTTGTATTGACGATTTTTTTAAGTCCCTACGAAAAGTTGCGCACATTTACATTAAGCCTTTTTATTCATGGCATTTATATATGTACATGCTTAATGCTAAGAGTACGAAAAATGTAAAGAGAAATGTCAAATCCCTTCGAATTTTCATTTCGTGCCTTTTGTTTGTTCCGCAAACTTCTCACCCACTCTCACCAATAAACTAAAAACTGCTTGCCTCTCTGCAGGCAGGCACAATGTAAATTGGCACAATATAACTTGCGTCTAAGTGTCTTTAATGCCCTCACTATAGCGTACAATTCCTTTTTATTTGTAGCGTATTTTTTTCGGTCGAATTAACATTGATGCAATTGTTGTCAAAATAAATTTGCTATTAAAATCAGGTTGCACCAATTCTACTTGATCTATCTTTATCTTCCTCAATTGAATATCAATTTTTTTGAAGGTTATCGCAAAACCTTCCAATTTCTCCTGATAGGTAAACTGTTAGTGGTTTGGTAGCAAGTGCGTAATTTTTTATTAATTTCCTATAATATCCTGTCATTCTCAGAAAGCTTCTAAGTTGACGTAAGATAACTCGTAAGATGTAATTTTGTATAGCTTAAATTTTCTTGATATTAGTTTTTATCAAATTATTGTTTCATTTTTATAAAACAATTATGTCATCTACATAGATATGACAAAATTTACCTAAATATTTGCTATGAATATCATCCATTGTAGCTTGGAAAATACCTGGAGCATTTTTCAGCCCGAATGGCATTCTTAAAAATTGATATTTTCCGTTATTCACGGAAAAAGCTGTTTGGATAATGTCTGATTCCTTCATTAATATTTGATGGAAGCCAGATTCTAAATCAATTGTGGAGAAGTTCTTAGCCTTCCCCAGATTGGATAAAATAACGTTGCAGTCCGGAATGGGATAATTCACAGCAATTGTCTGTTCGTTTAACTTTTTTTAATCAATAACCATTCTAAATTTTGAGGATCCACCTTCATTCGTCCGTTTTTTGTGTACAATCCAAATTGGTGAACTGTACCTTCTAGTCAGCAGCAATATTGGTAACTAAGCACATACATACACATACATATGTATGTACATAAAAAGATCTTGAAACTTTTTTACCGGTCATGTTCCTATATGTTTAGTACCTGTATTACTGGCACCAACTTCAAACAACACTATAGGTAACATATGTATGTAAAAATATTTTATTTAACTAGATCAATATTATTTTTAGTGTTTGGTGCTTATTATACCCTTTACCAAAAAATGGTAAAAGGGTATATATAGGTTTGTCATTCCGTTTGTAATTTCTAGAATATTAATAAGCGACACATAAAGTATATATATTCTGGATCCTTATGCATAGGGAAGACGAACAAGCGATGTCCGTCTGTCTGTACGTGAAATCGGTTTTCCCAAGCTCCCAGAAGAGCTAGAGACTTCGTTCTTGGACTGGTGTGTCAGAAATTTTCCGAAAAATTTTGCTATTGAAATTCAGCAAAATCGGACAGACAGTTTCAGAGCTGGAAACCTCATACTCAATATTCCCATAGAAAATAACTACCGAAAACAAGTTTTCATTACTTTTTTATTAAATTAACTTATTTTATACTTCGGTATGAATAAAATTGGTATTTATAATTAAAAAAAAAATTTAAAATTTAACAAAATAAAAAAACGTTTCCAGGGTTGGACAACTTTAACTTTTTTCCTAATAATTAAACATATTTCATGTTTTAGGAAAAAGGCTATTTTCTCAGGAACGGTAAAAGCTACAGGTCTGAAATTTGGACAGTGTATGTAGAACTTTGGTCGCTACAACAAAAAATATATAAAAGCTAAAAATTAAAGGGTATTCCAAAATGAGCGGCGAAAACTTTTAAAATTCCATGTAATATACATACAATTGTATTATGTATGTACATATGCATATTGACACTTGAAATTTGTAAAATTAGTGTATTTTTATATATGCTACAACAATTAACACTAAAATTAAAAAAATTTTAATTAAAGGGTGGTCCATCAGTTAATGCAATTTTGACTATGTAATTTTAACAAATTGCTATATCTTGGAAACCGTAAGAGCTAATCTGTTGAAATTTTCAAAAACGGTAAAACTAAAAAATCTAAAAATTATAAAATCGCCAAAAATTTAAAAAAAATCGCCAAAACGAAAAAAATCGCCAAAATAAAAAAACGCTAAAATTAAAAAAAAAAACGCCAAAAACCGCAAATTTTGCCAAAACAAACAAAAAATGGTTATATGAACAAAAATCGCCAAAACAAAAATAAATTGCCTATATGAAAAAAAAATCACCAAAAATTAAAAAAATCGCTTGTATGAAAAAAATCGTCAAAATCAAAAAAAAATCGCCATAACGAAAAAAAATCGCCAAAATTAAAAAAACGCCAAAAACCGAAAAAAATCGCCAAAACGAGAAAAAGTGTCAAAATAAAAAAAATTCACACCAGACAAAAATCCGCAAAAATCGCCAAACCAAAATAAAAGATGCTTATATAAACAAAAATCGCCAAAAATGAAAAAAAAAATCGCCTAAATGAAAAAAAATCGCCAAAATCAAAAAAATCGCCAAAACGAAAATAAATCGCCAAAATTAAAAAAAGACACCAAAAACCGAAAAAAATCACCAAAAACAAAAAAAATTCCTATATCAAAAAAAAATCGCCAAAAATGAAAAAAATCGCTTGTATGAAAAAAAATCGGCAAAATCAAAAAAATCGCCAGAACAAAAATAAATCGCCAAAATTAAAAAAAAACGTCAAAAACCGAAAAAAATCGCCAAAACGAAAATAAATTGCCTATATGAAAAAAATCGCCAAAAATTAAAAAAAATCGCCTACATGAAAAAAAAATCGCCAAAATCAAAAAAAATCGCCAAAACGAAAATAGATCGCCAAAATTAAAAAAACCGCCATGAACCGAAAAAAAATCGCCAAAACAAAAAAAAATTGCTTATATGAAAAAAATCACCAAAATTAAAAAAAAACGCTAAACACTGAAAAAAATAGCCAAAACAAAAAAAAAATTGCTTATATCGCCAAAATTAAAAAAACGTCAAAAACCGAAAAAATCGCCAAAACAAAACAAAAATTGCCTATATGAAAAAAAATCGCCAAAAAATAAAAAAATCGCCTAAATGAAAAAAATTTTCAAAATCAAACAAATTGTCAAAAGAGGAAAAAAGTCGCCAAAATTAAAAAAAAGCCAAAAACCGAAAAAATCGCCAAAACGAGAAAAAAAGTGTCAAAACTAAAAAAATTGCCACAAAAAAATAAAAAAAATAACATATAAAAAATAAGAAAATCGCCTAAATGAAGCAAAATCGTCAAAATCCAAAAAATCGCCAGAACAAAAAAATCACCAAAATTAAAAAAAAACGCAAAAAACCGAAAAAATCTCCAAAACCAAAAAAATTGCCTATATGAAAAAAATCGCAAAAAAGCACCAAATTAAACATAATGCCTAAAACCTGAAAATTGCACAAAAAGTATGAATTTTTTCACAAAATTAATATGTACCTACATACATATCTCTGTGCTTATGTATGTATCTCTATACTACATAAACGCACTTTGGTAAAGGGTATATAAGATTCGGCACAGCCGAATATAGCACTCTTACTTGTTTTTGAAGTCCGTTTAATTTTTTTTAAGTTTTATTTTTAGTGAAATATAGGATTAAAAAGTGTCTACGCCCACTTTTTTTTTAAACAAGATTATGTATTTTTAAGAGTTCAAGGTGTGTGCCAAGTTTCGTAAATATTGGTTAAGCACAAGCACGTGAAATATTATACTAAAACTAAATAGGCGTGCCACGCCCACATTTTTAAACGAAAGATTGTGCCTTTACTTAAGCTTAGGCTGTGCGCCAAGTTTCATAACAATCAGTGAAATAGAACCTCGTGAAATGTTAATATATTTGAATGGGCGTTGCCCTGACCCACTTCTTCAACTTTAGAATTGTGTAATTTTAAGAACCAAAGACGTTTGTTAGTTTTCGCAGCAATCAAAAAAGTAAAAGATCGTAAAATCAAGTCACAAAAATTACGGGCGTGTCCCCTCCAGACAACAAAAAAGTTTTACAATTTGTCTAAAATGCACCGAGTTATGAACCTACACACCTAAAAAAAAATAGGGACGACTTGTTAACCTCCTCTTTTTTTTTGAAGTCGGTTAATATAACAATTACATGGTAACAGACCAACCGAAATTACGACGCAAAGCGCAACGTAATTTAGCGCTTGGCTTTTACGCTGAAATGAGTAACCTAAATTAGAGCGTTAACGTTGTGACAGAAACAGTAATGTTTACTCACTTTGATTAATAAAAACCTCTAAATAGAAATAGGATATAATAATAAAAACTCTATATTTACCTGAAAGTAGCAAAAGTTACATTACTTAACAAAAACAACAGTATTTTTGCAGCCAACTTCGGTTTTTTTTCAATTGCAAAGCGTTGACGCCGCGTTATTTCGGTTGGTTTAATACATTTTGTATGGGTATGAGAAATTATGACAGCTAGACAACGGTTTGCGTCGTAATTTAGGTTGGTCTTTAACTAAAGTACAATTGCAGTCCCGGCGTTCCTGCATGATTATAGTTATTCAGTGTTGCCAATCTGTGTGTATTTAGACAGTATCTAATTTCTACTCACGTGTGTAGCACATGTAATTAAATTCTTGTATAATCTGTGTGTAATTCAACTTTGGGTTCTATTTTTATTTAATTTTATTTTAACCTGCACAAAAGATGTGTAGTGGAATTTTCTTCAATATGTAATTGGAGACACAGCCAATGTAAATTCATTGGCAACACTGTAATCAATTTATTCACACACATACACTCACATTTTTGCAGCTTGTAAACAAAGTTTGACAATTATCTGCCATGTATACACTGAGAGGCTGGGCTTGTGCGTGTACCTGTTATCATTGTATCATGCCCTGAATACGCTAGTATATTAGTACATACTAAAGACTTGTACAAGACGTCTTATAAGAACTTTTAAGACATTAGGGCAATTTCAAATGCTTTACTACAGGGGAATCTTCTGAAACAAATGCTAACCAACGTTGTCGGCAATACATTTGTTTAACTTATTGCAGGTATAAGAGTAAAGAGGAAAATAGTTGTGACTGAAAAATTTGTGGTGCTTGTGCTTTTTTCTTTCATTGGCGCGTATACAAACGTCATGCATGTTCATACATGCATACCTACATAATTTTTGTAAGCTCTCTTATTTTTCTGCGCACATACAAACGCACACATGCATTTACATGAAATGTGTGCGCTTGCTTTAAAATACCTCCCTTAAACACAAACATAATACCTAACCATCTTAATCTTACACACACACCCAAACGTACAATATGCAAAATAACAAACATACATGTATCAACAGTACTTCTTTTCATTGTTTTTTATAAACAAGGCGTCTTGGCGACATCACTTTTTAAGAGTCATATACTCGTACACCAATACATCCATCGTGCTTCATTTATAGTACGAAAGCATTTATTATTGGCTTAGTATAATACATGCCACGAGAATACATTTAAAAAACATGACGTATTTACATTTCAAGACTGCTTACGCAGGTCTCTAGTACATACATACATTTTCAATTCGACCGTGTGCATCCTAACAAGAACAATTGTTGCATAAGCATTACAACAACAAAATCATGCATACATACATTCATATATGTACATATGCATGTATTTCTTTATCATGATGATATTGTCAAGCGTCGTATGTTGATGAAAGCTTTATGACACCATCTTCCTGACTTGACAGCGTGGATGATGATTCTGATTTCTTTTCCTGTTAAATAGTGTATTAATACATACATATGTATGTATGGATGTGTTCATTCTATCAACTACACAGCTAACCAAAACATTCGTAAATAACATCGCAATCGAATTTTGCGTAAATATTTTTTGGACAAAACACTCGAGAACGGCTATCGTAAACGGAAAGAGAAAGTGCTGCTAGAGCTCACTTGTCGCTCATTTTGTTGCAGCAAATTTTTCCATATCCATGAAAGAATCATATACGTGATCATATACGAATCAATAGTGATCCTTTAGCAATGTCATTATGTAATCACAAACAACGTTATTAATAGTTCGAGTTCATTGCTTCTAAATAGAAAAAAATCGTTATTCTTGTCTTGTTGTACAGGCAAAAAATATAAAATTGAATGAATCAAATAAATCATAAATACAGAAACAAATCAAGTTCGAAAAATAATAATTGAAAATTAACTAAAATTAATAGTCATGGGTCTGTGACAAAGAATTAAATAAATATACTTAATAGTAAAAAAGTTTGTCTTAAGTAGATCAAAAATAAGCAAATTAACTAACATGTACATAATTAGTAAACAATAAATGACAATGGTAAGACTGTTGTAAATTAGAGATGGTAAATTTGAGCTTTCATTACAAAACACTTTTCAGCAAATTGAAATACGATGAATCAAAACAATTAACGTATTCCATTTGCAAAAACAGTTTCGTATATAAGGCAGAAATCTACATCAACTGACACCACATACAGTGGACCAACACAGAAGAACGCTGATGATGAAGGTTTAGTGGCCTTCGAAACGGCTGGGTGTTCCGTTCAACTATGTGTTGTCAGAATAATTACAACTAACTTTGATGTTATTTGTTCATTAATAATTATCACATGTAATTTGGCTTAAAATAGCGATACGAACTTTAGCCCGTTCAAATAAATCACAAATTGTTTCTTGTTGCTAAACTTTTTTTTAACGAGAATTCTTTATTTTCGAATCTCAGGTTGGCTGGGTAGAGACACTATAGTGTTTATAAACGATGAGTGAAAATTAAAATCACCATTCGTTTGATTTTCAAAGAGGAAATGAAGAGAGACGGTTTGAAAGTGATGATAAATAAATAACAACATAAAAGACAGTTAGACATGCGAAGAGACGACTGCTGCATTTTAACAAAAGCAAAAATGCACTAGATTTTATGAGTAATACACGAACATACAAGAACATCAGAGAACAGATTGAATGCCTTGTTTTGTTGGTTTGAATGCAATCACAAAAAACCTGCATATTGTTGTCAATTTACAAGATTTGAAATAAACAACGCATGGCACAATCGAAAGTGCGTCGAATTTTATTGCGTGCATACCTTCTTTATATAAATGTTCACTGGTCTTGTCAAAAGCAACGAATACGTACTCAGTGAATGGTGCGAATGCTTCTTACTGTGATTGACCACAACTTAGTCCTTGTACTGTGTGCTTGTATAAAACTCTTACATTAGTGTTCATAAAACACGAACTTTTATATAAAATAGTTTTTTGAAATACATTTCTGATCTGTTTTACATTTTCCAAATTTTAATTTTTATACCCTTTAACAAAAAATGGTAAAATGGTATATATAGGTTTGTCATTCCGTTTGTAATTTCTACAATATTAATAAGCGACACATAAAGTATATATATTCTGGATCCTTATGCATAGGGAAGACGAACAAGCGATGTCCGTCTGTCTGTACGTGAAATCGGGTTTCCCAAGCTCCCAGAAGAGCTAGAGACTTCGTTCTTGGACTGGTGTGTCAGAAATTTTCCGAAAAATTTTGCTATTGAAAATCAGCAAAATCGGGCAGACGGTTTTAGAGCTGGAAAACTCGAACTCTATTTTCCCATAGAAAATAACTACCGAAAACAAGTTTTTATTACTTTTTTATTAAATTAACTTATTTGAAGTATGAATAAAATTGGTATTTATAATTAAAAAAAAAATTTTAAAATTTAATAAAATAAAAAAACGTTTCCAGGGTTGGAAAACATTAACTTTTTTCCTAATGATTAAACATATTTCATGTTTTAGGAAGAAGGCTATTTTCTCAGGAACGGTAAAAGCTACGGGTCTGCAATTTTAACAGTGTATATAGAACTTTGGTCGCTACAACAACAAATATATAAAAGCTAAAAATTAAAGGGTTTTCCAAAATGAGTGACGAAAACTTTTAAAATCCAATGTAATATACATGCAATTGTATGTACATATGTATATTGACACTCAAAATTTGTAAAATTAGTGTATTTTTATATAGCCTACAACAATTAACACCAAAATTAAAAAAATTTAATTAAAGGGTGGTCCATCAGTTAATGAAATTTTGACTATGTAATTTTGACAAATTGCTATATCTTGGAAACTGTAAGAGTTAAACTCTTGAAATTTTCAAAAACGGTCAAACTAAGAAATCCGAAAATTATAAAATTAAAAAAAAAACGCCAAAAACCGAAAAAAATTGCCAAAACGGGAAAAAAGTGTCAAAACTAAAAATAAATTTCCATAATGACAAAAAAACGCCAAAAACCGCAAAAATCGCCAAAACAAAATAAAATGCTTATAGGAACAAAAACCGCAAAAAATTAAAAAAATCGCCTAAATGAAAAAAATCGCCAAAATCAAATAAAACTCGCAAAAACGAAAATAAATCGCCAAAGTTAAAAAAAACGCCAAACGCCGAAAAAAATCGCCAAAACAAAAAAAAATTGCCTATATGAAAAAAATCGCCAAAAATAAAAAATCGCTTATATGAAAAAAATCGGCAAAATCAAAAAATCGCCAGAACGAAAATAAATCGCCAAAATTAAAAAAACGCCAAAAACCGAAAAAAATCGCCAAAACGAGAAAAAAGTGTCAAAACAAAAATAATTCCCATAATGACAAAAATCGCCAAAACAAAAAAAAATTCTTATATGAACAAAAATCGCCAAAACGAAAATAAATCGCCAAAATTAAAAAAAAGGCCAAAAACCGAAAAAAATTGCCAAAACAAAAAAAATTTACTATATGAAAAATATCGCCAAAAAAATAAAAAAAATCGCCTAAATGAAAACTAATTGTCAAAATCAAAAAAAATTGACAGAAGAAAAAAAAGTCGCCAAAATTAAAAAAAAACGCCAAAAACCGAAAAAATTCGCCAAAACGAGGAAAAAGTGTCAAAACTAAAAAAATTGTAACAAAAAAAAATATTTATAAAAAATAAAAAAATCGCCTAAATGAAAAAAAATCGTCAAAATCAAAAAAATCGCCAGAACGAAAAAATCGCCAAAATTAAAAAAAAAGCCAAAAACCGAAAAAAAATCGCCACAACCAAAAAAAAATTGCCCATATGAAAAAAAATCGCCAAAACTAAAAAAATCAGCAAAATAAAATAAAATTTAAAAAGCACCAAATTAAACATAATGCCAAAAACCTAAAAATTGCACTAGAGAAAAAAGTATGCATTTTTTCACAAAATTAATATGTACCTACATATCTCTGTGGTTATGTATGTATCTCTATACTACATAAACGCACTTTGGTAAAGGGTATATAAGATTCGGCACAGCCGAATATAGCACTTTTACTTGTTGTATTTCCTTTTTCTTCTAACACCGTATATATCGGCATTTATTATTTTTTAAATTTCCTCCTTAACACAGCATTTTTTTATTTATAAACATTAAAATCACTTGAAATAAACTTGTTATTTAAAAGTGAAATCAATTCTTTCATACTGTATCCATTGATGGTATTTTGGTGAGTTTCAGGTATTTTTGGTGCTTTTCGCCTCTTCGTAAAAGCGAAACTTTGGTTGATATACTTCTTTAAAAAGCGGGTATTTACAGTGCTTTTTAACAATTCCTCACACACAGTGAAAACAGTCCCTAATAAATACCTTAAAAAATAGAAGAAAATTAATAAGAAATCTCTATGGTTTTTTTTCAATAAGGAAATCTTATGAATTTAATAACGAAAACCTTGTTGAAAAAATCAAGAAGAAATCTTGTAGTTTTTATTATGTTATCTTCTTCATTTAAAAAAAAACAGGGTTTCCTGTTGATTTTATTAGGCAACTTAATAAAAAACCAAAAAAATTGTTATATCTTTATTCCTTGTACTTATGTATTTTCATTTAAATTCGGTACAATATATGTATGTATGTATTTAGATGTTATATATTTATACATACATAAATATTATGTTATATTCTTAATTAACTAACTCACCATACATACATATTTATTACTTGGGAGGAGACAAGTATTCAACTAGCAACCTTCTGACTGATAGACAAGAACTATAACCGATATGCTAACAAGCAGCCTTAATACGCACTGAAATTATTGTACAAATATTAAGAACAAAATTAATAAGAAATCTCTATAGCTTTTTTCAATAAGGAAATCTTATTAATTTCATAGAGAAAGCCATTTTGAAAAAATCAAGAAGAAATCTTGTAGTTTTTATGAGGTTATCTTATTGATTTTTTTAATAAGGTTTTCTTCTTGATTTTATGAGGTAACCTAATAAAAAAATATATTTTTGTGCTTTTTTTATGTACAAGGCACATCAATCAGGTCCCCGCATTTCTACAACAAATATTACAACAGCAATAACCACATGTACTTTGTTGGTATAAATTACCAACTCACCTTTCAAAACTGGGTAGCATAGTCAGATTGTACGTTTTATATAAAAGATGCCAAACACCATACAAAACTGAATATTCGTTAGGTGTTTATGGATACCCAAATAAAAGCATGTTTTTAGGCTTATACCTACACAACCCAAGTTTGACATTTAAATTGGTATAATTATATTAGTCACCTGGCGCAATGCTGCCACCTAATAAATGCACCTTGCTTATGTACTTTCACTTAAATTTTATACCATATATTTATGTATGTATGTAGGATATGTAGATGTTATTTATTTATACATACTTATATACATGCATACATATTATATTGTATTCTTACTTAACTAACTCACCATACATACATATTATTACTTGAAAGGAGACAAGCATTGAACCAGGAAACTTCTGACTGATAGCAAAACATTCTATCCAACATGCTAACAAGCAGTCTGAATAACCTTTGAAATAATTGTACAAACATGCTCATACAAAAACGAAAAAGATCATTAAAAAATGTCTGTATGTATATGTATAGATATGAAATAACAAATCAAGAAAAAAAATCAATAAGATGACTTACACATACTCATATAGGAACCTAATAAAATCAAGAAGAAACCCTTATTGAAAAAATCAATAAGATAGCCTAATAAAATTAATAAGGAAAACCTTTTTGAAAAAATCAACAAGGCAACCAAATGAAATCAATAAGAAATCCCTATAGTTTACAATTTATAAGAAAACCTAATAGAATCAAGAAGATTTTCTTTATGGATTGCATTTTTGGTGCCAAAAATAACGGAAAATAATAAAATTTCTTCTTGATTTTATGTGGTTTTCTTCTTGATAAAATTAACAAGATTTACCACATAATAAAAATAAGGAATCTTTATGAAAACATCTTCGTTTTTTTCTGCTGGGATACCCCTTTGCCTAAAAACATTTCATAGAGAAAATCTTCTTGATTCTCTGAGGCAGTTTTTTCTCTGTGGTATACACGGTTGCCAGAAATGCAGATTTATCTGGATTTTGCAGATTTTTACCCTCCAAAAAGACGAAATCCAGATTTGAAGATTTTTGGCTTAAAAATGCAGATTTTTGAACTCCAATTATAGTGAATTTTTTTACATTTTGCTATTACTGTTACTAATTTTTTTTCTTTTATGTGTGAACGATTCACAGTTTAGAGAGTTAAAATTTTTAAACTTAAAAGACATCATTAAAGAAAAAGAAGAAGTAACTTTGGCAAGCTTCTGGAATAGAATATCTGATATAAAACGAGCTTATTCTGATTATGATTTTGCAGCCCTAAGTTAAATTAAAATGAATGAAATGTCTTTACAATATTCATTTGCAAATGTCGAATGAATTTTGAGTCAAATGAACTTGAATAAAACAAAACTTCGAAGTCCTTTGGATATTTATGTAACAAATTAAATCACTTTTTGTATAATTGTTTATATATCCGATTTCTTTTCTCATTCATTTTATATTGTTTGCACATAAGTATGAAGAATTTTTATTTTTTTGTTGGTTTTATGAATTTCGTTTCTTCTAAATAAAGATGGGTTTTCCACACAAAGTTTACTTTGCAAAGTCTAAAGTTTGTAGGAGAGAAGAGAAAATACATCTTATTCTATATTCTTTTTTCTTTAATAAGCTCAAGACTTTACAAAGTAAACTTTGCGTGTGAAAAAACCGTCAAACTTATCAGTACACTTCCACGAATATCGCAAAATAGAAGATGTTATCTTGTAAAGATTTTTGCTTGAAGCTTTTAAGCATTTTCTGCTGTTTTGTAAAACAAAACTATTTTTTATGGAAATTTGTTTGTTAAACGTTTTGTAACCCAAAATAATTTTTGTTAATATTACCTTTTATGTTTGTGTAAGTAATTCTTAATAACACATTGATAGTATTTCTATAAACATATGAAGTTTTTTGTCTTATTTAAAAAATTTTTTGGTTGAAGTCTGCTGATGAGTTTCTTAAGCAGAAACGAAATGCACATTCTTCGAACATTAAAGGTTTCTATTCATAAAAAAATGTCATTGAAAATTATTTAAAAAAAATCTAAAATATTAAAAAAAAATACATTTTAACCCGAGTTTAAATTTTATAAATTTTTATATTTATATTACACATTTAAAAGTGTTTTAAAAATAGCTTTAAAGATTTTTTGAAGATTTTAAAAGTAAAATGCAGATTTTGAAGATTTTTTCGTGAAAAATTGGTTAATTTTGCAGATTTTAGCCTTAGAAATTCTGGCAACACTGGTGGTGTAGCCAAGTCCCAATTTTTTGATATCGTATTGACGTGCTGTCAATGTTGACAACTGGAATAAGGGTGAATATTGCAAAAAACAAAAACTTTTAAGCTAGTTAAGAAAAAAGTGTTGCTTTTAATGGATTTTGTAAGTTTAAATGTTTTTTCAGTAACATCTTTATTCTTATGTAGGCCTAAGACCACTTACTAACTATGACTAACACCGATCATATAACTACTAACATTTTGAAAAATTAATATTATTAATATTAAATATTTTGAGGCAAAAACTTTGCCTTGACACTTTTTTTCTCCCTTTTTTTAGAGTGAGATTTATAAAATTACATTCAAAATAAAAAGTTTAGTGTAGTTTTCTCGCTTTTTTTAATTTTGCCCCTTTTTTTTGATAAATCCCCTTTTGTTGCCCCTTTTTTAAAAATGTCATCGGTCACACTGATTATGAGGTTTAACACCCCAAAGTCTCCTTTTTTAATTAGCTTAATGTTTTAAGATTAGTGCTCTTTTTACCATCCTTTACGTATTTTTTTGCGCTTTGTACCTTTTTTGCAACAGCTTAATGTGCATTTGGTCTTCGTAGAGATACCATCAATAGCCATCATTTCATTTCGCTGCTTGTGTTATATCGATATAGTAATAATAGGTGCGTTTAAGTACTTTTCCAGTAAAATCCAGTAACTGAGTAAATACTGATTAATTTAAAGAAATTACTCTCAATAAAAAAGTTTGCATATAAAAGTACGCGAACGGAAAAATTGTAAAATTCAGGAAAATATACACAACAGCTGATTGAAAATCTTGGCGCTAAAAAATTATATGCCAAAAATATATACATACATACATATATCGTCAGGGAATTACCCAGCAAAAAAATCTGATTTGGAAGCACTAACAACTGAGTCAAGCAATGTATGCTTACTTGATAACAAAAGCTTCGAAAAATGCTTCTGAAAAGCACTAATGTCAGGCAGGCTCTCACGAAAATTATGATTGTCTCCCTTACAAAAACGCTTCTGGAAAGCAGCAATTTTTGCTGGGTACTGGCCAGAAAATTGATGAATATTTTTTTCCGCTTGTTTTATAAAAATACACGATAGAATGGTTTGTTTAATAATAAAAGAAATAGACATATGTTTTTATTTGAACTTATTAATTAATGCACAGAAAAAGACAAAAATCTGTGTTTTTGCATATGCAAATATATAAGAAAAGAATATAAAAGGGGAAAATAATTTTATATGTCCTAATATATTCAAGATATCGAAAAATTTTATTCGCGTTTAACAACAATCGGATATGTTCTGCATTTCAAGTGAATTTACATAGTTGGGAAGTGCCACGGCATTGTTTTTATAAATACATACATATTTCCAACAATTCTATGCAAATTCCGCACGTTTTAATTTTTCGTCAAATACATAACATACCCTAATATTTTTCTGCCATTAAACTTACATAGATAAATGTAATAATATAACATAATACATTTGTTTTGTGTTATTTTGAAAATTTCATCAAAAACAACAAATTTTTGTTTTACTTTTATTTTGTTTGTTTATATTTAAAAAAATATGGTTTCATTTTACTGGCAAAAATTTGTATTTACTCAGTAAATGAACTGTCGTTTTTCTCTCGCAATTCGCGCTATCATTTACTGGATTTTGTTTACGCGAACGCAATCCAGTAAAAAAAATTACAAATTTGTACAAATTTTTGAGTTCTTGAACCCACTTAATAGAGTGCGTTTGAGCAATCAACAAATTACAATGAATTGTATCATAGCAATTACATTTGTTATTGTTGTCGAATAAATACATGGCAATAGATACCAATTTATGATTTGTTAGCAAATGCGGATGGTATCATTCTGTCTCTGACGTACAAATTTACACACATAAGTATGTATTAAATACCTGCAAAAGACGTCTTATAAGAACTTTTAAGACATGAGGGCAATTTCAAATGCTTTACTACAGTGAAATCGTCTGAAACAAACGCTAAACAACGTGTTCGGCAATACATTTGTTTAACCTCTTGCAGGTA
The DNA here is from genome assembly GCA_905220375.1 of Tachina fera. Classification (NCBI taxonomy): domain Eukaryota; kingdom Metazoa; phylum Arthropoda; class Insecta; order Diptera; family Tachinidae; genus Tachina; species Tachina fera. The sequence continues at coordinate 31,833,875 of LR999966.1, read as the reverse complement.
TAAGAGTAAAGAAGAAAATAGTTCGTGACTGAATTTGTGGTGCTTGTGCTTTTTTCTCTCACTGACGCGTATACTAACGTCATGCATGTACATACTTACATACGTACATAATTTTTGTAAGCTCTCTTATTTTTCTGCGCACATACAAACGCGCACATGCATTTACACGGGTTGTATGCGCTTGCTTTAAAAAACCTCCCTTAAACACAAACATAATAGCTTACCATCTAAATCTTACACACATACCCAAACGTACAATATGCAAAATAACAAGCATACATGTATAAACAGTAATTATTTTCATTGTTTGTTTAAACAAGTCGTCTTGGCGACATCGCTTGTTAACACGTCCACCAATACAACCATCGTGCTTCGTTTATAGTATGACAGCAATTATTATTGGCTTAGTATAATCAGGGTTGGGCCTATATGTATATACATTGAAAATACAAATACGTGTTTTGTATTTGTATTTTAAATACATGAAGAAGAAGTATTTTGTATTTTGTATTTTAAATACATGACATTCATGTATTTTGTATTTTAAATACATAGTTTACAAAAATACATATACAAAATACATTAAATTGTTGGTGTTTTCATTTTGATAAATTTATAACGTATTATTCGTCAAACCAATATTAGAACAAACAAATATTAGAATCGCTAAAAAATGTAACTATACCAACTCTTAGAGTTGGCATCACCACATTGTACATTACTAGGGTATTCATATAATAGGGGCTTTGCTTTAATCGGTTAATTAATCGATTTCAGTATTAACCGGTTAACCGATTAATAAAGTTTTTCGATAAATCAAGTGTTTTTAAATAATAAAAGTTTATAAATTACTTATTAATTTGAGTTTATTAGTAAAAAAAAACCACAAATAATAATTCTTACACTAATTCCATTAATTTTGTTGGAACATTTTTTGCTGGCGGGTCATCAGCTGACTCATAACGGCAGAGGTCACTGAAAAATGGCAGAGCTCTGCAAAAAAATTAATATTTGAATTTTTTTGCATTCCGTTTTGAACCGTCTTTCATTAAATTTAATACTTATATAAATCGTTGTCAACAGTACTATTGTCTTTTATTAATTATTAAATAAAAACTTAATAATTCCCTCTAGTTAGAGTACCAGAGTCTCTACTTAACTCTTTTATAGACATGTACAAGGATTTTGAAGTTTTATTTAAGCTAGAATCAATGAACATACTTCTTTGTTTGTATGAATAATAATACTCACCTTTTGTAAATAAGACGAAAAAAATAATTATTCACAAATAATAAGTTGTAATACTAAAAAATACGAACAAATTTGTTGCGTCTGTTAATCGGTTAATCGACTGAAATTAACCGGTTTAACCGTTAATCGAAAAAAGCTAATTTTAAATTAACCGATCAGTTAATCGGGTAGTAATTAACCGGTTAACCGATTGCATACCCTATACATTACTGCATTGTGCGACTTTAGTCGCACAAAGTCAACGCTGATCGGATCGGCAAAACGGGGTATCGTTACATCCCTAGTTTTAATACATTCATACTTTTTTACTAATACACTCAGAATTTTAAAAATTGATACAAACTTGATGACAATTTTTCGTTCCAAGTCACAATCAAGAAAGCAGCTGATAACATTTTTTCGTTGTTTTTCCAAACCTTTTATTGTTTTGTTTGGCTCTATTGTAATTAAGAGTGATACATCAATTTCTAATAAAAGTGGATTTAGAGCCTTTGCATGTTAAACCAGGGATATATTTTTATGAATCAAAAAATTTGTTCTGTTAAGTTGATTTTCATGCAAACAAAGAATTGTTTTCAGTCAGCTGCATTTTATTTAACAAGTCAACAGATTTTCTTCCATTTAATTTTATAATAAAATTAAATAAAGAACCAAAAAACATTTTGATTTATGCGATGATGATCATATAATCTATTAAACAATTTAAAAAACTCACTTATGTATTTGTTTATGTATTATATATATGTATATGTATATACATTTTTGCTCGTCTGATTTAATTCGAAAATTGTTATTTTTGTTATATTATCCTTTTTTCATTAATAAAATCTCAAAATGATGAATAATTTATGTATTTTTATTTATTGGAATTAATAAATTTATAAAAATTGTTTTTAATCCGCGAACCGATTAATCACAAGTTAACCACTTATTAACCGATTAAAACAAAACCTGGATTAATTAATCGATTAAATAACCGTTTAAAACAAAAACCAGATTAATTTAATACCCTATTAAATACATATGTACATGTACAAATGATGTGGAATATTTTGTATTTAATGGCATTTTCTTTTCTGGAAAAAAAGTTACACTTATTACACTTTTCAATAAAAATTCGCAATAAAATGATTTTCTGAAATAAACATTTCGCTAGAAATTATTTTATCATCCCTTGTGAGCTTAAATTTTTTATTTAAACGAACGCTAAATTGTATTTTGTTAAAAAAAAAAGTTACAAAATTTTACAGTTTATGCAGAAAAGAAAACGCCATAAAATACGTACAAAAAAATTAAAGTATTTTGTATTTGAAATACATACATGACGTGTAAGTATTTTGTATTTTGTATTTTACATACATAGTCTGAAAGTATTTTGTATTTTAAATACGTGACCAGCAAGTATTTTGTATTTTAAATACCGAAAGCCATGTATTTTGCCCAACTCTGAGTATAATATATGCCACGAGCATACATTTAAAAAACATGACGTATTTACATTTCAAGACTGCTTACGCAGACCACTAGTATGTATGAATATTCCTTAGCTTCCCAGAGTAGCTAGGTGAGCAATGCTAAAAACTTAAAAAAATCGCTAAAACGAGCAAAAATCACCAAAGCTAAAAAAAATCGCCCAAATAAAAAATATTTAAAAAACCTAAAAAAATCAGTAAAAAGAAAAGAAGCACCAAAACTAAATAAATTCAGTGAAGTGCGACTTTGACCCGCGCACGAAGGGTTCCGTACGGGCACGAGATATGTAAGTCAATACGAGCAATATAAACTATAGTTTTGGCATTTTTTCGTTTTTGGGTTTTTTTCGGTTTTAAGCGTTTTTTTAGTTTGGGGTTTTTTTGAATTTATTGGCGCTTTCTGTGTCTTGGCACTTTTTTTCACGTTTTGGCGATTTTTTTTGGTTTTTTTAATTTTGGCAATTTTTATTATTTTGGAGTTTTTTTATTTTGGTGATTTTTTTTATTTTGGCGATTTTTGTTAATTTTGGCGTTTTTTTCATATAGGTGATTTATATTTGGTTTTGGCGATATTTTTCTGTTTTGGCACTTTTTTTCGTTTTGAGGTTTTTTTCGGTTTTTGGCGTTTATTTTAAATTTTGACGATTTCTTTTAAATTTGCGATTTTTTTTTTAATTTTGACGATTTTTTTTCATTTTGGCGATTTTTTTTCACATAAACAATTATTTTGGTTTTGGCGCATTTTTCGCGTTTTGGCGATTTTTTTCGGTTTTGGCGTTTTTTTCATATTGGCGATTTTTTTCATTTTAACGATTTTTTCGAATTTGGCGATTTATTTTAGTGCTAGATTTTTTTTTAATTTTGTCGATTTTTTTCGATTTCGCGATTTTTTTTTATTTTTGGCGATTTTTTTCAGGTTCTGGCGATTTTTTTTTCGGTTTGGCGATTTTATAATATTCGGATTTTTTAGTTTTACCGTTTTTGAAAATTTCAAGAGTTTACCTCTTACGGTCTCCAAGATATAGCAATTTGTCAAATTTACATAGTCAAAATTGCATTAAATGATGGACCACCCTTTAATTTAAATTTTTTAATATTTTAATGTTTATTGTTGTAGTCTATATAAAAATACACTAATTTTACAAATTTCAAGTGTCAATATACATATGTACATACAATTGCATGTATATTACATGAGATTTTAACATTTTTCGTCGCTCGTTTTGGAGCACCCTTTAATTTCTAATTCTCATGTATTTGTTGTTGTAGTGCCAAGGTTCTACATACTGTCTAAATTTCAGGTCCGTAGCTCGTACGGTTCCAGCGTAGCGAAAACAATAGGGTTCCTTTTTTCACTTTTGGTTTACGGAACCCTAAAAAGCACTAAAATAAAAAAAACGCAAAAAACGGCAAAATTAAAAAACGCTTGAAACCAAAAAAACCCCAAAAAACGAAAGAAATGCCAAAATTATATTTTATATAGGCTAAAGTTCATATAGTATTACTACGAAACCCTTCGTGTGCAAGTCAGAGTTGCACTTTACTGAATTTATATTTAGTAAATGTAGATGGAAATAAAATTTATCTCTAAATTACAGTCCTAACTATAAAATTAATTAAAGAACATTTTCCTTTGTGCTCAAGAAATTCAAAAAAATTGTTAAGGAATAAACGTTTACATAATACCACTATATATACCTTTTCCAATGGGATGTTTAAATTGAGGAAATTAACAGTTTTGCAAAATCAAAGATTATTAAATAAAAAAGTTACATATTTTACTTGGTATGGAGGTACAATACTAAACTGATTTCGAAGTTCGAAGCTTTAGCGAACATTACATGGAATCTCATGTCAAGTGGGATATTAAATATTGTTTTTATTAGATAATTTTGATATAACGGCATTATTTGTTTGTTTAGCTATAAGTGCAACAAACGAGTAGTTTATTCATCAAGTATCAAGAATTTAAATCACTCTTAATACACCAAACTCGTATCTCAATAAATGCTTTTCATAATTAAACTTACTACTAATATACATACATATGTACATACATGTAATCAATTCCTTAATAATTGCATTTGAACTTTTATCCAAACACCAAAGTATAAAGAGATGCTCTCCTGGAAACTTGTATTTTTTTTTAGAAAGAAAGGCATCGATATTCAACTAATTGCTAATATAAAAAGTTGCACTAGAGCAAAAATTATGAATTTTTTCACAAAATTAATATGTACCTACATATCTCTGTGCTTGTGTATGTATCTCTCTACTATATAAACGCACTTTGGTAAAGGGTATATAAGATTCAGCACAGCCGAATATAGCACTCTTACTTGTTCTTAATTCCCTTTTGAAGTTGTTACAAAAAATTCCTTGCATTCATACGATGGTTTTTTTGGACGTCTAATTTTACTTTTCTCCACACATATAGCCAATATACTAGAAGAGTACAAATAAAAGTAACAATAATATAGAGGAGTAACATTAAAACGTAACAACAAGAGCAATGTAAAGAAAAATATGAAAAAAACATGGAAAACAGAAATCGAGTCATTTTTTCTACCCCTCTTCCTTCTCTACGCCGCTCGCTACAAAACAAAAAGTGACGTCGAAAAATAGACTTCATAAAAGTCTTCGTGTGAATTACGTGTAACAAATGCACCCAAATTTGATACTTTTTTTTTAATTTTAGCCTCCTTTTTTTCTGCACAGAAAAATGCGCATTTCCCTCACCTTAAAAGTCTAGTTTAATTTTTCTTTTCTTATCACAATAATAACTAAAAATATTTCATTTCATAAAATGTAATTGAACCTAAGCCCGATTAAGAAATTATTCCTGATTAAAAAAAGTCACTATTAAACTTGTATATACTTCAAAAAATTGCGAAGCATTAAAAGGCTGATTGTATTTAAGTATTTATTTAGACCCAGTATTTATTAAATTGGTTCCGTTTTTTGTAATATAATAAGTGGACTTGATGTTTTTGCAAGAGTCTCCAAATTGCTTGGATAAAAATTTCTATCCAAAGTAATATATATTTGCTTTATACATATATGTACATATCTTCAGTTTGTTCCGGCTGAGCGGTTCTTTTTCTAAATTGCCATCATTAGAAAATAAATTATCTAACGGACTGAAAGTTGAAACTTGTCATACCGTGTTACCTTCTTTAAGTTTGTAGTAAAGTGATTTGGAAGACTGGATTCCAAATGATGAACCTATTCAAAGGTACAGATATACACTTTCAAAAAATAGGTATATAATAACTATTAAACATTTTCAAATCGAAATTTTTCCGTTAATTAAAAAATGCAATGTACAAAAAATTTACAGAATTGTCTTGTGCCTGTTTCTTGCTAATTCAATATTCAGATATTTATAAAAAAAATTTAAATAAAATATATGAATAAAATGCATTTTTTCTAAAGTAAATGAGCTGAGTTAGTTTTTTTTTTAAAATAATAGATATGCAAAACCTGATTTTTATTCTTGATGTTTTTAAATATAAGCAGATTTGCTTAAATTTTTCTTGTTTTTAAAGTTGCCCCTGTTTTTCTTGAAATCTCTTTTTGGTGCCACCTTTTGTAAAAAAATCCCCTTTTTGTACCACTTTTTGAAATTTTTCAACGGTAACGCTGACAAGAAGTACCAACAGCTGCATAGAAATAACTCATCCGAATTTTGGAGCATACCTTCAGGAAGTATAATATTTTGCCAGTGGGGATAATTTTGTTAAGAAGTTGAAAAATATGAAATAAATAAAATATATATAAACTTTTAAATAAAAGAGCATTTTAAATGTTAAATATTTGTTTAAAAGATATACAGCAGTCTTTTTAGAGAATTTATAATATTATATTATAACATATCTTCATTACGTACTAGTGGCCTGCGTAAGCAGTCTTGAAATGTAAATACGTTATGGTTTTTAAATGTATTCTCGTGGCATGTATTATACTAAGCCAATAGTAACTGCCGTCGTACTATAAACGAAGCACGATGGTTGTATTGCTGTACGTGTATATGACTGTTAACAAGCGATGTCGCCAAGACGTCCTGTTTAAACAAACAATGAAAATAAGTACTGTTTATACATGTATGCTTGTTATTTTTCATATTGTACGTTTGGGTGTGTGTGATTTAGATGGTAAGCTAAGGTTTTTTGAAGCAACAACTTTGAACAACTCATGTAAATGCATGTGTGCGTTTGTATGTGCGCAGGAAAATAAGAGAGCATACAAAAATTATGTAGGTATGTATGTATGTGCAGGCATGACGTTAGTATACGCGTCAATGAGAGAAAAAAGCACAGGCACAAGCTGCAATAAGTTAAACAAATTTATTGTCGAACACGTTGCTTATCGTTGGTTTTAGAAGATTTCACTATAGTAAAGCATTTGAAATTGCCCTTATGTCTTAAAAGTTCTTATAAGACGTCTTTTGCAGGTCTTTATTACGTACTGTTGCTTTACACTGAAGCTAGTGCACGACAATTGGGTATCGATCTCCATCTCATGGCAATTATTCTGGGTGGAAATTTTAATAAAAATTTTCAAACCCACAGTCGCAAGCTTTATCAAAATTTTTATTGGTCGTTCTCTACTTGCATATGAGCAATTCTCCACAAATTCCCATAACTAATAACTCCACTACTATAGATTCAGTTTTGCATAGATTTTTAAATACAGTAGAGTCAAAAATTTATATATCTTATTTAAGTTACCATAAGCCAATTTTGTACTTAAGGCATTTACCATAGATGGGCACTTTGCAGTACTACTAAAATTTCAGTAAAAATAATTTTTTAACCAGTAAATTTTTACTGATTACTAAAATTTTTTCTACAATTTTTATAAAGTGCCTAAATGATTTATGAGGTGCACTGAATTTTCAGTAATCAGTAATGCTTGTATTCATAGTGAAATTCCACCAAGGGACAAAATTTTTTCATACAATAATTTCAAAATTTGCATGAAAAAAACTTTGTCACTTGCTACAATTTTATTATGAATACGGCCCTACGATTTTACTGGTAGTGCAAACTAAATTTCATTATCAGTAAAAATTTACTGAATTTTTTCAGCAATCAGTAAATTTACTGTTTACTGCAATTTTTAATACAGTACATATATACAGCAGTGTGCCCATTTACTAACTAAATAAGTTAAATAAAACAAACAAAAAGCAGCAAATTCTTATGTATTTACAATATTGAAAGTTTTGATACTTTGAATTGATTAACTTAAAAAATATACCAAAAGCATAAGTACTTCCAACTTAAAAAAAATTTTCATTACTAGATGTTTACACATCTCCCCTGTGATCTGACTCACATTGCTATTTTTTAATGAAAAATCTTGTGCAATTGCATGACCGTAGTGGGTTCCAATTCCGAAGTAGAATAACCAACTTTCAGTTGTGGAAGATTTGTTACTATTCCTGGCACTTCTAGAGAGTTCAAATACTCTGTTGGATAATTTAAAGCTTCGTTAACATCACTAACTTTATTATTATCAAAATAGCTCTTTCTCCCAGTACCGCATGACTTCTGTATTTTGTGCATAAATCGGGAATACGCAATAAATGAGAGCATTTTGAAAATCAACAATAGTGCAAAAATTAGTGGGCAATTTTATACATCAAGTATTTTCGTAGAAATAAACTTTTCCATCGCCGATATCGAATAATTGAATCAAAAACGTTTTAGCAGATAGATTTTGCAGTATTTGGACGCGCATGTTTAATTTTAACTGGACTTTTTCTACATTAGGATACAGTTGCGATGATTTCAAGCAAGCGTTTATCTCATCAGCGTACGTTGAACGTGGGATGACGGGAAGTGTTTTTCTGAAATCACCTGAAAGGAATAAGTGAGTGCCGCCGAATAGTTTGTCGTTTTTTTTATAACTTTCAGTATTCTGTTCAACGCTTCAAGAGAGTGTTTGTGAGCCATAGTGCATTCATCGCAGATGATAATTTTGCATTGTTTCAGTACCGCTGCCATGGACGATTGTTTTTGAAGGTTGCACACTGCCTCTTTGAATATTCAGTGGCAGCTTAAATACTGAGTGAGCTGTTCTGCCTCCGTCCAATAAAGTTGCTGCAATAGCAGATGATACAACGGCTAATGCGATATTTTTAAATCGTACTTCGGCAAGAATTAGCGAAATGAGGTATGTTTCCCAGTACCACCTGGTACATATAAAAAAGAAACCATGTTGGCCATACTGCAACTGACAGTATAATGGGATCGTAAATAATTATTTATTCATGCCTCAGTAATGGGAGATTGCGATGAGAACGCAAAGATCCTTGATAGCAATCAATGCTTCATTGTACATCGCGTCGTTGAATGCAATTGTAAGATCTTTTCACCGTGTACGACTTCGATGAAGTATATCCTCAGTCATTGAATCTTTGTGATTATTACACAACGCTTGTGCGCGTCCCGGGAAACATGTAGTTAACTCTATAGCGAATAGTAAACGAATTTCTGTTGCAGTACAGTCCAATGCTGCTTCAGTAAGCATATCAACCCAGTGGTTGTCGTCTTCGAATAAGCCTGCTGCAAAGCATGCATCTTTATATGTTGAATACTGTTGTCCATTCACTTTGCGTATATCGTGGAATGGCAATGGGCCGGTGACATTAACCAACAACAGTCGCAGATTAGAGCACTGTGTCTGTCTTGGATTTGACTGTATATACTCGGACTAAAGTATTTGATTTAAACAGACCGGAGAACTCATCAACTGAGGTGCCTTGCTTTCTTGGCATAAATTTTTTTGCTTGACTCCATGTAAAATAGCGTGGCATTTCGCCATAGAGTATCGTACGTGAAAAGGTGCCTAAAGTATCCACACGATGACATAATTCAAAAAAGTGTAGTTTTTGAAAGAATCATTGCACACTGAATTGCTGTCTCGATGGTAAAGAATATGCGTCGACTGTTTTTTTAATGCTTGTAATTATTTATTGTATCTTCAAAAACTGAACTAACAATAACAGTCTCGGACAAAAACTTTGTGATAGTTGTAAATAAAACATAAGTAGTGACAATCAAAAAGGAAAAAAAGGTATTTTCAAGAAGTCCCATCTGGAATGTTGAGAATAAGACCCCTTGTGGGATGTGTCCAATAAAGTTTAAAATGTTACGAGCAAGCAGATAGGGATGTGATTTAAGTTTTGTTAAGTATTTGCTTGCGTATTTTAAAATTTCTACAATCATTAGTGGAATATTTAAATCACGATGTGAACTGGAATTTTTATGTACCATGGAGCCGATGTTATCAAACGTAAAATTTTGTTTTGCTTTCGTTGGATTCTCTTGACATTAGAAGCTGAAGCAGTGTCCCATAACTGAATTCCGTAGCACCATATTGGCCTCAAAAGCGACTTGTATAACAGAATACACAGAAGTGAAGAAAGTGACAGGTAAAAAAATCTCCAATCAGGTTTTTTTAAACTCGTGGAAAAAAGAGAAAAGTATATTGTAGTTAATACTGTAGTGTATTACTAGTTACCAATTAATACAGCAAATAAAAATTCATTGTTCTAGAAAGAAGTATCAAAACAAAAACGCCGTTAAAGTTTGCGCGAAAGCGAGACAAACAGAAAAATGCCCTTATCTTCCGTGTAGTGACACTTCTGTATGTTTTGTGCTTGTATTGTAAGAGCTTGCAGTCTAGGCTGAGTGTTGCGTTTCTACCAATCAGCGAATGTATCTGAGTTAATTTAAGTTTCATTTGTTTTAGCTTTGACTCAATATGGAAAAAACGTAAAATCGTCGATCAAGGTGTAAACCAAGGTGGTTTACGTGTGAATGTTGAGGATCAACTTGGTTGTTGATTTGAATTGGGGAACACGTATCTTCGCAGGGTAAATGTTACTTGAACACACTTTTGCTCATTTACTTTAATTCTCCATAAATTCAACCATAGCTCAAGCTGTGTTACATGTTCCTGAAGATATTGGGATGCCTCATGAGGGCTTTCGTGCATACTCATACAGGCGGTATCATCGGCAAATGTAGAAGTGTGGATATTACTGCTCACTGTCATATCATAAGTATAAATCATATACAAAACTGGCCCAAGTATACTCCCTTGTGGTACACCGGATGATATAGTTTCTGGCGTACTCATAAATTTTCCTTCCAAACCAGAGAACTTCCGGCCTAAAATATAACTTTCTCAAAGCTTTAGAATGTTACTTGGTACATATATCTTCAATTTTAAAATTAGGCCATCATGCAAAACTTTATCAAATGCGTTTTTGTGTTTATCTATGCGTTTGTTCGATGGTGCTATTCTAACTTCTAAAACCAAATTGATGGTCCAGTATGCACATATTATCTGTTAGAATAGGGGAAAATTTTGTCATGAGCAGCTTCTCGAAGAGTTTGGACATAGTTGAGAGCAAACTTATTGGCCTATATTACTCAGCCTTGGTAAGATCTTTGCCCGGCTTTGGATTCATTTGAACCTTGGTAAACTTCCAGTCGTAATATGGCATTCAAAATAAACAGCAGGATTCTTATTGTAATATGCGGTAAGCTCATCAGCATCTTGTTACTTATTCCATCCATACGTGGAGCTTTCTTTGGCTTGAGTTCAGCAAATTCCTTTTTGTATATCACGCATTTTAAGTTTTAAGGGTCGAGGGTAAGGTTTACAAATAATTGCGGATTTTCAGAATCACGATTACGATTAAAAAATATGCGATTAATCGCGATTATCGATTAATCTCGATTAATCAAGAAAATATACTATTATAATTTTTTCTAAGACCAAATCAGATTGCGTCATTGGTTTTAGTCGAACTCTATGGGTTTAGCCAAAGAAATTTATTTATTTTGTCTTGAGTTCGAGTTTTAATTTAATTTTTTACTTGAATTCTATTATTATTTTGAGAAAATTGTAAAGCACCTAAGATGAAGTTCGTAAGTCCGAACATATTAGTATTAAAATAATACAGTAAGTGAAAAAACGTGCTAAAATCAAGATCTTACGCTCAAAATCAAATCATTTCAATATTAATAGTATGGTAAATGCGAAAATTCTTGATTCAAGAATAAAATTTAATTTCTTTTTAAGATCGCACTAAAAATTGTAATCTTGAATAAAATCTCATTTCAAGATCGTATTCAAGACTTTGTTTTTAAAAAAAGTTATTTGAAAACCGATAGCAAAATCGTAACGGATGGAATCGTTTACATACTACGCATTTATATAAGTCCTTTTGGCTGGAACGATTGCTGATGCCGCTGTTTCGATGCTGACGTCCCCGCATTTAGACTGATTGGCGATTAAATCTAGCATGAAAAAAATAAAATGACAGAGTTAGATTTTGTCAAATATTTTAGTGTCCAGTAACAAATGAGCAATAACAAATGAGAAAACTTATAGAGAAAGAGAGTGAATCCGTAAAGGTCTCTATTATAAACTCTCATTATTCAAGAATGGAAGATAGGATAATTTCGATATTAGGCGAGTTATCACTCCTGAGGCTGTGTGTACTTTTTCAAAACGTACGTTGTCATCTTGACCTGGGAATGTTTCTTCAATTCTTCCCAAATGCCACTCGTGTGGTGGCTGCAAATTGTCAATAACTATTACTAGGTCTCCTACCAGAAGGTTGGGAGTAGAATTTCTCCATTTGTACCGCTTGTGTAGAGATTAAAGGTAATCATTTCTCCACCTTATAGAAATTTGGTGATGAATTGCCTTTAATTTTTCCCATTTATTTATTATGAAAATGTTTTCAGAGGTTTGTTCTGGAAAGGCCATGAGGGGTGCTCCTCTTAAGAAATGCCCTGCTGTGAGATCCGATGGATCCTCCGATAAAGCAGAGATGGGGCGTGAATAAAGAACCCTTTCTATTCGAACAAGAATTGTGGAAAATTCTTCGAACGTGAACGTTCTTTGGGCTCCTGCTATCCGTTTAAGGTGGAATTTGAACCTTTTTACAGCAGCTTCCCAGGGTCCACCCATGTGAGGTGCATAGGGGGGAATAAATTTCGACTCAAAGCCGTGGGTTACATATTTATCATTTATATCTCCTGCTGCGTTCGTTACGAATGTAGAAAATTCTTGTTCGAGAGCTGAACTGCCGCCTAGAAAACTCCTGCCATTTTTTGACACGACCCTCTGGGGCAGCTCCCGCCTCCCAACAAAACGCAAAAACGTTGCTTCAAAAGCAGCAGATGAGCAGTCTTCTAAGTGTATTACTTTTGAGCTAAAGCAAACAAAAATACTAGCATACTCTTTCATTGCGGGAGACTTGCGCAAGGGTGAGCTTTTGATTTCGAATGGGCCAGCAAAGTCTATACCTGTTATTTGGAAGGCGGGTGTCAAACTAGATCTTTCAGGAGGTAAGGGAGCCATTATCTCAGTGCAAAGGTTTTGTTTATACATTGTACAAGTCTTACATCGCCGTATTATATTGTAATGTAAAAATATTCCTATAGGCCCAGTAAAAAAAGAGACTCCAAAAAAAGTCATGAAAATGTAGAGTTTACGATCTGGAAGTAGTGAAAATTTCGATCCGATCTAATGATTTTTACATAGGGTTGTCATTGCAAGAAGTTCTCTTTTTCGATCCCTGGTCACTGAATTGGAAGCTATATTAAGAAAAATTCCCTTTTTTGTGTTCTACGATAATATTTTCATCTAGGAAAAATGGTAAATAGTTACCTATTTTAACAATTCGTTTCTTTTTATACGAATTTAAGCCCGAAACAGTGTTTTCATTTAAATTTAAGCAAATAACTTTTAAATTTTTGACTAAAATTAGTTCATAAATTTCTTTAAAAAAAATACATTTTCTATAAAATCTGGTGAGTATTTTCTAACACTATGGAGGAGTTACAAGGTTTTGTGTGACTAAAATAAGCTTCTACAAAGTTTTTTGCTCACTCTCGGCAAATTAAAAATATCGATTTTTTGGAAGCAATGAAAATGTAGTTCCACTAGAATGACTTCCATTTTTTTCACTGGGGGGTTAATGCAAAGAACTAAACGTACACTATAGCAACAACAATTGCGTACAAAGCTACAGACATACACGTATACAAATATAAGTGCGAGCACTTATGGTAACCACCCTGTACTAAAAATAACACACTGCATTACCACCATACAAGTCGTTACTTTGAAAATTCAAAAACTAACGGCCAATCGAATCACCTATAAACATCTAGAAACGGCGACATGGATTTTCCCGATTCTGCTAAAAGACTGTTTGAACATCTGGCTACCAATAAACAAACACGCCTAAACAGCCAAATCGTTTATGCGGAAATAGTTTCTTCCAGTTGGTTTTTTACTAAGTACATACATGCATGCATGTTGCTACGCCATCTATTTGCGAACATTCTAGATCCGGTTTTGTATTATAAAAAGAGTTGCCGTATGTGAGAAGTCAGTCAGTACTAATTGGAATTTAGTGGAGTGAGGATCGTTGAAAGTAAAAGACATCGTTCCGTGGATAATAACGTTTAGAAGTTAATAAGAAAAGACAAGTTGTAATTTGTTTAGTCAAGAATAAAAGCAAGTTCAGTTGCAAATAAGAAAATCCTGTTGTTATTTATTTTTATTTTTGAGCAATCAAAAGAACTCACACGTTTAATAAAATTTAAACGTAACAATATTTTTAACTCGAGGCGTGAGCCTAAATATATAAAATTCAGTTTGTACCATTCTGCAAATCTGGCTACATTTTGCGTGCAAAGGGAATTGATGTAAATGAATTAGGTATAACTGACAAATTCGTGAGTTGCCAGGTAAAATTGTCGGGTATCGCTCATTATATGGTAAATAAGATTGAGATAATCGTCTATTTACCCGTAAAATTTAATTCGAGTCTAGGAACGAATTCAGGGAGATAAGTGAACTTTTCTTAGGTAGGGACTTAGAATTATAGAAGCATTGATATTCATCATAAAAAAATGTCTGTGCTAAACTAAAAAGTTGATCTCTGGTGAGCTTGTCTTCTATCTATCACGTTGAGTCGTAATTTGACCATTTTGTTTCAATCTCCTACAGCATCTTTTGACAAATCGTAAAATGTATCCTACAACCCTTAGAGCCTTATTATAGGATGAAACTCTTTTTATAATTTCATCTTCGTGTACTTCTACGTGAAGCACTTGTGGTTCTTCCGGAAATTTGAATTCCTTGAGAGGGTTCCTCTTGGGCCATTCTGACGTCAGGCTTGTTAACCATGATGGGCCATGCCACCATAAAGAGTTATCTTTTAAGTCAAGAGGTCTGCATCCTCTTGTTCCTATATCAGCTGGATTATAGTGTGTCGGAATATGACGCCATGTTGTTTTGGGTACTTATGAGTGTATCTTGGCAATTCTATTCGCGACGTAAGTTTCCCATGACGCTGCAGGTTTTGATTGCCAGCCTAGCGTTATAGTAGAGTCTGTGCGTAGAACTACCTCATTTGGTTGGATGTGTAGTGATGACATAACGTTATTAACCAATTTTGCTAGCAATAATGCGCCAGTTAGTTCCAGTCGCGGAAAGGAAACGGTCAGAATAGGCGCAACTTTACTCTTGGCTACAAGCAAACTTGAGAAAGTTAAGTGAGTATTTGTCTCAGATCTTATATATATTGTGGTGTAATATGCAGCTTTGGACGCATCTGAGAAATCATGTAACTGAATGGAGTCAGAAGACATATACTGAAACCATCTGGGAATATAAATTTGTTCTACGTATGTCAGATCCTGTATTCCATTTTCGTAAGTTGTTGTATCAGAATCTTTGCTCTTTTTATAATTGGCGTAATCCATCCTGCAGGATCAAAGAGTTTTGCCACTTGTGATAAGATTTGACGTTTAGTTATCATTTTAGTTTGTTCAAATGAGGAAATTTGGTATGTAAATGAGTCTGTTAGGGCATTCCACTTAACACCCAGCGCTTTAATGTAACTAGTGTCGTTAAAACGTAGAAAATCAGACTCGAAAAGATCCTCTTTCTGTAGCTGGGAAAGTACTTCAGGATTATTTGCTGTAATCTTTTTCAGAGGAAATTGAGCAGAACTAAGAGCTCTTATTAGCTGGTTTCGTGCATCAAGAGCTTCTTCTTATGTGTGCCCTCCAGATAAAATGTCATCTACATAAGTTTCTTTGCGCAGAATTGATGCTGCCTTAGGGTATATGGGTTCGGAATCTGAAGCGAGTTGATAAAGGGTCCGAATTGCTAGAAAGGGCGCACAATTTACTCCGAAAGTTAATTTTTTCAATTGATAATCCTGAATTGGGCAAGCTATTTGAGGATGGAATAAAATCCCTTGATATGGTCTATCATCAGGCTGTACTTGAATCTGTCGATACATTTTTTTATATCTCCACTAAAAACATACCTATATTTCCTCCAATTAATAAAAACAGACACTTAATCGTACTGTAGAGTGGGACCCGCGTGCAAAACATAATTAAGCGAAAATTGGGACTCAGACTTTCTAGAAGTATGAAACACTACTCTCACTTGTGGTTTTATGTTCTGGGCGAACGACGGCGTGGTGTGGTAAATAGTATAAATTATATTTACCCTGAGACACTATTTCCTTTGATGACGATTCTTCCATGTGATCGAGAGCAAGGTACTCGTTTAAAACTTCAATATATTGAGCTTGGAGATTTGGATTTTTCTTTAAGTTTCTTTCCAAACCCGAGTATTGAGCCAATGCGAAAAATCGTGATGAACCGAGAACAACTTTTTCAGGGAATTCTTCCTTGAACGGAAGTCTAACTATGTACCTGCCGTAACCGTCACGGGTGGTGGTTTCATTTTTCACAGAAGTCATCTTCTGCTGACTTTGGCGGAATATAAAAAATTTCTTCCTGTTCCCAAAACTGTTTTATGGTGTTATTTAGTTCTACAGCTAGTACAATGTAGTGAACGTTTGAATAGGTTCAGTTTTTATGGGGCCACTGAAGTGGTGACGCAAATATTTTTCTTTATTCCCTCTACGTTTGTATACTGTTCATAATCATTACCTAAAATCAGATAAATTTGCAATGATTTATTGAAGCAAGATCTAATTCTTTCAGTTCTTTTAAATAGGGGACTACAAAAATGTAAGCGGGAATTTTTTTCGTTACTTTAGGCAGGACTATAGCTTTGATAGGAATATGGGTGTCAGTTCTTTTTGCGTATAGTGTAAGTTCACATTCTTTCGTCGCTGACTGTTTTTGACCGCAATTTTCAACAATGTCAAAATGAGATCTTTGATAAGGGAGCTGTAGGCGGTTTCTTATCTTTTCGGCTAAAAATCTCCGTTGAACCTGGGTCTATTAGAGATCTAATAGTGAAATATTCTCCTCTCACCTCGATTTGCATTAGTGCAGTGCGCAAGAGAATATTTTCATTGCTTGCGGAGCAGTTTGCCTGAATTTGACTTGATGTTGAGGGAATGTCATCATGAGCGTTAATTTTAGTCATCTGAGTAACATTAGCGGATGAAATTTAAGGGCTATTTATTATATTGGGAACTGTTTTGTTTTGTGTATTTATCTATATTTTGTGACAGTTTTTTCAATCTATCTGTCATATGCAACAAAGTGTGATGAGGTTTTTTGCAAATTTGGCATGTATTTTTAAGTGTACAGTTTGCTTTTATATGAGATTGACCTAAGCAATTGCTACAAAAATTATTTTGGAATGCGTAGTCGATTCTTTGTTATACTGTAGAAGATCGGAATTTTTGGCATAATCTGTGTGGGTGATTTTGTTTACAAATTTTACACATTGAGCTTAAGTTTTATTGAGACATGAACGTTTGAATATTAGGTTGTTTTGGAGATACACGTTTGTTCTCGTAGCGAGTCTTTAGAACATTCCATGCTAGCTCAAAATTTTTGCTTGAAAGGGTATATCTTTTAACGAAAGCACCACCTTCACCTCTTGTTTTGTTACGAAAGTGATACAATTTTGTGACTGGAGTAAGTTTGGAGTGATTTATGTACACTGCTGCGAACTATCACGAAATGAGCTGTACATTGATAAAAGACTCTGTACAGATTTCAAATTTGTCTTTAGCATTTTTCCTTATTTCGGAAATAAGGGACGCGTATTTGGGCAAAATAATTCTTTCGTAAGAAGCTTCTGCTCTATCCCATTTTCCATCTAGGTCTTTCAACTTTACTTCCAGAATCGACTCAGTTTGATCTTCCATTGGTGTTGCTTGTAACTTTTCACAAAATGAGAGCAGGCGGTCAGACTCAAATTCGAAATGATCTTGGACAGTAGGGTTGTAATCAATTTTGGATGTAAAGGTCATATTAGGATTATTCTTATGAAACTTAACCAATAACAGTGTACAACAAAATAACATTTTTTGGCTGTCCTTTAGATAAAATTACGCGGACTATATGGATTTCGATGCGTTAAATTCAAATCTGCTTTCAGTTTTTCTCTATCACGTAGAGATTTTTTTTATGGGCGTGGCTAATTTTACCCCCTAAATTAGTCGGCCATACTAATATATTTTACTATAACTCGAAACCCGCTATTTCGATTTTAATAAATAATAAACCAAAAGACGCGCCACAAAATTTTGTTAAAAAAAATTTATAATCATTTTTTACCTATCTTTTATGGTTTCGGAGTTATTCAGAATTTAAAAAAGAAAAAAGTTTTTTTTATGCAAAAATCGCGTAATTTTTTTACATGAAAATTGCAATAAAAAAATCAGAAACTCAATAGTTTTATATTTTTTACATTTTTCTTAAAACCACATATCCTAGGAATAAAACAAGCTATAAAACGTGAAAATCCAGCAATAAATCTTGATTTTATTCGCAGTTTAAAGCAGGTACCTAAAAATGGAAAAATGTGTGTAATGCATTAAATGCAGTCACATTTACATCTGGTAATGCTACTGAAAGGGCATTGCGGGCAGGTAACAGAACTAAAAGAAAATATAAAATAAAGAATTTTGGGTATACATAAGTATGTTCACTCATCAGTTGCCATACAATAACTGTTTGTGAAACCGAAAAGTAAATTTTCAACCGCAACAAAATTTAAAAAAAATAGCTAAAAATTTTAGCATAAGCTGAATTTAAAAAGTGATAATTTCTTCATCTATTTTTTGGTAAGTATTATTATTACTAATTCAAAATGTTGTATTTATGATGCGAAGTAATAGTTTTGTATCAAATTGTTGCAGGTTTCAAAATGCCAAGGCTTTGTAAAAATTCTGCTGATTCATTCTGTTATGTATGTGGTGATTTAACTTTAAAATCGCAACGCCAGACAATAACTTCCCAGGTTAAGAACGCCCATAAGCTATGCTTTGGGTTTCCTATCGATGAAAGAGATAAATATTGGCTACCAAAAATATGTTGTAATAGCTGTTCAAGGGCTTTAAGAGGTTTGATCAAAGGAAATCGCAAGTCTATGCCATTTTCGACACCAATGATTTGGAACGAACCAAAAAACCATACAAATGATTGCTACTTTTGTATGACTACAACACGTGGGTTTTCCAGAAAGAACAAAAATAAAGTCATATATCCCAATATTTCATCCGCCAAACGACCAGTTCCTCTAAGAAGTAATGATTTACTTCCAATGTCCCCTACATACGAGGCAGAAGATGTTAAGTCTGCAAGTACTGAATCCAGTTACGCCACGATGGCTGCTTCTGCAAGTTCAACATTTACAAGTCCAACGAGCAAACGTTATTTTCCGAAGCAGTGCGACCTGAATGACTTATTTCGTGATTTAGGACTTTCAAAAACAAAGGCAGAACTTCTTGCATCCAGATTGAAGCAATGGAATCTGGTAGATAAAGACGTGAAAGTCACATACTTTCGAAACAGAGAAGAAGAATATTTGAAATACTTCAGCAAAGACAGGGATTTAATATTTTGTAATAATGCTGATGGTCTTCTGCGAGAACTTTCGTTCAGTGATAAATCTGAAGAATGGCGACTTTTTATTGATTCATCAAAGACGAGTTTGAAAGCAGTTTTGCTTCACAATGGCAACAAATATCCATCAGTCCCACTAGAGTATTCAAGAAACATGAAAGAAAACTATTATAATATGAAAGTGTTACTTAACAAAATTAAATACACACAGTACTCATGGAGCATTTGTGCTGATTTGAAAGTTGTAGCAATGTTAAATGGATTGCAATGTGGATATACCAAATTCTGTTGCTTTTTATGTGAATGGGATAGTCGCTCAAAAGAAAATCACTAAAAAGTTAAAAGTTGGCCAAAGAGAGTAAATTTTATTCCAGGAGAAAAAAATGTTTCAGAAGAACCTCTAGTTCAGAAGGAAAAAATTATCTTACCACCTCTTCATATAAAGCTAGGCCTAATAAAAAACTTTGTTAAAGCAATGAACAAGGATGGTGATGGCTTTCTATATCTTAAGAGCAAATTTCCTCGAATCAGTGATGCAAAAATAAAAGAAGGAATTTTCGTTGGTCCACAAATACGAGAGCTTATGAAGGACGCAGTCTTTAAGACGAAGTTGAACGGCGTGGAAGAAAGAGCATGGACGGCTTTTGTGAATGTGTGTAACAATTTTTTGGGAAATAAAAAAAGTGAAAACTACCATGAAATCATTCAAGAACTGCTTTCTGCCTATGAGGCTCTAAAATGCCATATGTCGCTTAAAATTCATTTTTTAAACTCGCACTTGGATTTTTTCCCCGAAAATCTTGGTGCCGTATCAGATGAACATGGTGAAAGGTTTCATCAAGACATGATATATATAGAAAAGCGTTACAACGGAAAATCATTAGAAGTAATGCTTGCAGATTTTTGTTGGTCCATTCGACGAGAAACTTAATTGAAGATATGAATAGGAATAAAAATGTCAATTAGTAAATAACAAGACACTTTTTAATTTTAAAACGTTTTTAAAGTACAAATATTTTTCTTACAAAAATGGTGTTTTATTTCAAATAGTTAAGTGTTGTAGTTCAAGCTAGCACTTTTTCTTAAAACTGAATATACATACTTAGCGCTTCTAGCTTAGTTTATTGACAGCATACATAATAATACATAAAGTGAAAAATATTTGCGACTAAAAGTTTTTCATTATATTTTGAGAGCTAAAAAAAATTAATATTAAACCAAAATTATTTATTTCGCCAATAATTTCTGAATACTCGGAGTTATTGAGAAATTATTAGCAGCTGAAATAAAAAAACATTGGATCAGCATTTAATGCATTACACACATTTTTCCATTTTTAGGTACCTGCTTTAAATTGCGAATAAAATCAAGATTTATTGCTGGATTTTCACGTTTTATAGCTTGTTTTATTTCTAGGATATGTGGTTTTAAGAAAAATGTAAAAATATAAAACTATTGAGTTTCTGATTTTTTTATTGCAATTTTCATGTAAAAAAATTACGCGATTTTTGCATAAAAAAAACTTTTTTCTTTTTTAAATTCTGAATAACTCCGAAACCATAAAAGATAGGTAAAAAATGATTATAAATTTTTTTTAACAAAATTTTGTGGCGCGTCTTTTGGTTTATTATTTATTAAAATCGAAATAGCGGGTTTCGAGTTATAGTAAAATATATTAGTATGGCCGACTAATTTAGGGGGCAAAATTAGCCACGCCCATAAAAAAAAATCTCTACGTGATAGAGAAAAACTAAAAGCAGATTTGAATTTAACGCATCGAAATCCATATAGTCCGCATACTTTTATCTAAAGGCTATTTTGGCTGTTGTACAGTGTAACCAGATCAAATTTAGCTTATATGAATTTTCTTTTTGGATTAGGGTTTTGCTGCTGTGGTATTTTCTTTTACTTTGTTGGGTTAAGGGGCTATTGGGTAATAGCACTAGATAAGTGTAATCTAGTTAATTTACAAAGTAACTTTCTAAATTATTTAATCCTTTGACTGGGCTAGTGAGTTAGGGAGTATGTATGAAGATATAAAAAAGATCTATATAATTTAAGATTGGCTTGAAAGGTATATTTTCAAAGTGGTAAGTCGTCAATGTCGAATATTATGACAAATAAATTTAGTAAAAATTTTTAAATTCTCTGGCATTATCGTGTAAAATCCCAAACGTGATTCAAATTTAAATTTCAAGTTTATGTTGTAAATATTGTGAAAATTTACAAATGCAAGATAAACTTAATTTAGTTATTATTTGATTTCTCGTATTAGATTAATGTTTTTTTACTAAACTTTAAGTTGGGTATTTCATGAGAAATAAATAGGGTAAATGAATTTCTATGAACTAGAAAGTCTGAATGAGATTTATTAAATAGTGTTGCCGGAAATGAAAGTTAGTACCTATGAAACAATCTATTATTTTTGTGTACAATTTAATAACTGAGAACATTTTTGGTTATTATTATTTTTTGTTTATTTTATTTAAAAATATTAATTTCTTTTGATTTGTGAAATTATTGGTATTTTCGATTCTGGTAATTTTACTAATCTTTCGTTTATGTGTTGATGACAGCGATGCCAACTTAATCCTTATCGCACTATTTTTAGTGCTTTTTGAACACTTAAAACGCCAATTTTTAAGCGTTAGTGCCAAACTAAGAAAAAGCCCTAAGTAGTGCTTTTAGAAAATTTGTGTATTTCCTAAAATTATTTTACTAAAAACTTGGTGTATTTATTTTTTCAGCGTAAAGCATACACCTTTTGTCTCATACTTTTCGTACTATTGCAGAAATAGAGAACGGCTCAGAAGATATTAACAATTATTAAACTTCACTCATTTGAATCTTCACTTGTTTTTCAAGTTGTTTTTTTTTGGAATTTTAATGTGCTTTTAGAGTCAAAAAAAGTTGGCATCACTTGTTGATGATGTTAAATGTAAATTGAGTTGAATGTTACAATTAAATTTATTTAATTAAGCAACTATTTATTTATTTAAGTGAAATATTTATATGGATTAAATAAGGTGGTGGTTAATTATCTACTTCTCTTAAAATACATTTTTCTTATCACTTACTATTCTTCTTTTGTTTTCCTTGGATAACTTCTCTTGATAACTACTGATGATACTTTTGCTCGCGACCTTGTTTTATTAGTTGGTTTGCATAATTCACTTCTGTTGTTTCAACGTATTTTTTATTTTAATTTTAGTTTTTGGATTTTTTTTCAGAAACAAGGTATTATTTTATCACCTTCTTATTAAGAGCATGCAATATTTTATGTATGCGTGTATGTGAGAATAGCAGATTTTATAGAGCTAATAATTAAGTTTATGACATAAACTTAATTATGTATGTATGTATTATTTCTCTTTAATCAAACGACACAAGTAAGCGTATGTTAATCATAAACAACTAAAGAGAATTTTTTTCACATTATCTTAATGCAACAACAAAGTAAAATAATAGCATAGACAGACGACAGCGTTAATTTGCATTAACTGTCTTAATTCAAATTAACTTGTGAATTATCCCCATCCTAATGCGCATTAGATTTACCGTAAATGCAGTAAATGAAATTGAATTAATACTGAATTTAGTTATTTCAATATGGTAATACCGTCAAAAGTCAATCAAAATTAAATTAATTTTTAATTTTCAAAATTAAAATGGATTCAAAGTCAGGGAATATAAGTTATTTTAATTGTTTTTAGAAAAAGAAAAAGAAATATTAAAAGCTCGACACACATTTGTTCCATTTTAAGATTTCCAAGGAAAATTATCGAAGTGCGTGTGTACGAAAGGGATGCACAAATCTTGTTAGTTGTTTACTTAATTCAAATACTGTCGTCTGTCAGGGTAAATTTTTAATTTGCTTTGAATGCAAATTAACGCTGTCGTCTGTCTACGCTATAAGGCCACTACAATAATACTTTCATGCATGTACCGATGGTACATCAAATAAGTAAAAAGAATTAATGTAATGATCGTAAAAGATAAGCAAGAATAATTAAACATACTTAGGTAGAGTAAAATAATTTTGTGGTAACCTTAATAGAAAAATGAAAAAATGGAAAAACAGAAAATTAATAGTGATACTTATAAATGTAAATCAATTGTATACACAACAATCGTTTCTCATATTCCGTTTCATTGAAAATTTAAGTTAAATAGCTAATGTTAATAAGAATCTCTACCCAAGTAGATATACTAGGGTGCTGATGAAGTACGTGGCTGCACAGAAAAGTACCAGTATTTCCCACAGCCTAAAGTCTAAGTTTAATTTTTCTTCTCTTCCTTAG
The DNA here is from genome assembly GCA_905220375.1 of Tachina fera. Classification (NCBI taxonomy): domain Eukaryota; kingdom Metazoa; phylum Arthropoda; class Insecta; order Diptera; family Tachinidae; genus Tachina; species Tachina fera. The sequence continues at coordinate 31,809,953 of LR999966.1, read as the reverse complement.
AAACTCACATTAATTAATTAAAATATTTCATTCAATAAGAAATTGAATTAACTGAACTTAAACCTGACTAAAAATTATTTCTGATTAAAAATCAATCAATTAAAAATCTACAAATGTCTCACATGATATAGGGATCGTAAAGCAAAGTGCAAAATTTTTTAAGAGAATTTAGGTTTTAGTTTTCTCTTGTTTTTCGTTTATTTCTTCCTTTGCCTTTTGTTCACTTGTTTTAACTAAAATTTGCCAGAAAAACTACTGTGTTTCGATTTTTATTTTCTAATGATTTTCTTATTTTAATGTTGTTTTGATTTTTTTATCTTAGCTTGAAATTTGTTCTTTGCCACACAAAAAAATCTGTTACTTGGTTGGTATTAAGAAATCTTTTCCTTTTTTCTTTTAGAATTTTTTTTCGTTATTTTATTTCTTAGTTTTCTGTTATGTGTTCACATATGTATGTATGTATATATATATTTTTTTTAGAATTTTGACTTTATTTTGGCTTAACTTCTGCATATATCTACCAGTACTTATGTTCATACACAAATATGTACTTACATATGTACCTATGTGCGTATTTTATTAAATTATTTTGTTTTTTTCTTTAACGACCAATTCAGCAAATAATTTCTTATTAATTCTCTTTCCCCACTTGTTTGACTTGCTTTAAATTATTCTTATTTTTCCTTTATTTGCTCTTTCTTACTTTTTGTTAACGAATTTACTTCACCGGTCGCGTTCTTTTCTGATACTGACACAGAATGTAATACTGACTTCTTTTTCTTTATTTTTTACCAACTGTGATCTCTCTGAATTTATTATTTTTCTTTTATGGGCTGTGATTGAGGTGACCAGGTTTTCTTTTGGAAGGAGGTTCATATGGGGAGATGACACAAATAGGTTAGGTTACGTTAGTCTGGGTGGTCAAAGACCTCGCATAGACCAGGATTGATCCTTAGCGATACCAGCAATTGACAATAAACCTATAAGTATGAAGGCCTAGTTCGTAGCGAATGACTCCCACACAGATTTAACAAACCTTAGCAGCCTACGCATTTCCACTCCCAATACAAGATCAAGACTACGAAAAGTGTGACCACAAAGATAGTTATATCTGGTGCGGTTTAAAGCTGGACAGTGGCACAGTAAATGTTCTCTTGTCTCAATTACCCAGGGTTCCTTGCATTTCCTGCAGGTTCCGTCAAGTATTTGTCCTGTTTTGACGGCATACGCAGCCGTCCAGCAGTGTCCAGTTAATACCCCGACTAACAGTCTACAGTCACTTCTGGTTAGTTATAAAAGGAATTTAGTCGATTTTGGATTATAGGAACTCCACATGATTTTAAAAGCTTTTTTTTCGTCGCACGCCAACTCTCCTCCGCTTCTTCCCTCATGAGCACAACCTACACATGAGCACAACCGAGGAGTACTTACAGTCTGCTGAAATTGCCTTAATTGCTGCTTGACTGTCTATATATATATTTCACACGCGCATTCATGGTTTGAGGAGTGAAAGCTAACTTGGCAGCCATATTGGCTGCATAGATTTCTGCCTGGAATATGCTACAGTAATCAGGAAGTTTATATGATTCCTCTATACTGAGCTCCGGGCAGTAAACCGCAGCTGTTACCCTTTCCTCCATCTTTTAGTCATCAGTGAAGAAATTGAAACTATGACCACTACAGTTAAGACCTTCGAGATAGCCTTCTTCTCTTATAGTGATATGTGGTTTTGCAAGAAAGTTAATACCTGGAATGATGTAGTCCGAGCTACACTCCATGTTTTCCAGCAATTTACCATGACCATATGGTTTATACGAGATCTGTCCAGTTGTCTTGAGTTGGATCACGGACTTGCATGCTGCGTTCAGAGCAGTTAGTTTTATTGGTTTAAGAGCTCCAGTTATACAGAGTTCTGCCATCCTCTGGTTTTTTTTTAAATTTCTTAGGTATGTTTTCGTCTCAGTCGCCCTCCAACATACAAGTATTCCGTAGAGTAGGATTGATCTAGCTACCGCTGTAATGATCCAATATGTAAGATTAGGTGAAAGTCCCCATGTCCTGCCTAGCACCTTTTTACATGCGTATAGAGCAGTGGTAGCCTTTTTGACTCTATCCTCTATATTGGGTTTCCACGTCAGTTTGCTATCCAAAATAACTCCCATATACTTTGTATGTGTTTTGGGTGAGAGTGATATACCATTTAATTTAGGTGTTCTCCAACTTTCCTTCTGGTAAAAAGTACGAGATCTGTTTTTTCAGGGTTCAAGCTAAGCCCAACTCTGGCTGCCCATCTATTAATATCCTTTAAGGAGGACTCCATAAAGCTTATTGTCGAGGAACTTTCCAGTTATGATAATGGCTATGTCGCATGCATATGCCGTAATCTTAGCTGCTTTACCCTCGAATTCCATGAGAATGTCGTTTACGACAAGCGTCCAAAGAAGAGATGAAAGAACTCCTCCTTGGGGAGTTCCTCTATAAGCTTCCCTGTTTATTGTGACATTTCCTAATTCTGAAGATATTATTCTACAATTTAAGAGATTGCCAACCTATTTTTTGACTAATATCTGAGCACCAGTTCGATTGACGCTTTCCATAATTGCGTCCGAAGATGCATTATTGAAGGCGCTTTCAATGTCTAGGAAGACCGCCATAGCATATTCCTTATAGTATACCGATTTTTCAATCAGCTCGACAACACTATGGAGTGCTGTCTCAACTGATTTACCCTTTGTATATGCATGTTGGTTAGAAGACAGAATATTTGGGTGTACATTTTCCTTTATGTGTATATCCAGATTCTCTATAGTGTTTTCATTAGAGACGATGTCAAACTGATATCCCTAAAGCCTTTTGGAAACGTATGGTTGTTCCTACCTGTTTTTGGTATGAACACAACCTTAGCTTTCCTCCATGACTTTGGCGCATAATTTAGTCGAAGACAGTCAATGAAAATGTCCGTTAGCCAGAGAGCCAGAGAGCCGGAAAGATGCCGTCTGGCCCTGGAGATTTATAAGGTCCAAAAAAATTACAAAAAATTACACTTTACTAGTGGAAATGACGTCACAATTCTCAGTATCAAGTTCATTTGTAGTTTCAAAGCGAGAGGAGATCTCCGTGCAGCCTTGAAAATGTGTGTCTAATAGGACCTTCAACGTTTCTCGGCTGCAGCTAGTCCAATCACCATTCACTTTACAGATCGTGCTAGGCAATGATGGGTTACTAGCAAGCAGTTTCCTCATTCTTGCAGCATCTGTAGTTTTTTCCATGTTGCCACAAAAATTCTTCCATGAATTTCTCTTGGCCTTTCTTACCTTTTTCTTAAAAGATTTTAGTGCTTTTTTGTAGTCTCTTCAGCACTCAGTTTGATCTAGGTATTTAGCCAATCTGAAGAACTCACGCAGTTCACTCCACCATGGAAGGCTAAACTTGTTTGTTTGTTTTTGTTTTTTTTTTCAACATTCCTACTATAACATCCCCAACTGGTATTACGTGGGTTCCTGTACAAATTCCTAAGCTTTGAAACCTCAGACAAAATTCTAAACGCTATGTAGCAATGATCAGAGAAGGACGACTGTCTAAGCATCTTCTAGTCATTTACAACAATATCTGCATTATTAAAAAGTGTTACGTTCAAGACATTTTGATGAGGTAGGACCAATATAGGTAGGTTCTGCCCCTCTGTTCACAATTATAAGGTTAGTTTGAAGTATGAATTAAATAAGTGACTCACCTCTATCATTGATGTCCTTACTTCCCCATACTGTATGATGCTAGTTTGCATCCGTGCCTATCACCAATTTTAGCTTCTTACAGTAGGCTTCTTTAACGAGTCGTTGAAACTCCGGTGGGGGTACATCATCAGCGTGTGGCATATTGCATGATGACAGGAGTATAAGTTCATCCTTGCTCCCATCTATTGCCACAACCACTAAATCGTCAGGGCTGTAATTATACAAAATATATGAGTTAAAGTCCTTCTTAAATAGGATAGGTGATCGTATCTTGCTTACCAATTTTGAGAAGTATGTGTGATAATTTGGAGACCTTAGCCCAGCAACCCTCTTTCCCGATGAGATTAATGGCTCCTGGACTAATGCCACGTCATAGTTGCCGTCCTCTAGAGTAAGCAGAAGCTCATTGGATGCTATTTTACGATGATGGAAGATTACCTGAAGGATCTTTAGCTCCATTGTCTAATTTTTCCTTCCTTGAGTCCATATCCATCTATAGAACATCACGTTCCTCCAACTTTAAGCTGGCTGTAGCGGCTGCCAATTCGCCCTCCAATTCTTCGGCTTCAATAGTATATTCCATTTTGTCCTGTCACCCACAAACGGAGAAAAACACTACCCACGCCTAATGCCATCTTGCCATTCCGCTTGTACTTAATGTCCTCGGCATTCTTGTTTATTTGCAAGATGTAGCTTTGAGCCCTCTGGATTTGGTTTCGCTACATGCAACTCCCTCCAGTCTTTCGTCGGAATATCCGGGTTTTGATTTCGCAAAAGGCAAAGAGTGACATCCGGATTCACCTTTGGTATGATGGGTATATTGTCCTTGCTCACAATCTCCAGTTGTGCGCCAGGCCACAGGTTTTTGAGTGTCGGAACAACTCCTTTCAACCAATCCATCGACTGTGTGTCCCTTCACTTGGGGAGTTTCGCACCATTGAAGCAGCTAGATCCTTCAAAAGAAGGCAGTTTTTTCTCCGGCTCCGACTCAAACAGTGCAACAATTACGTTAAAGATAGCCGTTTCCGCAGCCTTTCACTGCTCCGTTGTCACTTCTCCGAAAGGTGCACTTCTGTTGAGGAGTCCCAAGATCAAGTATCGTTTTGCAACCTCGTTGTCGTTGGTGACTGCAGATGGTGCTTTGGATGCAGCTTGGAAGTGGACGGTTTGTAACTGAAGCTGTGGTTAGACTTCTTAGCAGTTGAGCCATCCACTTCTTCTTCTTAGTCTTTTGTCAGTTTTCCGCCTCTTAGTGGGCTTATCGCTGTTCTCCTCCAACCTTTTGAGCAGGCCCTCCTCTATACTATTCCAGTATCGGGGGTCAGTGGCCTTTGGCTTTCGCTTTTTTTGGCGAAATGTTCTCGGCCTTTTGCCACTGCTACCTTAGCCCATTTAAGTCTGTCTAACTGTTCAGAAGACAGATCTTTTTGTAAGCCAAGTAGGTGCACAATCCGAACCGCTACCTTGTACTCCGAGATATCCTTAATAGCCTCCTTGTTCTTCGGGGCTCTCTCCATTTTCACACCAATGCCACCAATGCTAAAAGTGGCTTGGAGAATGAATTATTTGAAAATTATATTATAAATTTCTATTTGGGAAATTATAATTCGGATTAAGGGGAAAAAAAGTCAATAAATTAATTTTGGTTTCATTCTTTCATTTATTCATTCGATACAATTATTAGGGTTTGTATACTTATGTGTGTCTACAGGAACATCAACAATTCAATCTTCTTGGCCTTGGACATGTACAGATGAAGGTCACTCGCAATGAGATTCAATTCTCTCTTTGTATTTGGAAAGCTTGTTAGTTCATCAAAGGTTGAAAAATAAGTGAGTTTGAAGAGTTTCGTTAATAATTGACAACTGGAATATTACAACGAGGGTTGATATTTCAATGCCATTAACTTTCATGTAAAACTTACGATATTAATTCAATAATTAAATTTTTTGTTTAAATGCAATATAATAAATGAAATTCAATTAGTTACAAAAGAGTAAATTTTATATATCCTTTTGTTTAAATTCATTTTAGGTTATTTTTAAATCCATTATTCGATACAAAACTTGTTGTACTAGCTTAGTTTGTACAATTGTAAAAAACGTTTATTGTTCAAGTCAAAAAAACTTTCTGAGAGGATTTGTATGTAGCTTGTTCTTCTTTTGTAGACACTCTGGTAAATACTACGGTTTTTAGTATAGTAGATGGTGTAGGCATACTTAATTAGAAATGTATGCATTTTGTTGTTGCCGTGTTTTAAATTTACCACGACTTATCAAAGCTACAATATGTAAAAGATCTACAATAGTCAATCGTGAATACGGCTAATGATTTAATTTTTCATATTTTTACCTAGTACCATGCTAGTTAATATTGAAATTGTGAATGTTTAAAGGCCAATGGCATAATTTGTGATAAGTATTTCTTTCGGTATCATGTAAATACTGTGTCATTTTTACTACAATTGAAAGATTTAAAATTGTGATGATAAAGATATTTTAAAAATTTTACGAAAAGTAGGTAATATCACAATTTAGAAACTGTTGGAGTAAAAACTTAGGGATTGCATATAACAAAATTAAAATATAATATATACAATTTTCTTGTCACGGTGTTTGTAATTGAACTCCTCCGAAACGGCTTGACCGATTTCAACGAACTTTTTTATATGTATTCGATAAGTCTGCGAAAAGGTTAATAATAATTTTTAGTACCCCTAAGTAGATAAAGTATTCATATTTGGTATGGAAGTATTCAGATTTGGTATGGAATCTTTTAAGAGCGAGATGCGAAGTAATTCAAAATATCTGTAGAATAGGACCAGGTGAAGAAGCACCGCGCATGTAGAGAAACTAAAAATAATCTTATATCTTGAAAGTTATAACATCAAGAGTGTTCAAATTTGCTATGGAATCTTGAACGGAGACAATCACGCCGGTTAATATACAAAGAGCAAATGAACAACAACGCCACAAAGTACATCCAGCATTTACATCGGCTCCGATCCTTCATCGTGCATTCCAGTACGCGCCAGATGTTGAACATTCCATAACATAATTGATGCTATGGACAAATAATATCGCCATGGTCATGTGCTCAAATTCAAACCTGAGCCAGCCTAGTTGTGGTGCTCATAAGGAAAAGTGCAACTATCAGAAATTGAAATTCCACCAGAGCAATGGCTTGATCAAAGGGATGTTTACAGGTTCAAAGCAGTTCCGTAGTAAAGCGCCCGAATTATTCAAAAATTGCATCTGCTCCAAAGACGTCTAGGGATAAAAGCGCATCATCTACCAATCGTCAAAATTGTTTTTCATTATTACAAGACAGCGACGACAAGCCCGTTGCATCACCGCAAAAATCTTTTAAGGCACTATCTATATATTTGAGGGGAAACAATTTTAACGCCCTTATTAAAAAACTAGTCTCGGTCATTGGTGAAAAACCATTCCATGTTATTCCAATAAAGCGTGGTAGCATTGATGAAACTAAAATTCAAATATACGAAGAAAATAATTTCCACAAAATAGTGACTGAATTCGAAAAAAAAAAATAAAACGAACCATACGTACCAGCTTAAGAGTGCCAAAGGTATGCAGATTGTATTGAAGGGCATTGACTCTTATGTTAATCTCGAAGAAGTAAAAGATGCACTCATCATGCAAGGATTTAAAGTAAAAAATATTGGCGGTAGGAACTAAGTCCCCAATGAACTAAGTCCCCAAAACATAAATGAACTAAGTCCCTAAAGTTTGGGGAGTTAGTTCGCTATGAACTAAGTCCCCAAACATAAAAATGAACTTGGCCCCCAAAAATTTAACTAAAAGAGAACTAATTCCCCAAAAGTCGTTGTTTTTTTCATATAAAACTTAGGGGGCTTTGTTCATATTTGTTTTGGGGTGTTTGGTCATTAAAGATGTATCACGTACCGAGAATGGCAGTAAGAACTAAGTCCCCAATGAACTAAAACCCCAATAAGCATTTGGTATCCATCAATAGTATTTTGGATCTTAATGCCATAAAAGAACTTTTTATTAAATAAGGCGGTAATAAAGGAAGTGCCAAAATTTTGTGCTAAAGTATTGACGCATATTTTGATGACCTAATAAAATCTAATAAGGATTTATGTTTTGTCACATTTCGTCTAACTGCCTGGCAGAAATGTAACCTGTAATTAAGAAACCATATTTTGAGATTTATACATTAATTTAAATCTTATGAAGGTATGTAGTGAAATTATAATTATGTATGCTACACTCACATAATTTTTTAGAAACACTGTTGTGATTCAGGTAAATTTCAGTAGGTAATATTATTGTATTTGTATTAAATAACTTCTTTCCATACAAAATTTTTAATTTACAACCCATTTGCACTCAACCAGTTTTTTTCAACAAACACTATAATGATTGAAGTTTTATCAACATAGATAACATTATTGTAATTATATAAATTATCTTTTTATATAGTATGTGAAAAAATGCGTTTTAAAACTTTTCGGTTTTAGTGTTAAGAACTTTTTAATGTAAGTGAATTAAAAATTAATCACTAAAAAGTTTTGACCAAAAATAATTATAATTTCACTACATATCTTCATAAATTTTAAATTGTCAAAAAATTACTTATCAGCATCCTACAAGTCCTGCTCGTGTAAAAACTGCACTTAACGAATTTCTTAGCGCTTGTTCGTTGTCGGTTTTAAATATATTTAGATCCAAATTAAATATATTTTCCGTAATATATTTAAAGAGCGCTTTGTAAATTTCATTTGTTTTTTTGTCCATCAGAACAAAGAATATGGAAAAAATCTAGAAAAGAAATAGTTATTTCTGTCGCTAGAATAAATTTTACTTACTTACCTCAGTAGTAGTGAATTGTCAATCCTGGGGCACTTAAAATTGTTAAATTGTTGGCTGAAATTGTTAAATTGTTGGTGAAATTGTTAAATTTGGGTAATTAAAATTTGAAAATTCTTAAATTCTTGGAAATTTGTGAAATTTGATACCTGCGAGGGTGGTTCAATAAGTCCGTCCAAATTTTTGTTTACATAAGGAGTTTTTTGTTTACATTAACTTTGTGGGAACGGGTGATTTTTTTGGGTAGTATTAATTGTGATAACGGGTGATTTTTTTTGTGGGTGTGGTTTAAGGGGTTTTATAAGATTAAGATTTCTCAAGTGTATATGCCGACGGGAAAATCATGAAAATGATTTTTCCTAATACCAGTGGGGGAAATAGTGATTATTAATTTTTCCTAATACCATTGGTGAAAATAGTGATTATTCATTTTTCCTAATGCCTACGGCAATGCATGATAAGTTTTTCTAATGCCGACGGCAATGCATGATTATTTTTCCTAATGCCTACGGCAATGCATTATAATTTTTCAAATGCCGACGGCAAAACACATTTTTATTTTTTTCAAATGCCTACGGCAATGCATGATAAGTTTTCCTAATGCCGACGGCAAAACATCATTATAAATTTTTTCAAATGCCGACGGCAAAACATGATTATTATTTTCTAGTACCAAACGGAAAATTGCCAGTGTTGCCAGACTATAGAAATTCGTTATCGTAATACTACATCGGTAATATCAGAGAAAATAGATTTGATGACTACTACGCGATTCTCATATGAATCGGGAGAATGTGTGTATGATTTCCTCACGCTAATAAATTGTTTATAAATAAAATAATTAAATAAATTAATAAACAATTAATTTAATTATTTTATTTATTTATAAAATGTTCTCTTGTATATGAACACCCTATACTTGTGTGTAGATGATCCAGCTTTTTTGTCGCTGGTATTTATTTATTTGTTTAAGAAATATAATTGTATGTATGTATGTATGTATGTATGTATATTTGTATGTGTATGTATGTATGTATGTATGTGTGTATATTTGCATGTGTATGTATGTATGTATGTGTATTTGTATGTATGTATATATGTATTTGTATGTATGACTGAGGATGCTTGTGTGTAAAATATTTTGTAGAATACATTTATATTTTGCAACATAATCATTTTCTTTGTCTACGATTATTTTAAAGCAGCAAAGTTTCAATTAAGTACACTCATCAGCAGAGAAACAAAAACTAAAAATTTGCAAGTATGCAATAAAGTTAACTTTCCTCCTCCCCACTTCCTTCTCTTTCATTTATGTAGTTTGTATTTGAAATAAGAAAACACTTGTACATTCTTTTATTTTGTATACATTTATTGTTTAAAAATTTTTTTAAATTTTATAATAATACATACATATGTAAATTCATATTTTAAGAAGTAAAAAAGTTCATTTAAAGCAAGACATTTCTTTTGTTAGTAAAATAGCATTTTTTAATGCGCAAACACCAAAATTATGATAACTACAATAAAGATATGCTGGATACTTGATTTCCATTTGTTTAAAGTTGATGCAGCCTATATCCTCAACGTTAAAAATTTTTCGGTGTAACATTTTTTCCAACCATCGTCTTTTTTCTTCACCTTTTACATAAATTGTTGAACATCTTGCGTTGGCTTTTAAAAAATTGCAAACGCTTTGAAATGAAACTGATCCAGCAGTCCAGTTTAGGTGATGATAGTTTTTTGTTAGCCACTTTGCTTCTCTTTGCTTTTTTATTGATAACCATTTAAAATCAAATGGGGATTTTATAATGAAATGGTTATATTCATAATTGTTGAAAACAATCGCTACTTCTTTTACGATGAAATCATTTGAATTACTCTTGAAACCTTGTACGTCTATAAAAATTATGTTGTTATCCATATTACTCAATTTATAAGACTTTTCGAACTTGTCCTTTGATAGGTATATATTCTATTATACGATCATGAATAAGAATGCAGTAAGCTGTTGTCTTTGCTGCAATATTAGTTGCTGTTTCAAATTCTATTTTTATATCAATCGGGCCATTATTGAGTGATTCATTCTGATGACTGACATCTACTACAATAATAGGAGCTTTTGTCTTACACTCTGGTGCAGTTAGAAGCGGTTGAGATTCTTTAATATAATAACTTTGTTGAAATCTTATATACATATCATATAGAATTGCATATCGTTCATTTTTAAACTTTATGTTAAGATCATCATATGGATATGAGACTGAATTTAAATGTACTTTTAAATTAGTCAAATCACAATGAACAAACTTATTTTCTTGTTGAAAAGCAATCAATACAAAACGTGGGCGTTCTCTATTTGCAGCCAGTTTAACATTCCAAATATGGCTAGTTCCTATGTTTAATTGTGGATTAATATGACAATCCCAACTGCGAAATGCCATAGGTATAGAAGCACCATTATTAATAATTTTTATCATATTCAATTTGCTAAAGTCCGATAATTGTACATGTGGGATTCTCCATGAGATGAGTGAAATTGTAAGTTTAGCTTTTTCAATAGAAACACTCGAGCGCACAAGATCTTCATCGTTTTTATTGCGCAAGAGTATCAATTCATGTTTTCCACTTAGTATAACTTTGTTGTAGTCTTCAGCGAATCCTAGAAGCATTTTTAGAGGTACATAGAAATTGAAAAATCCGTTTACAAGAGTGACATCGTCAATTTTGTTCCATCCAGCATTTTGCATCACGTTGCTTTCAGTTGGTGACATAGAAACCAAATTTTTTATGGTGCTTGTGGCTCCTAAATATCTTGTATGATCAATTTCAATTCCATTGAGCTCATAGCGAATTTCATCAAACAGATATGCCACAAAGTTGTTTTTTAGTATAAAGTTCTCTGAAGATGATGAAGATTTGGTCTTATTATCATCGGCAACAAACCCCTCCACATAAATGTAGCTCTCACTGGGTAGCACATACAAATCTTGATTTTGTATTGAAATTCTAATTTCATCATTATTGTTGTAAGACTCTAAGTATGGTACATATGTATGATAGTCCTTTTTGATTATATTTTCATCAGACAAAGGTTTATCTAAGACATCTATTATTGAACTCATTTTGTCTTTAATTTTAAATTCAATGACTTCAGAAAATTTTTATTTGATGTTGTTAGAGATTTTTGTTGAGCTGTTCGCTTTAATGTTGTTGTTGTTTTTGCTGCTATATTTTTTAATGTATTTGTGTTGTATATTAGCATTATTTAGTTGGCCTTAAATGTATTCGTATTGTAATTTCCTCTCCTCGGAAATTAATTAAATCACCGTGTTGATCAAGTACGCGCAGCGCTAGTGAACTTATCTCTCTGGTGTTCACAGGTAAATAGATGAGATTTCTTGGAACCTCGTCTATTTTATAGCCTGGAGGCACATTTATCGGAAATTCATGAAGTGTATGCGATTTGGAGTTATTCATATATGTGTTAATAGCGATACTACTTTCAATTCGCAAGAGATTCACTTTAAAAATATTAACTGGAAGATCTGAGTAATAATATTTGTTTGGTGTTAGGATTTTGCTATTGAATCCTAAAAGTTTTGCAATTGTGTTGTCCTTATTAAAATATACAGGATCTTTGGAACTATTAACTTTAACTTGCATTGTGTTGTTATTGGCTTCAATAAAAATCTTATTTGCTGGGCAAAGTCGTTTGTATTGCTCTTCTATAAAATCAACTATATCATTTAATTCGTAAGATCCAATTGGTATTTCAATTTTATGTTCTCCTATATGAAACATATTGTTGTAAGTGTCTACATTTGGAATACTATTGTATGAATGAAAATCAGTTAGAGCACACTCATATGCATCATGTAATTCAATAGGAGGAAAGTAACTAGCAGATAATTCTGATGAGTTGGAGCTCAGAGTAAGTGTTATTGACATTATAACAGACTGATTACAATTAAATAAAGTTTAGTACACAGTATGGTTTATAAGCATAATTTACATATTTATTTCATTTTCTTATTTTAAAATTAACATTAGTTTCTTAATATTAATGCTATTATTGTTCTTGATATGATGCTGTTGGTGATTTAGTTTTTCTTCCAACTATAATATTTCATCTTTACTTATCCAAGAATTGTGTTGATCTGAAAATCCTAGCCATTTAACATATACTTCCTTCGCTTTAGTTTTGAGAACCTTTTCAACTAAATATGTATTTGGAAATCTAGTTTTTGAAAGTTCATCAGTATAGAATCCACCTTTAATAGGATTACCAAGATAATCTTCTAATATGTATGTTGCAGGATTTGTATTTTGAACTTTGATAATTGTGAATATTTCTGTGGTCCAATTTGGAGTATAACCTTTTTCAAAGATATGCTTATATTTGCTTATGCGAACATGATCTCCTACATTAAATTTCGACATTTTATACATCTTCAAATGACTGTATACTGTATTAAGCAGCTTTTGCTCATTTGTTGAGTTGACTTTAATAGGAGACATTTTAATTGTACGATGAAATTTTTTATTGTAGGCATTAACTAAATCTTTGTGTATATCAATCCACTTATATGAACCATTATAGCTAAATTCTTTCCACATCATTCCTTTCAATGTTCTATTAAATCGTTCTACAATTGATGCTTTCATACTGCTATATGTTGAGTAGTGATTAATGTCGTATTTATGCATTAATTTTTCAAAGTTTTTGTTGAAGAATTCTTTACCATCATCTGTTTGTAAGTTTTTTTGGTACTCGCCCCAATTCAAAAATATTTGCCATTGCCTTGGTTGTTTCGAGTGCAGTTTTTGTTTTTAGCGGTACTGCTCATGCAAATTTTGAAAATGTGTCGATTACAGTCAAAAAAATCGATAATTTTTATTTTCTTTAGAATAGTTCCCCATTTCAACTAAATCAGCTTGCCAAAGATCATCAATTCCTTTCATTACAACTCTGCGAGGCACAAAATGTTTTCGTGCTTGCTTATGGAGTTCGTTTACTAAATTTCTTTTTGAAGACATTAAGTTATTTTTACTGATTTTTTGGAGAGTGTTGTGATCTACTTGAAGGACTTTCAGCTATTGATACAAACATGTAATTTTCCAATCTATAAATTTTCTCATTAAGCTGCTCAATTTGTTCTTCAAAGGATGTTTTCATTTTTTGGATATCTTTTTGAATTTTATAATTTTCTTCTATATCTAATTTTATTTCACGTTGTAGTTCTTCGATTTGCATTTGAAGATCTTCTTGAATTACAGTATTGTCTGCCTTAAAGTATGTTAATAATTTCTCTTCTAGTTTTTCGATTTGAGTTTGCAGAAACAATTTATTGATAACATCGTTTTCCTCCAGAGCTTCTGCAACATTTTTGATCCTTTTGTTTTGGACATCAATGTTGTTGTTCGTATCCACAAGGAACCCCAACAGTTTAGGTGCATTTTTCAAAGAAATTATGTTGCTAGTATCGTTTAAGTAGTGTCCAAATTTATCAACAGACATGCTTTATATACTTTATTAAAGTTAATGTATTATATTCGCTTCACGTAGCTCTTCAATAATTGATACAATCTCGTTATTGTGATTAGTATGACCTGCACCTTGTGATGCAAGCAGTAGTCGAAGTCGATCTACTAACTCATTGGGATCATCCTAGTATATATAGTTGGGCTTATGAATATTAAATTCCATCATTCCATCACCTAAATAGCTACCTTTTGGCTTAGATCCTGTTGATTGGGGTAAATTCTTCTGGTTTTTCTCGTCAATAAATTTCTTAATAATATGTTTATATTTATATCCTCTAGTACCCTTTATTTGACCATCAGGTGTATAGTCTCTTCTATATGCATTAGTAGTAATTAAAATCTTTTTATAGATTTCGAGTTCAAATTTATCATAATTTTTTGGTATTTTATGAAACATTAGAGAAAATAGCCCTGGTGGTAGGGCCCATATTTGACCACCAACTTGTATTTTATCTTCATTAAGTTTGAGCGTACTATCACCAAATTTCCATTCATTATTGAAATCTTTATGTGGACCATAGTTTGTATCTAGTTCATTTCTTCCTTCCAAGACTGATAAGTCAGTATAAGTATCTTCTGTATTGGAAGTCTGTGAGTAAAAATCATCATCATCATCATCGTCATCATCATTTACAGTATTAGCATCATTTAATGAGATGGTATTATCAAATATTGTTCCTTCAGCTAGTTTCTTTGGTGTACTTGACTCTATCTTGACTGATGTTTTTTCAGGCTTAAGACTTGTATTATTTTCAACTTCTACCTTCATTTTACTTTCTTCTTTCATGGGAATTCTTTTAATTTTTTAGAACTATTTATGAATTCTTTGAGTGGTTCTGTTATAGGTTTAAATGTATCTCTGAGTTGTTCATGTGTATCTATTTCACCAGTTTTTATACTACGAAGCTTTTTCTTTAAGACATTTCTTGTCAACACCAATTGTTTTAAAATTTTCTCATCCATGCTTAATAATAGTAAATAACAGGTATCAGCTATTAGATCAGGTATCAGCTTTTCAGGAGCTGGTCTGGTTATCAGATCAGCTTTTCAGGACCTGGTCTGGTTATCAGATCAGCTTTTTAGGACCTGGTCTGGTTATCAGATCAGCTTTTCAGGACCTGGTCTGGTTATCAGATCAGCTTTTCAGGACCTGGTCTGGTTATCAGATCAGCTTTTTAGGACCTGGTCTGGTTTTCAGATCAGCTTTTTAGGACCTGGTCTGGTTATCAGATTAGCTTTTTAGGACCTGGTCTGGTTATTAGATCAGCTTTTCAGGACCTGGTCTGGTTATCAGATCAGCTTTTTAGGACCTGGTCTGGTTATCAGATCAGCTTTTTAGGACCTGGTCTGGTTATCAGATCAGCTTTTTAGGGCCTGGTCTGGTTATCAGATCAGCTTTTTAGGACCTGGTCTGGTTATCAGATCAGCTTTTTAGGACCTGGTCTGGTTATCAGATCAGCTTTTTAGGACCTGGTCTGGTTATCAGATCAGCTTTTCAGGACCTGGTCTGGTTATCAGATCAGCTTTTTAGCAAATAGATGTATGAAGTTTAAAGTTAGATTAATAACTAAAGTGAATGTTTATCAAGAGTAGTTTATATAGTTATGAAGTAGTCAAATTGCTTTCTGTAGCGACCATTATTTAATTCATTATCTTTGCTTATCACCAAAAATCCATCTTTATCCTTCCAACACTCTCGACAAATTTCTTGGAACTTTTCATAACTCATATCGCTGCCAACATGATCCCTATAAACATGCTTCATATTCGTCTCATCTTGCTTAAACATTATAATAACATTTGCATTGTCTCTTATTAAATGCTTGGGAATTCTAGTATAAGTTTGACACAAGTAGAATGAATCAACATCCCTATGTCGCCCCATACAAAAATATGTACGTATATTATTCTGCTTTTCACATGCAACATCATCAAATATCATAATTGAATTAGTTTTAGCTTCGTCAGGTGGAATAACTGATTCATTATCTGTAAATGTATAATATCCCATTCCTTTAATTGGTGAAATTAGTTTCTTCAGATATTCATATTTGGGCTGATATAAAGATTTTGAGTATAAATAGATGTTTTCAAACTTGAGTCCATTAGGACTTTCTAGTAAGCCAATCATAACATTAGTCTTTCCACAATTTGATGGCCCCACTATTAGAGCACGAATAGAATTTGGTAAGAGGGGGCTGTGCTTTATTTTTGAAGTAATGTTCGATGATTCATCAATATTACGAACTAAAATATTTTTATGCTGTTTCACTAACTGCATTTTTGTAACTAAATGCATTTCATAATTGTTACCTCTTATTATAGAAAAAATTAGATAATATGGTTATACGATATCAGAAAAGGTTTAGTCATAAAAACACCTTCGTTGGAGGAGGTATAGTAGATAAAATAATAAACGCTCTACCTGTTGAACTTCATCTTCCTGGATATCAGTACTGTGGACCTGGAACAAAACTACAAAAACGTTTAAATCGAGGTGACAAAGGAATTAATTTATTGGACTCTGCTTGTAAAAATCACGATATTGCGTATTCAAAAAATAAGGATTTAAGTACTAGACATAAAGCTGATAAAATACTGGAAAATTCAGCTTGGAATCGAGTTTTATCAAAAGATAGTAGTCTTACTGAAAAATCATTTGCATATATGGTTACTAACGCAATGAAAGCCAAAACAAAATTTGTTATGGGTGTGGAGAAAAAGAAAAATGTTGGAAAGAACAAGCTAAATGATAAAAAACTATTTAGAACATCAATTAGAGCTGCAACAAAAATACTAAATAAGTAAAAGCCATTAGATATTAACTCAGCTATTAAAATTGCACGAAAAACTATCAAAAAATCATTAAAAGGAAAAAAATCTCAAATTATAGTACCACGTGTAATACGTGTCCCAAAAATTGGTGGATTTTTGCCTCTAATACCGATTTTAACTGCTCTGGGTGCAATTGGTAGTCTAACAACTGGAGGTGCTGCCATAGCTAAAGCTGTAAATGCAACAAAGAATGCCAAAAATCAACTTGATGAAGCAACTAGACATAATAGAGCGATGGAATCTATAGCAGTTGGCAAAGGACTTTACTTAAAACCATATAAAAAAGGTTATGGCTTAGTTCACAAAGAAGAATCAAAAAACTCTTAGAGATGCTGCCCAACAGACCACTATCTGATGTGGACCTAAACCGTTTCTCTATAAATATTCCATATTTTAGAGGAGTTTTCATGTTGAATACTCTACCAAAACGAACAAAGAAAATTGAAAGTGGAAAATCAACTTAGATGTATCAACAGGACCTGGTACACATTGGGTAGCATATTATAAAAACAACAATGAAAAAGAATATTTCGATAGCTTTGGAAACTTACAACCTCCTTCAGAAGTAGTCAAATATCTTGGTACAAATGTAAAATACAACTATAACCAACATCAGAATTTTAATACATTTACCTGTGGTCACTTATGTCTTAAATTTCTTTATGAAATAACTGAAAATATTAAATAAAAACACAAACATTTATATCTTACAAAACTCTTTAATGTCTTTTTATTTATAATTTAAAATACATAGTTAATTTATTTTATTGCCAAATAGGAAATTGGGAATTTTGAATTAGAAATTCACTCAGCTCACTCTCAACGATTAGATTTTCTTCACCTTCTCTGCTTAGGCAATAAGATCCACTGAATAGATCTTTAATATCGTCATCTGTTAAAATATTATACCGTTTAGGCAGGAACATTATGTGTTTATTCATTTCCACTTTTAGAGTTGGTCCATATTTAGTTGTTACACGTAACACATTTTTAATAGTGTATTTCGTTGATGATTCAAGCTCCTTTATGTGGATTAAAGTCTTGCTGTTTAGATTATTAAATTTTGATATAAGATTTGATGTGGAGTCCATTTTTTTAATTAGTTCTTCTCACTTTGAATGTTTAACTGGAAATGATCTTAAAAGAAGCGATGATGACTTCAAGAAGACTAATCAAAAATAATTATGGTGAAATAGTGAATAAGTGGTGGATAGTGGTAGACAGAAAGAGATAGTTATAGAAAAAAAAGGGATAGAGAGAGATAGAGTGCTAAAAAGAATAATGGAGTAGAGTTGTTTAAAAATTTACTGAGAAAATTAGTCTTTAAGGAACCTTCCAACATTCATCATCATTCATTTATCAGCAAATAAAATGAGCCAAATTAGACGTACTCTAAACCAATTTATGAGAGATTTTGAAAGCTTCAGGCTTTCTGATCATTGGGAGATGATAAAATTTTTCCAAAATATGCTGGATGAGAACGAAGAATATGGAGTTATGGAAGATGAAGACAACACAGAAGGACACTTCAAAAGCTGTCCTTGGTATGATCCTGAGTGTGAGGAAGGAACCGATACTTGTAGATGTACAATATATTTTTTACGAAAAAATATATTAGAACATCTAATAATTGGATACTACGAAATGTTTCCATCATTATAAATAAAATAAATAAAAATTAAACTAAATTGTATTATTAAAAGAAACAAAAGAAATAAATATAAAATAAAATTGTATTATTAAAATATTCCTCGTTTTGTATTATTTTTTCTAAAGGAAAATTAGGAATCATCTGTTTGTAAGTTTTTTGGTATTCATCTCAATTGAAAAATATTTTCCATTGTCTTGGTTGTTTCTCTTTATGAAATTTAATGGAATTTAATAATATTGTGAAATTCAATTTCTCTTGTACAGAACTTCTTAAAGAAAACAAGACTCTGCATGCTTAAATGATATGAAAACAAGACTGTGCATGTTTAAGCGATATGAAAACAAGACTGTGCATATCTAAGCGATATGAAAACAAGACTGTGCATGTTTAAGCGATATGAAAACAAGAATCATGCTGAAGCATGTATAAATTAAAAAATGCAATCTAAACAGATATTACTTTATATATTTATCGGTATGAGTATCAAATAAATTTACTGAAAAAATGAAAGCATGTCGGGGCATGTACATATAATTAAAAAATTCCTCACGTCATTAAATTTTTGCAAATGAATTACATATGTATGTATATATGTATCTACTGTGCAAAAAATTCAAAAGAGTGAATTCGTAAAATCTAATAGTATAGATTTTTGAAACACCACTACATCTCGGACTCTCGCGTCATTATCGATAGAAGCATGCTAAGGCATGCATGCTAAGAAAAAAAAATATGAATAAAGCTGTTAGATGATGATGAAAAACTCTTTTTTAATAATGAATTCGACAGCAATTGTATCTGGATCAATACAACTCATGAATGTGTTGTATAGGTTATGATTGATGCTGAGAGCACCTTTTTTAAGTGAAAAATCATTACATCTGCATGCGATACAATCAAGCCTACGTTAACAAGAATTACTTCAAGGGGTCAACCAGTAAACCTCATGTTGAAACACTTGAGGTAAAATTCTCCCAAACATAGATATTCCAATGTTTCTGACACTTTATGCAAATACTTATGGTGAATTGCTTGCTGGTGGAGGTAAGTGAGTTCTTTATGATCGATTTTCTACAATAGATGATTACTAAACATGTATTTCCTTGTATATGAACTAATTTTTACATACATACATACATATATTTATGTATGTATATGTATACTTTTAAAAATTATATATGTAAATGTTCTCTATTTGAAGTAGTAAAATCAAAAATTAGTGACACATTAGAAGGATAAATAAATAAAAATAAAGAGTGACTGACTAACTTATACGTACAGTCTGCTAACAGACACACAAAGCACAATTAAATTAAAGATATCAAAAATATGAATACAATAAGCTGAACTTTAATAAAATGAGAAAAAATCGTGTCTTCTAGAACATCAAATAAAAGCTAAAGACGATCAGCCTTCATAAAATAACTTTATATCGTATTATCCCTAATTAATTAATTCGTGTAGTATACGCGGTTACTCTATACTACAGAAACCGCCAAGAGAGTAGATTTAAATTCTTAGAAAACAACTTTATTTTCTGTTGATCGCTATTCAAGAAGAAAATTAGTTTGTTTATTATGTTTTAACTAATTTAAAAGTACATTCATATCTATACTTCTTAACATAAAAATCAAAAACAAATATTATTCAATTCTATATTATATGTATATAAAATTCCAAAAAAGCTGTTACATATAAGTATGAAGGAATCTCCAGCGCTTCTAACTGCATCAGAGTTTAAGAAAAAAAAGCTCCTTTTATTCAATAGGAGACCAATTGAATAAAATTTTAATTTGAAACAGTAAGCAAAGACACCAGCTTACTGCATTCTAATTCATAATCGTATAATAGAATATATAACCACCGAAGGACAAAGGACTAAGGTTTCAAAAGTAATTCAATTGATTTCATTGGAAAAAAGTAGCGTTTGTTTTCATCAATTATGAAAATAACAATTTCATTATAAAACTCCCCTTTGATTTTAAATGTTTATCAAAAAAATAAAAAAAGTTAAATCAAGCAAACTGGCTAACAAAAAAAAAAACTGTTAGCACCAAAGCTGGAGGTGTTGAATCAGTTTCAAAAATTTCTAACGTTGACTATATAGGCTGCATAAACTTTAAGCAAATTTAAATTAAATATAGGAAATATTTCTGTTATAGTTACTATTACTTTAGAGTATGTATCTTCAGGAATTTAGCTTTACTTAAAATAGAAAATCCTCACAAACTTTTAAGTAAATGCAAATGAAACTTAAAACAACGTTTTTTTTAATTTCAAATAAAAAAGCTGAAGATATTTCACATCTATACATGGCAACATCAGCAGCAGCAACAACAACAAAAGACATGACATGATGAAAAAAATATGTATTCAAAGATTGATATAAACACTTATTTGTATGTACATATGTATGTACATACATACTGTCAAATATAAAATCAATTTGTAGATATGTATGTATACATATCAAATTTCTTATCAATGCTCAAGTATTTATTAGATCTTAACAATCACACTTACATATCTACATCATGAAAATATATTAAGCATAAATTCCCTTGGTCTACACTCAAGGAAATTATGCTGCGTAAATATAAGAATGCGTCACATTAATTCAATAATAGAAAATGTATGTTGAGATATCTAAAAACTAATGAGTTTAATAAATGAATACTGTAAATTAATATTTTTCCATATTGAAATAAGAAATTTCAATATGACTAAACCTTCGCTAATGTTTCTTATTAATTCAACATGGTTTTTACTGATTTAAGTTGGTCTTTTTTTTTTCTGTGTGTCGAAAAGTCGTCCAGTCAAAGAAGGTGGATGTAGTTAAACAAACAAAATCTGTAATATAAACAAATTTGTCAAAGGCAGACTTTAACGCGAGACAAATTTAAGCATGAAAAAATATAAAGCAATCGTAAGTATAAAAACATACTAGGATTAGGGAAGTTCAGATATATGATAGTATTTTATAGTACCAACTGTCGATATTGAAAACAATTTATTGCTACCTACATATAAATACTAGTACGAGAAACTCATATACACACGCATACACACACACACACTAAGCAGGATTCATCTAAGAAATATCCCAGAAAATTTTAACAAATCAAACAAATCACAAATCAAGACCAGCCTGTGTAAGTCGTCCAGTCAAAGAAGGTGGATGTAGTTAAACAAACAAAATCTGTAATATAAACAAATTTGTCAAAGGCAGACTTTAACGCAAGACAAATTTAAGCATGAAAAAATATAAAGCAATCGTAAGTACAAAAACATACTAGGATTAGGGAAGTTCAGATATATGATAGTATTTTATAGTACCAAATGTCGATATTGAAAACAATTTATTGCTACCAGTACGAGAAACTCATATACACACGCATACACACACACACATAGCAGGATTCATCTAAGAAAAATCCAAGAAAATTTTAACAACACTCCGCCCTCACAAATCAAGACCAGCCTGAAATCCTCACAGTTATACATTCACAAATTCCTATGGTCATACATACATACATACATATACAATATATAAAATTAATCTCAACAACAGAACACTCTCACCTACCTGAATTATGGATAGTCTTAAACTCCCACAGACATATATAGATATAGATTCCCACTGCTACATATAACAAGAACATATCGCCTATAATAAATCACAATCATCTTAAATTCTCACAGCCATACATACATACACACAATCAATCTACCTCAACAAAATCCTCACCCACCTCAAATCATGACCAGCCTTAAACTCCTACAGACAAACACACCTACAAATCCCTATGGCTACATATTACGTCAACAACCCTACTCACCCAAATCATAGTCAGCCTTAAGCTCCTACATACATACAAACATACAGATTCCCTCGGTTACATATTACTAGAATACCACGCCCCTCATAAATCGCGATCAGCCTTAAGCTCCTACAGAAATATACACGCACACACATACACAAACACACACACACATACACGAACAAACAAAAACACACACACACATACATGCGATCCATCTACCTCCACAACACCCCCACCCACCTCAAATCACGATTAAATTCTCACAGGCATACATGCATGCATGTAATCGATCTACCTCAACTACACCCCCGCGCCCCTGCTTATCAAAGCCTTGCTTAAATTCCTGCAGACAGATACATCCACAAACTCCTACGGTTACATATTACAACACCTACAAACACCCATCCACCCAAAACCCACAGTCTACCAACACCTATATTAGCATTAGAAAAAATAACTTTCACGTTTTCCCGTCGGCATAAGGACAAATCATTTCCATGATTTTCCCTTCGGTATTAGGAAAAAATAATAATCATGTTTTGCCGTCGGCATATACATACATAAAAACCTCAAAACTATGAGTCACCTTAATACATTCGCACAAAATATTCCACACAAAAATTCCCACGGTGAGGCGGACAGTCAGAGAGACAGACAAACAGACAGACATACTCTTAATGTAAACAAAAAACTCTTAATGTAAACAAAAAACTCCTAATGTAAACAAAAAACATCAAAGCGCCGCCGAAAACACAAATTTCCAAGAATTTAAGAATTTTCAAATTTTAATTACCCAAATTTAACAATTTCAGCCACAATTTAACAATTTCAGCCAACAATTTAACAATTTTAAGTGCCCCAGGATTGGCAATTCACTACTACTTACCTCTTCACAATATTGTTTGTAAATAAAAAGAAGCTGCTTAAAGCAGCCATGTGGTACTATTTTAAACGTAGCATCAATGAGATATGTTCTCTTAGTTGGAGATATATTTGGTTTTATTAATTATATTGCTTTCAATAATGAAAACAAGCTGAATGAAAAATGTTCCTCCTTAATTGCCGCGGTGAAGAAATGCTTGGGTTTTGCGCTGTCCTTCGACAAACCAAAGCCGTTCCACACGCTTTCAATATTAAATGCTTCGATGATATCTATAACTCCTTCCGGTGGTTGGGAATTAGTTCGTTTTTTTAACTTAATTCAAGAAGGACTTACTTCCTATGACCTTCAGACGGTAGTAACTAAGTCCTAAGTTCGCTATGCATTAAGTCCCCAAAAATAAAAATGAGCTTGGCCCCCAAAAATTTAACAAAAAGAGAACTAATTCCCCAAAAATCGTTTTTGTTGCCATCCATATAAAACTTTAGGGACTTAGTTCATTTATTTTTTTTTTGGGACTTAGTTAATTGGGGACTTAGTTCCTACTTCCAAAAATATTACCAATATAATCAGTAGGGAGAAGATCCTCCAGCCTCTATTTCTTGTTGAACTGGAGCCGAATGATATACAGTTGAAAAAAACGAGACACACCCAATTAATAGCTTGAAATACCTCTTATACCGCAAAATCACAGTTGAAGAGCCATATAAGCCGCCAGGTATCGTACAGTGCCATAATTGCCAAGAATATGGTCATACAAAAACATATTGTAAATTACCCTCTGTTTGTGTTGTGTGCGGCGAATTACGACACTGCTAGTTGCAATAAGCCAAAAGATCAAAGTGATAAAAAATCCAGAAATTTTGCAGTTAATCACACCGCTAAGTAAAGAGGTTATCATGTGTACTCTTTTGTCAAACAGAAAATGGGGCAAAAAGCTCAATTAGTTCCATCTCAATCAGCAAACGCTTACTCCGTTACATTTGCGCAAATGAGTCAACCAGTTACTTCTGGTGTATCGTATGCGGATGCTGCTAAAACAAGTTCTATTCAGCCACAAAATGTTTCCCTGCAAAATAATTCAACAAATACAAACTTAAGATTTAGTTTTAAGCTCCTCCGATCAATCGGAGGAGAGATATAAAGAAACTTCAACGTTAGTTAAATCCCTAAAAATATTTTTTATAACGCCAAAATCAATAAGATCTGAAATTTTTCGTACGTCAGTAGGCCAGTAAGTGGGCTTCCCATTCGAAATAACATCTTAGCCCATTTTTGAAATTGTATTAAACAAAGCTCGACCTCTAGGTGTTACAAGGCGTGAACCCCAGTACATTTGTTTTGCATTGTTGTCTCCAGCTGCCACAAAACAAGATCCAAGCGATTTCTAGAACTTCTCATACTGATCTTTGGTAACTGAAAATCTGGGAGGTGAGTAAATTGATGATATAACGAAATTAGAACAAAAATTTTCTACAAAAATATTCGTAGCTTGCATATATTCTTCACTAACATTGTCAAGTATGTAGTGCTTGAATCTTGACTTAATTAGAATTGCAGATCCACAGCATGGTCTCGTTACATCGTTACAATCTGTAACCCACTAAGAAATAACTTACCTCACTCATTTATGAAGATGATCAATCGTGTTAATTGGCTGATATTCAAAAAATATCTTAGGAGTCATTGCACGAAAAATATTACGCTAAGAACACCCAATGATATTGAAACTATCATTGCCAAGCTTGAAGCTAAAATGCCACTACCTCCCATCCGCAGACTGGGTTTAATTAAATTTATTCCAGGGATATTGAACATCTCGTGTGTGAAAAAAAGAAGAGCTAGAAAGGAATGTCAACAGCACAGATCACCCCAACATAAAATCAGACTTAAAGAGTGTACTAAACGACTCCAAGCATCTGAAAAAACTGCATGTCTTCAATATTATCTGGAAAGTTTTGATGTCACCTCAGCATCTAATTAATCTTTATGGCGCGTCGCTGCAAAAAAACTTAAAACATCCGTTGAGTTTAAGCCACGCCTGCGCACATCTACCGGAGATTGGGCAAGAAGCGATACGGAAAAATGTAAAATATTTGCTGAATACTTAAAATCCGTATTTACGCCAAACACATGTACTAGTGTTGCTGATTTGGTGAGTGTAGTTGCTCTAGCCCCTCGAATATTGTTTGCACAGCGATTATAATCGCAATAGTAATCGCGAATAATCGCACCTTTTAATCGTTATCGCACCCATTAATCGATCGATTACGATTAAAAATGTGTCCCTTTTTTAAGCAAAGAAATTATGCCATATTTGCATACCGATCAAATTCAACTAATTAAAAATTAAAATTAATGAGAGTTTTCATGAAAATTATGCATTTTTACACTCTCGTAAATAAAATGTCAAAAATTGTATAGAAATTTATTTACACGAACCTGTTAAGTTTGCTTAATAATTTTTACTCGTAAATTTAAGATGTGCAATTGTGCATTTTGTAAACAGCAACTTATTGCTTTTTTGGCTTTCGTTAGGAATTTTAAGACACACAAACACTTTATTATTCTTATAGAAATATATAAACATGTTTTAAATTAAATATTGCTTGAAATTTACTTATATTATTTTTATTAAATTAACTTTTTGACGTTTGTTTCAAATTAATATAAACTGTTTGCGCAAAAGTTCAAAAGGGGATTCATGAAACCAGTCTCGCAAGTTTGCCCAATTGCACAAATGACAATTTTAAGAATTCTTATGAAAACCCTTAATATTTTTACTACAAAATATATATATGTATACTCGTATATTTGTATTTCATTGTAACTTTAATAAATCATCAGTAGACTTCAACCACACTTTTGAAACGTTTTAAACCTCTTATCTTATGCACATACTTTCAAAAATTATTTGAGAATTTACATAAGCTTTTTGGAAAATCCAATAGAATAATCGAGTACGCTCAGGAAATTATACCAAATACAAGAAACAATTCATATTCGATATGCATCTAT
Source organism: Tachina fera (assembly GCA_905220375.1). Classification (NCBI taxonomy): domain Eukaryota; kingdom Metazoa; phylum Arthropoda; class Insecta; order Diptera; family Tachinidae; genus Tachina; species Tachina fera. The sequence goes on along the minus strand of LR999966.1, from coordinate 31,783,611 downwards.
TTTATTTATTTAAGGCAACACGATAATTAAAATCCAATTTAACCACTTATTAAATTTATTATTTTAATCATAAATAATTCATAGTCAGGCTCAAGTTCAGTAATTTCAATTTTTATTGAATGAAATATTTTTACTAATTAATGTGAGTTTCTAAAGAAGAGAAGAAAAATTAAACTTAGACTTTAAGCTGGGGGAAATCACTGTTCACTTGGTTATCACAGTTTCAGAAGCCTGGAATAACTAAAAATAAAACTGTAGAATGCAACAACAAGTAACATAAGACCACTACAATAATACTTACATGCATGTACCGATGGTACATCGAATAAGTAAAAATAATTAATGTGATGATCGTAAAAAAAGATAAGTAAGAATAGTTAAACATACTGAGGTAGAATAATATAATTTCGTGCTAACCTAAATAGAAAAATGAAAAAATGGAAAAAACAGAAAATTAATAGTGATACTTATAAATGTGTTTACCAAAGGTAAATCAATTGTATACACAACAATCGTTTCTCATATTCCGTTTCATTGTAAATTTAAATTAAATAGCTGATGTTAATAAGAATCTCTACCCAAGTAGATAGACTAGGGTGCTGATGAAGCGCGTGGCTGCACAGAAAAGTATCGGTATTTCCCCCAGCTTAAAGTCTAAGTTTAATTTTTCTTATCTTCTTTAGAAACTCACATTAATTAATAAAAATATTTCATTCAATAAGAATTGAAATTACTGAACTTGAGCCTGACTATGAATTATTTCTGATTAAAATTCACTACAGTTCAATTAAAGAATCTAAAAAATTTCTCAATTTATTATTTTATTTTACTATATTCTCCCAACTTTATTTCAAAAACATCGTAATAATCTCAAAAATATCATTATGATTGATACAAATATTTTTCATTCGGTTGACAGATTGGTGCAGTTTGCTTTATCTCGAGACCTCCCATTATTACAAAAAACATAGAAATACTAAAACGGTTATAGTTATAATTGAGTTTCGCCCACATGTGATTAATTTATATCATGATGAATGAACAACTTTGTATAAAAAATGGTATAAATAATACTGTTTTTATATAAACTTGTTGATTCATTATGATATAAATTCATCAGATGTGGATAGAAAATTAAATAAAAAATTAATTCAGAAAGTAGAAATACATACATATACTTCGTTTTAGAAAAAGTTTCCTATCGAAAGACTGATTTAACACAATTCGTACATTAATAAAAACTAACGATCTAGTTTTAAGAACAAAAATCTTGAATTTAGATTGTAGAAATTTTCACATTTCAATCTTGAAATTTGTTCAGTAAGACTGACGCTCTCAAATTTAAGCATAAATTCTTAATTTATAGAATGTTCCTAAAATTAGAAACGTGGTCTTAATTTAAAGATTATATTCTTAAATTTTTAAGAATGTAAAAAGAAGAGAATATGTAGTGAAGCGCCATCATCATTGCTTAAACTGCCTGGCCAAGAGCCACACAATAAGCTCATGTACGTCAATGGAGTCATGTAAAAAGTGTGATAAATTGCATCATACTCTATTATACAAACAGCGGAAAATTATTAATCAAGCCAAAACCATTGCCACCAAGAAAAGAAAAAAAAGAAAGATTCGTACTAAAATCTTTATTCTCGCTATTACACAAGAATTCAAACTCACTTATACAAATATATACGAATACATTCGTATTCGCCTGAAAATGGCCGAATATTCGACAATTCGAATACGAATATTCGTGCATCACTAGTATGTACATACCAGTGCCTTGTTTCTGAAAGGAATGCGGGAACTTTTCGAGTGGAAAAATATTTATCATCCTGTGAATCGCAGAGTGATTAAGAAAAAATCTGTATTTTTTTATATGTTTTCTATACATTTTTATGTGAGTAACCCTGTGTCAAATAGGATAACTAAATTTTTTTCGCCGAGCTTTGACGCTGAAATGTCATACCTAAACAAAAAAGGCAACGTTATGTCCGAACGATAAAAACGGGGTTATCAAACAAATAAACACTGATTATTTGAACCGTGGTTTCTGATTTTGTAAAAATTTGTTTACATATATGTTGTTATTTAAATTAAAATAATATAATTAAAGTTTAAAAAGAAGATTTTGAAAACTTGCTTGTGTTTAGGATGACGGCCAGCGTTGTTATTTATATTTTGTCTCAAAACACTTCAAATGGAACAGATTGCTTTTTTTAGTGATTTTACTCAAAATCAGCGTGACACATAAGTAGTGATAAGCAAAAAAGGAAAAAAAAGTGTTTCAAGGAGTTTCATCACCTGGAGTGTTGATTACACTAGTTTACAAAATTATATTTTTTTTCATATACTTTTGATAAGAGGTAATTTTCCTTATGTATTTTCTTCCAATGAATTCGAAAATCAAGGTTAAATTTTTTATGGAATTGTTTTCGAGATATTATAATTTTTTAATCTTTTCAACCTTTTTTCACTTCATCATATCTCAAGCTAGAATGTTCGATTGGGTCGTTCTTGGTATTCAAATGCAAGGTATTGACATGACATATATATACATACATATATATATATATATACAATCAGATCTTCAATTGGTAAAGCGGTTCAAAATATATCGATAATTTTATATATTATATTTATTTTTAACAAAAAAAAAACCAAAACCAAAAAGGCACCAAAATTAAAAAAAAATTCGAACACTTAATTATATCGCCAAAACCGAAAAAATCGCCAAAATGAAAAAATGTCAAAAACCGAAAAAAGCGCCATAGCCAGAAAGAAAGTGCCAAAACTGAAAAAGCGCCAAAACTTACAAAAATCGCCAAAATACACGAACATTTGCTGTTTAATTTAACGATATTTTCAAAATAACAACCACATTAAAATCGACCGAAAAATTAAAAAGTTATAAGCAATGGAGTGAATAAATCCAAATCACATACTTTGCGAATATTTTATTTTTTTCAACACTGTATGAGTTCAGTTGCTCACACGCAAATATATTGAAGTTATTATATGTTATTTTTATAAATTTTGACTTTGTTATTATTTGGATTCATTTATTTACTCCATTGCTTATAACTTTGTAATTTTTAAGTCGATTTTTTGAGGTTTGTCTCAGGTCTTACGTAAAATTATTATCTTTACGTACATGAACAGAAATCAGAAATTTTTTAAAGATAAGTACTTTTCTGTCAGCATAAAATCACTCTAAAATATGACTTTTTTAAAATCGAACATTTCTAGCTCGAGATATGATTTGTCAAGTGAAAAAAGGTCGAAAAAATTACAATATCTCGAAAACTATTCCAAAAAATATTTTAAGCTTGATTTTCGAATTCAGCGGAAGAAACTACAAAAGAAAAAAATTACAATATCTCAAAACCTGTTACATAAAACAAAATTTAACCTTGATTTTCGAAGTCAGCGAAAGAAAATACATAAGGAAAATCACCACTTATCAAATGTACATTTTCGGTGTAAGCTATATATAAAAAAGCAATGTGAGTCAGATCACAGGGGAGATGTGCAATCTAGTAATGAAAATTTTTTTAAGTTGGAAGTATTTATGCTTTTGGTATATTTTTTAAGTTAATCAATTCAAAGTATCAAAACTTTCAATATTGTAAATACATAAGAATTTGCTGGTTTTTGTTTGTTTTATTTAACTTATTTAGTTAGTAAATGGGCACACTGCAGTATATATGTAATGCATTAAAAATTGAAGTAAACAGTAAATTTACTGATTGCTGAAAAAATTCAGTAATATTTTATTGATAATGAAATTTAATTTGCACTACCAGTAAAATCGTAGGGCCGTATTCATAATAAAATTGTAGCAAGTGGAAAAGTTTTTTTCATGCAAATTTTGAAATTTTTGTATGAAAAAAATTTAGCCACTTGGTAGAATTTCATTATGAGTACAAGCATTACTGATTACTGAAAATTCAGTGCACCTCATCACATAATAAATCATTTAGGCACTTTATAAAAATTGCAGAAAAAAGTTTTAGTAATCAATAAAAAATTTACTGGTTAAAAAATTATTTTTACTGAAATTTTAGTAGTACTGCAAAGTGCCCATCTATGGTAAATGCCTTAAGTACAAAATTGGCTTATGGCAAACGGTATCGTAAAAATACCGATACCGATTCAAATACCGCTATAATTAGATACCGGTACCCATACCGATACCGAAATCCATTTCGGTTAGAAAATAGCAGTATCGAGGATACCGTTTATGTCTATACCGGTATGTACCGGTGTACCGATTCCCACTAAAAATAAAATTTCAAAAATATATTATCATTCAATTAACTTTCTTATATAAACATGTTTTTGTTCGCCTTTACACATTCTTATGAAAGTGCAATCATAATCATCACTAGTGCGAAATACTAACAATCTTGGAGAGCTGCTTAATGCCTTTAGGAACGAAAAACGAATCTCTAGACATATAAATGTTTTAATTTCGTGAAAAGAGCAAAGCCTTTCTAAGCCACATTTATATTGGCTGTTCCAGATACACAAGATAATGCGGATATTTAAAGGTTTGAAGAGTGTTTTTGTAATGTATGCACATTAGACTGGTCGCAAAGATTTTTTCTTTAATTGATATACTACACATGTGCGCTGTCTAAAATATGAGGTTTGCTGCCATAAATGAGGTCATAATTTTTTAGCTCGATCCGACGGTGCCTTCTGGTGGGGCTTAAGTAGCCGATACACAGTGGGGATTTTTTAAAACCATTCGAAATAATTCTGCAGTTTTTAAACCAGCTGTCCGATTGTTATTAATTTAATACAGCACAGAGTTTAAGTCTGGAATTTAGACTATATCGGCCGCATGTATAATCAAAAAATGGCATGAAGTTAGCATAAGTGACAAATTTGAATTACGTGTTGACGAATTTCTATATAAAATTTGACATTAAAAATTGCCATATAATGTAGTCTTAACACACGATTACATCCTAGCACAAATCTTAATGTAAAATTATATGGCAAAGCAATCTTAAGACCATGTTCAATTTTGTCACTTATGCTAACTTCATGCCAATTTTTGATTATATATAAAGCCCTATATCTTTGAAGGGGGAACCAAAATGGATAAACTTGCGTTAACAAAAAAATTAAAATCGATGCCAAGCTCATGTTTTTGATCAGATTAAAAAGATTTTCGCAAGTAGATTTTTTTTTCTATCCAAGAGCTACAAAAAGTCTGGTACATTTATGGGTTTTCGCTTACAGTTTAGGCAATATTCGAGAAAAAATAAAAAAAATTGGCTTTTTTACCAACCTTCCACTGTTCTGCTAATGGAGGAGTCAAATGCTGTTAGATTTAGAAAATGTAACTTATTATGAATAAGGTACAAAATTTGTAGCATTAAAAGAACGGGGTTAATTATTTCGCTATTATAAAAAAATTTTGCCAATAACTATTTTCGGATGAAAAGTCTTTCTTAGGTAAAAAATTATGCAATACACTGAAAGTAATAACAAATACAATTTGCTTTTGAGTTCCCGGGAACTTACAATACAAAATCCTAAAACTGGGACTTTTCAGTATTTTTGCAGTATTCTTCTTATTTTGCGCCAGACGCAGATAAGATTTTTGGAAATATGAGACATTTTTAGATTTAATTGAATTGTAGTGAATTTTAATCAGAAATAATTTCTTATTCGGGCTTAAGTTCAGTAATTTCGATTCTTATTGAATGAAATATTATTATTAATTAATGTGAGTTTCTAAAGAACAGAAGAAAAATGAAACTAGACTTTATAGCTGGGGGAAATACCGATACTTTTCTGTGCAGCCACTCACTTCATCAGCACTCTAGTCTATCTACTTGGGTAGAGATTCTTATTAACATCAGCTATTTAACTTTTCGAAGTAATTTAACAACAAAAAAGATTTTTTGCTATGTCCACTGTCTGAACTAATAAAGTTAGCAGTAATATCGGTATACCGGTATTATAAGCTCGGTACCGGTATGTACCGGTAATACCGATACCGAAATAAAAAAAATACCGATACCGTTACCGATACCGAAATTGAAAAAAAAGTTGTACCGGTATCAATACCGATACCGTTATTTGTTTCGGTTTCCAACCTTGTTTTTAGGAGAACCTAAAACTTTTATAATTGTATAATACCAATTTTCGTACAGTGCAAGGGCTCTGTTAGACAGTCAAAATTTATTTTGCAATGTGGTGCCTTGGAACTACTTCATATACTAGCACTCAGCAGAACCAGTAATTTTATACAACAACTTTAACCCTTTTCGCACTAGTTCATGCTTTTCTAGTAATTATACTATTAGCTTTTGGACAATTGAAAAACGTTATCAAAGCCGCCATATTGGATGGTAAATTCCAAGACGAAAATGTTTTGATACCACGAATTCCGTTAATTCCCACAGACTTACCCAATTGAGTTCAAACACGTTCAATTTCCTATTATATTGGCATTTGCAATGGAAATCAATAAGTCGCAAGGCCAACCGATGTTTGGTTTTGACTTAGATTTAGGCACACATTCTTTTTTACATGGACAGTTGTACATTTCTCGTGTTGGCAAGCCATGAAGTTTATTTGTGTTGGCTAAAGACGGAATGACGAAAAATATCGCAATTGCTCTTAGTAATGGATATTGATTATCTTTGTTTGATTTTCATACTTCAGGATAAAAAATACATTTCTTTTTTATGTTTTACTTTTGGATGTGCAACGAGCAAGAATAAAGAAATAAGTGTTTTTTACCTATCATGGTAAATAACGCTTCATTCATCTTGCAGATATACATACACCCATATTCCAGTTATCGTCATCGACGTCACTAACACGATACAATACAATAAAAAAAATCATACCGATAAGTTGTGTTTTAAGGGGTGCGTCCGGCCTTCAAAGTTGGCCGTCAATCCCATATGTATTTAAAAATCAGTCTTTTTCTAATTGTGCATCAAAAATGTTCAAAAGGACCTTAGAACTTGCTAATTGTTTTTCAGAAATTTCAAAGAACTTCCAAAGAAGTCTATAAGATTCAAATATTTTACGTTCCGTAAGTAGCGCGAAAACGAATTATTTCCAATAATTTTCCAAATAAGCTCATTTTCATCAAAGAAAATAAATTTGTATTGTTGACTAGCTATGTACATATATGTATGTATGCACGCGGCGTTCCCCGGCACGATTTAGCTTTTGAGGCAAATGTATCAGTATTACTAGTTAGTAGTAGAAATTAAGATTTGATTGCTATAGTCAAACTTTTTAATTAATGTTAAAATATTTACATGTATAGTTTTCTTACTTTAAGATAAATAAAGCGCTTCTGAAAACTTTACTATTTCCATTTACAAACTAATTTTTAAATGTTGCTTATCAACGAAATGAAAAACCACCAGCGAGTTAATATTTGTGCTTTGCTTTTAATGACTTTTATTAGTGCTAATGCATTATGCATAATGAAAAACTAAAAGTTAACATAAGTGATGAAATTTAACTAGGCTTTAACGAGTTCCATCAGACACTTTTATATACACAATTTGCCCATAATCTATTTTTGACTAACAATTACATCCTAGCGTGGATTTCTACGTGAAATTTTATATAGAAAAACTCGTTAAGAAATTAAATTTTTACAATTACATATGTACATATGCTAACCTCATGGCAGGTTTTCTAGAATTTAAAAAAATGTTGGTTCTGTAGTGTATCACACAAGTTGATAATGCTTGCACAATGAATGCAACAAAGAACTAATAAAGTATCAATAGCATTACTTTCGTTGTATGCATGCATGGTGCAATGCTGAACGGCTAACGAATAAAAGAAAAATTTAAGAACCCACCAGTATTAAAATATCCGGATTTTGATAAACCATTTATTTTAACAACTGACGCATCAAACTATGGGTTAGGAGCAGTCTTATCTCAAGGTGAAATAGGAAAAGATTTACCATTCTCATACGCTAGTAAATCATTGCATAAACATGATATTAACAAACCAGTAATTGAAAAAGAACTTCTAGCAATTCATTGGAGCATAAATTTCTTTCAACCTTACTTATATGGCAGAAAATTTATTGTAGTTACAGACCACAGACCATTAATTTCACTATTTTCACACAAGAATCCTTCATCAAAAATGACAAGAATAAGACTTGATTTAAGTGATTATGATTTCACAATTTTGTATAAAAAAGGAAAAATACAAATGCTGATGCACTTTCTAAAATAGAACTATGTATATTCAGACATATTAAAACAAATGATACCACAAGAAAATGACGAAGGAAAAAATGTATTAATAACGACAAGGGCCATGCAAAATAAGTTAAACAATGCAAATAAGAATAAAATTAATGAAGCAAATAAAATAAAAGATAATAAAAAAAAATGAAGAGGAAACTGATATAGATAATAATACACGTGTAGAAGAAAATAATATGGAAAAATGTAATTCTAAGAAATCTGATCAACTTCAAATATGGGAATGCATATCCATTAATGACGTCAAAAATATGAAAAAATTGCAATTTAATAAAAGCGAAAATATAGAAGAAAAATATATAATTATTGAAGATAATATTGTGCATATTGGACATAATGATAATTCGTCGAAACCAGTTTCGACCATGAAGAAGTTATGTTCCAAAAATAAATAAAATTAATAACAAGTAAGAGTGCTATATTTGGCTGTGCCGAATCTTATATACCCTTTACCAAAGTGCGTTTATGTAGTATAGAGATACATACATAAGCACAGGGATATGTATGTAGATATTAATTTTGTGAAAAAATTCATACTTATTTCTCTAGTGCAATTTTTATGTTTTGGGCATTATGTTTATTAATACCAGACTCGTTTGCCTGGCTTAACTGAGATGTAAGTGGTGGGGCTTATCCAAATGGTATACAAGGATAAGCAATTTAAAAATGTTGACGTTTTTACCCAAGTGATACACAAGGATAACTCAAGTTGTGGAGGAATCAATTAGTTATTCAGGTAGTACACCAGGATAATCTAATTGACTCAAAGAAGTGAAGTGTATGACGATTTAAGTAGCAATCATAAACTTTATTCAATAATTTTAATATTTATACAAAATGTAAAAAATAACTTAAAACTAATACAATAACAAAAAGGAGAATAAAAAAAAATAAGAATACAAACATCATTTAAAACGGCCAGAAACTGTTCATTATTATCTTGCCAAATTCATTCCCATCGTAAGCTAAGCAAAACAGATATTCAATTTCACTACTGTCTGGCTGGTAATTTGAAACACACGTAGAAAATAAAATGTTTTATTTATTTCGTCAATTATGCTGACATGATGGTTCTCATACCTGGCTTGACAAATGTGTGAGAAATAAATTAATTTTATTTTAATTAAATTGTGGAAAAGAATTTAAGTGTACTTGAGACTTGGCAAAAATATGAACAAAAAAAAACAAAAAAATGTCAAACAAAACGAAGTAAGCGTTTTGCTTAAAGTTTAATTCAACTCGAGATTCTTTTTATTTTGATACCAAATAAAAAGAATCAAAAGAATTAACATATTGCGCCCCCAGGGGAATTTTTAATATCAATAGGCAATTTAACTGAACAATTTCCGGCAATTTATGCTGAAGTTAATTAAGCGCCAGGGTCCAACGAAATGTTCCAGTTTGACCTGGGTGATGGCTGTGGTGCGATTGCGAAGATTAATCTTACTACGATGTAAAAAAGGCCATAGTAGCCAGCTGTGGCTTCAATTAGAAAGGCTTAATGATGAATTACTGGACAAATATCTCGACCCAGACATTGCTGGTTATGATACAAGCAGATATGTTCACCTCGAACAAGCTGCACAATCAGCAATCATAGAGCTCACCACGGCCAATAGAAGCCTCCACCACTCAACCACAGAAACTACGGCCAGACCATCAACCTTACCTTTGCCTACGATCACCATTACAAAATTTGAAGGTGACTACATGAAATGGACATCGTTCTCCGATTTATTTACAAGAATCGTACATGAGCAACAGATGTCTGACGCGCATAAAATATGGTATTTAAAAATCAACGTCATTGGTGAAGCAGCGAACCTCATTAATCATCTTGCGGTTACTGCAGACAATTATCAGGTGGCGTGGTAATTGCTGCAAGATCGATACAACAATAAAAGGGTAATGGTAGCAACAGCAGTTCAGAGACTACTTGACCAGCCATCTGGGGCATCCACGTTAGGTGCTATTAAGCGATTGCACGATACAACAAAGGAATGTTTGGCAGTTCTCTCCAACATGCGGCTTCAAATATTATCGTGGGATCCAATCCTTATCTACATCCTGGTCAAAAAGTTAGATAAAACTGTGCATGCTCAATATGAGCAATCAATTTCTCACCCAAAGGAACTACAAACAATCAACCAATTTCTGACATTCCTCGAGAACTATTTTCACACTCTGGAAGCAATGGGACACAAGGAAAAACCTTCGTTTTCCACTAGCAAAATATGCGCTCTTACAGCACAACCTCGACACGAAACCCGGTTGTGCTTAGTTTGCAAACGAGATTCTCACCCATTGTATCGATGCAAGAAATTCATCGATGTAAACTCAACAAACAGAATAAACATGATACAGAAACATAAATTATGTGTCAATTGCTTTAGTAGTACCCATAGTACCAAACAACGTACCATTTCAGGCCGCTGCCAGAAATGTGGAAAAAAGCACCATACCTTGGTACATCTGGAACCAACCCCACAACGTAATTCGTCATCAAGAAAAGTTACTCCTCGTAAAAAAGAAATTGACTCAGACAGAGAGGCAGCTACACTTAACAACCCATCCACAACAAACGTGACATCTCTCGTTAGTACATAACAGGACGAAGCTGAAAGCATGACGGCAAGTTCCGTCGGTAGAAGACCATATGTCCTACTAGGAACAGCGTTGGTAAAGGTCAAGGCAAATGGACTAGAAACTGAATGTAAGGCAATTCTCGACTCGGGCTCATAAGTCAACCTCATTACAGAGAGAGTAGTCACAACTCTAGGGCTCCCAGCAAGAACCACCTCGATTTCAATCAATTGAATTGGAAAAAACCGCACCAAAGTTCAACACCGTGTCAACATATCACTTCAATCCAGACTCAAGAACTTTTCAACACGTCTTGAGGCATTTGTGTTGCCACAAATCATTTCTCCTCAACCTGCTCAATAGCTTACCATCGATAAGTGGGCGATTCCCAACAATGTCACACTGGCGGACCCAACTTTTAACCGACCAGAAAAAATTGACATTTTGTTAGGCGCAGAATATTACCATCAAATCCTTGCTATAGGACAAATTAAACTCGGTGATGACCTCCCAATATTAGAAAATACCACCTTTGGCTGGATAGTATCTGGAAAGGTATCTGGAGAACAACTCTCATCAGCAATATGTGGTATTTTAACTGAGGAGGATAAAATGAATACAGCTATTGAACGATTTTGGAAATTGGAAGAGATCGAGAGCACTGGGCATCAATTATCTCCCTATGACGCCCAATGTGAGGCACATTTCAATCAAAACACTATTCGTAACAAAGAAGGACGGTTCGTAGTACGACTTCCATTCTGTACTGAAACATCTTCTTGAGGCGCCTCACATAATATTGCCTTTAACCGCTTCCTCAGCTTGGAACGTCAATTATCAAAAGATGCTTCCCTAAAAACTCAATATATGCAGTTCATGAAGGATTATGAAACAATGGGACATGTGTCGAAAATCAACATAGATGAAGTGGAAGGGTCTAAATATTTTATTCCTCGCCACTGCATTTTACGACCGTCATGCGTCAGCAAAAACCTCGTCAGGAAAATCTTTGAATGACATTTTGCACATCGGGCCACCACTACAAAATGAGCTGTTTACGGTGCTTCTGCGATTTCGGATTCCACGTTTCGTGTTCACAACAGACATAGAAAAAATGTACTGACAAATATTGGTCCATCCAAAAGATCAACAGTACCAGATAATTCTATGGAGAAGTAATGTTTCTGAACCCATCAGTTGAATACAGTGACATATGGAACCAGACCTGCACCATACCTGGCAATCAAATGTCTAAAGGAAATAAGCCATGATAACAACATGCAGTTTCCGTTAGCAGCCAATTTCTTGGAAAAGAACTTTTATGTGGACGATGGTTTTGGGGGAGCAGATAACTTGAACATAGCACTAGAAACTCAGCGTCAACTACAACACGTCATGTCAAAGTACGGATTTCATTTACGAAAATGTTGCGCAAAATCAAAACCAAAACTTCTCCACCAGATCATGGGAAATTTGCCTGCAACGAGGGTTACACCAGCAAGACCATTTATAAATGCTGGGGTTGACTATTGTGGTCCAATTTGGGTTCACTTTAAAACTCGAGGAAAACGACCTCAAAAGGCGTACATTGCAGTATTCTGTTGCTTCGCCACAAAAGCAGTGCATGTCGAATCAGTTACAAGCCTAACAACAGAAGCGTTCCTGGGAGCACAAAAACGATTTACCAGTCACAGAGGTCACTGCCTACAACTTTACTGCGACAACGCAACAAACTTTGTCGGAGCACGAAATCAACTAGAGAAATTATCATCAGCCCTTTTTACCCCCACAGCTCAAGAAGCCATTCAGCGAGAATGTGCAAATAAAAACATTTCTTTTCATTTCATTCCTCCTCGAGCACCTCGTTTTGGGGGATTGTGGGAGGCCGCAGTCAAGTCAGCCAAAAACCTATTACTCAAAGAAACGGCAAACGCATCCCTAACTTGTGAAGAAATGGAAACTGTAGTCATAGAGGTAGAGGCAATACTCAATTCCAGACCTATCACAGCATTATCAAATGATCCTAATGATGGAGCTGCCTTGACTCCTGGCCATTTCCTGATTGGGGAACCTCTCACGACACAAGTCGATGCAACTGCTCAGTCGATGTCGCCATCACTCGTTAAATGATGGGAATTAGTATCAAAAATAAAACATAATTTCTGGCAACGATGGTCCCACGAGTACCTCACTGAACTCCAGCAGCGTAACAAATGGCAATCAAAATCACAAAATCTGCCAGTGGGTACTATAGTTATAGTGAAAGACAACACTCCTGTCATGACGTGGCGAATCGGAAAGGTGATCGAAACATTCCGCGGGCCTGACGGTATCGTGAGGACGGCAACAGTAAAAACGTCTACAGGTATCATTAAACGGGCAATTCACTTACTTGCTCCGCTTCCTATCGATACATCCTACACCACTACTGGCAATGAAATCATACCTGATACGTTCCCTCTGGACACAACCTCAACTTCTTTGGGCAGTGATGGTGTAAAAAGCAGTTCCCTTAAAAAGTACAAATCTACGAACAAAACTAAAGGAAATAGCTCGGAACTCAAGAGAAACGAACCACCTACTGACAAATACAAAGGCTCCCTACCCCCAAAACGCTGCACATTATCTCCAACCAGCCTACTAATGCTTCTTGCCTTATTCCTTCCGTTAGTGGTATGCCAGCTAGGTACCTACACAAAGATCACTATCTCTCCTGGGTTACACTTTGAACAGATTGGTCAAGTTAAACCAATTATCTCAGAATGGAAGCTTTTTATCTACTTTGAACTATCACCATTTCTCAATGAAGTACAACTTCTAGCAAACGGAACTAATACGGTAATGAAATGTTGCAACAGTTCAGATCTCAATCATCAATGTATCGCGCTCGATTCGCATTTTAACAACGTTAAACTTAAAGTGGCTACCAGTCTCGAAAGTCTCTTAGGAAGAAAGAAACGAGGGGCAATTGATTTCGTTTGAAATGTACGCAAATTCATTATTTGGAGTTCTCGATTCACAGTATGCCGAAAAAATGACAGACACCATCAACAGCATAAAGAATAACGAGGATAACTTTGCACGCCTTCTACGGAATCAAACATCATTCCTCGACTCCACCCTTAATATTATGAAACAAACGGAGGCTCATACTCAGAATAGCCTCGATAAATTAAACTTTCGGCTAAAAAGACTCGAGAACTTTACTGTCAATGAAACCCAGCAGTCTCAACTTATTTTCTCGCTTAGCATTCAGTTGATCATCATCTCAGGCAATGTGCAAACAATGTTAAAGGCCATATTGGATCTGCTAACCGATACATATCATGGCAGAATAAGTACCTCTCTACTAACACCACAACAATTTTCCTTGGAAGTGGACAATATAAAGGCAAATCTGCCATCGGATTTAATACTACCAGTCACGGATATCATTCATCTGTATGGTTTAGTGACAGCTAATACAGCCATTTCAAACCAACACATCATTTGCACATTGGAAATTCCACTAGCCCATAAAGAGGATTTCGACCTCTTTTATCTTACACCAGTTCCACATCTAGTAAATGACTCTTTGGTTGCGATCATTCCAACAATCAAAATGATGGCTCTCAACGGTCACCGAGACGAATATTTCCCGGTTGATGATACCAAACTCCGTGATTGCCACATCCTTGAACACGATACTTTTTTATGCCCAAATATCCAAGCTACGTATTTCAAAAATTCACCAATGTGTAGTTGTGAGATACATTTATTTAACAACGAGTCAGACCTAAGTTGCAATACCGACGTAATAGCCTATAGTAATGTGTGGTACCAACTTCATAAAAAAATCAATGGCTAGTCGCAACTCAACATCCACTCAAATTAAGTATGGTATGCAACGGCATCAGTGGTTCTCAGGTCTTACAAGGAACTGGATTGCTTACCTTACCAGCAGGATGTTCAATGAAAAATGAGTTGATTACCGTATATGGGCACCAAACAAATGCCTCCTTTGTATCCCTCCTATTAAAGCTCTAGAGTTTCATTGCCCCATTTACAACAAAAGGTCTTCAATATAACCGAAACTTTCCAAGACCTAAGAATCATGGGAAACTTAACCCGACTGCAAGAGGAGGTAAGAGAACAGTTGCGGAATATACCCACCCAACCATGAATCATGGCGTGCATAGCTTGGCAGTCAGCTATGTGGGACTGGCTCTGATTTTAACATTGCTAACCATCCTGTTAATCAAAATATTATTAAAAGAAGACTCAATACGCATCCAATCGCACCACAGCCATCACCCAGGTCACACTGGAACATTTCGTTGGTTAGCAATGTTAAAATCAGAGCCAGTCCCACATAGCTGACTGCCAAGCTATGCACGCCATGATTCATGGTTGGGTGGGTATATTCCGCAACTGTTCTCTTACCTCCTCTTGCAGTCGGGTTAAGTTTCCCATGATTCTTAGGTCTTGGAAAGTTTCGGTTATATTGAAGACCTTTTGTTGTAAATGGGGCAATGAAACTCTAGAGCTTTAATAGGAGGGATACAAAGGAGGTATTTGTTTGGTGCCCATATACGGTAATCAACTCATTTTTCATTGAACATCCTGCTGGTAAGGTAAGCAATCCAGTTCCTTGTAAGACCTGAGAACCACTGATGCCGTTGCATACCATACTTAATTTGAGTGGATGTTGAGTTGCGACTAGCCATTGATTTTTTTATGAAGTTGGTATCACACATTACTATAGGCTATTACGTCGGTATTGCAACTTAGGTCTGATTCGTTGTTAAATAAATGTATCTCACAACGACACATTGGTGAATTTTTGAAATACGTAGCTTGGATATTTGGGCATAAAAAAGTATCGTGTTCAAGGATGTGGCAATCACGGAGTTTGGTATCATCAACCGGGAAATATTCGTCTCGGTGACCGTTGAGAGCCATCATTTTGGTTGTTGGAATGATCGCAACCAAAGAGTCATTTACTAGATGTGGAACTGGTGTAAGATAAAAGAGGTCGAAATCCTCTTTATGGGCTAGTGGAATTTCCAATGTGCAAATGATGTGTTGGTTTGAAATGGCTGTATTAGCTGTCACTAAACCATACAGATGAATGATATCCGTGACTGGTAGTATTAAATCCGATGGCAGATTTGCCTTTATATTGTCCACTTCCAAGGAAAATTGTTGTGGTGTTAGTAGAGAGGTACTTATTCTGCCATGATATGTATCGGTTAGCAGATCCAATATGGCCTTTAACATTGTTTGCACATTGCCTGAGATGATGATCAACTGAATGCTAAGCGAGAAAATAAGTTGAGACTGCTGGGTTTCATTGACAGTAAAGTTCTCGAGTCTTTTTAGCCGAAAGTTTAATTTATCGAGGCTATTCTGAGTATGAGCCTCCGTTTGTTTCATAATATTAAGGGTGGAGTCGAGGAATGATGTTTGATTCCGTAGAAGGCGTGCAAAGTTATCCTCGTTATTCTTTATGCTGTTGATGGTGTCTGTCATTTTTTCGGCATACTGTGAATCGAGAACTCCAAATAATGAATTTGCGTACATTTCAAACGAAATCAATTGCCCCTCGTTTCTTTCTTCCTAAGAGACTTTCGAGACTGGTAGCCACTTTAAGTTTAACGTTGTTAAAATGCGAATCGAGCGCGATACATTGTTGATTGAAGTCTGAACTGTTGCAACATTTCATTACCGTATTAGTTCCGTTTGCTAGAAGTTGTACTTCATTGAGAAATGGTGATAGTTCAAAGTAGATAAAAAGCTTCCATTTTGAGATAATTGGTTTAACTTGACCAATCTGTTCAAAGTGTAACCCAGGAGAGATAGTGATCTTTGTGTAGGTACCTAGCTGGCATACCACTAACGGAAGGAATAAGGCAAGAAGCATTAGTAGGCTGGTTGGAGATAATGTGAAGCGTTTTGGGGGTAGTGAGCCTTTGTATTTGTCAGTAGGTGGTTTGTTTCTCTTGAGTTCCGAGCTATTTCCTTTAGTTTTGTTCGTAGATTTGTACTTTTTAAGGGAACTGCTTTTTACACCATCACTGCCCAAAGAAGTTGAGGTTGTGTCCAGAGGGAACGTATCAGGTATGATTTCATTGCCAGTAGTGGTGTAGGATGTATCGATAGGAAGTGGAGCAAGTAAGTGAATTGCCCGTTTAATGATACCTGTAGACGTTTTTACTGTTGCCGTCCTCACGATACCGTCAGGCCCGCGGAATGTTTCGATCACCTTTCCGATTCGCCACGTCATGACAGGAGTGTTGTCTTTCACTATAACTATAGTACCCACTGGCAGATTTTGTGATTTTGATTGCCATTTGTTACGCTGCTGGAGTTCAGTGAGGTACTCGTGGGACCATCGTTGCCAGAAATTATGTTTTATTTTTGATACTAATTCCCATCATTTAACGAGTGATGGCGACATCGACTGAGCAGTTGCATCGACTTGTGCCGTGAGAGGTTCCCCAATCAGGAAATGGCCAGGAGTCAAGGCAGCTCCATCATTAGGATCATTTGATAATGCTGTGATAGGTCTGGAATTGAGTATTGCCTCTACCTCTATGACTACAGTTTCCATTTCTTCACAAGTTAGGGATGCGTTTGCCATTTCTTTGAGTAATAGGTTTTTGGCTGACTTGATTGCGGCCTCCCACAATCCCCCAAAACGAGGTGCTCGAGGAGGAATGAAATGAAAAGAAATGTTTTTATTTGCACATTCTCGCTGAATGGCTTCTTGAGCTGTGGGGGTAAAAAGGGCTGATGATAATTCCTCTAGTTGATTTCGTGCTCCGACAAAGTTTGTTGCGTTGTCGCAGTAAAGTTGTAGGCAGTGACCTCTGTGACTGGTAAATCGTTTTTGTGCTCCCAGGAACGCTTCTGTTGTTAGGCTTGTAACTGATTCGACATGCACTGCTTTTGTGGCGAAGCAACAGAATACTGCAATGTACGCCTTTTGAGGTCGTTTTCCTCGAGTTTTAAAGTGAACCCAAATTGGACCACAATAGTCAACCCCAGCATTTATAAATGGTCTTGCTGGTGTAACCCTCGTTGCAGGCAAATTTCCCATGATCTGGTGGAAAAGTTTTGGTTTTGATTTTGCGCAACATTTTCGTAAATGAAATCCGTACTTTGAAATGACGTGTTGTAGTTGACGCTGAGTTTCTAGTGCTATGTTCAAGTTATCTGCTCCCCCAAAACCATCGTCCACATAAAAGTTCTTTTCCAAGAAATTGGCTGCTAACGGAAACTGCATGTTGTTATCATGGCTTATTTCCTTTAGACATTTGATTGCCAGGTATGGTGCAGGTCTGGTTCCATATGTCACTGTATTCAACTGATGGGTTCAGAAACATTACTTCTCCATAGAATTATCTGGTACTGTTGATCTTTTGGATGGACCAATATTTGTCGGTACATTTTTTCTATGTCTGTTGTGAACACGAAACGTGGAATCCGAAATCGCAGAAGCACCGTAAACAGCTCATTTTGTAGTGGTGGCCCGATGTGCAAAATGTCATTCAAAGATTTTCCTGACGAGGTTTTTGCTGACGCATGACGGTCGTAAAATGCAGTGGCGAGGAATAAAATATTTAGACCCTTCCACTTCATCTATGTTGATTTTCGACACATGTCCCATTGTTTCATAATCCTTCATGAACTGCATATATTGAGTTTTTAGGGAAGCATCTTTTGATAATTGACGTTCCAAGCTGAGGAAGCGGTTAAAGGCAATATTATGTGAGGCGCCTCAAGAAGAAGTTTCAGTACAGAATGGAAGTCGTACTACGAACCGTCCTTCTTTGTTACGAATAGTGTTTTGATTGAAATGTGCCTCACATTGGGCGTCATAGGGAGATAATTGATGCCCAGTGCTCTCGATCTCTTCCAATTTCCAAAATCGTTCAATAGCCGTATTCATTTTATCCTCCTCAGTTAAAATACCACATATTGCTGATGAGAGTTGTTCTCCAGATACCTTTCCAGATACTATCCAGCCAAAGGTGGTATTTTGTAATATTGGGAGGTCATCACCGAGTTTAATTTGTCCTATAGCAAGGATTTGATGGTAATATTCTGCGCCTAACAAAATGTCAATTTTTTCTGGTCGGTTAAAAGTTGGGTCCGCCAGTGTGACATTGTTGGGAATCGCCCACTTATCGATGGTAAGCTATTGAGCAGGTTGAGGAGAAATGATTTGTGGCAACACAAATGCCTCAAGACGTGTTGAAAAGTTCTTGAGTCTGGATTGAAGTGATATGTTGACACGGTGTTGAACTTTGGTGCGGTTTTTTCCAATTCAATTGATTGAAATCGAGGTGGTTCTTGCTGGGAGCCCTAGAGTTGTGACTACTCTCTCTGTAATGAGGTTGACTTATGAGCCCGAGTCGAGAATTGCCTTACATTCAGTTTCTAGTCCATTTGCCTTGACCTTTACCAACGCTGTTCCTAGTAGGACATATGGTCTTCTACCGACGGAACTTGCCGTCATGCTTTCAGCTTCGTCCTGTTATGTACTAACGAGAGATGTCACGTTTGTTGTGGATGGGTTGTTAAGTGTAGCTGCCTCTCTGTCTGAGTCAATTTCTTTTTTACGAGGAGTAACTTTTCTTGATGACGAATTACGTTGTGGGGTTGGTTCCAGATGTACCAAGGTATGGTGCTTTTTTCCACATTTCTGGCAGCGGCCTGAAATGGTACATTGTTTGGTACTATGGGTACTACTAAAGCAATTGACACATAATTTATGTTTCTGTATCATGTTTATTCTGTTTGTTGAGTTTACATCGATGAATTTCTTGCATCGATACAATGGGTGAGAATCTCGTTTGCAAACTAAGCACAACCGGGTTTCGTGTCGAGGTTGTGCTGTAAGAGCGCATATTTTGCTAGTGGAAAACGAAGGTTTTTCCTTGTGTCCCATTGCTTCCAGAGTGTGAAAATAGTTCTCAAGGAATGTCAGAAATTGGTTGATTGTTTGTAGTTCCTTTGGGTGAGAAATTGATTGCTCATATTGAGCATGCACAGTTTTATCTAACTTTTTGACCAGGATGTAGATAAGGATTGGATCCCACGATAATATTTGAAGCCGCATGTTGGAGAGAACTGCCAAACATTCCTTTGTTGTATCGTGCAATCGCTTAATAGCACCTAACGTGGATGCCCCAGATGGCTGGTCAAGTAGTCTCTGAACTGCTGTTGCTACCATTACCCTTTTATTGTTGTATCGATCTTGCAGCAATTACCACGCCACCTGATAATTGTCTGCAGTAACCGCAAGATGATTAATGAGGTTCGCTGCTTCACCAATGACGTTGATTTTTAAATACCATATTTTATGCGCGTCAGACATCTGTTGCTCATGTACGATTCTTGTAAATAAATCGGAGAACGATGTCCATTTCATGTAGTCACCTTCAAATTTTGTAATGGTGATCGTAGGCAAAGGTAAGGTTGATGGTCTGGCCGTAGTTTCTGTGGTTGAGTGGTGGAGGCTTCTATTGGCCGTGGTGAGCTCTATGATTGCTGATTGTGCAGCTTGTTCGAGATGAACATATCTGCTTGTATCATAACCAGGAATGTCTGGGTCGGGATATTTGTCCAGTAATTCATCATTAAGCCTTTCTAATTGAAGCCACAGCTGGCCACTATGGCCTTTTTTACATCGTAGTAAGATTGATCTTGACCTGGTTGCAACTGAAGGCCTTCTAGCTGTCGAGTAAGCGCCACCATTTTTCCAAGTGACCGGCTGATTAATCCATCATGTCTCCCAGTTGCTCCGGCTTGCGATTGACCTGTGTTTGCCGAATTGGGATTGGGATCATGTCCCCCAGTTGCCCCGGCTTGCGTTTGACCTGTAGTTGCAGGTTTGGGATTAGTAAGTTCCTTTTTCCCGGATTCGTTACCTTGATTATCGAGTTCACGTTTAATTATCGCTATGTATTTCGTCGCCATGGCCTCAATTCGAGTATAGTAAACGGATGTGAAGTATTCATCAGATGTGTCTACGTCCTTCAACTCCCGTAATTCATTATCAGCTGTGTCGAACTCTGCCCAAGCTGTCCTTAGCCGAGATAGTCATTCCTGGTAATAGGTTGCAGCTTTCCGGCTGGCTGAATCCTTGGTGAAATTTCGAATAATGGTTGCAATATGTTCTCCAGTTTCCTTTAGTTGGCGGAGAAGTTTTGTTGAGGTTGTTTCCATGGTGGATTGGTTGTTGTGGAA
This sequence comes from Tachina fera, assembly GCA_905220375.1. NCBI lineage: Eukaryota > Metazoa > Arthropoda > Insecta > Diptera > Tachinidae > Tachina > Tachina fera. The sequence goes on along the minus strand of LR999966.1, from coordinate 31,762,516 downwards.
AGCAGGGAAGTGATGGCACTATAGTTAATTCGAGGATTGCAGGTCCTGTCACGGTCGCCAAAAATGTTAATACCAGACTCGTTTGCCTGGCTTAACTGAGATGTAAGTGGTGGGGCTTATCCAAGTGGTACACAAGGATAAGCAATTTAAAAATTTTGATGTTTCTTACCCAAGTGATATACAAGGATAATTTAAGTTGTGTAGGAATCAATTAGTTATTCAGGTAGTACACCAGGATAATCTAATTGACTCAAAGAAGTGAAGTGTATGACGATTTAAGTAGCAATCACAAACTTCATTCAATAATTTTAATATTTATACAAAATGTAAAAAGTAACTTAAAACTAATACAATAACAAAAAGTAGAATAAAAAAAATTAAGAATACAAACATCATTTAAAACGGCCAGAAACTGTTCATTATTATCTTGCCAAATTCATTCCCATCGTAAGCTAAGCAAAACAGATATTCAATTTCACTACTGTCTGGCTGGTAATTTGAAACACACGTGGGAAATGAAATGTTTTATTTATTTCGTCAATTATGCTGACATGATGGTTCTCATACCTGGCTTGACAAATGTGTGAGAAATAAATTAATTTTAATCAGAAATAATTCATAGTTAGGCTCAAGTTCAGTAATTTCAATTCTTATTGAATGAAATATTTTTATTAATTAATGTGAGTTTCTAAAGAAGAGAATAAAAATTAAACTTAGACTTTAAGCTGGGGGAAATACCGATACTTTTCTGTGCAGCCACGCACTTCATCAGCACCCTAGTCTATCTACTTGGGTAGAGATTCTTATTAACATCAGCTATTTAACTTAAATGTACAATGAAACGGAATATGAGAAACAATTGTTGTGTATACAATTGATTTACCTTTGGTAAACACATTTATAGGTATCACTATTAATTTTCTGTTTTTTCCAATTTTTCATTTTTCTATTTAGGTTAGCACGAAATTATTTTACTCTACGTCAGTATGTTTAACTATTCTTACTTATCTTTTTACGATCATCACATTAATTATTTTTACTTATTCGATGTACCATCGGTACATGCATGTAAGTATTATTGTAGTGGTCTATGTTACTTGTTGTTGCATTCTACAGTTTTTACTTGGATGGAAAACCGGACATCGCTTTTCGTCTTCCCTATGCATAAGGATCCAGAATATATAAATTAATAAAACATAAATTTGTTTTATTTTTAAAAAAAACTGTGTTGCCTCCGCAACACGTTATAGTTTATTTAAGGCTCAAAAATGACTGCACAGATAATAACTTAAAACTAAATTAAATGCATGACAAAACTCTTGCACACGCGGTAACGCGACACTTTTGTTTACTTGCTGCATACCTTGCATTCCAGGCACCTTGCATACGCGGTAACGCGAAACTTCTGTTTGTTTGTTGGCTGCTTGTTCCCACGAAAAAGTAAAGAGCTAGATGCTTTGTCAGCAATTGCAATTAAATGTACGAAAAGGTATTTGAATTTATTATCCGTTAACTCCTCCCCCTTTAAATTCATACGTCCTCGTATGAACCGTTTTTTAGAAAAAGGGTAAGCTGTGGATACTTCTAGCTTTGGATGTTGTAACTGCAGGATTTTCTGGAGTCTCTTCATTATAAGGATGTTCAGTATCTTTCTGATCTTTATTTGGAGATTTCTTTCTGCATATTCTTGCTGTAGCAATAGAAATAGTTGTTAAAACTGTCACCATTAATATAACATTTAGGTAAAGACTAAGGTTGCTGTGGTTTTTTAGCTTTTCGATAGTTTTTGAGTTATTAAAGTTTATGATTTTCATCATTTGTAGAGAGAGTGGTTCTTCTTCTGCTTCAATAAGGACTGGTTGAACCAGCGCAGGAAGGGGTTTCGAACCTGTTATCTTAGTTGTTTTATAAGTTCTTCCGTCTACTTTGATTGACGAGTTTATGTGGTGAATAATAAATGTACCTTTCAATTGCACCGCTGAACCTTCGACTTCTATCTCCCCTGCGAATTGGTTAAGTAATAACATATCATCTTCAATCTCTTCCACTGTTGGGATATGGTCGTTGTTTGTTGTAGCGCATTTTGAGGGTTGGCTTGCCAAGAGCTTAGGAATGCATTCAGAGGCTGTTACGTTAATTATTTCACTTAATCTACAAATACTTAAATTATTATAAGTTTTACAATATGTCGTTATTACATTGAACAATTTTTTAAAAATTCAACTTTTTAATTGAATTATTAAATTTAACAGGCTTGACTAATATTTTTTTACAATCCTGTAACAAAGTTGTTGGGATGCTTATAATGTAAATAAGGTCTTTATCATTAACCGCAACCTCTATGTTTGCGAATGTTAGCAATTCATCGATGCTGGAAAAATGAATATTATTTTTTTCAAATATATTGCGCAATGTTCCAATTCAATATTAGAAAAAATAAAAGAATTAACAATATTTGCTTTAGCCCAATGAACAGCAAACTCTATGTTTGATATTTCCTCTTTAACAATTTCGAGCTTATATTTGAACTCAATTATTTTCTTATTTTGGTCCTCTGATTTCAGGACTTTTAAAATATTATCTGTAACATTTGTAAGGCTGTTCAATCTGTCAATGGAAAGTTGGTTAATTATTACTTGGTTATTGCCATTTGTTAAGACATTATTCATCTTTGATTTGGATTATGGAGTGATTAAGGTAGGGAAAGAAAAAGATGATTTATGGTGTTGCCAATTAAAAGTGCTTTTTCCAAACTATTCAAAATGTTCTCATAATTCTGTAAGTCAATGTCGTGCACGAGCTTAAATGTTCTAGACTGGACCTTAACTAAGCCCATATTTACTGCTATCATTTTAGAATTAGAATAGTCCATTATTTGAATTTCGCCTGAGCACAGCCCGGCAATCAGTAAAATCCTGTAAAATGTTTAATACCAAATTAGTTTCTAATATGCTTTTTGTAAATGATTCTTCCACTTTCTGTTACTACTGTAGAATTTCTATTCTCTTTTACAACTTTTTCTTTATAGCTTTCTGTCAGTTTTGTTCCTAATCGCTTATTTATTTTAACAAAGATTGTCTGACCTTTATATATTCTTTTGGGTTCGTCCTTTTCCTATTATGATATTTCAAATCTTTTTCCTGTTTCAGTCGTAGTCTTTCAATGTTGGTCTGTCGTGGTTGATCATAGCTTCCAGGAGAAAAATCTACTGTCCTCCCAAAAAACATGTCAACGGGCTTTCTACCAATTGTCGAATGTACCGAGTGATTGTATTCATTAACAGATCTTTCCAAAAGCCCTTCGAAATTCTTACTTGTTCCTTCATCTTTTAAGCATCTTAATATTTTAGCAAGCGTTGAATGGAAACGCTCAACCTGACCGTTTGTAAGGCGGTGTAGTAAAAACTTCGATTCCCAATTCATCCTCCATCATAAACAGGAGAGAAGCTGAATTAGGAACTTTTCATTGTCAATAACAATTGTTTTTGGGACTCCAAAATAGAAGATAAGATCCCTTAGAGGCCTCCTAACGTCCTCGATTGACTTTCCGGGAAGAATTCTTGCCTGAGCAAACTTTGAAAATTTATCCAGGCATGTCATAACTAGTTTTTTGTCAGTGGAAAAAATATCAACATGAATCACTTGTCCAGGATAAGTTGGAATGGGTGTTTCATTAATTTTCGGCACTAATGGGTGTCTTTCGTATTTGTTCTTTTTACAAATAGAGCATAATTTCACGATTCTCTTGATTTTTGCTAACATACCTGGGAAATAGTACTTCTCCAAAATATGTATTTTATTTTCAAGCGCATTTTGGTGAGCGCGTTTATGTGTATCAATAATAATATTCTTTTGATCTGTTTCTGACAGAATATCGTCCACAACCAGTTGTGAAAAACGTCCTTTATAATTTCGAAAATGATCAGGGTATAATTCTTGTATTTTTCCCATAATGGGTTCTGGAGTTTTGATACAGTTTATTACTGAAGGATTAAGGTATCTCTTTAATAAGGACAATAAATTTTCTTGATTGTAATCTTTTTCTACTATTGTATGTCTATGGTAACCGGGAAAAATTATTTGAAAATGATATGAAGGGAAGTCGCCTAAGGTGAGAAATATTTGGTTTTTAAACGCATTTATTGGAACCTCAACCCTTGGGATCAGATTGTCAGCTGAACTTTCACCGCTATGAACAGTTCCAGTTAAAGAATTAATATTTGTTACACTAGGCCAAGAAAGTGCGTCAGCAGCCACATTTGTTTTTCCAGGTTGGTAGCGTATTTCATGCTTATATTCCTCAAGGATGGCTTTCCATGTCTTCATTTTTGTGTTAGAATTTTTATTACTGAGGGCATAAGTAAGGGGTTGGTGATCAGTAAAAATCACCACTTTTGCCGTTCCATACAAGTAGTTTCTGATGTCTTGCAAAGCCCAAACGATGGCCAGCATTTCCCTCTTTTTTGTGGCGTAATTTTGTTCCTCCCCTGACAATGTTCTTGAGATAAAAGTTATTGGCCGATCACCCTGGCTTAGCACTGCTCCTATTGCTATGTTAGAAGCATCAGTTGTAAGGTGGAACTCCTTTTTAAAATCAGGGTATGACAGAATAACCTCCTGTGATAGGAGAGCGTTTTTCAGTTTCTCGATGGCTTCTCTCTCTATGTTACCCAAAGAAATTTTGACCTTGCTGGATTCTGTTCTGGAAATTCTTCCATTTGTTCCTCTTAACATTTGGGTAAGAGGTTTTGCAATGTCCGCAAAACCTTTCATAAATCTACGGTAATAGCTAAACCCAAAAAGGGAACGCAAATCTTTAAGTGTGCTGGGATACATATATAAATTTGGCTATTGCCTCTACTTTTCTTGGATTACTTCTCAATCCATTTTCAGACACAACAAATCCCAGAAATTCTACCTCATTCTTGAAGAACTCACACTTTTCTAATTGCACCTTCATATTTGCAGAACTTAGTGTTCCAAAGACCTCGTTCAGGTGTTGTAGATGGGATTTTTCGTCTTTACTGAATATTATTATGTCATCAATATAGACATAACAAATTTTTCCAATTTGGTTTCGAAGGATATCATCAAGTGCCCTTTGAAATATGGCAGGAGCATTTCTGAGTCCGAAGGGAAGTCTTGTGAATTCATACTTCCCATTGCTTATGGAGAATGCTGTTTTCTCTATATCTCTTTCCCTAAGTGGAATTTGGTGAAATCCGCTCTTGAGATCAATCACCGAAAATATTTGTTTCCGCCTAAGCGGCCCAACACTTCACTAATCTCGGGAATGGGATATTTGTCAGGAATTGTGATTTCATTCAGTTTCCTGAAGTCTATCACTACTCTGTATTTTCTGTTGCCTGCAGCGTCTTCTTTCTTAGGAACCACCCAAATTGGTGAATTATAAGGAGAACGTGATGGTCTTATTATCCCATCATTGAGTAATTCGTCAATTTTTTTATCAACTACGCCTTTCAATGCCAATGGATAAAGATAGGTTCTTGCATAAGTAGGAGTTTCAGTGGTGGTCCTTATTTCACCCACAACCTTTGTGGTATAGGTCAGTCTATCATCAGGTTCAGAAAAGAGAATTTTATGTCTATTCATCATGTTTCTTAAAGCATTAGACTGATATTGCGAAAGGTGTCCTGTTTTAATGTCAAGGTGGTTCACGTCATGGGATATGTATTGGTATATAGGTATTTTTATATTACCTTTAACAGTAAAATAACCTTCTGAGGCATAGATCACGGCCGAAATATCTGTTAGAGTGTCGTTCCCCAAAATTGCGCAATCCTGGCAAAAGGAAAAATTTAATTGGTCCATTCATGGGGCCAAAAAGATTCAAATAGGAATGCTGTGTAATTTCAACATCACCAGATATTGATTTTGCGAAGAAATTACTTCCGTTAGGCAAAGGATTTGTTATTAAGCAAGGTTTGATATAATTCTTATTGCTACCAGTATCTAAAAGGAATTTTAAGTTTTTCCCGTTCCTCAAACATACCTTGAAGTAAGGTAAGAAGGAACTATTTACCCAAAAAAATTCAAATCTGCATTTAAATCTTCAATGGAATATGCATCAAAATCATTTCCGGTTTCCTCTACCCTCTCAGGATGATCAGAAGTCAAATCCTCAATGTTTTCTCGCTCGATTACCTCCCCGTAACAACCTTGGTCCGAAAAGTTATCTGGAGCTTCGACCGCTTGTTGGAAGCAATCAACATTGTTCTGTCCTCCTGTTCCTAGATGGAAAGTTCGCTGAAATTTATTTGCGTGGCCCTGATAAGACTCATGTGGTCTTTTAATTGTTATTTAATGGAGGTCTATTGACATAGTTCACCTGCTTCGTCTGGAAAGAACGATCTACATCCATTGGTACCGGACCTCGAACATTATTGGAATTTTGTTGCTGGTAAAATTGTGATGGAACATTCGTATTTGTGTTCCTATTTTGATATAGATTAAAAGGTGGTAGATTTTGGTATTGATGTTGATAAGTTTGAATAGGCATTGGTTTCGGAACTAATCTTGTTGGTATTGGTGGTCGATATAACCCACCGGTATAGGCAATTTCAGGATAGAATTTTGGGCGTGCACCCAATTGTGATGGCTGGTGTTTTTGAGGGATCAATCTTTGTCCATGTGCATGGTTTATGCGGTACGACATGTTATCGAACTTAAGGCACATGTGTAGTGCCTGAGGGAGAGATGATGGTTCCCTAACACTAAGAAGTCTGGGCAAATCACCCCACAATCCCTGGATGAACGTGTCCAAAGCCTTTTCTCTATAAGCGCTAGTCATAGCACACAAACTAGAGGAGTCTAATTCCAGGCATGCAACCTTATCAAGAATTAATGATAAGTGCTGGTAAACAGCCTGGTAAAATTCAGTAATAGATCTATTTCCCTGACATAACGTTGTCATTTGGTACTCTAGCGTACCTATGTCCCGTTTATCTGAGTAGTGCATCATTAAGCACTTCCTCATTATCCCCCAATCTAATGGTGTTCTGTATGAGTCAAGAGCAGTATCTGCCTCGCCCACTATTTTTGTCGGTATAGTATGTAAAATTGCGTAATACCTACTAGTCCCTTTTATGAATTCAAAAATTTGTAGAGCTCGGTCAACGGACTTCCGCCATGATCCGAACTCACCTGCCTTTCCCGAAAAGTCTGATTGATTTTATAATGTCTGGAATCTTATCTAACTCTTCCAGTCTAACGTCGCCTATGGGATGATCACTATCATCCTCAAGTGATTCCTTGTCAAAAAATTCACTAACTATTGCTTTTATTTCTTCTTTTTGGGCCTGAGAAAAGCTCCCTGCTCTACTTTTTGTACTAGCTGAGTCCGTCACATTATTTCTGCCTAGCGATAGTACCCTATTCGTTCTTGCGGTAATGTCGTCAACGTTGTCTGGCATTTTTGATTGTATGGGTTATTTAGGGTAAGGTAAGGATCTTTTCTCTTAGATTGAACAATTTACAAATGTTACTCACCAAAGCATTTGTTCAAAAAATCGTCCTTGTTCCAGCTGATTTCCAAATGTTTTGTTTCCAAAGTATGTTAGATTCTTCAAATGTTTTTAATTTCAAATATTTAAAAATTTATTTCTCACATTAATTCAATTAATTAATTTTTTTTAATGTTCAAACTTCCACAAGTATTTTGAAATTAATATATTCTCCTCAATTTTTTCTAAATTATTTTAATATTATTTCTCAAAATTTTCACAAATATATTTGAAATATTTTTATTTCCAAATTTTTTTAAATTTTTGTTTTCTTTACTTTAATTGAATTTATTCTTTTAAAATCATCAACATTTCTACAAATATTCTTTATTTAACTTTTATTATATCTTCCTTTAATTTAAAATTCACAAGTTGAAGAAACAATTGTTATTTCTTATTTTGAAAAAACATTAAATTCTTTTTTAAATTTTCACAAATATTAAACTTAAATAAATTTTTTAATAGGTATTTCTTATTGTTATTCAACTAATTTTCACAAACATTAAAAATTTTTCATTTATCCTTTGTATTCTTGCTTTTAAACTTTAATTTATGTTTCTTATTTTTTATTCACCAATTCCACAATACCACCCACTTAGGAATAACAAAAGCAATCATTAAATTAAAACAACGATACATCTGGAAGAACATGAACAAGATGGTAAAACAATTTGTATCTTATTGTGACAGTTGTAACAAAAATAAACAAACAAAACACATAAAAGAACCACTCACACTAACAAACACACCAAACAATAGTTTTGAAGTGATTTCAATTGACACCGTTGGTCCTCTTCGTATATCAACCGACTACCGCTACATCTTAACAATGCAGTGCGAACTGACAAAATTTGCAATGCAGACAAAAGATGCACTTGTCACAGCAAAAACGTTAGTTGAACATTTTATTTTAAAATATTTTTTTTTTTTTTTTTTTTTAATACATTTATTTATTTATTGTATCTTCAATTATGAACTAACAATAAGTATTCAAATCTTAAATCTAAAATATAAGTATTAGGCCCGACCACTGTCGGACATAAACTTAGTGATAGTTATAAATAATACATAAGTAGTGATAATAAAAAAATATTTTCAAGCAATCCCATCTGGAGTGTTGAGTAAAAGAGCCCTTGTGTCCTTCTTTTTCAAGCGAATGTGGCCAGTAAAATTCAAGATGTTACGAGCAAGCGGATTAGGATGTGACTCGAGTTTTGTTAAATATTTGCCTGCGTATTTTGCTATTTCTTCAATCACTAGTGGCATATTCAAATCACGATGTATATTTGAGTTTTTTATGTACCATGGAGCCGATGTTATCAAACGTAAAATTTTATTTTGCCTTCGTTGGATTCTCTCGACGTTAGAAGCTGAAGCAGTGCCCCATAACTGAATTCCGTAGCACCATATTGGCTTCAAGAGCGACTTGTATAATAAAAGTTTGCAGTCAAGGCTGAGTGTTGAGTTTCTACCAATCAGCCAATATATCTGAGTTAGTTTAAGTTTCATTTGTACTAGCTTTGAGTCAATATGGTGTTTCCATGTAAGTCGTCGATCAAGGTGTATACCAAGGTATTTTACATGTGAATGCCGATGAACAACTTGATTGTTGATTCGAATTGGGGAACAAGTATCTCTTCGCAGGGTAAATGTTACCTGAACACACTTTTGCTCGTTTACCTTAATTCTCCATAATTTTAACCATAGTTCCAGTTGTGTTATATGTTCTTGTAGATATCGGGAAGCCTCATGAGGATTTTCGTGCATACTTAGGCAGGCTGTATCATCGGCAAACGTAGATGTATGGATATTGCTGCTCAAAGGCATATCACAAGTATAAATTAAATACAAAACTGGCCCCAGTATGCTCCCCTGTGGCACACCGGATGATATAGTTTCGGGCACACTCATGAATTCTCCTTCCACAACCGTGAACTTCCGGGAAGTAATGTAACTTTCTAATAAATTCACCAAATTTATTGGTAGATATAATTTTAATTTTAAAATTAGGCCTTCATGCCACACTTTATCAAATGCCTGCGAAACGTCAATAAACAGTGCAGAACAGTACTTCTTTTCTTCAAATGTTCTTCTTATACATTGAACCAATCTATGCGTTTGTTCAATAGTGCTATGCTGACTTCTAAAACCAAACTGATGGTCTGGGATACACCCACTACCAATTAGAATTGGGGACAATTTTGACATGAGCAGTTTTTCGAAAAGTTTTGACATTGTTGATAGCAGACTTATTGGCCTGTATGATTCTGCCTTGGTAAGATCTTTGCCCGGCTTTGGAATCATTTTAACTTTGGTAAGCTTCCAGCTGTGGGGGTAATACTCCAGTCGTAAAATGGCATTAAAAATGAATAACATGATTCTAATTACAATACGAGGCAATTTTATTAGCATTTGGTTACTAATTCCATCATTACCCGGTGCTTTCTTCGGGTTGAGTTCAGCAATTAGATTTTGTACATCACACATTTTAAATTTTATGGGTCGAGGGGGTAGCGCAACTACACTCGGGAAATCAACAACACCAGTACATGTGTTTGGGGTAAATACGGATTTTAAATGCTTTGCAAACAAGTTACCTTTTTCAATATCACTCCTGGCCCAAACTCCGGTAGAAGTGCGCAGAGGTGGTTTAAACTCAACCGGTGTTTTAATTTTTTTCGCAGCGCGCCACAAGGAGTAATTAGATGCTGGTGTTACGTCGAGATTTTCCAGATAGTTTTTAAGAGATGCAGTTTTTTCATATGCAAGCAGTTCTTGGAGTCTTTTAGTGCACTCTTTTAATTTAATTTTATTTTGGGGTGATCTGTGCTGTTGCCATTCTCTTCTAGCTCTTCTTTTTGCACATACGAGATGTTCAATATCTGTAGAATATATTCTGTTAAACCCAGTCTGCGGATGGGAGGAAGTTGCATGTTCAGCTGCCTGCTTAATATTTTCGTTAAGATTAGCAATATTAGATTCAATATCATCATGAGTTCTTAGCTTAATGTTTTCAGTGCAATGACTACTAAGATATTTTTTGAATCGCAGCCAATTAACACGACTGACCATTTTCACATATGGGTGAGGTAGAGCACTTCTCAGTGGGCTACAGATTGTAACGATCGTGGGAGAGTGATCGGACGATAGATCTAGGGAAGGTTCGACGTGAATTAATTCCCTAGAAATATTTTTCATGACGCCAAAATCTATAATATCCGGAATTTTATGTATGTCAGTAGGCCAGTAAGTGGGCTCCCCACTCGAAATGACGTCCAAGCCCATTTTTGAAACTGTGTTGAACAACGCTCGTCCTCTAGGTGTGATAAGACGCGAACCCCAGAAAGTATGTTTTGCATTATAGTCTCCAGCTGCTACAAAACAAGGGCCAAGAGATTTGTAGAAATCCTCGTATTGATCCTCAGTAATTGCGAATCTAGGAGGGGAGTAAATTGATGATATGACAAAATTTGTGCAAAAATTTTCGATACAAATATTCGTTGCTTGTAGATGTTCTTCACAAGTGTTGTCAAGAATATAATGCTTGAGTCTTGACTTTATTAAAATTGCTGATCCCCCGCAAGCTCTTCCTCTTGGGTCCTTTGAATCATATAAAATGTAGCCATTAATTTTGAATAGGCTTCTTGAAGTCAAGTGAGTCTCAGAAACCAACATTATATCAATATTTTTTTCCGTGAGGAAGTGCTCAAGTTCATTTTTATGTTGGCGAATGCCGTTTGCGTTCCAGAAACATATTTTTAACGTGTTCATGGCTTGTTAACTAATGCTTGAAGCAGTGTAGACTGCATTCGTAGCATTTCTTGCATCATGCTAGTCATATTTGTTGTAAAATTATTTATAGTTAGCACTAGATTCTCAATAGTAGCTTCAAGGCGACTAAAATTAAAGCTTGAGTTTGCATTCGTTGAATTATTTTGAGGCGGAATATTTTGTGTGGGAATATGACTAGTCTTAGCTGCATCGGCATACGATACACGTGAAGTGACAGGTTGGCTCATTTGAGTAAAAGTGGCGGAGTAAGCGTTTGCTGTTTGTGTTGGAGCTAATTTAGGTTTTTGCCCCATAGTCTGCTTAACGAAAGAATATACAGGACATCCTCTGTAGTTAGCGGTGTGATTACCTCCACAATTACTACATTTTTTTCTGCTAGATCTTTAGGCTTAGTACAACCAGCAGTACCGTGCAATTCACCGCAGATAACACAAACTGAAGGTAACTTGCAGTAAGTTTTGGTGTGACCATATTCTTGACAATTATGGCACTGTACGGGTCCAGAACGCTTGTGTGGTTCTTCAACTGTTATTTTTCGATATAAGAGATATTTCAAATTATAAATTGGATGAGTCTCGCTTTTTTTCAATTTTATATCGTTTGGCTCAAGTTCGACGCGAAATAGAGGTTGAGGAATCTTCTCCCTATTTATTATGTTAGATACATTTTTTACCTTAAATCCCTGGAGGACGAGTGCATCTTTTATTTCTTCGGGAGCAACATAGGAATCGATGCCCTTCAATACGATCTGCAGGCCTTTAGCACTTTTAAGCTGATATGTGTAGAAACTTTTCTTACCTTTTTCAAATTCAGTAATCAGTTTGCGAAAATCTTTTTCTTCATAAATTTGAATTTTGGTTTCATCAATGTTACCACGTTTTATTGGAACGATGTGAAATTTATTCTCACCAATGACTGAAATTAAATTTTTTATAAGAGCGTTTGAATTTTTTTCTCTCAAATAGATTGGTGGCGGCTTGGATGTTTTGTTCGTAGATACATCGGGTTCGTTGTTGTCAACTTGTAATATTTCAAAACGATTTTGGCGGTTAATAGAGGATACGCTGTTATCCCTAGACATTTTTGGAGCAGATGAAATTTTCGAAGACTTTGGGCTTCGTCCGCGCTTTACCACTGTAATATATCTGTCCATTCCCACTTGGACCTTGGGTTTTGGGCTGCTCTTAACTTCAGTAAAAACTTGGTTAAGTGATGACCACGAGCCCGAGGCGGATGATATCGCTGAGTTAAATGTAGAAGTACTAGGCAACGGTAATGTTAACGAATCACTAGTTGGCATTGGACAAAGCGAAGTTGATCGCTGACGAAAAAGTGGCCTCGCCGTTAAAAAAAGTCTACTATCAGATTTCTTATTTAATTTATTATCATTAAGAGCTTCAGAGCTCTCAGTAAGTCTATCATTAGATTTTTTATTTTTATTATTTTCATTAAGAGCTTCAGAACTCACAGTAAAATAGGCATTTCTGCCATTAGAACTCACTTCACAGTTATTTGTTTTTGAGGTACTCATATAGAGTATTCCTCAAGGGCACTTTTGTTTGTTTGTTTGTTTTTTTTTATTACGGTTTTTTTGTTTTTGTTAATTATGACTATGTAAAAAATATTAGCAATGCAAATAAAGCTAACAATAACAATATGTATTCCGAATATTTTTTCGTACAAATTTTTTTTTTGTTTAGTATGAAATAAAAACTCCGCTAAATTGACTGTTCACTATGAATGTATTAAAATATGGCAAATTTAAAGTGCTTAAATCCGACAGAGGAACAGAATTTACAAACGAACTTATGAAAAACATATGCTCATTATTACATATCAAACAAGTATTTTCAACACCATACTACCATGATACATTAGGTTCAATAGAAGGAAACCATAGGGTTCTTAATGAATTCTTGCTAACAACCGCAAATGATTATGAATGGGATAAGTGGATTCCATATTTCACTTTTGCCTACAATACGGCACCACATGTAGATACAGGCTATTCGCCTTTTGAATGGGAAATTACCAAGCCTGCCATCTGACACCATAAATAATAAAATAAAAATATATAATTATGACGACTACGTACAAGAGTTACGAATCACATTACAATTTGCATTAAATAAGGCAAAAGAATTATTAATAAAATCTAATGAAAAAAGAATAAGTAATGACAAAAGTAAAAATAGACTTAGGGCCATTATTATGACTTAACGATAAAGTTTCGGATAGTTATTCCTAACTTTAGCAAAACTTAACTATAAAGTGACCTTTAAAATTTTCCATTATTACAACCGTCCGATAAAATAAATAATAAAATGTTTGGTTGGTGGCAACATTTCTGTGGATATTGTGGATATTGTTTGCTAAAAATGATTAGTGGCAACTTGCTTTTGTTTATTTGTCAAATTACAAACATCATGAAAATATTTTTTTCAATTCTTTTGTTTTTTTATTATTCTTATGTGTTTTGTGTTGTATTGTTTTTGTTTTATGCCATATTTTAAACAAATATATTTGACTTTGTTTTATAAAGTAGAAAGTGTGGCAAGTGGCGAAAATGTGGCAAGTTCAAATGACTATACCTCGCAATAAAAGTTACAGGTAGGATGAACCTGCCTTTAGCTTATCGCTCACTTTTTGTTAAAATGACGTTGTAATAATGAAAAAGTGTTTATCCATCCAATAACATCCTACATTTAGCTAACAACAAGTTATAATAATGGCCCTTAATCTTAATGTAGGAGATTAAGTACTAGTTAAAATAGAAGATAGGAAAGAACATCAAATCCCATACAAAAGACCATTCAAAATAATAAGTAGGGATGGTGTAAACACCACAATAGATTACAAGAGAACAAATAAAACATACCATAATAATAATTTAAAACCATTTAAATCATTATAGAATACAAATAATAATATAACCGCTAATATATACGTAGAAATAAGATACCTATACCTATATAAAAATTCAAATTAATTATTTTATAAATGTTCAAATTAATTATGTGTATAAGTAAATTATAAGAAAATATTGTAAAAATACTATGAAGTTGATTAGAAAAATACCTCCCTAATTTTTCTCTTAATGGTGAGGGTGTAGTGTATCACACAAGTTGATAATGCTTGCACAATGAATGCAACAAAGAACTAATAAAGTATCAATAACATCACTTTCGTTGTATGCATGCATGGTGCAATGCTGAACGGCTAACGAATAATTGTTTGAGTGACACATTTCTGTTTGAGTGCAATTCTAAATATAAAACACGATGATTAGTCAAACGGAAATGTGAATACGATCCTTCATAGTATTGAAAGAGAAAACAATAATATTTGTATGTTTAGAATAAGTTAGAAAGGTTAAGATTTATTTTCAAAATTAGTATATAAGTAGAATAAGATCAGACTTTAATCTAGGCGCACGGTAGTGCGCCAGGCCAAGTTCCGGCCAATGCACGCAGTGTGTTTATTTACAGGAAGCCATTCGAACTAGAAAAATCTGAAAACCCAAAAATTTTAACCAGGGGGGGGGGCGGGGCTACGCCCATAAAAATTTAATTTTGTGCTAGTGATCTGAAATTTGGTACACAAGTAGAACTATGTGAGTTATCACCTAGGAAAATCTGAAAACTCGCAAATTTTTACCAAGGGTCCGGGGCTACGCCCATAAAGCTCAGAATTAAAAACACATATCTTTAGCGTTTAACTCAAGCAATTTAATTGAAATTTGGCACACATTTTACAATAATAAAAGACTATACATTTTTATAAAAAAAACTGGGCGTTAACACGCCCATACAACTTAAAGCTCCTATTTCATGTACAGTACAGTACATGTACTATTTATGTAACTACTATTATCCGTTTCCAACGAAACTAAACAGGAAAGATAAACACTAGACAAAGAAAATTTTGGATTAAAAAAGTGGGCTGAAACACGCCCATAATAATAAAAAATTAAAATTTGCGCTTTTAGGCTGAAATTTGATAAACGAGTAGTTATAGATTAGAAAATTACTAGAAACATCTGAAAATCCAAAAATGTTACCACGGTGGGTGGGGCTGCGCTCATAAGGCTCAGAATCTAAAATACAAGTCTAAGGCCTTTAACTGAAGCGATTTTATTGAAATTTGGCATACATGTTGCAATAATGCAAGGCTATAAATTTACGTTGAAAAAAGTGCTAAAAATGTTACCAAGGTGGGTGGGGCTGCGCCCATAAGGCTAAGAATTTAAAATACAAGTCTAAGGCCTAAAACTGAAGCCATTTTATTGAAATTTGGCATACATGTTGCAATAATGCAAGGCTATAAATTTACGATGAAAAAAGTGGGCGTTAACATCCCCGTAAACCCTGCTATTTCATATACATTTGAATATACTACATATTTATAAATTTATTACTATACGTTTCCAACGAAACTCGACAGGAAAAAAAACTACTGGCCAAAGAAAATCTTGAGATTGAAAGAGACGGCGGTATCACGCCCATAAGAAAATATAATTAAAATTTGCACTAGTTAGATGAAATTTGATAAGGAAGTAGCTCTAGAGTAGGAACTAGCTAAAAAAATCTGAAAACCTGAAAATTATAGTCAAGGACGTAGCCCCGCCGTCCAAAAAGCTCCTAAGTTTGAAAAATTGGGCTTCATCACGCAAATAAGAATAAAAAATTTAAGTTTTCGCTAATGAGGTGAAATTTGATAGACAAGTATTTCTAAGCTAGAAACTAACTAGAAAAGCTTAAAGCCAGGAAAATATAGCCATAAGGGCATGGCTATGCCCATTATGTTTATAACTAAAACATTAAATTTAAATCGTTGGCTTAAGCAGTTTTATTGTAATTTGGCATACATGTTTTAATAATGAAAGGCTATAAATTTTCCTTTAAAAGTGGGCGTTAACATGACAATAAAATTTAAGTCTCTTCTTTCATGTACTTCGGATCAGCAGATTTATACTACTTATGTAGATATTATTGTCTGTTTCCATCTAAACTTGACACGTATGATTGGCACTGACTAAAAAATTTTTTCTTTTAAAAAAGTGGACAGGAATACGCCATAAAAATAAAATAATAAAATTTGCGCTAGAGAGCTGAAATTTGATACGCTAGTAGGTCAAGATGAGAAACCAACTAGAAAAATCTAAAAAGCCAAATATTTAAATCAGGAGTGGCAGGGGCCACGGTAATATTGTACTGAAGCTTTTAACTGAAACTTTAACTTAAAACAAAATCTTGAGTTTAAAAAAGTGACGGAGAGTCTTTCTAAAAAAGAAGAGAATAATGCATACTTGCGTATTTCTTTATATCGGGAAAAATATTGTCAAGTTAGCATATTATATAGAAATTATATGACACTCTTACGGTTACCAATTTATATAATGCATAGCATATTACAGTGATAGGTATTATGCCAAACAAGAACTTGGCCAACATTTTTAGCTCACTACTTTTAATGCCCGAAATTTTTGAAAGGAACTTGGCCTTTTTTCACATATATGATTTTGTGAGGATTTTGTTTACGTTGATCTACGACCTACGACAGAAAACATGTATTTACATAAAAATCCTTTCCCTAGTCATAAATAATAAGCCAAAATGGCATTATTACACAGAAAAAAGTATTCACCAATTAATATTTTCAATTAATAATTTCATCGATTCAATTAAAGTTTTAATTGTATTAATTAATTTTAGTGAAAAAATTTAATTGATATTATCAAATTGCTTATAGGTGAAAATTTAATTAATATTTTAATTGATGTTACAAATATTTTAATTAATATTACAAAATCGTTCATATTACTTTTTTGTGTGTACTTAAATCATTCTTGAATAAGTCTATATGGCTTTATTACCAATGCAGTGTGCACAGAAACAATTGTTAATAATTTTTTTTTAATTAAGTGATTGCTTAGAAAAAATAATAATTTTATTAATATTTTAATTGAATATATGTTTATTTTAATTGAATTTTACTGCTCTATCAAAAAAGTGTTATCAACAGAGTTTAACTGAGTATAGTATGAAATGGTTAACAATTATTGTATGTCAATATTATATCTTTTGTTTTTATGTGTGAAAATCGAGCTGTTTTTTTTAGTATACCACATTGTTTTAAAAAAATATTTTCAATTAAATTACCCAATTAATCTTTCAATTGGTTTTGATATTTTATATGGGAGAAAAAAACTAGTGTTTTTTTATTCATATTAATTTTGACATGCGTGGAATAAAAATAAAATATTAAAATAAAAAAACACAAATTTTGTTCTCTTATTTCTTAACAATCAGATAATGATAAGAAACACAAGCTTATAGAGTCTATAGAGTCTATAAATAGACCAAATATGGTACATTGGTCTTGCGTAAGTATGTATGCATGTATATGTAGTATATGGAAAATATCGTAGCCTTTCTTTAAAATCCAATCACAAAATACACACTTAATTCAAAGAAATGCTACGATATTCTGCATTTACATTTACTCTCAAACAACGAATACGACCATTGTACTTTTGTACACCATTCGAAATTCAAAAGCCAGTTAGGTTCTTGGTACAATATACAAATATTTCTATATTTGTAAATTTTTTATACACATATGTAATTATGTACATAATATAATTTTTTATAAATTTTTTTTATATTATTTAATTTTTATATATTTCAATTACTGTTTTAATTGAATCTTTAAGAAAATTTAAGAACTTTTTTAATTCAGTATTAAAAATATTTCAATTAATTTTTTAATTGAATATTTAAAAAACTATAAATTGTAATTGAATCTTTAAAAACTATAAATTAAATTTTTAGTTCATGTAATATTTTTTAATTGAAAAAATCACAAAAATTTTCAATTAAAATAGATGAGTTAATACTACTAAATATATGCATATTTATATAACATATATTCGGTGTAATTCATAAATGATTATTAACAGTTCAATAACACATTAATAGTCAAAAATCGCTAAATGTGTATTCATAAATGATTCTTAGCCTATTACGTACCTTTTCACAATGTATGGTTAAAAGATAACAGGGAGTTTAACGGCAAGTTTTGTATGAAGAACTGTCAATTAAAGCTCACGTTAACTCTTAACCATACATTGTGAAAAGGGACGTTAGACGTTTAATAAACGTTTAGTAACTCAGAGATTTTTAATGTAGCCTCCATGCTACTTTAAGCGTTTGTAAACAATTATAAATAATATTTTCTTGATTTTTTTTATCCCTTATGTGAGATTTTTGTGGTTTCTCACTTTTATGTTTTTTGTTTATTCTTATGCACGTCTCCAGAATAAAATTCTTGGGCAAATTTATTAATTTATGTAAGTTGGTACATGTATGTATGTATGCATAATTGTAGAAAAAGAAAAATACATACATATAAACATCGTTGAAAATTAAAGAAATCCCATTCATTGGCAAAAAGAAAAATAGAATTATAAAAATAAGGGCATATGTAAGTACAAGCATACGTATGTTTGTATGGTACAGGGTGTTTTTTTAGAGGTATAGAACTTCGAATTGAAATAAAACACAAGAAAATCGTTTTAATGTCCATCAATTTGGCTTTATTGGAAGGATAATTTTATGCCATTAATGTTTAAATATGATTTCGGGCATGTGGCCGCCGCGGCTGGCTCGAATAAAGCCAATTCTACAGGTCCAATTTTCAACCACTTTTTTGAGCATATGGGGCCGTATGTTGGCAATAACGCCACGAATGTTGGCTTCCAAGTCCCCTAACGTTTCTGGTTTGTTGGCGTAGACGAGCGACTTCACATATCCCCAAAGAAAATAATCCAATGGTGTCAAATCACACGATCTTGGTGGCCAATTGACAGGTCCATTTCGCGAAATTATGCGCTCATCGAATGTTTCCTTCAATAAATCGATTGTGACATGCGCTGTGTGGCATGTAGCGCCGTCTTGTTGGAACCACAACTCATCCACATTCATGCCATCCAATTCGGGAACAAAATAGTCGGTTATTATGGCTCTATACCGGTCTCCGGTGGCGAATCGATTCATTCGGGTCCTCTTCAACACTTTGCTCTACAGCGGCAATTGTTTCTTCGGTGCGCACTGTTCGACGTCTCTGTGGATGCGTATTATCACATAGAGTAAACGTAGTGCGAAAACGATCCATGGTTAACCGAATTAATTGCTCTGATGGACGATTATGTCGACCATAAAATGGACGGAGCTTGCGGTAAACTTCGCGAACTGAACCATTATTTTCGAAATAAATTTGCACGATTTGCAAGCGTTGTTCTTTTGTCAACCTGTTCATGATGAAATGGCAAACCAAACTAAATATTAATCACTTGACAGCTGACAAAATGGCCGCCAGTTAAAAAAGTGATGCCAACTTAAAGTTCTATACCTCAATAAAAAACACCCAATATAATTTCCGTAATTGGTTGAAAACTAATAAATTTATTTACTGAACCTTTGTTTTTTTTAATTGAATTTTGTTTTTGCTTTTTTCTGTGTGGTGCAGTTATGTAATTATATTTCAATTAGTTGACAAATAAGGCAAATTTACCTTATTACTCATGACTTTATTTCAGTGAGCCAACGAAAATCAGTACATTGTACCGATCTTGTGATCTAGGTTTTACACATTAGTGGCCTGTGCAAGCTGTCTTGAAATGTAAATACGTCATGTTTTTAAATGTATTCTCGTGGCATGCATTCTACTAAGCCAATAATAAATACTTTCGTACTATAAACGAGGCACGGTGGATGTATTGGTGTACGTGTATATGACTGTTAACAAGCGATGTCGCTAAGACACCTTGTTTATAACAAACAATGAAAAGAAGTACTGTTGATACATGTATGCTTGTTATTTTGCATATTGTACGTTTGGGTATGTGTGTAAGATGTAGCTGGTAAGATATTATGTTTGTGTTTAAGGGAGGTTTTTTAACGCAAGCGGACAAAAATAATGTCACTGCATGTGTGCGTTTGTATGTGCGCAGAAAAATAAGAGAGCATACACAAATTATGTAGGTATCAGCGATGCCAACTTAGCTATTTTAGAGCTAAATTTAGCTCTTTTTGATTGCTTCTAACTCGAAATTTTTCGCTTTAGCTCTTTTTTAATAAAAAGAGCTAACAAAGCTCTTTTCAATTGTGGAAACGGCACGTTTGGCACTTTTTGGATGTTATAGTAAATTTTCCCGCTTTAACCCTATTGTTTCTGCCTTGGGCATTTATATTTTTGGCAACTATGTTTTTGCAAATGCAGATACTTTCCTCGCAATTAAGTAACATACATATATGTATTTATGTATTAAGGTATTTCTAATTGTAAAACCCCGTTTTTATTATAAAGTGTTCGTTTCTGAGTAATTAGAAAATTTTCCACAAATTTTTGAAATGGATTCTTACTGCCAAAAATATAGGAAAGCTTCGAAATCAAATCCCGCGTTTAAAAAAATGGATTAAACCAACAAAAGATCCTTGTAAAGCTAACTCTTTTTGAAAATGATTGTTCTTATTTTGTAACTTAACGTATATACAAGTATATGTAAATGTGTTTGGTTATATTGTTAATGCATATAAATATTTGCATCAATTGCTGTGAAATGATTTTATTTTAAATTATTATTTTTATTTTTTCTTACTTTTATTTTTATTAATGTAAAAAAATCTTGAAGTGCAAATTGAATAATAAATATGTACATTCATGGGTACCGGTATGGGTACCGGTATCTAATTATAGCGGTATTTGAATCGGTATCGGTATTTTTACGATACCGTTTGCCATAAGCCAATTTTGTACTTAAGGCATTTACCATAGATGGGCACTTTGCAGTACTACTAAAATTTCAGTAAAAATAATTTTTTAACCAGTAAATTTTTTATTGATTACTAAAACTTTTTTCTGCAATTTTTATAAAGTGCCTAAATGATTTATTATGTGATGAGGTGCACTGAATTTTCAGTAATCAGTAATGCTTGTACTCATAATGAAATTCTACCAAGTGGCTAAATTTTTTTCATACAAAAATTTCAAAATTTGCATGAAAAAAACTTTTCCACTTGCTACAATTTTATTATGAATACGGCCCTACGATTTTACTGGTAGTGCAAATTAAATTTCATTATCAATAAAATATTACTGAATTTTTTCAGCAATCAGTAAATTTACTGTTTACTTCAATTTTTAATGCATTACATATATACTGAAGTGTGCCCATTTACTAACTAAATAAGTTAAATAAAACAAACAAAAACCAGGAAATTCTTATGTATTTACAATATTGAAAGTTTTGATACTTTGAATTGATTAACTTAAAAAATATACCAAAAGCATAAATACTTCCAACTTAAAAAAATTTTCATTACTAGATTGCACATCTCCCCTGTGATCTGACTCACATTGCTTTTTATACCCTTTACCAAAAAATGGTAAAAGGGTATATATAGGTTTGTCATTCCGTTTGTAATTTCTGCAATATTAATAAGCGACACATAAAGTTTATATATTCTGGATCCTTATGCATAGGGAAGACGAACAAGCGATGTCCGTCTGTCAGTCTGTCTGTACGGTTTTCCCAAGCTCCCAGAAGAGCTAGAGACTTTGTTCTTAGACTGGTGTGTCAGAAATTTTCCGAAAAATTTTGCTATTGAAATTCAGCAAAATCGAGCAGACGGTTTCAGAGCTGGAAAACTCAAACTCAATATTCCCATAGAAAATAACTACCGAAAACAAGTTTTCATTACTTTTTTATTAAGTTAACTTATTTTATACTTCGGTATGAATAAAATTGGTATTTATAATTAAAAAAAAAATTTAAAAATTTAACAAATTAAAAAAACGTTTCCAGGGTTGGAAAACTTTAACTTTTTTTCTAATAATTAAACATATTTCATGTTTTAGGAAGAAGGCTATTTTCTCAGGAACGGTAAGAGCTACGGGTCTGAAATTTGGACAGTGTATGTAGAACTTTGGTCGCTACAACAACAAATATATAAAAGCTAAAAATTAAAGGGTGTTCCAAAATGAGTGACGAAAACTTTTAAAATCCCATGTAATATACATGACACTTGAAATTGTAAAATTAGTGTATTTTTATATATATATATATGCTACAACAATTAACACTAAAATTAAAAAAATTTAAATCAAAGGGTGGTCCATCAGTTAATGCAATTTTGACTATGTAATTTTAACAAATTGCTATATCTTGGAAACCGCAAGAGCTAAACTGTTGAAATTTTCAAAAACGGTAAAACTAAAAAATCCAAAAATTATCAAATCGCCAAAAATTTTAAAAAAATCGCCAAAACGAAAAAAATCGCCAAAATAAAATTTTTTTTTTTTTTTTTTTTTTTTTTAATACATTTATTTATTTATTGTATCTTCAATTATGAACTAACAATAAGTATTCAAATCTTAAATCTAAAATATAAGTATTAGGCCCGACCACTGTCGGACATAAACTTAGTGATAGTTATAAATAATACATAAGTAGTGATAATCAAAAAAAGAGAAAAAAAAAATATTTTCAAGCAGTCCCATCTGGAGTGTTGAGTATAAGAGCCCTTGTGTCCTTCTTTTTCAAGCGGATGTGGCCAGTAAAATTCAAGATGTTACGAGCAAGCGGATTAGGATGTGACTCGAGTTTTGTTAAATATTTGCCTGCATATTTTGCTATTTCTTCAATCACTTGTGGCATATTCAAATCACGATGTAGATTTGAGTTTTTGATGTACCATGGAGCCGATGTTATCAAACGTAAAATTTTGTTTTGCCTTCGTTGGATTCTCTCGACGTTAGAAGCTGAAGCAGTGCCCCATAACTGAATTCCGTAGCACCATATTGGCTTCAAAAGCGACTTGTATAATAAGAGTTTGCAGTCTAGGCTGAGTATTGAATTTCGTCCAATCAGCCAATATATCTGAGTTAGTTTAAGTTTCATTTGTACTAGCTTTGAGTCAATATGGTGTTTCCATGTAAGTCGTCGATCAAGGTGTATACCAAGGTATTTTACATGTGAATGCTGAGGAATAACTTGATTGTTGATTCGAATTGGGGAACAAGTATCTCTTCGCAGGGTAAATGTTACCTGAACACACTTTTGCTCGTTTACCTTAATTCTCCATAATTTTAACCATAGTTCCAGTTGACTAATATGTTCTTGTAGATATCGGGAAGCCTCATGAGGATTTTCGTGCATACTAAGGCAGGCTGTATCATCGGCAAACGTAGATGTATGGATATTACTGCTCAGTGGCATATCACAAGTATAAATCAAATACAAAACTGGCCCCAGTATGCTCCCCTGTGGCACACCGGATGATATAGTTTCGGGCACACTCATGAATTCTCCTTCCACAACCGTGAACTTCCGGGTAGTGATGTAACTTTCTAATAAATTCACCAAATTTGTTGGTAGATATGATTTTAATTTTAAAATTAGGCCGTCATGCCACACTTTATCAAATGCCTGCGAAACGTCAATAAACAGTGCAGAACAGTACTTCTTTTCTTCAAATGTTCTTCTTATACATTGAACCAATCTATGCGTTTGTTCAATGGTGCTATGCTGACTTCTAAAACCAAACTGATGGTCTGGGATGCATCCACTACTAATTAGAATTGGGGACAATTTTGACATGAGCAGTTTTTCGAAAAGTTTTGACATTGTTGATAGCAGACTTATTGGCCTGTATGATTCTGCCTTGGTCAGATCTTTGCCTGGCTTTGGAATCATTTTAAGTTTGGCAAGCTTCCAGCTGTGGGGATAATACTCTAGTCGTAAAATGGCATTAAAAATGAATAACATGATTCTAAATGCAATACTAGGCAATTTTATTAGCATTTGGTTACTAATTCCATCAATACCCGGTGCTTTCTTCGGGTTGAGTTCAGCAATTAGATTTTGTACATCACACATTTTAAATTTTATGGGTCGAGGGGGTAGCGCAACTACACTCGGGAAATCAACAACACCAGTACATGTGTTTGGGGTAAATACGGATTTTAAATGCTTTGCAAACAAGTTACCTTTTTCAATATCACTCCTGGCCCAAACTCCGGTAGAAGTGCGCAGAGGTGGTTTAAACTCAACGGGTGTTTTAATTTTTTTCGCAGCGCGCCACAAAGAGTAATTAGATGCTGGTGTTACGTCGAGATTTTCCAGATAGTTTTTAAGAGATGCAGTTTTTTCATATGCAAGCAGTTCTTGGAGTCTTTTAGTGCACTCTTTTAATCTAATTTTATTTTGGGGTGATCTGTGCTGTTGCCACTCTCTTCTAGCTCTTCTTTTTGCACATACGAGATGTTCAATATCTGTAGAATATATTCTGTTAAACCCAGTCTGCGGATGGGAGGAAGTGGCATGTTCAGCTGCCTGCTTAATGTTTTCGTTAAGATTAGCAATATTAGATTCAATATCGTCATGAGTTCTAAGCTTAATGTTTTCAGTGCAATGAGTACTAAGATATTTTTTGAATCGCAGCCAATTAACACGACTGACCATTTTCACATATGGGTGAGGTAGAGCACTTCTCAGTGGGCTACAGATTGTAACGATCGTGGGAGAGTGATCGGACGATAGATCTAGGGTAGCTTCAACATGAATTAATTCCCTAGAAATATTTTTCATGACGCCAAAATCTATAACATCCGGAATTTTATGTATGTCAGTAGGCCAGTAAGTGGGCTCTCCACTCGAAATGACGTCCAAGCCCATTTTTGAAATTGTGTTGAACAACGATCGTCCTCTAGGTGTGATAAGACGCGAACCCCAGAAAGTATGTTTTGCATTATAGTCTCCAGCTGCTATGAAACAAGGGCCAAGAGATTTGTAAAAATCCTCGTATTTATCCTCAGTAATTGCGAATCTAGGAGGAGAGTAAATTGATGATATGACAAAATTTGTGCAAAAATTTTCGATACAAATATTCGTTGCTTGCCAAAATAAAATAACGCTAAAATTAAAAAAAAAAACGCCAAAAACCGCAAATTTTGCCAAAACAAACAAAAAATTCTTATGTGAACAAAAATCGCCAAAAATTAAAAAGAAATCGCCTAAATGAAAAAAATCGCCAAAACGAAAATAAATCGCCAAAGTTAAAAAAACGCCAAACACTAAAAAAATCGCCAAAACAAAAAAAAAATTGCCTATATGAAAAAAAATCGCCAAAAATTAAAAAAATCGCTTATATAAAAAAAATCGTCAAAATCAAAAAAATCGCCATAGCGAAAAAAATCGCCAAAATTAAAAAAACTCCAAAATTAAAAAAACGCCAAAAACCGAAAAAAATCGCCAAAACGAGAAAAAGTGTCAAAATGAAAAAAAATTCACACCATGACAAAAATCCGCAAAAATCGCCAAAACAAAAAAAATGCTTATATAAACAAAAATCGCCAAAAATGAAAAAAAAAATCGCCTAAATGAAAAAAAATCGCCAAAATCAAAAAAATCGCCAAAACGAAAATAAATCGTCAAAATTAAAATAAACTCCAAAAACCGAAAAAAATCACCAAAACAAAAAAAAAATGCCTATATGAAAAAAAATCGCCAAAAATGAAAAAAAATCGCCTACATGAAAAAAAATCGCCAAAATCAAAAAAATCGCCGAAACGAAAATAGATCGCCAAAATTAAAAAAAAACGCCATGAACCGAAAAAAATCGCCAAAACAAAAAAAAATTGCCTATATGAAAAAAATCAACAAAATTAAAAAAAAAACGCTAAACACTGAAAAAAATAGCCAAAACAAAAAAAAAATTGCTTATATCGCCAAAATTAAAAAAACGTCAAAAACCGAAAAAATCGCCAAAACAAAACAAAAATTGCCTATATGAAAAAAAATCGCCAAAAAATAAAAAAATCGCCTAAACGAAAAAAATTTTTAAAATCAAACAAATTGTCAAAAGAGGAAAAAAGTCGCCAAAATTAAAAAAAAACCAAAAACCGAAAAAATCGCCAAAACGAGAAAAAAAGTGTCAAAACTAAAAAAATTGCCACAAAAAAATAAAAAAAATAAATTATATAAAAAATAAGAAAATCGCTTAAATGAAAAAAAAATCGTCAAAATCAAAAAAATCGCCAGAACAAAAAAATCACCAAAATTAAAAAAACGATAAAAACCGAAAAAATCGCCAAAACCAAAAAAAATTGCCTATATGAAAAAAAATCGCAAAAAAGCACCAAATTAAACATAATGCCTAAAACCTGAAAATTGCACAAAAAGTATGAATTTTTCACAAAATGATATGTACCTACATACATATCTCTGTGCTTATGTATGTATCTCTATACTACATAAACGCACTTTGGTAAAGGGTATATAAGATTCGGCACAGCCGAATATAGCACTCTTACTTGTTAAAAATCTATTCTAGCTAAAGTACAAAATGCATTTGAATCGCAAAACTATTCGACAACTTATATGTTGTTACAAAGTTTGACAACTAAAATAAAAATAAAAACTAGAGATTTTGATTATTTGGAAGGTTATTCTGATTCTGTTTTAAATAATTTAGTTATTTAGGATATAATTTCAAAGAAGCAATATTGCAAAATCTGAAAAAGGGTTACTAAAAAATTGTATTTACTGATACTCGTACATACATCGATTTTTATTAAAATTTAATTTAGCTCGCTAGAAAATAACGAAATTTGACTATAAATAGTTGGTAATGTTGTGACTTAGCGCGTTTTGAAAAGGGCAGTATCGCGTTTGGGTTGTAAATAGTTGGCACCGCTGTCTTTATTAGATGTTTGGCTCAACCTTTTTGTGTTTTTATATTGGTGAGGGACATGAATGGATAAGAAAAGAGAAAGAGAGCTATCTGCTACACAATGAAGAATATTACATTATATAAATGAAATGATTTCATATATGGCGACCGTACTGCTTTCAAATTAAAAGGGATTAGAAAAGTAAACAAGTAAGAGTGCTGTGCCGAATCTTATATACCATTTACCAAACGGCGTTTATGTAGTATAAAGATACATACATAAGCACATACATACATATTTATTTTGTGAAAAAATTTATAATTTTTTGCTTTGGTGCAATTTTTAGTAAGTGACCTCTATTTTTAGATTAAACATTTTTTTTTGATACTAGCAATAAGTTTAATATCGATCATTGATGTTAATCTTGGATCATAAAAAGTGCTGTGAGCATATAAAACCAGAGGAAAAAAGGGTGAAAATTACAAAAATTACGGGTAAAAAGCACTAAGCTAAATACTCTCTGCTATTTATGTTTTTATAACTAAACATTCGATGTTATTTATGTTTTAGGTAAATAATGCCGTTTTCTTTTATGTTTTTATTTGACTACTATCTAAATTACGTTAAGCATTTTTTCATTTCATTTTTGCATTCTTAGCAACTTTTTTTATATGAGTTGCTCCTCCAGCTTATTTGTTTTGTTGGTTGGTTTACGTGACTGCCCACTACACGCAGACATTTAAGTAGAATCTAGATGATTCCTTTTTGAAAAGACAACTAAACTCATCGGTGTCAACCTATGTAGAACCGTATCTAAGTTTTCAGATACGGTAATCGTTACTAGATCAAACCCGTCGCGTTCAGATATCTGATAAGGTCATTCAACCCAATCTCAAATAGGTCTGAAAGATCATCTAGTACATGACTGCCTAAAAATTTTGTGTCTCGAGAGATGCAAAGCTGGGCATTTGCAAAGAAAGTGAAAGAATTTTTCTTATTTGCTTAATTCCTACTAGCATGTCTGCCAACCGTCCAGTGCCGTCAAGACTGCAACGAGTCTCGAGATGTCCCTACGGTTTCTGTTGTCAATTGTATTGAGCACCTATAGTTGTAACAAGGCCACTTTTTCTTAGCAACCTTGTACGTGACTATATTGCGCCATCTACTTTCGGCCTTATAGCTTGAAAATACCGCTTCTAATAGCACGAAACGGCATGGCCACCGATTTGGCATTGGAAGCATTCATAGCAGAGCCAGCTCTAGCCAGCTCGGCCTCCCGTTCGTTGCCTAAAAAATTGCTATGTACTGAAACCCAGAAGAAGGTGAGGTCAGTCAGTCAGTCACTCAGTCTAGAAAGCAAACTCTTGCACTCTTGATCAGGATTCTGGCATGGCCATAGGACCTTGATCTCCACAGCCCATATGCCGCTAATCTTGCCGCAATGCTTGAGGATACCGCCAATATATGAAGGTCTATCCGAGTAAGGTTTAGTATATTATTCAGAGCCTCCGTAGGACTAGGTCGTAAGCATACTGTTATTCCTACGCAAGCGGATCTCTGTATTCTATAAATTGATCTAACACGTATTTCTTGCTTGTGGCAGGCCACCAAACTACAGACCCGTAAATTAGTATTGGACGCAAAATTGCTGTATACATCCCTTTAAGCATTTTGGGGTGTAAGCAGCACTTAGATCCAAACATCATACGACAAGAGTAGTATGCTACCGTTGCATTTCTAACCCTGTGCTGAATATTCAGTTACCATGAAAGTTTTTGGTCCAGCATAACTCCTAGATATTTTGCGTTGTCTGATAGCGTCAATTCAGGATTATTCAACCGACGAAGTCTAAACTTCTGTACCTTGGTCCTTGTGGTAAATAGTATCAATCCCGGTTTGTTTGGGTTCACTCCCAGTCCACAGTCTGTAGCCCAAATGCTAAGTGTGCCCAAGGTGTTGGACATGATATCACTTATCACTTCCATGAACATCCCTGAGACCATTATTACCACATCGTCCACGAACGCTGCAACTTTAACCCCCAAGGTATCTAATATGAAAAGTATTTTGTTATCTACAAGAAGCCAGGGCAAAGGTGAGATCACCCCACCTTGTGGTGTCCTCGGAATGCCCATTTCAACCTCTCACTGTTGCCTAATTTAGCAGTGACAATTCTTGCGCCCAGCATAATTATTATCCAGTTGCGGATGTAATCCTCAGCATCAGAATCCTGGAGAGCATTTTGGATGGCTGTCACCGATACATCCTTCAGCCTCCTAATGACAAATGAAAAATTTTCATGAAACTAATTACATGAAAAAAATGCTTAATGTAAATTGACTTATTAAATCGCAATACTGGGCAATCCTTTTAAAATAACATGAAATGCATAGTACCTTTAACAAATATTTTGCTGATCTAAGCCATCTAAACCCATAGTAAGTTATTAAGATTTTTTTTTAAACATTTAATTATATATTGTATCTTCAAATATGAACTAACAATAAGTATTCAAATCTTAAATCTAAAATATAACTATTAGGCCCGACCACTATCGGACATAAGCTTAGTGAGATAATTAAATAATACATAAGTAGTGATAAACAAAAAAAGAAAAAAAATACTTTCAAGCAATCCCATTTGGAGTGTTGAGTATAAGAGCCCTTTTGTCCCTCTTTTTTAGGTGGATGTGACCAGTAAAATGCAAGATGTTAAGACCAAGCGGATTAGGATGTGACTCGAGTTTTGTTAAATATTTGCCTGCGCATTTTTCAATTTCGTCAATCAGTAGTGGCATATTTTAATTTGATGTACCATGAAGCCGATGTTATCAAACGTAAAATTTTGTTTTGCCTTCGTTGGTTTCTCTCTATATTAGAAGCTGAACCAGTGCCCCATAAATGAATACCGTAACACCATATTGGCTTCAAAAGCAACTTGTATAGTAAAAGTTTGCAGTCTAGGCTGAGTGTTGAATTTCTACCAATCATCCAATATATATGAGTTAGTTTAAGTTTCATTTGGGTCAGTTTTGGGTCAATAAGGTATTTTACGTGTGAATGTTGAGGAACAACTGGATTGTTGATTCGAGTTGGAGAACAAGTATCTCTTCGCGGGGTATATGTTACCTGAACACACTTTTGCTCGTTTACCTTAATTCTTAATTTTAACCATAGTTGCAGTTGTGCAATATATTCTTGTAGATATCGGGTAGCCTCGTGATGATTTTCGTGCATTCTTAAGCAGGCTGTATCATCGGCAAACGTAGATGTATGGATAGTACTGCTCAAAGGCATATCAAAAGTATAAATCAAATACAAAACTGGCCAATGTATGCTCCTCTGTGGCACACCGAATGATATAGATTGGGGAAAACTCATGAATTCTCTTTCCACAATCGTGAACTTACGGGTAGTAATGTAACTTTCTAATAAATTCAGAAAATTTATTGGTAGATATGATTTTAAATTTTAGATTAGGACTTCATGCCACACTTTATCAAATGTCTGCGAAACGTCAATAAACAGTGCAGAGCAGAACTTCTTTTCTTGAAATTTTCTTCTTATAAATTGAACCAATCTATGAGTTTGTTCAATGGTGCTATGTTGACTTCTAAAACCAAATTGATGGTCTGAGATGCACCCACTATCAAATAGAATTGGGGACAATTTTGACATGAGCAGTTTTTCGAAAAGTTTTGACATTGTTGATAGCAGACTTATTGGCGTACATGATTCTGCCTTGGTAAGATCTTTGCCCGGCTTTGGAATCATTTTAACTTTGGCAAGCTTCCAGCTGTGGGGATAATACTTCAGTCGCAAAATGGTATTAAAAGTGAATAACATGGTTCTTATTGCAATACGAGGCAACTTTATTATCATCTGGTTAATAATTCCAGCAATAACCGGAGCATTCTTCGGGTTGAGTTCAGCAATTAGTTTTTGTACATCACACATCTTAAATTTTATGGGTCGACGGGGTAGCGCAACTACACTCGGAAAGTCAACAACACCAGTACATATGTTTGGGGTAAACACGGATTTTAAATGCTTTGCAAGCCAGTTACCTTTTTCGGTTTCACTCTGGGCCCAACCTCCAGTAGAAGTGCGCATATGTGCTTTAAACTCAACGGTTGTTTTAATTATTTTCGCAGCGCGCCACAAAGAGTAATTAAATGCTGGTGTGACATCGAGATTTTCCAGATAAGATATTTTTTGAATCGCAGCAAATTAACACGACTGACCATTTTCACTTATGAGTGAAGTAGAGCACTTCTCAGTAAGCTACAGATTGTTTCCAAGATACAGCAAAGTTGTCAAAATTACATAACTGATAGAACACCTTTTATTTTAATTGTAATAAATTAGACACTTTAAGATTTTTAATTGAACTTTTAGTGAATTTTAATCAGAAATAATTTCTTATTCGGGCTTAATTTCCGTAATTTCAATTCTTTTTGAATGAAATATTTTTATTAAGTAATGTGAGTTTCTAAAGAAGAGAAGAAAAATTAAACTTAGACTTTAAGCTGGGGAAATACCGATACTTTTCTCTGCAGCCAAGCACTTCATCAGCACCGTAGTCTAAAAACTATTTCTGATTAAAATTTTAATAAATTTTAGTATTAATTAATTTATTTATTTATTTATTTATTGTAGTTCAGTCAATGGACAAATAATCCTTACAGACTAAGATAACATTCAAAGATAATGAACTAATACTAAGATTGTTTATAAAATTTGCATTAAAAAAGAAAAAATTAATCTATTAGGATAAACATATATATATATATATATATATATATATATATATATATATATATATATATATATATATATATATATATATATATCCCAGTGAAAAAAATGGAAGTCATTCTAGCGGAAGTACATTTTCATTGCTTCCAAAAAACCGATATTTTAAATTTGCCGAGAGTGAGCAAAAAACCATGTAGAAGCTTATTTTAGTCACACAAAACCTTGTAACTCCTCCATAGTGTTAGAAAATACTCACCAGAATTTAAAAAAAAAATATTTTTTTAAAGAAATTTATGAATTATTTTTGGTCTAAAATTTAAAAGTTATTTGCTTAAATTTACATGAAAACACTGTTTTGGGATTAAATTCGTATAAAAAGAAACGAATTGTAGGAGAAATGGTAAATAGTTACCTATTTTAACAATTCGTTTCTTTTTATACGAATTTAAACCCAAAACAAAGTTTTCATGTAAATTTAAGCAAATAACTTTTAAATTTTAGACTAAAATTAGTTCATAAATTTCTTTAAAAAATTAATATTCTATAAGATCTGGTGAGTATTTTCTAGCACTATGGAGGAGTTACAAGGTTATGTGTGAGTAAAATAAGCTTCTAAATGGTTTTTTGCTCACTCTCGGCAAACTAAAAATATCGATTTTTTGGAAGCAATGAAAATGTAGTTCCAGTAGAATGACTTCCATTTTTTTCACTGGGTAAATTCGATAAAAGATTTTGAATGCTTTTGAATATTATAATTTATTTCGTTCAAGAAAGAGAATGTACGTGATAAGGTGCCATTTCAAGAATAATCTGTACGATGAAATGGAACATCGAAAAGTTTAGCGAACCTCATATTCCTGGGAGGTATATAAAACCGTATGGCATAAAGCAAATCAGGGCAATCAATAGATCCATTAATAACATTAATACATCAAGGCAAATTGAACTTTTCTACGAGACGTTAAAGTACGTAGACCAATAAACAAGCATTTAGATTCATATGGAACGGATGATAAATAAAGTAACGAGCGCGTAACATATTTGACGAAAATGCGTTGAACTCTCTCTATACGAGCAATACGATAAGAGATATGGGGATTCCAACTAACAGCAGCATATTCTAATTTAGACCTAACAAAAGACGTATAGATATACTTAAGAGTGTATGGATCAGCAAACTCAGAACAAGTTCTTTTCAGAAAACCCATTATTTTATATGCTTTAAGAAGTAAATACTCAACATGAGCATCAAACGACAAGGAGTTATCAAATATAACACCTAAGTCAATGTTGTGAGTCATTAAAGACAATAACAACAAAAACAACAGCAAAATAAAAAACAACAGTCAATCAGCAAGAACTACAGGGTGGCCCAGAAAGACCGAAGTGGTGTGAAATCCTTATAACTTTTTATTTAAGACATATTTTTTTAGTTTTTTGTTTTTTAAATACATTAAATTTATAGGGAATATTTTAAGATTAGTTATTAAAAATTATATCCCGCAAGTGGTGGCCATTTTCTGCTTCGCACAAATGTGCTCTTTCCAACACATTTTCAATGACCTTTCGCAAAACTTCCGGTGTTATGTTGTTAATTTCGTCTCGAATATTGGTTTTTAATTCCTCAATAGTCCTAGGCTTATTAAGATAAACTTTCCCTTTTAAATAACTCCAAAGTAAACAGTCTGGAGCAGTTAAATCCGGGGAACGCGGAGGCCAATTAAAATTGCTTCTACGCGAAATTATTTTTTCACCAAAGATGTCGCGAAAAAGAGCCATTGTGGCCCTGGAAGTGTGCGCTGTGGGTCCATCCTGTTGGAACCATATTTGCGGATGGTTTTCCACGGTTGGCTTTACCAAATTTTCCAACATGGCCTGATATCGATCACCATTGATGGAAATGGCGACACCTCGTTCATTTTCAAAAAAATATGGGCCAATGATCCTTTCTGAAGAAACACCGCATCAAACAGTATACTTAACTGGGTGTAATTGTCGTTGATGAAGTACTCTCGGGTTTTCAATATCCCATATCCTAAAGTTTTGTTTGTTAACGAGGCTTCGTCACTCATAACTAAGTTATGAATAATGGAAATGGAAAGAACACATTTGTGCGAAGCAGAAAATGTCCACCACTTGCGGGATATCATTTTTAATAACTAATTTAAAAATATTCCCTATAAATTTACGGCATTTAAAAAACAAAAAATTAAAAAATATGTCTTAAATAAAAAGTTATAAGGAATTCACACCACTTCGGTCTTTCTGGGCCACCCTGTACTAAGTGCCGACGGTGCAAACCAATGAAAATAATAAGTAAATAATAATAAAATATAAATAACAATTGCTGACCGCGCAATAGCAGCAACAACAACAGCAAAATATAAAACAACAGTCAATCAGCAAGAACTACTAAGTGCCGACGGTACAAACCAATGAAAATAATAAGTAAATAATAATAAAATATAAATAACAATTGCTGACCGCGCAATAGCAGCAACAACAACAGCAACAGTAACAACAGCCGCAGTAGCAACAACATTAAGTATAAAAATTAGTATAAATAGCTGGTAATTTTTAGTCTAAGGGCCTGGTGTAAAATTATAATTAATTAAATAAACAGTCTGCGATATCCACGGATCCCTCCAGACTTAATAATAAATAGAAAATAAATAAACAGACTTAATAATAAATAGAAAATAAATAAATAGATTACAACAATTGGCGCAGCCGGTAGCCGCGTAAAAAGTTTTTTCCGAATAAATTAATATTTTTTTTTATATTAATTGAGAAATTTTGCGCGGCTAAGAATCTAGAAATCGTTTTGTGCCGACATTAGCAAAAATATAAAAAAGGTGGTAAATAAAGAAGAAATTAAAATAAAATAAAGTGCAGTGTGATATAAAGTGAATATATCTAAAAAAAAACACGGCTCAAAAATCTTTTTACAACAACAACAATAACAATTCTGCAGCCCTCCCTGTTCAAAAATCCTGGTTGAGATTTGCTAAGCGGAGAAGAGTTGTACATAAACAATAATTTCGCTGCCTGCCTGTTTGTTGGAAAAAAAATCAACCAAGGACAGAGTAAAGACTACCATCCTTTGGATTGTCTACGGCTGGACAGTGGAGCTCTCAACTGAAGATGCGTTCCACGGAGTGGCGGCTGGTAAGTATACTTTGAATTTTATTTTTTATGGCCAACCCTCAGACAAGAACGGACGACCTGATTGAAAAACTGCATGAATATAACTATGCAGTAGATAGTCTGCAGGTACACGCGTGGACAGAATTACGGAGCCTGGAGGTAGGAAAAGAAGTGATAGAGGAGCATAGGGAAATAATTAGACAACAAAAACTGACCAAGTTAGAGGAAGTAGGATACATAATACAATTAATAGGTGAACTTAAGAGGAACCAAATAACAGAGTTCAAAGATAACGTAGCAGATTTAGAGGAGGCTAAAACACTTTGTGAGAAGGAGAGTCGGAGATTAAGGGAACAAATAAAATATACGGACGAATTACTCGAACAGGCGGTAGAAGAAAACGAACAACTAGTACAGAAATTGAAAGAAAAGGGATTGACAGAAGAAAGGTTAAAAAAGGAACTAAAAAGGCTACAACAGATAGACACAGAAGACGACACGATACAGAGACTGCGGACGGCATTAGAGAACGCAAGGCGGGAACTAGATATAGTCCACAGATCCAGAACACCGACTCCGTCCGTGAGTGAGGAATTGTCGGCAGTAGGCGGCCATATTCCAACCATAGTAGTAAGCCAGGCACACCAATACAGAAGCCTCTCGAGTTCTCCGCAGAAGGAGGAAACCACCAGGGAACCAGAAATTACCTGTGAAGAAAGGCAAGCACTAGAGTTAATAGACAAAGTTAAAACTCGAAGAGACAACAGCCAGGAAGCTAGGACAATTGGAGCAATATAGAGAGGAGTTTGAAAAGCTAGACAGATTAGCCACACACAACAACAAGGCGATTGAAGAATTTGGACGCTTGCTGGAAACGGCACAGGGGTGGTTAGGAAGGCGCTCACCATCACCCGTACAAGGAAATAACCTAGAACAAGGAAATAGCCTAGAACAAACAATCAGAATGCCAGCACTCTCAGAAATCACTAAAATAGTGAATAACACGGTCCCATCATTTTTTGGTACCGATGGACCCGACTTGTCAGCTGAAGTATACAGATACATTCAGGGATGTAAGATGGTGGAGAAAGAATTACTGACTGAGGCAAACAACGGCTTGACTCAGGATGTGATTCAATGCTTAAAATTAAGGCTACAGGGTGCTGCATATTCGAAGTTTTCCCAAATCAATTTCAGTTCGGTAGACGCACTCTGCAACGCTATAAAAAAGCACTACCTGAAGAGAAAGAGCTTGGACGAGATAAGAGAATTGATGGCGGGTTGCAGACAGTCCATCAGAGAATCGGCGAGCAAATTCGGAGAACGGTTGGAACAGTTGCTAAACGAAGCAGTTACAACAATTGAAAACCACTGGCCAGAGCGGCCAGGCCGTGATGCGATGGTGGGAGATTTCAAGAAGTTATCCGTAAAGAGCTTCATCAGGGGTCTTAGAGATCAGGCTCTAAAGGTACGGCTCATTGGACAAGAGAAAGAAGAGCTGAGCTCCCTGGTAACACTGATGGAAGAGGCGGAAGAGCTGTTTGGCGAACCACAACATATGGTAAACACTCTGTCGTCAACAACACCCTGCAGTTTCTGCGGCAAACAAGGGCATGGAAGAACGAATTGCGCAGAAAGACTGAACACGCCTTATTGCGTCCACTGCGGTAAATATGGACACGAAGTGGGGCCAAAGTGTAAAACCAAGACGAGCCACCGGGAGAGTTGCCAATACTGCCGGAATAGTGGACACACTATTGAAGATTGCAGGAAAAGGCTGAGTTCCCTGTACTGTGGAGCTTGTCAGGTAAGCGGCCACAGAGAAAACCAATTTTGTAAGCGGCCACAACAGAGCAATAATACTAGTCCGACTATCCAGCGTAACAACACGTACAGTTACAATAACGAACCTCCCCGTAGACGGTTTCACGCGGGAAAACACAATCCGGTAGAACAGAGTATGCCCATGCGAACAAACGCGGACAGACAGCCAGTTTGTTTTAAATGCAACCAATTAGGCCACTTTGCCAGAAATTGTCCAAATTATTATGAGCCAAACAGGGCGCAATCGGGACCCAATTACATACCAAAACCCCCGGTAGCACGAACTTTGGGAAACACAAACGGCAGCAAGCCGTTGAACCCCTCTGCGCGAAATTACCTACCGAACCGTAAACCAACACGACCAGCCTATGCCCAAGTGGACGCAAGTCACTCACCACTACAAGAACACATGGGAGTGAGTAAAATATATAGTCCACCGGGAAACGAATACAGGCCCAGTTACAGCCAATAACTGGAGAGCCAGCAGAAGACAGAGAAATAATTTGGCACAGAAGAAAAAACAACACCACAGACACCAGAACAAATAGGGCGATTGAAGACACAAAGTCGGTGGAAGAAGCACCGACGGTAGTCACCCACAAGGCACAGGTACATCGAGAGGGAAAAGTTAATTTCCCTCGTGACCCCGACTATGCATTTCACATGCAAAATGCATTAGTCAACTCAAATACAACACCGACCGAGGGCGAGATATTGACAACACAAAAGGTGCTGATAAATGAAGGTTGTGTGGGCAGCTCGAACCGAAAGCCCGAAAGTGCATCTCATGTGAAAGATGCACAACCAAAAAGGAATTGGGGAGTAGTCTTAGGACACATACCGCATCTGGTCAATAGCAGCAAGGGTGATATGGGGCCACCAGATAACATAAATGCAGTGTACATCACCATCCCGTGCGAAGAAGCCCGAGCGGGAGAGCTGACACTACTAGTAGACACAGGGGCAGACTCTGAGTATACTGAGGGAAGAGGTCATGAGAGGTTACCCTAAGAAAAGGTTTGGCGAAATGAAGATCTTAACGGGCGCCTTTGGTGGAGGCGCCACAACTAGGTTTGCAATAACCTTAAACATAGACCGGAGGGAAGACATAAATTGGGACTTCCATGTGGTGTCAGGCTGTAATAAAATCCCGGGAGACGGCATTCTCGGGAGGGACAACATTTGGAACCGGAGTGTGTTAGACTCAATAAGAGGCACTTTGAGGTTATTTAAAGGGGACAACAAGTGTATTAAGACCTTTCGACTTCATGACGAAGTGGCGCATTACACGGCCTATATAGAGAAGACCGCCAGCCTTCAGCGAAGAGCAGTTACAATAGTGCCGATACAAATCAACTCAAAGGACAAAACTATAGTTATCCACAAGCAAGAATTGGCCACAGGTGTCTACATGGGAAACACGGTTGTCAACGTAACACAGGGGAAGGCGGCCGTACCCATACTAAACTCGACAGAGGAAGAGTTATCATTAGAGAAAGATTTCCAAGTACAATTTTCAAATTTTAATCACTACACGCAAAACGAGGTAGCAGGAAAACAAGCATTGCCAAAGATAAATCAGAAAGACAGAATAGAAAATTTGAAAAACATCATAATGACGGAAAAAAATTGGAATATAGAAGAGACTGAGTCCATGAACAGGCTGTGTGAGAACTTTCACGATGTGTTGATGCTGAACGGTGACAAACTACCGTTCACCCCATTAGTAAAGCATAAAATACCCGTAAAAGGAGAACAGCAGCCTATCAACCTAAGACAGTATCGTCTACCTCAAATCCACAAAGAGGAAATCAACCGACAAGTGTCAGAGCTACTGCAGGAAGGAATAATAAGCCCAAGTATATCTCCATGGAATTCACCAATATTATTAGTGCCCAAAAAATCACAAGACGGTCAGAAGATATTCAGACTGGTCGTTGATTTTCGTAAATTGAATGAGGCTACAATAAAACAGGTGTTCCCTATTCCTAGGATTGACGAAATCTTGGATCAATTAGGAAATAGTCGGTACTTTACCACGTTGGATCTAGCGAGTGGATGCCATCAAGTTCTAGTAAATGAAGAGGACAAAGAGTACAGACAAAGGCCATTTCGAGTTCAACAGAATGCCGTTCGGCTTAAGAGGGGCACCGGCCACTTTCCAAATGGTCATGAACACTATCCTGACAGGCCTACAGGGCCTGGACTGCTTCGTATACCTGGATGATATAGTGGTATACGGACGAAATGTAGCGGACCACGAAAGAAAAATTACAAATGTCCTCACAAGACTCCGCGAGAGCGGTCTCAAGTTAAATACCAAGAAATGTCAATTTCTAAGACGAGAAATCGTCTATTTAGGCCACAAATGCTCAAGTGAGGGAGCACTACCCGACCCCTCCAAGGTAGAATGTGTAAAGCAACTTAAGCCCCCAAGAAATATCAAAGAGGTGCAGGCACTCCTAGGGTTGATCAACTACTACAGAAAATTTGTTGCAGGCATGGCAAAACGGGCCACTCCAATAACGAAATTGCTAAAAAGGGATACTAAGTTCATGTGGACTTTAGAATGTCAAGAGGCCTTAGACAAGGTCAAAGAAAGCATTGCGAATCCTCCAATCCTGAATTATCCAGATTTTACCCAACCATTTAGAGTAACAACAGATGCAAGTAACGAAGCATTAGGAGCAGTCTTGTTGCAAATAAAGGACGGAAAGGATTATCCAATTGCATTTGCCAGCAGAATCCTCAGTGACACCGAAAAAAGATATTCAACAATAAAAAAGAAATGCTCGGCATAGTATGGGCCACACATACTTTCCGCCCATATCTTCTGGGCCGACACTTCACCGTATTTACAGACCATCAGCCTCTGAGGAGAACAGCCAACCTCAAAGACCAAACTTCAAGACTTGCACGGTTTAGGCACAAGCTGTCAGAATACGAGTTCGAAATTGCCTACAAAACAGGGAAGACTAATTTGAACGCAGACGCATTAAGCAGGCTGCCAACAAAATATCAAAATATTGGAGTGATAACCAGAGCTCAGGCGAAAAACAAAGAATCAAGTGAACAGACTAAAATCCTGAAAGACCCAGAAAAGGAAGATGAGTATATGGATGGCGAGAACCCCGCCACAACAACGTTCCTAACACAGAAAAGGGATATCCAAGAAGTCCTAAGAA
Organism: Tachina fera; assembly: GCA_905220375.1. Classification (NCBI taxonomy): domain Eukaryota; kingdom Metazoa; phylum Arthropoda; class Insecta; order Diptera; family Tachinidae; genus Tachina; species Tachina fera. The sequence goes on along the minus strand of LR999966.1, from coordinate 31,722,554 downwards.
GCTTCCATGATTCGCCCCTAGGGGGTTATCAAGGCAGTTGGAAAACCTACAGAAGGATAAGGAAGCAATATAAATGGAAGGGCATGGTGAGAAATATCAAAGAGTATATAAAAAACTGTCCTAAATGCCAAAAGAATAAAAGCGGGCCACTCATTAAGGAGCCCATGGTATTAACCGATACACCAACAAGACCTTTCGAAAAGGTTTATATGGACATGGTAGGCCCCCTGCCAGTAACTACAATGGGTAACAAATACATCTTGACGTTTCAGGATGATTTGTCAAAATTTTTTATTTGCGCGCCCATGCCGGATGCAGAAGCAGAAACAGTGGCAAGAATTTTCTACAACGAAATCATAACAAAGTATGGTATACCAACAAAGCTCATAACGGATAATGGTACATACTTTACTTCCAAGTTGTTCGGGGGTGTGTGTAAACTTTTGAGAATAAAAAAGCGACATATCACTCCCTATCATCCGCAAGCCAACGGGTCTCTCGAAAGGAGTCACCGACCATTGGCTGAGTACCTGAAAAGCTTTGTAAAGGAGGACGGGTCCAACTGGGATCACTGGTTGGCTCCGGCAATGCATGTGCATAACCACTCAGATCACGTATCTACCGGCCAGACCCCGTTCAAAGTGCTTTATGGGTTTGACCGTCAAACCTCAAAGTAAGCACCCCAATGTACAACCCATACGACTACTCTAAGGTACTGAAGCACCAAATACAAAAGGCTTATGAAATGGCACAAAAGCAGCAAGAAAAGGCCAAGCTCCGCTCAAAAGAGCAGTATGATAGAACGGCAAGGCCTAGCACCCTGAAAGTAGGCGATAAAGTACTGATAAAAGCGCAGATGCGAAAAAACTAATTTTCACCCCTTTGGAAGGGGCCCTACGAAATAAAAAATCTTCCCTCACCAGTAAATGTCCAGATATTAGCAAAAAGAGGATTAAAGACGCTCCATCGGAATTTAGTCAAACTATTTGTAGAGAGATGATTTACAGACGGCGTGGACGAAATAAGAATTGCCACTAAAATACGGAATACATAAAATGTCCGACAACAAGAAAACACAAGGAACTCACCCCAAACTCAACAGACGCCAACTATAAATTATAAGACAAATTTGTCGGACATGGAAAATAGTGTGCAGGAATAATAAAACAAAATAAAAATAATAATAAAAAAACAGAGGGCTGAAGTTAATCATAGGTTTAAATAACATAACTCCGGTACCAAACTAACAAAACGTCAACACATAGTTTCCACTTGTAGGGTTGATGGTATTAGTCCTCACACGAGAAGCCACCGCAGAATTGTTCATCGAGAGACTGGAATCTTATAATGGTTACACTGAAATTCACGTAGGCAGCACCCAGATCGTGGGAAGGTACGACTACATAATACACGTAATCAACCTGGACGACATCGAGCGGGTACTGGAACAATTCCATAATAATTTAGATGCTATTGGCGAGACAACCCACCGAGTCATCGCGAAAACCCAGCTAGACGAGATAGAGGACATCATCCACACACTTCTCCCCCATAGAAGAATCAGAGGTCTGGTGAACGCAGGAGGTGCCTATCTGAGATTCATTTTCGGCACCATGGATGAAGAAGACAGACAAAATATAGAGGAGCACCAGAGGGTATTAGATGAAAATAATCACCAGCTGATAGAGGGACTAAACCAACAGATAGTCATTAATGACAATTTCAATAAGTCCCTGCAGACACTAAAAACCGCTATACTATCAGATAGACGCGATATCGAGAACAAACTCAATGCAGCAAGCAAGCTGGACGAACGATTGGTGAAGGAAAATCTGGCCATATTACAACTACTGAAAATATCGATTTTTAAAGGGAAATTGGAAAGCTTGCAGCAAGCCATAGCATTCGCCAAGACCGGAATTTTCCCACCGTCCCTGTTAACCAAGACTGAGATTGACACCTTTCAAATAGACATCGAGAAACTGAGAGGTGTTAAAAGTGGCATGATAACAAGCCAGACGCGAACGATTAGTCTGCTTATAAAAGTGCCCGCGGCCAAAGTCTCGTTGCAGAAATCCATTGTAGCAGCAATACCAAATCAAGAGAAGCTGCAAATAGATGAACCTCTGGAAGTGGTCCTGAGGAGTGGAAAGAAAAAACTCACATTTGTGGAGGGCAAAGTACTGCTCGAGCTGACGGAATCTCGAAACTGCATTTTTAAACAACCATGCAAGATGATGCGAAAGACAGACAGCGAAATCATTCAACTAGACTTGCGACGACCGAGTGATCAGTCTCCAGGGACACTACCACATTCAATTTAATAATTGTACTATACAAATTGGCAACAGGACACTCAAAAATAGACTACTGAAGTACGAGCAAAGCTACGCAATACCCCAAGGGACAGAAAATCTCAGCACAGAGAAACCGCTAATATTTGCAGATATAGTTCTCAACCAGGAGAGAAATATCAAGCGAATAAGCGAGCTGCATTTCCACAAGGTCGTGGTAACAACTATAAGTACTATAACACTACTAATAGTAGCAATCTTGGGAGTTACGGTGGTGGTTCTGTGCAAAAGACAGGGAAATGTAAGGGTTAAGATAACAGAAAATAAAATAACCAAAGGAGCCATTAGGAGGTCGAAGATGATCAAAAACCTCGCACCCAAGGAAGTCAGCAACACAACGGTATAATAACACTAATAACATCAAATTGCCCTTCAATTACCGGTAAAATAAATTTAAATAAAATGAAATGAAAATAGAAGCATTTGCAAAAAACACTGTTGTTTGCACATGCTTTGGTACAGATGGTAGATACACACTCCTACGCATCTATTAAGAATTATCACACCATTAGTTAAAAATAAAAAAAAAAAAAAACACAAAACACAAACAAAGCTAACTATAAAAAGGAAATATACATACTTACGTATAAAAATAACAATACTAATAACATACATCCATGCATACATATGTGCATATAACAATGCTTACATACACATATACATACATAAATACATATAACAGATCTACATTATTGCTAAAATTTCATGCATACAAAAAATTGTCAACTGAAAAAAAAAGAGAAGTTCTTGCCACATGCACCAACACATGTATACACAACTAGCAAAACGTTGATTATGCATGTTAGGTAAACAGCCATTTTTAAGGCCACAAGAAATTAAAAAAAAAAGAAGAATATTGTTAACTAAGTCAAGTTTAAATCAAATATATAAACAAACTGACCAAATATTATATATACATACATATATTAATAAGTAAGATAGGTCAAGAAAAAAGGAAATTTAAAGAATATATAAGAAAACATTAAGAACATTATATTTGTAAAACTAGGATGTAATAATATACGCATATGAATATGTACATTCATAAAAATTAAAATTTTAAATCTCAAAATAAATGTAATGTGTAATGAGACCATTCAGTGGGACTCGACGTGCGTGTGATCTATGTGTACATATTTTTTGATTTATTTCAATTCATATATAAAATAAATTAGTTGCAAGATTTTTTAACGCCTAAAATACATAAATATAAGCTTGTGGTAATTAAAAAAAAAGATAATTAAAATGTAAAAAAAAACAACTAAATGTTTTTAAAAAGCCATACACTTATTTTTTTTAAATTATTTTGTGGTATTTTCTTTCAATGATTTGTGTTTTTGTTATTGTGTTAATAGTAATTATTTTCTATTTGTTTAATTCTTTTAACATAAAAAAAATTTTCCACAAACTAAACGATTTTTTTTAAACTGTTGTTACAGTTGAATTTCATAGAAGGACGAGCGAGAGCCGTTAATGACACGTGGGTCAAGGAGGTGCCGGGTCGTATGGCTTTCTTCAGCTCAGAAGATTCTTATTCGGACGAGCTACCCGTTATTGGTTTGAAAAATGTTGACGATCGTTACTACATGTATGAAAACTATATTGATAAATTTGAATGGTTTATTCGGGGCGATGATGATGTCTACATAGAGCCGCAGAAATTGGAGAAGTTTTTAAGGTCCATAGACAGTTCAAAACCGCGGTAAGATAACAGTTTCATTCCATTTCCATTTACCCCACGCAATCAGTTCGAAGCATCCAAAATTGGGATGCTTCTCCTTCGCAAGGGGGGAGGGATGTTGTGAGTCATTAAAGACAATAACAACAACAACAACAGCAAAATATAAAACAACAGTCAATCAGCAAGAACTACTAAGTGCCGACGGTGCAAACCAATGAAAATAATAAGTAAATAATAATAAAATATAAATAACAATTGCTGACCGCGCAATAGCAGCAACAACAACAGCAACAGTAACAACAGCCGCAGTAGCAACAACATTAAGTATAAAAATTAGTATAAATAGCTGGTAATTTTTAGTCTAAGGGCCTGGTGTACAATTATAATTAATTAAATAAACAGTCTGCGATATCCACGGATCCCTCCAGACTTAATAATAAATAAAAAATAAATAAACAGACTTAATAATAAATAGAAAATAAATAAATAGATTACAACATCAAGTTTAAGATTAGACGTATTCAACACTACACCATCAATATAAAAGGCTACAACACTGGGGGCAACAGACCTATAAAAGGAAACATGCACACATTTATTAATGTTCAGACTTAAGCAATTTAGGCGACACCACTCACAAAGATTATAGAGCTCAGTTTGCATAATTTGGGCATCATGAATCGAGTCTAAAAAATTTTAAATCATCAGCATATAATAAATAATTTGATTTCAAGAAACAACTACCGATATCGTTAATAAAGAAGTTGAACTATAAAGGACTGAGTATACTACCCTGAGGAACACCCAACATTTGCATATAAGGCACAGAACTATAACCTTCAATATTAACGGAACAAGTTCTATTGAACAAGTAAGACGTAATCCAAGTTAAGAAATTAGAATGGAACCCCATTAACTTCATGCGATAATTTATCAAAAGCTTTTGAAAAGTCAGTATAAATCACCTCAACTTGCGCGCCGTTAACCAAGGCCTCTAAACAGTATTCCTTAAATAGCATCAGATTGGTTACAGTAGACCTTCCAGCATAGAAACCATGCTGGTAAGGCGAAATCTAACTATTTGTCAGGAAGAACAGTTTCTTATGAATGATGTGCTCAAAATTTTAGAGACACAAGTTAATTTACTGGACACATCCGCCTAAAAACGAGGGACACAAGGGCTATTTTACTCAACACTCTAGATGGGAATGCTTGAAAATACATTTAATTTTCCTTTTTGATTATCACTACTTTGTATTATTTAAACTATCACTAAGTTTTGGCCGATACTGGTCGCGCTAAATAATTATATTTTAGCTTTAAGATTTGATCACTTATTGTTAGTTCATATTTGAAGATACAATAAATAAATATATGTATTAAAAAAAAAACAAGTTAATTTAGAAATCAGCCTATAACACCTAACGTCGTCTCTCCTTCCATCCTTAAAAATAGGAGTAACTGTCGCATACTTCCATCTATTAATAAATACACCTTCCTTAAGTGACAAGTTGAAACTAAAAGTCAATGCAGGAGTAAAAGACGAGGCAGCCTTCATCAATAAATGAGTACACAGGCCATCAAAATCAGATTTGAACGAGATCTTAGCCTGAATGATTGCTTCAGATACATCGTCCTCAGACAAAATGAAGAAACCCACGTTTAAGTTAGTAAGAGTCCCTGAAGTAGAAATGTTATCTCCAGGTGGTTCGAAGTTAGATTTAAAAAATTATGCAAACAAATTAACGGCCTCTTCGCAAGAGTTAGAAACTATCCCATCCAGCTGAACCATCGAAGGAATATCAGACGATTGTTTCTTAGATTTTACGTAAGACCAGAATGACTTAGGGTTACTTTTTATCTCCTGTTCCTTAGATAAGAGAAATTGTTTATAAAGAAATTTGTTCAAGAAGTTAAATTCACTGCGATAGTGAAAAAACTTGGCTTCAGACCACAGAGGATATACAGAGATGTCACGAGACGGAAGATAATTTGTGTTTTCAGAGGTCTCGCTCTCGCAGTCACTGCGCATTCTTTAACCTTCTTTCGTGGTGGAATTTTTTAGCTTAATTTCATTTTACGCTTTGTAACCTCATTCGCTTGGCGATTTTTGCAAATAAATGGTAAAAATTGATATTTTTAAATGAAAATGCTTCAAATAAGATATGCAATCATTTTAAAACATTATTTAATTGCTTTTTTAATAGTAATAAGCTATTTGACATTGAGTTTTTTGATTCAACACAACAAATTCTTTCATTTAATTTTGTAAAATTGTGTACTTCGTTTACTTGTTCAAATGTATTCTCAGTTTATGCTTTGTGATCTCATTTGCTGTGTGATTTTTGTAAACAAAAGGTAAAAATTAAAATTGGTCAATGAAAATGCTTAAAGTTAAATCAGTAATCATTTGTAAACAAATTTAAATCACTTTTTAATGCCATTAATCTATTTCACATTAAATTTTTTTAATTCAATTCAACAAATTCTTTAATTTAATTTTGTAAATCTGTGTGTATGTACGTATGTATGTACACGTGTTCGTTTCACTAAATACAGATTTTCTCTTGTTTGTTTTGATTATTTTGTTAACATCTTAATAACAAATATACTACAGTTGTCCCTTTCTCGCAGTGACTGCACCACAACTGATTTTAGCTTTTTTCATACGTCAGTTTTTACAACTCTGGTCTAGATTTAGATTTTTGAGACCCCTAGTGTACCATTATAGTTTATATGGCTGGAATATTATTACAGCAGATATCACACACTTTGCATACATATGTACATACATGTACCAACTTTCATAAATTAATACATTTGCCCAAGAACATTATTCAGGAGACATGCATAAGAATAAACAAGAAGCATAAAAGTGAGAAACCACAGAAAATCTCACATAAGGGATAAAAAAATCAAGAAAATATTATTTATAATTGTTTATCAAAGGCTTAAAGTAGCATGGAGGCTACATTAAAAATCTCTGATTAATCATTTATATTAATATTTATATTTAATATTTATATTATATTTATATTAGGAAAAATTCCATTTTTTGTGTTCTATAATAATATTTTCATCTAGGAAATATGGTAAATACCCAGTGAAAAAAAATGGAAGTCATTCTAGCGGAAGTGCACTTTCATTGCTTCCAAAAAATCGATATTTTTAATTTGCCGAGAATGAGCAAAAAACTATGTAGAAGCTTATTTTACAAACACAAAACCTTGTAACTCCTCCATAGTGTTAGAAAATACTCACCAGAATTTAAAAAAAATTTATTTTTTTAAAGAAATTTATGAATTATTTTTGGTCTAAAATTTAAAAGTTATTTGCTTAAATTTACATGAAAACACTGTTTTGGGATTAAATTCGTATAAAAAGAAACGAATTGTTAAAAAAGGCAACTATTTACCCTTTTTCCTAAATGAAAATATTATCATAGAACACAAAAAAGGGAATTTTTCTTAATATCACTTCCAATTCAGTGACCAGGCATCGAAAAAGATAACTTCTTGCAATGACAACCCTATGTAAAAATCATTAGATCGGATCGACATTTGCACTACTTCCGCATCGTAAACTCTACATTTTCATGACTTTTTTGGAGTCTCTTTTTTTACTGGGTAGTTACCTATTTTAACAATTCGTGTCTTTTTATTTGAGTTTAAGCCCGAAACAGTGTTTTCATAAAAATTTAAGCAAATAACTTTTAAATTTAAGACTAAAATTGGTACATAAATTTCTTTAAAAAAAATAAATTTTTTTTTTAATTCTGGTGATTATTTTCTAACACTATGGAGGAGTTACAAGGTTCTGTATGACTAAAATAAGCTTCTACATGATTTTTTGCTCACTCTCGGCAAATTAAAAATATCAATTTTTTGGAAGCAATGAAAATTTAGTTGCACAAGATTGCGTTTAATATTTCTTACTGGGTACTAACGTAAATTTTTATGAAACCAAACACGAGAAATGATTGTTGTGTTGTACAATTGAATTACCTTTGGTAAACACATTTATAAGTATATGAATGAATAGTCATTTTCTGTTTTTCCATTTTTCTATTTAGGTTAGCACGAAGTTATATTACTCTACCTAAGTAAGTATGTTTAAGTCTTCTTGCTTATCTTTTACAATTAATTGTTTTTACTTATTTTATGTACCGTACATTAGCCCGATTCGAAAACTTGTGCAAATGGTATTGCATCATAGCATGTGAAAAATGGCAAGTAAAGATATATCGTCACGTGCCCATGATGATTTAAGTGATACATTTTTAGATATAATTGAACTATAGTGAATTTTAATCAGAAATATTTTCTTATTCGGGCTTAAGTTCAGTAATTTCAATTCTTATTGAATAAAACAATTTTATTAATCAATGTGATTTTCTAAAAAAGAAAAAAGAATTAAACTAGATTTTATAGCTGGGAGAAATACCAATATTTTTCTGTGCATCCAAGCACTTTTTCAGCACCCTAGTCTATCGATCGAAGATTACTAAACCTTCATAATCAGCGTTCCAGTACCTCAAAAACAAACAATCAATCATAAATTACAAAAAAAACCGCAAATAAAAAAACAAAAATAAATTGCCCTTGAGGGATACTCTATATGAGTGCCTGAAATAAAAAAAATTTTGAGGTGAGTTCTAACGGCAGAAATGCCTTTTTTACTGTGAGTTCTGAAGCTCTTAATGAAAACAAGAGATATAATAAATCTAATGAAAGTGTTTTTTTAACAACAAAGCCAATATTTCGTCAGCGATCAACTTTGCTTTGTCCAATGCCAAATAGTAGTGATTCATTAACCTTACAATTGCTTAGTACTTCTTCATATAAGTCAGTAATATCATCCTCTTCAGGCTCGTGTTCATCGCTTCACAAAGTTATCACTACACAAAACAGTAACTCAAAACCCAAAGGTGCAAATCGGAATAACCGTGGTAAAGCGTGGACGAAGCCCGAATACTTTAAAAATTTCATCCGCTATAAAGATGTCTAGGGATAACAGGGCATCCTCAACTTATCGTCAAAACCGCTTTAAATTTTTGCAAGATGAGAACGACAAACCCGATGTATCCTCGAATAAAACATTCAAGCCGCCACCAATCTATATGAAAGAGAAAAATTGAAATGCCTTTAATTAAAATTAATTTCGGTCATTGGTGAGAATAAATTTCACATTGTCCCAATAAAACGTGGCAACATCGATGAAACGAAAATTCAAATTTATGACGAAAAAGATTTCCGCAAAATGGTTTTTCAATTTGAATAAAATAAAACAAGCTTCTACACATACCAGCTTAAGAGCGCTAAAGGCCTGCAAATCGTATTAAGGGGCATAGATTCTTATGGTTTTTCTGAAGAAATAAAAGATGCACTCGTCCTCCAGGGATTTAAGGTAAAGAATATATCTAACATACTTAACAGAGAAAAGGTACCCCATCCCCTCTTTCAAGTTGAACTGGAGCCAAATGATATACAGTTGATAAAACCCTTTAAAATACCTTTTATACAGGAAAATCACAGTTGAAGAGCCACATAAGCGTTAAGGTCCCGTGCAGTGTCATAATTGCCAAGAATATGGCCATACAAAAGCTTACTGCAATTTACCTACAGTGTGTGTTATCTGCGGTGAATTGTACGGTACTGCTAGTTGTGCTAAACCAAAAGATCAAGGGGAAAAATGCAGTAATTGTGGAGGTAATCACACCGCTAACTACAAAGGTTGTCCTGTGTACTCTTTCGTAAAGCAGGCTATGGTGCAAAAACCTATATTAGCTCCAGCCCAAAACACAACCGCTTTCTCGGCCACTTTTGCGCGAATGACCCATCTAGTTACTTCCCGTGTATTGTATGCCGATGCTCGGAAGACAAATTCTATTCGCGCGCAGAAAGTGTCTTCTGCAAACTATCAACAACTTTACAACAAATATGACAAGCATGATGCAAGAAATGCTACAAATGCAGAATACCCTATTTCAAGCATTAATTAACAAGCCATGAACACGTTAAAAATATGTTTCTGGAACTTAAACGGCATTCGCAAACATAAAAATGAACTTGAGTAGTGAACGTGAGGTAGGGCGGTGTTCAACACAATTTCAAAAATGGGCTTGGATGTTATTTCGAGTGGGGAGCCTACTTAAGGGCCTACTGACGAAAAATTCCGCATGTTATTGATTTCGGCGTCATAAAAAGTATTTCTAGGGAATTAATTCACGTGGAAGCTTCCCTAGATCTCTCGCCCGATCACTCTCCCATGATCGTGACAATCTGTAGCCCACTGAGAAGCGCTTTACCTCATCCATATGCCAAGATGATAAATCGTGTTAATTGGCTGGGATTTAAAAAAATATCTTAATAGTCATTGCACGGAAAATATTGCGCTAAGAACAAGAACGATGATATTGAATCTAACATTGACAGTTTTAACGAGAATATTAAAGAAGCTTCTGAATATGCCTCTACCTCCCATCCGCATACTGGGTTTAATAAAATTTATTCCAGGGATATTGAACATCTCGTGTGTCAAAAAAGAAGAGCTAGAAGGGAATGTCAACAGAACAGATCACCCCAACATAAACTCAGCCTTAAGGAATGTACTAAACGACTCCAAGAGTTGCTTGCATCTGAAAAAACTGCATCTTTTAAAAATTATCTGGAAGGTCTTGATGTCACACCAGCAGCTTATTACTCTTTGTGGCGCGAATTAAAGTTTAACACTTTCTTTTGAATTAAAAAACATATTTTCTTAACTCGGATGAGTTATTCTTAGTTCTTATGCTAATAATAAACTGACTTACAATTTTGAAATATCTTTCTTATATACTAAAAATATCTTTCTTACATTTAAGTATTAGAATAAAATATATCTTTGTTTTTAGGTAATAAAACATATCTTTGTTTTTTAGGTAACTTCTTTGTTAGTTAAACAACATTGAACATGATTTATTTCTTATCTTAGTATTTAAGAAAATATTTAAAATTACATATCCATAAAAAGTGTTTTTTGTATCATGACGATGCATGATCATTACTTATTATTGTGTGTGTGTTTGAATGTGCTAAAAAACTTAAGAGTGTCAACACAATGTTTGTGGTGCGGTGCGATTTCCCGTTGCGGGAGAGAAGACGAGCGCTAGCAATACTTGTCATTGTTTGTTTAAATTTTCGTTAATTTTTTTGTGCATAAATTTTTATAACTAAAAAAAAATAAATTCAGTGAAGTGAGACTTTGACCCGCGCACAAAGGGTTCCGTACAGGCACGATATATGTAATTCAATACAAACAATATAAACTGTAGTTTTGGCATTTTTTTCGTTTTTGAGTTTTTACGGTTTTAAGCGTTTTTTTAGTTTGGAGGTTTTTTGAATTTATTGGCGCTTTCTGAGTTTTGACACTTTTTTTCACGTTTTGGCGATTTTTTTTTGGTGTTTGAAGTTTTTTTAATTTTGGCAGGTTTTATTATTTTGGCGTTTTTTTATTTTGGCGATTTTTTTAATTTTGGCGATTTTTTTTAGTTTTGGCACTTTATTTTCGTTTTGAGGATTTTTTTCGGTTTTTGGAGGATATTTTAAATTTTGGCGATTTTTTTCGTTTTGGCGTTTTTTTTTTAATTTGGGGATTTTTTTTTAATTTTGGCGATTTTTCTTCATTTTGACGATTTTTTTTTTCACATAAACAATTATTTTGGTTTTGGCGCATTTTTCGCGTTTTGGCGATTTTTTTCGGTTTTTGGCGTTTTTTTCATATTGGCGATTTTTTTTCATTTAAACGATTTTTTCGAATTCGGCGATTTATTTTAGTGCTAGATTTTTTTTTTATTTTGTAGATTTTTTTTTGATTTGGCGATTTTTATTAAATTTTTGGCGATTTGTTTCAGGTTTTGGCGATTTTTTTCGGTTTGGCGATTTTATAATTTTCGAATTTTTTGGTTTTACCGTTTTTGAAAATTTCAAGAGTTTACCTCTTACGGTTTCGAAGATATAGCAAGTTGTCAAAATTACATAGTCAAAATTCCATTAACTGATGGACCACCCTTTAATTAAATTTTTTTAATATTTTAATGTTTATTGTTGTAGTCTATATAAAAATACACTAATTTTACAAATTTCAAGTGTCAATATACATATGTACATACAATTGTATGTATATTACATGATATTTTAACATTTTTCGCCGCTCGTTTTGGAGCACCCTTTAATTTCTAATTCTCATGTATTTGTTGTTGTAGTGGCCAAGGTTCTACATACTCTGTTCAAATTTCAGGTCCGTAGCTCTTACGGTTCCTGAGAAAATACCGTGTGACGGACAGACGGACAACCTAGCGAAAACAATAGGGTTCCTTTTTCACCTTTGGTGTACGGAACCCTAAAAATTATTAATATTTTATACATTCGCAGATATATTTGATATATTTTTTAAACTTTTATAATCTATGACAAAAATGTTTCAACTTCAAAATCATGTCTTTTTAGGGTTCTGTACACCAAAGGTGAAAAAAGGAACCCTATTGTTTTCGCTACACTGTCTTGAAATTTTCAAAAACGGTAAAACTAAAAAATTCGAAAATTATAAAATCGCCAAACCGAAAAAAATCGCCAAAACCTGAAACAAATCGCCAAAATTAAAAAAAAATCGCCAAATTAAAAAAAATCGCCAAAACGAAAAAAATCGCCAAAATTTAAAATAAACGCCAAAAACCCAAAAAAAATCCGCAAAACGAAAAAAAAGTGCCAAAATAAAAAAAACGCCAAAATAATAAGAATTGCCAAAATTAAAAAAACTTCAAAAACCAAAAAAAACGCCAAAACGTGAAAAAAGTGTCAAAACTCAGAAAGCGCCTATAAATTCAAAAAACCCCAAACTAAAAAAAACGCTTAAAACCGAAAAAACTCAAAAACGAAAAAAATGCCAAAACTATAGTTTATATTGTTCGTATTGAATTACATATCTAGTGCCTGTACGGAACCCTTCGTGCGCGGGTCAAAGTCGCACTTCACTGAATTTATTTACAATAATGTTGTGAACATAGCCAATTATTCAAAAACTATGGAAACGTCATCAAGAGAAAGAGTATTAAAAACTGAGAGAATAAGAAACTCCGCAATGAAAATAAAATAGATTTTAATTTTATTCCGTGCCGCATTGCGGGTTTTTACTTCAAAAACGGATGGAAAACAGCTCCGAAATAAATAATCGTTACATTGTGTTCAGACTCTAAAACACCCGTTGAGTGTCAGCCACCTCTGCGCACATCTACCGGAGGTTGGGCAAGAAGCGTTACTGAAAAAGGTAACATATTTGCTGAGCATTTAGAATCCGTATTTACTCCAAACACAGGTACCGGTGTTGCTGATTTGCAGAGTGTAGTTGCTCTACCCCTCGACCCTTAAAATTTAAGATGTGTGATGACCAAAAACTAATTGCCGAACTTAACCCGAAAAAAGTTCCCGGTATTGATGGAATTAGTAACCAGATGCTGATTAAGTTACCTCGTAATGTAATTAGAATCCTGTTATTAATTTTTAATGCCATTTTACGACTGGAGTATTATTCAGACTGCTGGAAGCTTGATAATGTTAAAATGATTCAAAAGCCAGGTAAAGATCTTACCAAGGCTGAGTCATATAGGCCAACAAGCTTACTGTCAACAATTTCAAAACTTTTTGAAAAGCTACTCCTGACAAAATTGTCTTTAATTTTAACTGATAGTGGTTGCTTATCGGACCATCAATTTGGTTTTAGAAGCCAGCATAGCACCATTGAGCAAACGCATAGGTTGGTTCAATTTATAAGAAAAACATTTTAGGAAAAGAAGTATTGTTCTGCCGTGTTTATTGATGTTTCTCAGGCATTTGATAAAGTGTGGCACGAAGGCCAGATATTGAAATTGAAGACATACTGACCAATAAATATTTTGGAAAGTTACATTGTTGCCCGAAAATTTACAGTTGTGGAAGGACACTTTATGAGTATGCCTGAAACTATCTCATCCGATGTGCCACAGGGGAGTATACTGGGGCCAGTTTTATATTTGATTTATACTTGTGATATGCCTGTGAGCAGTAGTATCTACACTTCTACATTTGCCGACGATACAGCCTGCCTTAGTATGCACGAAAACCCTAATGATGCATCCCGCAAACTCCAGGAACACATTAGCCAGATGAAACTATGGTTAAACTTATGGAGAATTAAGTTAAATGAACAAACGTGTGTTCAAGTAACATTTACCTTACTAAGAGAGACATGTTCCGCCATTCGCATTAATAACCAAGTTGTTCCTCAACATTCACATGTGAAATATCATGGTATACACTTTGATTGACGGCTTACATCGAAACATCACATTGACTCTAAGTTACCTCAAATGAAGCTAAAATTAACTCAGGTACATTGGCTGATTGGCAGAAATTCAACACTCAGCCTAGACTGCAAACTTTTAATATACAAGTCCCCTTAAAAAGCAATATGTTGCTACGGAATTCAGCTATGGGGCAATGCTTCAGCTTCAAATATTGAGAAAATCCAACGAAGGCAAAACAAAAGTTTACCTTTGATAACATTTGCTCCATGGTACATTAAAAATTCAAATATATATCGTGATTTAAATATGCCACTACTGACTGAAGAAATTGCAAAAAACGCAGGCAAATATCTAACAAAACTTGAGTCACATCCTAATCCGCTTGCTCGTAATATTTTGAACTTTACTAGACACATTCGCTTAAAAAATAGAGATACAAGGGCTCTAATACTAAACACTCTGGATGAAGCTGCTTGAAAATACTTTTTTTTGCCTATCACTACTTATGTTTCATTAATAACTATCACTAATTTATGTCTGACATTGGTCGGGCCTACTAACTATATTTTAGATTTAAGATTTGAAAACTTATTGTTAGTTCATTTATGAAGATACAATAAAAAAATCAGCGTTCGAAAAACACTAGTTGTTCCTTTTAACTGCATATGTGTTATTCAGAATATTTACAACTAACTTTAGTGTTATTTGTTTATTAATAATTATCAGCCCGTTCAAATCATAAATAAAGAAGCAAATAAAGTTCGAATTATTTAAAATTAACTACAATAAATAGCCATGGGCCTGTGACAAAAATTAAATAAGTATACTTAATAGTAACAAACCCAAAAAGTTTGTCTTAAGTATAACAAAAATAAGCATAATTAGTAAAGAACAAACGACAATGGCAAGACTGTTGTTAACTTAGAGATGGTAAAATTGAGCTTTGAAAATTAAATTTTTTAAAGTCTTAAAGTCTTATTTTATTTATGCTGTCAGTTACAATTACTGAACAGTTTTTTGATTTTCACAAGTTGTACCGAAAGAGAGCAGAATGAAAGAGAAAAACTAACGGCTTCTATAAGATTTCTATAAACAAAAAAGAGTTAGCTGATTTGTAACAGAACATAAAGTAAAAACTAATCCTGCATTTAGGCTTATACCCACACAAACCAAATTTGGCATTCGAAACGAATGCCAAATGAAAAAAATCGCCAAAAAATATTAAACGCGAAAAACCGAAAAAAATCGCCAAAACCAGAAAAAGTGTTAAAACTAATAACATTGCCAAAATGAAGAAAAACTCCAAAAACCGAAAAAATCGCCAAAACAAAAAAAAATCGCCTATATGAAAAAAGTCGTCAAAATAAAAAAAATGCAAAAATAAAAAAACTTCAAAAACGAAAAAAAAATGCAAAAACTATATTTTATATAGGCTAAAGTTCGTAATGAATTACATATCTCGTGTCCGTACGGAACCGTTCGTGCGCGGGTCAAAGTCACACTTCACTGAATTTATTTTAACCTAGCGCCTCAACCATTATCAACTGAAAACGTAAGCAGTAGAATATCAAATTGTCAACCGTCAATAGGTGAAACTATTGGTCCGGCTTTTTAAAGTGATACTAAACCGCAGCTGCTACCATCTCCTGTAACATCAGATCAATCTAATCAGCACCCCATTTGTACTAAAAGATCCGCTCGCAGAAAGCAACCTCCAGTCTGGACTCCATAATATAATTTTTTTTAAAAAGGGAGACTTAAATCAAATATATTTGATTGCGATTGAAGAAAACAATAGTGCTAGTGAAAGCGATAATATTTCCGACGACAAGGATCCAACAATGGACGTGGACGATTATGACATTCAACCAGAGGATAGAAGAGGCCGTACGCAATTGATAACACCACGTCTTTCAGCCGCTCTGGATGATGCTAAGGTTTCCGATAGAAAAGCAATACATATAATAATGGCAGTGGCCAGTGTTGCCAAGACGGCGGTTTTCCCGCTATATATGACTGTATTTTGTTGTCATTAGCGGCAAGTCTATTTAAAAAACCACCAGCGGGAATTTTAGCGGAAGAATTTCTTAGTTGACATATTTTGAGCGATTTTCTGAAACTTATAAAGAATATATTGAATCAAAATACAGTATTTTTAACACGGCTATGCGACACGTATCCCCTTATTTATGTTGAGTTTTTTTTCATATTAACACGTACAGCGAAAAGAAACTCATGACATTTTTTTGCAAATAAAAAATGTTCATATTGTGGTCGTGTAGTATAATGTAAAACTTTAAGAGGTTGAAAATAAAAACATACCTAATTCTTTTCGTATTAAAAAAACTAGTAAAAAATCTTCAGACAAACTAAAAACAAACCGAAAACTGGGTTATTGGACCAGTGAGTATGAGGCAAACATAATATCAACCAAAATCTCTCAAAACAAAAACTTTGTCTGAATAATTTGTTTTTGATTAGAGACTTTTTTTATTGAAAGTTTCCTTCGAAATTAAACTTCAAGCCAATGAGAATTGAGCAACAGAGTTTATTTTATCAATACTATTTTTTAATTTCAGATAGTCAGGAAATCAGGAAATTTTAACAATAGTTTACAAATACTTCAAGCAAAACGGCAAGACATTATTCCACACGTGTAGAATAATCAGGGTCTATCGCAGAAAATATCAGATACTTAATCAGCTTAAACATTAATATTAATAGATGGAATACTCCCTTGGGTTCTAATTTTTCCTGGTTTGATGTTTGGGTATGGAAACTCTGCATGAAATAAAATACCTACTTAAAGAGTATGCTGAGTTTTGCTTACAAATATTGGGGAAATATGAGATTCCGACATACATATATCCATGTATATATACATAATTACATTACATATACATATTTTATAAAATGTATCTTACCAATAAACCATAAAAAAGACATATGTTGGTTATAAAAAATTCAGCGGTTATATTAGCGTTTATTTTTATTCAGCTGACGGTTTTTAGCGGGTTTTCAGAAGCTATATGGTGGGAAATGCCTACAACATTTTGGCAACACTGGCAGTGGCAGAAGCCTTGCGTGTCAACGTTGATGAGCATGTTGTCAATCGAACGTCTCTCCAAAATTTACGAAGAAAGCACCGTGAAAAAGAATTTGAGAAGATTCAGGCCGAGTTCGTCGAAGACGTAATTTACTTTACTTTTCGTTTAATTTTAATTATATATATTTTTTTTTCCGTAGATAAATAGTGCACAATCATTAGTTGTTCATTGGGATGGCAAATTAATGGAAGCAATAGTTGGTAAAAAAAAGTTGAGCGAATCGCAATTCTCGTCAGTTATAAAGGCACCGCAAAATTTCTCAGTGCAGCAATTGTAGAACC
This sequence comes from Tachina fera, assembly GCA_905220375.1. NCBI lineage: Eukaryota > Metazoa > Arthropoda > Insecta > Diptera > Tachinidae > Tachina > Tachina fera. Next base: position 31,704,813 of record LR999966.1, on the reverse strand, counting down.
CGCCACGTGAGAATATTTCGAGCGCTGTTCGTAATGCTTTAATTAGTTGGAATATCATTGATCGCGTTGGTGCCATGAGTTTCGACACTACTTCTTCAAACACTGGTCCTAACAATGGTGCAATCGCATTCTTACAACAATATTTACAGCAGAAATTAATCAAATGTCGTCATCATATTTTCGAAATTGTCTTGAAAAGTGTTTTTGACTTGAAATACTCAGCGACCAGTGCACCCGAAGTTCCTATTTTCAATCGATTTGCGGAAGCTTGGGACAATCTCAATCAAACTTCATTCAAATGCGGTCTCGACGACGAAATTTTCCGTTCAAAAATAAGCGAAGAGGATTGTGATGAAGTCAAACATGTCTGCTATAAAATTTACAAAAAGATCAAATTCGCGCTGATTATAAAGAATTTCTACAGCTCACAGTCACATTCCTTGGTGGAAACGGTGGCAATTTTCGGACGTGTAGTTCAACGTCCCATGCAAGGTTTATGGGAAAAGCAATTTATTGCATGAAAATATTTCTTTTTCGCGAACAATTCAAATGCACAGATAGACAATTGAGCACGCTGCGAGATGTTTGTATTTGTCAAAGTTTGGTATGGATGCCCAAATGACATCACAGCTTCAAATCAAGATCTACAATTTGTAAAGGACTCGATCGCATACGCTGAAACAGATGCAGCAGTGTCCAACATAGTTCTATCAAAAATCAAAAACCATTTGTGGTATCTAGCACCAGAAAACGTTGCTTTAGCATTTTTTGATCCTTCCGTTTCAGATGAAGCAAAGCGCAAAATGATCAAATGTCTCCAATCAAGTGAACCGAACGTAAACCTATTAGAAAACCGTCGAATTGCAAACGTTGAAGTTTTACGTTCCAGTTCATTGAGCGATTTAGTATCATAAAAAACAAAATATTTTTTCACTGCATTTGGTTTGTCTGCCTGTTTTTTGGAAAAAGATCCATCGTTATGGGAAGATGATGACTATCAAGACGCTTTGGACTTTTGTCGTAATTTGTTCGTCGTAAACGATGCTGCCTAACGCGGCGTCAAATTCATGAAAGATTACATTCGAATCTTAAAAAATGACGAAAATCAAAAACAATTGGTATTTCAGTTCGTCGAGTCATATCGTCAGAAATTCCCTTCACATAAGAAATCCACACTCACTTAAATTTGCCTGTATTTAGTATTTTTCAGCTATAAAATTGTCTAACTTTGATATTTTTAATTAAATTTTGGATTTATAAAGCTCGTTGAAATGGTAATTTAATTGGCAATTCAATTAAATATTAAAAATCAACAACTAAAACTAGTTTTATGTATTAAAATTTAAGTATTTCAATAAAAACATTGATTTTTTCCATTTATTTCGATTTTTCAAACTTTAAGTCTTGGGCGGCAGGCTCAAACGTTCTCCGATCGCTACCAAATTTTAATGCTAAGCATTTGGTATCAAAAGAAAACTTTTTCCGCCCAGCAATCGGAAATCTATTTTTAGTGGCCAGTCTAATGTACATATGTACATATACCTACATTATATACATATATGCATGTTGCGGCCCACAACGGGTTATCAACAAAACAATTGTTTCTATTTATTTAGGTCAATTCATAAGTCCCAAGTTGCATTTTTATTATTTAATTCACTTGCACTCTATTTAGTCAAGCATAATTCAAAACGTTGCATTTTTCATTTAATTATATAATTTTAAACTCAAGCTATTTTGTTCTTGCATTTATTAAATGTTCCAATTAATTGTAACATTTTAGTTCCGCATATTATGCATTTTTATACCCTTTACCAAAAAATGGTAAGAGGGTATATATATGTTTGTCATTCCGTTTGTAATTTCTACAATATTAATAAGAGACACATAAAGTATATATATTCTGGATCCTTATGCATAGGGAAGACGAACAAGAGATGTCCGTCTGTCTGTACGTGAAATCGGTTTTCCCAAGCTCCCAGAACAGCTAGAGACTTCGTTCTTGGACTGGTGTGTCAGAAATTTTCCGAAAAAATTTTCTATTGAAAATCAGCAAAATCGAGCAGACGGTTTCAGAGCTGGAAAACTCATATTCAATATTCCCATAGAAAATAACTACCGAAAACAAGTTTTTATTACTTTTTTATTAAATTAACTTATAATTATACTTCGGATGAATAAAATTGGTATTTATAATTAAAAAAAATTTCGAATTTAACAAATTAAATAAAACGTTTCCAGGGTTGGACAACTTTAACTTTTTTTCTAATAATTAAACATATTTCATGTTTTAGGAAGAAGGCTATTTTCTCAGGAACGGTAAGAGCTACGGGTCTGAAATTTGGACAGTGTATGTAGAACTTTGGTCGCTACAACAAAAAATATATAAAAGCTAAAAATTAAAGGGTATTCCAAAATGAGCGGCGAAAACTTTTAAAATTCCATGTAATATACATACAATTGTATTATGTATGTACATATGCATATTGACACTTGAAATTTGTAAAATTAGTGTATTTTTATATATGCTACAACAATTAACACTGAAATTAAAAAAATTTTAATTAAAGGGTGGTCCATCAGTTAATGTAATTTTGACTAGTAATTTTAACAAATTGCTATATCTTGGAAACCGTAAGAGCTAAACTGTTCAAATTTTCAAAAACGGTAAAACTAAAAAATCCAAAAATTATAAAATCGCCAAAAATTTAAAAAAAATCGCCAAAACGAAAAAAATCGCAGAAATGAAAAAAAAGCTAAAATTAAAACAAACGCCAAAAACCGAAAAAAATCGCCAAAACGAGAAAAACGTGTCAAAACTAAAAATAAATTTCCATAATGATCAAAAAACGCCAAAAACCGCAAAAATCGCCAAAACAAAAAAAAATGCTTATATGAACAAAAATCGCCAATAATTAAAAAAAATCGCCTAAATGAAAAAATATCGCCAAAACGAAAATAAAACGCCAAAATTAAAAACAAAACGCCAAACACTGAAAAAATTCGCCAAAACAAAAAAAAATTGCCTATGTGAACAAAAAATCGCCAAAAATTAAAAAAATCGCTTATATAAAAAAAAATCGGCGAAATCAAAAGAAATTCCAAACCGAAAAAAAAATCGCCAAAATTAAAAAAAAAACGCAAAAAATCGAAAAAAATCGCCAAAACGAGAAAAAAGTGTCAAACAAAAAAAATTCCCACAATGAAAAAAATCCTCAAAAATCGCCAAAACAAAAAAAATTCTTATATGAACTAAAATCGCCTAAATTAAAACAAATCGCCAAAATCAAAAAAATCGCCAAAACGAAAATAAATCGCCAGAACAAAAAAAATGCCTATATGAAAATAAATCGCCAAAACAAAAAAATGCCTTTATGAAAAAAAATCTCCAAAAATTAAAAAAATCGCTTATATGAAAAAAATCGGCAAAATCAAAAAAAACGCCAAAACGAAAAAAAATTGCAAAAACCGAAAAAAAATCGCCAAAACGAGAAAAAAGTGTCAAAACTAAAAATAAATTTCCACAATGACAAAAACACGCCAAAAATCGCAAAAATCGCCAAAACAAAAATAAACTTATATGAACAAAAATCGCCAAAAATTACAAAAAATCGCCTAAATGAAAAAATCGCCAAAATCAAAAAAATCGCCACAACGAAAATAAATCGCCAAAATTAAAAAAAAAGCCAAACACCAAAAAAAATGGCCAAAACAAAAAAAATCGCCTAAATGAAAAAAAATCGTCAAAATCAAAAAAATCGCCAGAACGAAACAATCTCCAAAACTAAAAAAAGTCCAAAATTAAAAAAAACGCCAAAAACCGAAAAAATCGCCAAAACCAAAAAAATTGCTATATGAAAAAAATCGCAAAAAAAGCACCAAATTAAACATAATGCCTAAAACCTAAAAATTGCACAAAAAGTATGAATTTTTTTCACAAAATTAATATGTACCTACATATCCCTCTGCTTATGTATGTATCTCTATACTACATAAACGCACTTTGGTAAAGGGTATATAAGATTCGGCACAGCCGAATATAGCACTTTTACTTGTTATAACTTATTATTATTGTATGATTATGTTATTTAGTATATGTATAAGACCAGCAGTTCAATAAAGAAATGATCAGTTACATCATAACAGATCGAAACTCAATCATTTAGATACTTTTCCTGATTCAAGTGCTAGAAGAAGGTAAACTTTAATTACAATTTAGTGCCAGCCCAAATTTATGTGTTTGGTCTGATTATCACTAAAGACCAAGGATCATTGGTGACCCCGACGTGATTTCAAGGGTCCTGAAACATAAAAAACAACTCAGCATATACAAATCCTCAGGGCATCTTAAGTTCAAAGGCGTGCTCCTGTCAAGGATAAGTTTTAACATCATTCATAAACCCATCATGGCTACCATAAAGAGCTAGTGAAGATGCAAGACGACGTGGCGATAGAAATTAATAAGTTAATTGCTAACGCAAAAAAATGCCCAAGGAAAGAAGAACTCTGGAGTACTACTAACGGAAGGCCCAGGAGTTGGCCCTCTAATGGCAAACATTTGAGAAAAACGACAATACGATTCGGAGAACAGCATCGGTTACACAAGAGCATCCATATATACAAAGTGGCTGATATGAAAAAATTGGCCAAAGGCACAGTGAGGCCATAGAAGAGATTGAAGCTGCCATGGTAACACTAAGGTCATTAGCAGGCACTTCAAGCAACACGTCAGACCACAAACATCCAAGGTTGCAAGCAGAAAGACACGGATTAGTAATGAAGCTACCAAGTTGGATGAACTGCTGGAAGAATATGCCGGAATTTCCACTAATACATTAAACTAAGGAATATCGATAGTCACATCAACACCATGCAACAGCTAGATGGAAAAATTTGTGCCAATAACTTAGAACACGACCTCAACCAATACATGTTAGAAGAAACCGTCATTGAGGACAAGTACATTAAGGTCCAAGAAAGACAAGAGGTAACCGTATCACCAACTCAACAAGAATCTTCAGTCCACCTACCGAACGTAACAATACCACACTTTTATGGAAACTACTTGCAATGGCGTAGATTCTATGAGCTATTCAATGAAATTATTCATAAGAACTTTATGCCGGCAATAAAGAAAATGTGGTTCTTGAAAACTAATGTGAAGGGTGAGGCTCAGAAACTTATCCAACACCTATCGTTAACTGAAGCAAATTATACAACAGCATGGCATTTGCTTCAAAAAAGGTATAATAACATGAGAGTTTTGACATTCACGTTACTAGATAAACTCACAGGGCAAAGCAAATGATCGGAAAATCCATCTGCTTCTGCAATTAAAACCTTGCACGATAACATACAACATACATACATACATACAGCACTCAACAATTTAGGGGTAGACACAAACTCATGGGGCCCTATAGTCCTTCACATAGTCATGAATAAGCTAGATAAACGAACGTACATGTTGTATGATCAATCAGTCTTGCCACAAAGACGTATTCATCCGCAGCTGCAAGTTCAATCAAAAGGGACAAGAAATGCGGCTATTGCAACGAAAACCTGCATCCATTATACAGATGTCAAAGGTTTATAGGTCAGTCAATAGACAAAAGACTGCAGTACATAAAAACGAACAAATTATGTATAAATTGCCTCAAACCAGGCCATGTTGCCAAAATGTGCCCATCACAACATTGCACCAAATGCGAGCAAAAACACAATACATTGGTGCAAATTGATCAATTCATGTCGGAAAACGCACAGCAGAGCGTCAAGAAGACTCCCGCTCCATCAACAGTGGCATGTCTGCAGCATCTGGTACCCAACAGGGTTATGTATTATTGGCAACTGCTCGAGTCAGAATACAGGGTAACAATGGACAAATCGGTGAGCTTAAGGCACTACTGGACTCCGGTTCTCAGATCAACATTGTGACCAACAGACTAGTGAAATGCTTAAACATTAAGCCTGCAGAAGCTATCATACGGATAGAGGGCATCGGAAGTCAATCAAAGAAGTCTAATCAACGTGTTAATGTGAGTCTCCAGTCAACAACAAGTGAGTACAAAACTTGGCTCGAGGCCTTCGTTCTTCCCAGTATAATCCCTGTTTGGCAATCAAGGGATTTTAATCACTCATTATGGCTGATTCCAGAGAACATCCAGCCCGCTGACCATGAGTTTAGCAAGGGTGGTAACATAGATGTACTTCTGGGAGCCGAATATTATTTTGAACTGCTGACTTCCGGCAAAATTCATTTAAATAATGATCTACCAATATTACAAAACATAAAATTATGTTGGGTTGACAGACACAATCTTCAAAGCAGCTTCTCTAATCAGCTTAACTTTATTTTTTAGGGTTCCGTTCACCAAAGGTGAAAAATGGAACCCTATTGTTTTCGCTACGCTGTCCGTCTGTCCGTCTGTCCGTCACACGGCATTTTCTCAGGAACCGTAAGAGCTACGGACCTGAAATTTGGACAGAGTATGTAGAACCTTGGCCACTACAACAACAAATACATGAGAATTAGAAATTAAAGGGTGCTCCAAAACGAGGGACGAAAAATTATAAATCTCATGTAATATACATACAATTGTATGTACATATGTATATTGACACTTGAAATTTGTAAAATTAGTGTATTTTTATATAGACTACAACAATAAACATTAAAATATTAAAAAATTTAAATTAAAGGGTGGTCATTCAGTTAATGCAATTTTGACTATGTAATTTTGACAAATTGCTATATCTTGGAGACCGTAAGAGGTAAACTCTTGAAATTTTCAAAAACGGTAAAACTAAAAAATCCGAAAATTATAAAATCGCCAAACCAAAAAAAATCGACAAAATTAAAAAAAAAATTCTAGAACTAAAATAAATCGCCAAATTCGAAAAAATCGTTTAAATGAAAAAAAATCGCCAAAAACCGAAAAAAATCGCCAAAACGCGAAAAATGCGCCAAAATCAAAATAATTGTTTATGTGAAAAAAAAAATCGCCAAAAAGAAAAAAAAAATCGCCAAAAATTAAAAAAAAAATCGCCAAATTTAAAAAAAAATCGCCAAAATTTAAAATAAACGCCAAAATAATAAAAATTGCCAAAATTAAAAAAACTTCAAAAACCAAAAAAAAATCGCCAAAACGTGAAAAAAAGTGCCAAAACTCAGAAAGCGCCAATAAATTCAAAAAACCCCCAAACTAAAAAAACGCTTAAAACCAAAAAAACCCAAAAACGAAAAAAATCCCAAAACTATAGTTTATATTGTTCGTATTGAATTACATATCTCGTGCCCGTACGGAACCCTTGGTGCGCGGGTCAAAGTCGCACTTCACTGAATTTATTTTTCATTTACATTGCAACTCATCAGCCAAAAAAGGCTGAGGGATGCAAAAAATGGCCACTCAATTTGTGTTGATGAAGAGGATTATTTGTTGCAGCTGAATGACTGACTAACTGACTGGCTGACTTACCGACTGATTGTGTAACTCAGTAATGCTACAACTTCAATTGTTGGAAAACTAAACAAGAAGGCCAGCAAAACTGCAGTATGTGTAGTGTATGGTGAACATGAAACAAGTGACACAAGCGAATTGTTACAACAGTTTTGGATTGTAGACAACTTTGAATCAAGCAGTGAATTTACAATTGAGGAGCAATTTTGTGAAACTCAATTCACACAAAATACATCAAGAAATCAAGACGGACGTTTTATTGTCAGACTACCATTCTCAAATAATCCAAGTGCTCTAGGTGAGACAAATAGCATAGCAATCTCAAGATTTCATACGTTAGAGCAATAACTAAGTAGAGACAAGGACCTGAGATCCCAAAAACATTGAGTTCATTGATCAATACGAGGCACTGGGCCACATGATTCGCATCAATGACGTTGAGGTCCCATCACCCCACTTTTATATTCCTCATCATTGTGTGCTAAAACCAGAAAGTAGCACCACCAAGCTTCGTGTGGTATTCGATGCCTCGGCAAAATCCGCCTCAGGACTATCGTTGAATGACATTTTACACATCGGTCCTGCTACGCAAGGCGACCTATTCGGCATGTTACTACGTTTTAGAATGCCAAGAGTCGTATTTTGCACGGACATTGAGAAAATGTACCGCCAAGTTTTAGTTCATCCAGCGGACCGTAATATGCAATTAGTCCTTTGGAGAAGGAATCTAGCCGAAGCTATTTCAACGTACATGCTGAATACAGTAACGTATGGAACATCCTCAGCACCGTTCCTTGCAACAAAGTGCTTACAACAATTGACCAAAGAAAACATGGAAAGATACCCGCTAGGGTCGTATACATTAAAAAATAATTTATATGTGGATGACGGCAGATACTCTAAGCACAGCAATTCAGATACAGCAGGAACTCACACAATTACTCCACGAAGCCGGACTCAACCCAAGAAAATGGTGTGCAAATCATTCTCAACTACCAAAGGGTATTCCTCTGGAAGATCTGGAAGTTAATTTAGACTTCGACAATTAGTCAACTAAGGTGCTGGGATTAACATGGAATCCAAATTCAGATCAGTTTTTTCTGAAGACAAACATCCAAGACAGCCGAAAAATAACTAAGTGTTCAATTGTATCCGATGTGGCAAAACTTTTCGATCCATTGGACATTGCAGGGCCAGTAAAAGTGGCTACAAAATGCTTTATACAGAAACTGTGGGTAACTGTTATGTGCAAAATCTCGAGTTGCTTCATTAAAAAGGTTGACGCTGCCGAGACTAGAACTATGTGCTGCTATTCTAGGGGCAATGCTAGCCACGAGAATAAGAAAGGAGCTTCACCTTGAAGGTCATACATATTTCTGGTCCGACTCAGAAATAGTACTTCACTGGATTAATTCACAACCATCATCACTGCACGTTTGTAGCAAATCGAATCACCAAAATACAAGAATTAAATATAAGCACCCAATGGCGACACGTCAGCTCAAACCCCAGGTATTGGGCGAATGCGCCATATGGTTCTACGGGCCAAGTTTTCTTCATGGCAACGAAACCAATTGGCCTAAAAATTAAATAAAAAGCGACAACCACCCACCAATCGACTGGACTGGAAGACAATATATACAAGATAAATCTCATGACTCCTTCATGTGCCTTCAAAAAATAGTAGCCTACATGCAGCGATTTATTATAAATATCAAAATATCAAATGACAGTCGGCCATCAACTAAGCTACTCACCCGTCATGAGCTAAGCTCTGCAATGCATCTGATAGTTAAAGCCATACAAATAGCTGATTTTAAGCAAGAAATCATGAGACTACAGAACAACAAGGAAATAAATAATTCGAGTTCTATATATACACTGTCCCCCTTTCTTGATGAACATGGCGTGTTACGAGTTGGAGGAAGGCTAGAAGCCTCAAACATTTCATATAACGCCAAACATCCAATACTGCTTCCACATAACGATCCGATCACAAAACTAATAATGGAAATGGTCCATCTTGACAACTATCACTGTGGTCCTCAAGCAATGTTGGCAATATCCAGACAGCAGTTTTGGATTGTCAAGGGAAAATCAGTGATAAGAAACATCGTCCAGAACTGTGTGCGATGCACAAGATCGAAGCCAAGGTTACTAAATCAAGTTATGGGTGAGCTACCGGCAAGCAGAGTAACTCCAGCTCGCCCATTCATAAAATAAGGAGTGGATTACTGAGGACCATTCTGGGTCCACTACAAGATAAGAGATAAAAGACCGCACAAGGTGTATGTAGCGGTATTCATTTGTTTCGCTACGAAGGCTGTTTACTTAGAGGTAGTGACTGACCTTACCACTGAAGCATTCATTGGAGCCTTCAAGAGGTTTATACCACAAATTTTGTTGGCGCCCGAAATCAGCTAGACGAACTAAGCATGGCCATATTTGCTGAGACTTCGCAAGAGGTGATTGTTCGAGCATGTAGTAACGATGACATTGAATTCGAATTCATACTACCGAGAGCACCTCACTTTGGCGGACTATGGGAAGCAGCAGTCAAATCTGCAAAGCATCTGTTGTTAAGAAGGGTGTCAACAGCGTCACTCACGCATGAGGAATTCGAAACAGTTATAATTGAAGTCGAAGTAATTTTAAACTCGCGACCAATCACCCCATTATCAACGGACCCTAACGATTTAACGGCATTAACACCAGGACATTTTCTACTTGGAGAAACATGGGTTCTCGACGCGTTGGTCAGCAGAATATTTACATAGCTTGCATGAGAAACGGAAGTGGAAAACAACATGTGAAAATGTGCGTGAGAGTCAAATGGTCATCATAAAGGAAGACAATATACCTGTTATGAATTGGCCTCTCGGCAGAATTCTCAAAACTTACAAGGAAGATGATGGCAAGGTTCGGGTGGCAGACATAAAAACGTCCTCTGGTATAACAAAAAGACCTATTCACAGGCTAGCTCCGCTCTTTCATGACGAAGGTCCAGTGGAGACTGAACCATCAACTTATGTTAAAAGGGCATCTACGCGCTTCTACCGAAGATCCAAATAGTACCCCATCAAATAGGGTTAAACTTATCACCAGCCCAATATTACTCGCTATGATACTTACAGTTCTACTCATCCCTGTCGCCATAGGATTATATTTTGAAGGGATCGGAACAGCTAAATTGGTCACCGCTGAATGGAAATTAATGGTATTTTATGATCTGGCTCTATTTTATTCTGAGCTAAGATCTTTCCAGTCAAGACTAAACAAGTTGCAGCAACTCTGTTCAGGAATTCAACAACAAGCAACGTGTAGGATTTTGGTTAATAATTTCGAACAAATTATGAATGAAGTAAGGGAGGAGAAGGAGTTATTTGCAAACAGTAGAACAAAAAGGGCTCCATTCAACATTGTGGGAAACATTGCACGATCATTATTTGGTGTTCTCGATTCAGATTATGCAGAGGAGATGTCAAACACAGTTAAGCAAGCTGAGGGCCAGACTCATTACTTGTTTCAACTTTTAAAAAATCAGACGTCCATTATTGACTCAACTATCAATATTATAAAACAAGACGAACTCAATGCTCAAGGTCAACTAAATGGCATCATCGAAAGAATAAATAAAGAAGCAAATGAGATATACAAAGAGTCTGAACAAATCAGCCAAACAGAATTAATAGGACTGCTAGCAAATCAAATGACGCTGACGTCAATAAATCTCCAAAGAAGAGAAACGGAAATCATAAATGTGCTTACCGACGTCCATAATGGGAGAATGAGTGCACTCTTATTATCTCCCCATCAACTAAGGAATGAACTTACCACAATCAAGGCACATCTTCCAGCATCTCGTACACTTCCAGTCGAAAAATGACAACCTTATACAACTATATAACCTGTAACTAAGGATGAAGTCATTTTCGAAGTCATGCTACCGCTAGTTGATCAACAATTTTTAGAGTTATTTAACATTGTGCAAGTACCAACCATCAGAAATGAGTTTTTTGTCGCCATCAGCACATAAAGTTAATTTTTAGCTCTAAATCCACACAGGGATGAATACGTGCCAATTACAAATGATGAATTGTCCAAATGTGTCACAGTCAAGGACAACACATTTATATGTCACAACAAACAATTCAAGCTTGGAAGGGGTTCGAATCATACTTCGTGTGAAATAAACATTTTTAACAACAGGAATACAACCGATTGCAAGCTAACCCGGCTTCCAGGCAACTCTACATGGTCGCAATTGAAAAATCAAAACAAATGGATATTCGCGACTATCGGAGACATCGAAGTATCATCAGTATGTGGCACCAAAATCACCCAGTGCTCATTGAAGGGAAGTGGACTACTCGAAGTCGAAGCCAGCTGCAAGGTAAAGACCAGCCTGATTACGATTCAAGTACATTTCGGCACAACCAGCAACATACAAACAACATATGCTAAACTTAAGCACATAGACTCCATAACCACACCTCAAGAGATAAAGATAATGTTCAACACCACTGAAAAGCAACTTGCGACTCATTCGGATCAACTCAACGCACTCCAGAAACAACTAAATGAGTCAAGGAATTCAACATTCAACACCACCAGGCCATAAGTTATACAGCATTAATCCTGTCTACAATGCTGCTACTAGCGCTCATTACTGTTAAATGTCGAATAAATCGCCACACCAACAACATCAACCATGATGACCAATCCACACCTCAACCAGTTCCTCAATCACGGCCTGTAACGATTGACATCATAGATACTTAATTAACCGGTGGTCAAGTCGGGGAGAATGTTGCGCCCCACAACGGGTTATCAACAAAACATTTATTTTTATTTATTTAGGTCAATTCATAAGTCCCAAGTTGCATTTTTATTATTTAATTGACTTGCACTCTATTAGTCAAGCACAATTCAAAACGTTGCATTTTTCATTTAATTATGTCATTTTAAACTCAAGCTATTTTGTTCTTGCATTTATTAAATGTTACAATTAATTGTAACATTTTAGTTCCGCATATTATGCATTTTCATAACTTATTATTATTGTATGATTATGTTTAGTATATAAGACCAGCATTTAAATAAAGAATTGATCAGTTACATCATAACAGATCGAAACTCAATCATTTAGATACTTTTTCTGGTTCAAGTGCTAGAAGAAGGTAAACTTTAATTACAATTTAGTGACAATTCAAAGTTATGTGTTTGGACTAATTATCACTAAAGACCAAGAAACATATGTACATATGTATATAATAAAATCTTGTATATATTTTTCCACATCGAAATAAATGACATAAAAGTAATTGCAAATTTCTACAAGCTGCTCGGACTCGAAATTTTTACTCAAAAAAAAGTACTCGAAATATGTATTTCTTCATCATCATCGTCCGCTAATTCTGTACATTATAGCATTAATTGTTTCTGCTCTTAACACGAGAAGCAATTAAATCAATTTCTACTGAATTTTTAAATTCCAATTTATTTTTATACCCTTTACCAAAAAATGGTAAAAGGGTATATATAGGTTTGTCATTCCGTTTGTAATTTCTGCAATATTAATAAGAGACACATAAAGTATATATATTCTGGATCCTTATGCATATGGAAGACGAACAAGCGATTTCCGTCTGTCCGTCTGTCTGTACGTGAAATCGGTTTTCCCAAGCTCCCAGAAGAGCTAGAGACTTCGTTCTTGGACTGGTGTGTCAGAAATTTGGTCGCTACAACAAAAAATATATAAAAGCTAAAAATTAAAGGGTGTTCCAAAATGAGCGGTGAAAACTTTTAAAATCCCATGTAATATACATACAATTGTATTATGTATGTACATATGCATATTGACACTTGAATTTTTTTAAAATTAGTGTATTTTTATATATGCTACAACAATTAACAGTGAAATTAAAAAAATTTAAATTAAAGGGTGGTCCATCAGTTAATGTAATTTTGACTAGTAATTTTAACAAATTGCTATATCTTGGAAACCGTAAGAGCTAAACTGTTCAAATTTTCAAAAACGGTAAAACTCAAAAATCCAAAAATTATAAAATCGCCAAAAATTTAATAAAAATCGCCAAAACGAAAAAAATCGCCGAAATGAAAAAAACGCTAAAATTAAAAATAAACGCAAAAAACCGAAAAAATCGCCAAAACGAGAAAAACGTGTCAAAACTAAAAACAAATTTCCACAATGACAAAAAAAACGCCAAAAACCGCAAAAATCGCCAAAACAAAAATAAACTTATATGAACAAAAATCGCCAAAAATTAAAAAAAAATCGCCTAAATGAAAAAAAAATCACCAAAATCAAAAAAATCGCCAAAATTAAAAAAAAAACGCCAAGCACCAAAAAAAAAAATGACAAAAAAAAAAAATGCCTATATGAAAAAAATTGCCTTATGAAAAAAATCGCCAAAAAATAAAAAAAATCGCTTAAATGAAAAAAAAAATCGTAAAAATCAAAATAACGCCAAAAACCAAAAAAAATCGTCAAAACGAGAAAAAAAGTGTCAAAACTAAAAAAATTGCCACAAAAAACTAAAACATATCAATATAAAAAAATCGCCTAAATGAAAAAAAATCGTCAAAATCAAAAAAATCGCCAGAACGAAAAAATCGCCATAACTAAAAAAACACCAAAATTAAAAAAACGATAAAAATAACCGAAAAAATCGCCAAAACCAAAAAAATTGCCATATGAAAAAAATCGCAAAAAAAGCACCAAATTAAACATAATGCCTAAAACCTAAAAATTGCACAAAAAGTATGAATTTTTTCACAAAATTAATATGTACCTACATATCCCTCTGCTTATGTATGTATCTCTATACTACATAAACGCACTTTGGTAAAGGGTATATAAGATTCGGCACAGCCGAATATAGCACTCTTACTTGTTTTATTTTTAGTTGCTCACACTCGTAAAAATAGTATTGCAATAATAACAGATGAAAGATGTTGTAATGTAAACAAGTTTTTTCAGCTTTCAACATATTCCACGCATTCCTTAAAGATGTAAGTGAGTATAAAAAGACTATAAAACATCTTCCCATAAGAATTATTCACGGCTGAATGTTCAACAACTTCAACTTTCTAATACGAGTATGAAATAAAAATCAAAATAATTTTTCTCATATATTTTTAAGTTGATTAATCACATTTGATGTTAGAGAATTTATACTGAAAACCATAACTAAATATGAAAATTTATTTTTGTTTTTAATATACATAAGTATGTACATTTTTTCTATAATCTTAAATAAAACGAACATACATATCTACGGAATTTTTGAAAAACGAAACGCATTATTCGGTAAATATTTCTTACGTTTACGTCAATCCGCCAACAAAAACTTGTATTGTATTCTACTTCAAATGTAAGGAGCTGTCAATAGTACTCAATTGCTATCGACAAGTAGATAATTTCTATTTTTTTATAGCGTTGAGGAGTCGACATATAGATATTTAGACACTGCAATTATGAATAAATTGCCGCAGGAAATTTCTCCATTTTACAATTAGTTTTTTTATGTTTCCTCTTATTTTTTATTATTTTGTTTTCATATTATTTGCTAATGTTTGCAATTATTCCCCGGGAAAAATTGCTCGTGGAATTTATTCATAATTGCTCTCATAATTCTATATTAAGACGGAATAAATTTGTCAAACTTGTGAATTTTCGAAATGTTGTTTCCCTTCCAAAGCTCATATGCATCTTTTTGTTTTCAAAACAATTCTTAGTTGTATATTATAGCACCTTTGATGAAAATAATAGTGAGAAAGTAGTTAATTTATTTTGCTCTTGTTGTTAATTTATAAAAATATGTCACGAATAGTCATTAAATTGTTAAAACTGCACGTAAAAAATTGTATGGGACTTTTATATTTTATAAAAAAAATAACATAAAATCAACAAAAATTGTAATTTATAAATGGTTTTTTATATAAAAAATGAGATGAAATCCCGAAAAAGAATCCCGGGATTCAGGATTGCCCGTTTGGCATCCCTACTATGTACATATGTATGTATATTATAAAATCTTGTATATATTTTTCCAAATCGAAATAAATGACATAAAAGTAATTGCAAATTTCTACAAGCTGCCCGGCCTCGAAATCTTTGAATATAAAGAAAGTACTCGAACTTTTTCTTCATCATCGTTGTCCGCTTGCATACATTCTACTAATTCTGCATATTTTAGCATTAATTGTTTCTGCTCATCAACAAGAAAAGCAATTGAATCAATTTCTACTGAATTTTTAAATTCCATTTTATTTTTTAATTATTAGTTGCTCACACTCGTAAAAATAGTATTATAATAATGACAGATGAAAGATAAAATATGTTGTAATGTGAACAGGTTTTTTCAATTTTCAACATATTCCACGCATTCCTCAAAGATGTGATTGAGTGTGAAAAGGTTATAATAGTATGTTTCCACCGGCATGATGATTTGTACAAATCATGTTTATTTATACATGATTTTCCATACATTTTGTATATGGATAAATCACCTCAAAGTAGTTGATTTATTTTAAATAATGTCGAAAATACTATTTTTCGAATTTACTTATGCGTTGCATTTAAAATTACAAACTCAATCGCTGGGTCATCCATCAATAGTGATTGACAATTTCTCGCGCAAAAAAATATACTCAAGGGTTTGAAGTATGCAAAGAAAAAAGTATTCACCACTTAATGTTTTCAATTAAGAATTTAATTGCTTTAATTAAATTTTTAATTGTACTAATTAATTTGAATGAAAAAACTTAATTGGCATTATCAAATTGGTGACAGGTGTAAATTTGATTAATTTTTTAATTGATATTAGAAAAATTTCAATTGATATTACAAAATTATTCATATTGATTTTTTGTGTGAAGCTATATAAGCGTTTGCCAAGAACCGTGGATATTAAACTATTAAAATATAGAGCGCTTAGTAATAATACAATTACATCTTCAATGTAAAGTACAATTGTTGGATTTTTAAACAAGATAATAATGTTAAAGTAAAATTTGGAAACCGACGGTTTTTTGTCGGTTTTGGTTTTTACAATGAAATCATCTAACAAGCAATACATATTTTTATGACCTCGACAAGTCTTATTACTTGGAAGATAGGCTGGTATTGATACTGGTACAACTATTTTTTATATTTCGGTATCGGTATTACCGGTACATAACAAGTTAGAGTGCTATATTCGGCTTAGCCGAATCTTATATACCCTTTACCAAAGTGCGTTTATGTAGTATAGAGATACATACATAAGCAGAGGGATATGTAGGTACATATTAATTTTGTGAAAAAATTCATACTTTTTGTGCAATTTTTAGGTTTTAGGCATTATGTTTAATTTGGTGCTTTTTTTGTGATTTTTTCATATAGCAATTTTTTTGGTTTTTGGCGATTTTTTCGGTTTTTGGGGTTTTTTTAATTTTAGCGTTTTTTTAGGTTTGGCGATTTTTTCGTTCTGGCGATTTTTTTGATTTTGACGGTTTTTTTAATTTAGGCGATTTTTTTATTTTGATATGTTTAGTTTTTTGTGGCAATTTTTTTAGTTTTGACACTTTTTTCTCGTTTTGACGATTTTTTTGGTTTTTGCCGTTTTTTTAATTTTGACGATTTTTTTCATTTAAGCGATTTTTTTAATTTTTGGCAATTTTTTTCATATAGGCAATTTTTTTTGTTTTGGCCATTTTTTTGGTGTTTGGCGTTTTTTTTTTTTAATTTTGGCGATTTATTTTCGTTTTGGCGATTTTTTTGATTTTGGCGATTTTTTTCATTTGGGCGATTTGTTTTTAATTTTTGGCGATTTTTTTTCATATTAGTTTATTTTTGTTTTGGCGTTTTTTTGTAATTGTGGAAATTTATTTTTAGTTTTGACACTTTTTTCTCGTTTTGGCGATTTTTTTTCGGTTTTTTGCAATTTTTTTTCGGTTTGGAGATTTTTTTAATTTTTTGCGATTTTTTTCATATAGGCATTTTTTTTTGGCGATTTTTGGCGTTTTTTTTTATTTTGGCGATTTGTTTTAATATATGCGTTTTTTTTCATTTTTGGCGATTTTTGTTCATATAACAATTTTTTTTGTTTTGGCGAATTTTGCGGATTTTTTTCATTGTGGGAATTTTTTTTGTTTTGACACTTTTTTCTCGTTTTATAAATTTTTTTCGGTTTTTGGGTTTTTTTTTAATTTTGGCGATTTTTCGTTCGTTTTGGCATTTCTTTTGATTTTGCCGATTTTTTTCATATAAGCGATTTTTTTAATTTTTGGCGATTTTTTTCACATAGGCAATTTTTTTTGTTTTGGCGATTTTTTTCAGTGTTTGGCGTTTTTTTATTTTGGCGTTTTATTTTCATTTTTTCGATTTTTTTTATTTTGGCGACTTTTTTTCATTTAGGCGATTTTTTTTAATTTATGGCGATTTTTGTTCATATAAGCATTTTTTTTGTTTTGGCGATTTTTGGCATTTTTTTGTCATTGTGGAAATTTATTTTTAGTTTTGACACGTTTTTCTCGTTTTTGGCGATTTTTTCGGTTTTTGCGTTTTTTTTTTAATTTTAGCGTTTTTTTCATTTCGGCGATTTTTTTCGTTTTGGCGATTTTTATTAAATTTTTGGCGATTTTATAATTTTTGGATTTTTGAGTTTTACCGTTTTTGAAAATTTGAACAGTTTAGCTCTTACGGTTTCCAAGATATAGCAATTTGTTAAAATTACTAGTCAAAATTACATTAACTGATGGACCACCCTTTAATTTAATTTTTTTTAATTTCACTGTTAATTGTTGTAGCATATATAAAAATACACTAATTTTAAAAAAATTCAAGTGTCAATATGCATATGTACATACATAATACAATTGTATGTATATTACATGGGATTTTAAAAGTTTTCACCGCTCATTTTGGAACACCCTTTAATTTTTAGCTTTTATATATTTTTTGTTGTAGCGACCAAAGTTCTACATACGCTGTCCAAATTTCAGACCCGTAGCTCTTACCGTTCCTGAGAAAATAGCCTTCTTCCTAAAACATGAAATATGTTTAATTATTAGAAAAAAAGTTAAAGTTGTCCAACCCTGGAAACGTTTTTTAATTTGTTAAATTTTTAAATTTTTTTTTTAATTATAAATACCAATTTTATTCATCCGAAGTATAATAATAAGTTAATTTAATAAAAAAGTAATAAAAACTTGTTTTCGGTAGTTATTTTCTATGGGAATATTGAATATGAGCTTTCCAGCTCTGAAACCGTCTGCTCGATTTTGCTGATTTTCAATAGCAAAATTTTTCGGAAAATTTCTGACACACCAGTCCAAGAACGAAGTCTCTAGCTGTTCTGGGAGCTTGGGAAAACCGATTTCACGTACAGACAGACGGACAGAGGGACATCGCTTGTTCGTCTTCCATATGCATAAGGATCCAGAATATATATACTTTATGTGTCTCTTATTAATATTGCAGAAATTACAAACGGAATGACAAACCTATATATACCCTTTTACCATTTTTTGGTAAAGGGTATAAAAACAAATACATACAGTTTATGTATATACACGAAGAACATGTAGAATTCTATGTACTTAGTAATGTGCGGATATTCGTATTCGAATTTCCGAATATTCGGTCGTTTTTAGTATGTATATTTGTGCTCGCCAAGTTCAGACGAATCTAATATTTCAATTCAAATAATAAACAATATTATTCTTGCCAACTTAAAAACAAACAAAACATGTTTCTTGTACAATTAACATTAAAAGAGTTTAAGTAAGTAATTTTATTCACCTCAAGAGAACAATTTTTAACTTTAGATATAAGAGTTTAGAAAATTTTTCTCCATCATATCTATCAACCAATTAACCCTATATTAGAATCAGACCTATTTTTGTTAAATAAAAATTGATTACATCACCTTAAGACAAGATATGTTTTTAAATATATCCAAAAATCTTATTGGCGCCAGGCGAAAAATAAGAAGAATACTGCAAAAATATTGAAGAGTCCCATTTTTACGATCTTGTAATTTTTTTGGGAATTGCCGGGAACTCAAAAGAAAATTCTATTTGTTATTACTTTCTGTATATTGATTGCATCATTTTCTACCTAAGAAAGACTTTTCGGCCGAAAATATTCATTGGAAATTTTTTTTTATAATAGCGAAATTTATGATGACAAGGATTTCCGCAAAATGGTTTCTGAATTTGAAACAAATAAAACAAGCTTCTACACATACCAGCTTAAGAGCGCTAAAGGCCTGCAGATAGTATTGAAGGGCATAGATTCTTATGTTGTCCCTGAAGAAATAAAAGATGCACTCGTCCTCCAGGGATTTAAGGTAAAGAATGTATCAAACATATTTAACAAAGAAAAAGTACCCCAACCCCTATTTCGTGTTGAACTGGAGCCAAATGATATACAGTTGAAAAAAAACGAGACTCATCCTATTTATAGCCTTAAATACCTTTTATACAGAAAAATCACAGTTGAAGAGCCACATAAGCGTGCAGGTCCCGTGCAGTGTCATAATTGCCAAGAATATGGCCATACAAAAGCTTACTGCAATTTACCTACAGTGTGTGTTATCTGCGGTGAATTGCACGGTGCTGCAAGTTGTACCAAACCAAAAGATCAAACGGAAAAAAAATGCAGTAATTGTGGAGGAAATCACACCGCTAACTACAGAGGATGTCCTGTGTACTCTTTCGTCAAGCAGGCTATGGTGCAAAAACCTAAATTAGCTCCAGCTCAACCATTAAACGCGTACTCCGCCACTTTTGCTCCAATGAGCCAACCAGTTACTTCACGTGTATCGTATGCCGATGCTGCTAAGGCTAGTTCTATTCCCACACCAAATGTTTCACCGCCAAATAATTCAACGAATGCAAATTCAAGCTTTAACTTTAGCCGCCTTGAAGCTACTATTGACAATTTGGTGCAAACTATAAATAATTTTACAACAAATATGACTACTATGATGCAAGAAATGCTGAGAATGCAGAATACTCTGCTTCAAGCATTAATTAACAAGCCATGAACACGTTAAAAATATGTTTCTGGAACGCAAACGGCATTCGCCAACATAAAAATGAACTTGAGCACTTCCTTGCGGAAAAAAATATTGATATAATGTTGGTCTCTGAGACTCATTTGACTTCTAGAAGCCTCTTTAAAATGAATGGCTACACTTTATATGATACAAAGGACCCTAGAGGGAGAGCATGCGGTGGATCAGCAATTCTAATAAAGTCAAGACTCAAGCAATATATTCTTGACAACATTTGTGAAGAACATATACAAGCAACAAATATCTGCATTGAAAATTTTTGTACAAATTTCGTGATATCTTCAATTTACTCCCCTCCCAGATTTTCAATCACTGAGGACCAATACGAGAAGTTCTACAAATCTCTTGGGCCTTGTTTCGTAGCAGCTGGCGACTACAATGCTAAGCATACGTTCTGGGGTTCGCGTCTTATTACGCCTAGAGGTAGGGCGTTGTTCAACACAATTTCAAAAATGGGTTTGGATGTTATTTCAAGTGGGGAGCCTACTTACTGGCCTACTGACGTAAGAAAAATTCCGGATGTTATAGATTTCGGCGTCATAAAAAGTATTTCTAGGGAATTAATTCACGTTGAAGCCTCCCTAGATCTGTCGTCTGATCACTCTCCCACGATCGTTACAATCTGTAGTCCACTGAGAAGCGCTTTACCTCACCCATATGTCAAGATGATAAATCGTGTTAATTGGCTGGGATTCAAAAAATATCTTAGTAGTCATTGCACGGAAAATATTACGCTAAGAACACCCAATGATATTGAATCGAACATTGCAAATCTTAACGAGAATATTAAACAAGCTTCTGAGCATGCCACTACCTCCCATCCGCATACTGGGTTCAATAAAATTTATTCTGCAGACGTTGAACATCTCGTACGTGAAAAAAGAAGAGCTAGAAGGGAATGGCAACAGCACAGATCACCTCAACACAAAATCAGATTTAAAGAGTGCACTAAACGACTCCAAGAGTTGCTTGCATCTGAAAAAACTGCATCTTTCAAAAATTATCTGGAAGGCCTTGATGTCACACCAGCATCTAATTACTCTTTGTGGCGCGCTGCTAAAAAGTTTAAAACACCCGTTGAGTTTAAGCCACCTCTGCGCACATCTACCAGAGGTTGGGCAAGAAGCGATACTGAAAAAGGTAACATATTTGCTGAGCATTTAAAATCCGTATTTACACCAAATACATGTACCGGTGTAGTTGCTCTACCCCCTCGACTCTTAAAATTTACGATCTGTGATGTACAAAAACTAATTGCCAAACTCAACCCGAAAAAAGCTCCCGGTATGGATGGAATTAGTAACCAGATGCTGATTAAGTTACCTCGTACTGCAATTAGAATCCTGTTATTCATTTTTAATGCCATTTTACGACTGGAGTATTATCCAGACTGCTGGAAGCTTGCCAAGGTTAAAATGATTCCAAAGCCAGGTAAAGATCTTTCCAAGGCTGAGTCATATAGGCCAATAAGTTTACTGTCAACAATGTCAAAGCTTTTTGAAAAGGTACTCATGACAAAATTGTCTTCAATTTTAACTGATAATGGATGCATCCCGGACCATCAATTTGGTTTTAGAAGCCAGCATAGCACCATTGAGCAAACGCATAGATTAGTTCAATTTATCAGAAAAACATTTGAGGAAAAGAAGTATTGTTCTGCCGTGTTTATTGATGTTTCTCAGGCATTTGATAAAGTGTGGCATGAAGGCCTGATTTTGAAATTGAAGACATACTTACCAATAAACATTCTAAATCTTTTGGAAATTTACATTGTTGCACGAAAATTTACAGTTGTGGAAGGACACTTTATGAGTATGCCTGAAACTATCTCATCCGGTGTGCCACAGGGGAGTATACTGGGGCCATTTTTATATTTGATTTATACTTGTGATATGCCTGTGAGCAGTAGTATCTACACTTCTACATTTGCCGACGATACAGCCTGCCTTAGTATGCACGAAAACCCTAATGAGGCATCCCGCAATCTCCAGGAACACATTAGCCAGATGAAACTATGGTTAAACTTATGGAGAATTAAGGTAAATGAACAAAAGTGTGTCCATATAACATTTACCTTACGAAGAGATACTTGTTCCCCCATTCGGATTAATAATCAAGTTGTTCCTCAACATTCACATGTGAAATATCTTGGTATACACCTCGATCGACGGCTTACATGGAAACATCACATTGAATATAAGTTAACTCAAATGAAACTAAAACTAACTCAGGTACATTGGCTGATTGGCAGAAATTCAACACTCAGCCTAGACTGCAAATTTTTAATATACAAGTCGCTTTTAAAGCCAATATGGTGTTACGGTATCCAGTTATGGGGCACTGCTTCTGCTTCCAATGTAGAGAGAATTCAACGAAGACAAAACAAAATTTTAAGGTTAATAACATCTGCTCCATGGTACATTAAGAATTCAAATATACATCGTGATTTAAATATGCCACTAGTGACTGAAGAAATTGCAAAATACGCCGGCAAATATCTATCAAAACTCGAGTCACATCCTTATCCGCTTGCTCGTAATATTTTGAACTTTACTGGACACATCCGCTTAAAAAAGAGAGATACAAGGGCTCTAATACTAAACACTCCGAATGAAGTTGCTTGAAAATACTTTTTTTTTAATTATCACTACTTATGTATTATTTACAACTATCACTTAGTTATGTCTGACATTGGTCGGACCTATTAATTATATGTTAGATTTAAGATTTGAATACTTATTGTTAGTTCATATATGAAAATACAATAAATAAAAAAAACATGCATAAAAAAAAAAAAAAAAATAATAATAGCGAAATAATTAACCGACATTTTTAATATTACAAATTTTTTCCCTTATTCATAATAAGTTGCATTTTCTAAATTTAACAACATTCGACTTCTCCATTAGCAGAACAGTGGACAAAGGTTGGTAAAAAAGCCAAAATTTTAATATGTTTCTCGAATATTTCCTTAACTGTAAGCGAAACGCCATAAATGTTGCAGACTTTTTTTTGGTTTTGGATAGAAAAAAAATCCACTTGCAAAAATCTTTTTTATATCATCAAAAATATGAGATTGGCATTGATTTTAATGGTGAATTAACCCAAGCTTGCCTATTTCTTTAAAGATATATAGTCTAAATTCCAGACTTGGGCTCTGTGACACCTGCTCAAATGCTGTATGAAAATTCATAACAATTCGACAGCTATTTTAAAAACTACAGTATTATTTCCAATTTTTTTTACAAAATCCCCACTGTGTATCGAGTACCCCACCAAAAGGCACCGTCGGATTGAGCTAAAAAATTAAGACCGCATTTATGGCAGCAAACCTCATATTTTGTCCATAGTGTCCAAATTTCTGCTAAAAAATTTTAAGTTGGTTATTGATTCGGCTGCTGCAAATAAAATTACCTTGACTGTTGTTAGAATTAAGAACGCATTTTAATACTGTAAATGGCAAATGATTTTGAAATTTTACAACTAGAAATATGTATTGATGATTTAAAAAGTTTACATAACTTATTAAGCATCTATTCTAGCTAAAATACAAAAAGCATTTTAATCGCAAAACTATTCGAAAACTCATATGTTTTTACAAGGTTTGACAACAAAAATTAAAATAAAAACTAGGGATTTCGATTATTTGGATTGGCGATTCTGATTCTGTATCAAATAATTTTACTTATTTAGGATATAATTTCGAAGAAAAAGGGTTACTAAAAAAATTTTATTTACTGATACTCGTACATACATCGACTTTTATTAAAATTTAATTTAGCGCGTTTTGGCTATAAATAATTGCCAATGTTGTATTTTAGGGCGTTATAGCGCGTTTTGAGAAGGGCAATAGAGCATTTGGGTTGTAAATAGTTGGCATCGCTCTTTGCGACCAGTCTAATGTGCATACATTAAAAACGCTCTCTTCAAAACTTTAAATCTCCGCATTACCTTGTGCTCACGAAGTTTGTTATTATTTCTCACTAGTGATGATTATGATATGATTGTACTTTCCGGTTGATTAAAAAAACAGCGCTGCGTTAGAATGTGTAAAGGCGAACAAAAACGTTTTTATACACGAAAGTTAATTGAAATATATTTTTGAAATTTTATTTTTGGTGGGAATCTATATATCGGTACATACAGGTATAGACTTAAACAGCATTCTGGATACCGGTATTTTCTAACCGAAATGGATATCGCTATCGGTATCGATACCGGTATCTAATTACAGCGGTATTTGAAGCAGTATCGGCATTTTTACAATACTGTTTGCCAACATTGCTTGGAAGTGATACAAAAATTGGGGAAAAGTTGGAACTCAAAGGGACTACGTTGAAAAATAAAATTTTTTTTATCATTAAACCAGTATTTCATACAAAAAGTTATGGACTTATTGAACATCCCTCGTATTTCCTTGTGACAAGTTATTAGTTTTTTCAAAATGTCTGAGAAGGCTCAGAATGCATTTCATAAAAGACAAATTATAATGTCGAGACTTGAGCGCAAAATTGTCGTAAGCGATTATTGTCGCTTCTACAGGACAACGTTTTTTTTTTGATTATTTCCAAATGTATGAATAAAATTTAAAATGTTTTAATGCAGTTTGTGATAATTTTGTCCTAGCCATTGATTAGGAGGAAATATAATTTTGTATTTTCATGTTTGGCAGTAGTTATGGCGCTTACAATCATTTTTATACCCTTTACCAAAAAATGGTCAAAGGGTATATATAGGTTTGTCATTCCGTTTGTAATTTCTACAATATTAATAAGAGACACATAAAGTATATATATTCTGGATCCTTATGCATAGGGAAGACGAACAAGCGATGTCCGTCTGTCCCTCTGTCCGTCTGTCTGTACGTGAAATCGGATTTCCCAAGCTCCCAGAACAGCTAGAGACTTCGTTCTTGGACTGGTGTCTCAGAAATTTTCCGAAAAATTTTGCTATTGAAAATCAACAAAATCGAGCAGCCGGTTTCAGAGCTTGAAAACTCATATTCAATATTCCCATAGAAAATAACTACCGAAAACAAGTTTTTATTACTTTTTTATTAAATTAACTTATTATTATACTTCGGATGAATAAAATTGGTATTTATAATTAAAAAAAATTTCGAATTTAACAAATTAAAAAAAACGTTTCCAGGGTTGAACAACTTTAACTTTTTTTCTAATAATTAAACATATTTCATGCTTTGGGAAGAAGGCTATTTTCTCAGGAACAGTAAGAGCTACGGGTCTGAAATTTGGACAGTGTATGTAGAACTTTGGTCGCTACAACAAAAAATATATAAAAGCTAAAAATTAAAGGGTAATATACATACAATTGTATTATGTATGTACATATGCATATTGACACTTGAAATTTGTAAAATAAGTGTATTTTTATATATGCTACAACAATTAACACTGAAATTAAAAAATTTTAATTAAAGGGTGGTCCATCAGTTAATGTAATTTTGACTAGTAATTTTAACAAATTGCTATATCTTGGAAACCGTTAGAGCTAAACTGTTCAAATTTTCAAAAACGGTAAAACTAAAAAATCCAAAAATTATAAAATCGCCAAAAATTTAAAAAAAATCGCCAAAACGAAAAAATCGCCGAAATGAAAAAAAAACGCTAAAATTAAAAAAAAAAAACGCCAAAAACCTAAAAAATCGCCAAAACAAAAAAAATGCTTATATGAACAAAAATCGCCAAAAATTAAAAAAAAATCGCCTAAATTAAAAAAAATCACCAAAATAAAAAAAAATCGCCAAAACGAAAATAAAACGCCAAAATTAAAAAAAAACGCCAAACACTGAGAAAAATCGCCAAAACAAAAAAAAAATTGCCTATGTAAAAAAAATCGCCAAAAATTAAAAAAATCGCTTATATGAAAAAAAAATCGGCAAAATCAAAAGAAATGCCAAAACGAAAATAAATCGCCAAAATTAAAAAAACCGAAAAAAATCGCCAAAACGAGAAAAAAGTGTCAAAACAAAAAAATTCCCACAATGAAAAAAATCCGCAAAAATCGCCAAAACAAAAAAAATCTTATATGAACAAAAATC
The DNA here is from genome assembly GCA_905220375.1 of Tachina fera. NCBI lineage: Eukaryota > Metazoa > Arthropoda > Insecta > Diptera > Tachinidae > Tachina > Tachina fera. Next base: position 31,678,204 of record LR999966.1, on the reverse strand, counting down.
GCCAAAAATGAAAAAAATCGCCTAAATTAAAACAAATCGCCAAAATCCGCAAAAATCGCCAAAAAAAAATGCTTATATGAACAAAAATCGCCAATAATTAAAAAAAAATCGCCTAAATGAAAAAATATCGCCAAAACGAAAATAAAACGCCAAAATAAAAAAAAACGTCAAACACTGAAAAAAATCGCCAAAACAAAAAAAAAATTGCCTAGTGAAAAAAAAATCGCCAAAAATTAAAAAAGTCACTTAAATGAAAAAAATCGTCAAAATTAAAAAAACGCCAAAAACCAAAAAAAAATCGTCTAAACGAGAAAAAAAGTGTCAAAACTAAAAAAATTGCCACAAAAAAATAAAAATAAAAAAATCGCCTAAATGAAAAAAAAACGTCAAAATCAAAAAAATCGCCAAAACTAAAAAAAGCCAAAATTAAAAAAAAAAACGCCAAAAACCGAAAAAATCGTTAAAACCAAAAAAATTTGCTATATGAAAAAAATCGCAAAAAAGCACCAAATTAACCCTGATATGCCGACCGTACTACATGTAGTACAGCAGTTATGTTCAGGTTTCTGCGTTTACTGTTCTTTAAATTTTCTAATCTATTTGTTGTTGTGCTTCGGAATGTAACGGTCAACAAAGCTTGCGTTGATAAGTTTTATCTAGGGTTATTGCTTATGTGTATTTTTTTGGATCAGATAATTCAGTTTTGTGATATTGAAAAAAGTTGGAAGATGTCACGTAATCGGTGAGCAAAAGTTTTATATGCCTATATTGGTTTTTCTTCGTTTATATGTTTTTTTAATTATAATAGTTATAAAAACGAATACGAAACAAAATTATAGGTGAAAAACAAAATTATATGTGATTTTAGTTGATGTATTTGCTGACGTACTACATGTAGTACGTTCGGCATTAGTGATGAAAAAAAAGTTATTTTTTCCATATTTTTAACGTTAAATGAGATAATAAATGCCTTAGAGGACAGTAATGGAGAGTTTTTGCAAAATTCTTGAGACATTTCAATTGTGCTCACTCAGGATGCGAACAACTACGTCACAGATGAAGATTCTGGAGAAGAACGTGAAATGAATTTCGAAAATTGACCACCCTTATTATTATATGCTGAGGCGAAGCTTTCATGGATTGGTAGATTTAAGTTCATAATAAGAAATATGCACTTTGTGGATAAAAACAGTCTGGATAAAGCAGACCAGTTTGCAAAAGTTAGACCACTTTTACAGAACAAGAGTTTCCAAAGTAGTGCTCCGAAAACCATACAGCATTCAGTGGACGAGCATTGGTTCCATACTGTGATAGCCACGGATATAGGCAATATATCCAAGGAAAGCCTATAAGATATGGCTATACATTTTGGGTTAGAGTGATTTATCAAGGCTACATTATTTGGTTCGAGCCGTACCAGAGTGCAGGGACTTTCACAAATAGTACGTACAAGATAATGGTTTTTAGTCCAAGAGTAGTCTTAACGTATTGCTACATACACATTATCACAAAGACATATTATCACAAAGACATATTATCACAGACATATTATCACAAACACCCGTCAAATCGATGGGAAATGTAAACCGCTATGTTGTAATCATTGCCATAATGAGACTATTAGCTGCATTAAATGTGATGTGCCGCTCCATGTAAAGTGTAATGTGGTGCACCACACCAATAAATATTTTTTTTTATTAATTTGTGTTTTTACAAACGTTACTGAATAAAAAAAGACTTGAATTATATCACAAGAAAATACTGGTTTTTACTTCCATATGTGCCGAGCGTACTACATGTAGTACGGACTCAAAATCCAAGTTAAAAATATTTTTTTAAAATTATTTCTTCAGTTTTGTAATTTAATACGTCTGAATAAATCTATTTTGGAAACCTACGAAGAAACTTGCACAAGTATGCCCGTCGGCATATCTGGGTTAAACATAATGCCTTAAACCTAAAAATTGCACAAAAAGTATGAATTTTTTCACAAAATTAATATGTACCTACATATCCCTCTGCTTATGTATGTATCTCTATACTACATAAACGCACTTTGGTAAAGAGTATATAAGATTCGGCACAGCCAAATATAGCACTCTTACTTGTTTTTTTTTTCATATTAATGGAGGAATTTAGTTACGATATTTTTCTTTTTGTGTTTTCTTATTTAATAGAAAAAGAAATTGGTACATTTCTTTTTTTTAAATCTGGTTAAAATTAGGTTGCCAAAAGCAAAATCAACAATATTATTTTGGTAATAAATAGGTATTATAATAAACAGTATTATTTAAATATTATAAAGTGTTTTATTAATAATTATGTTAAGTATTTAGTGGTTTTTGTAAACATCGGAATCTTTTAATTTGTTACGTGATTCCGTATTTATATTTTTCGCAAATATTGCATTTGTCTTTTTTGCTTTTAAATATCTTGCGAAAAATAAATAATGACGCGGTTAATGTTTTTTCGTGAGAAAACTTTAAAGCATCCACGTAAATTTTGTACAAATTTGCCACATTGCGTAGTTCCTACGATAAATACAGTTTATTGCTTTTATTTCGGTAGTAGTAGGGTGGAACCGTTGGTAGATTTTCAATAAAGTGACCCACTAATCGCGTTTGTTCTTTACTACATTTATTATCTACTTTCTTTTTTTCTTTAATTTTATATTGATTCTTCGTTAATTTAGCAAATGTTCTTATGTACATATGTATATAGGAAAGGCATTTGGAAAATTCCAAGCATTACCAATAAAAATTGTTGACATACCTAGTATTTTTCTCTTATAAAATTAACAGAGTATTCATACGAGACTTTTCTTATGCTGCACGAAACCCACTCACGTCTAATTCCTCTCTTCGTTACACATGCCTTAAGCCAATCGTTTTGGCTAATCCCCAGTAAAATTCATTAATTTCAACTATTTGGTTTTACCTCTTTTGCCAAGATACAGATTGGTTCACTTTTCCGACAAAGCTTTCTTCCTTTAACACCAACAAAAACCCTTCAATTAAAATATCTCCAGTGTAAGAATCATCTGTGTCACAATAGTACACTAACTTTCGAATTGTTTCCAAAGTCTGAGGAAGGCTTTTATTATAAAGTTCACAATTAATAGATACATTAAGTACACAATTAAATAAGTATTTTATTCAAATATCATCTTAGATAATTTGGAGTCCATACTTGAAGAAATAAGTTTTGTTATATATCGATATTTCACTTTAAGTATCCGTTAACAAAAACAGTATCTATTTCTATGTTTTTATACCCTTTACCAAAAAATGGTTTGTCATTCCGTTTGTAATTTCTACAATATTAATAAGCGACACATAAAGTATATATATTCTGGATCCTTATGCATAGGGAAGACGAACAAGCGATGTCCGTCTGTCCGTCTGTCTGTACGTGAAATCGGTTTTCCCAAGCTCCCAGAACAGCTAGAGACTTCGTTCTTAAACTGGTGTGTCAGAAATTTTCCAAAAAATTTTGCTATTGAAAATCAGCAAAATCGGGCTAACGGTTTCAGAGCTGGAAAAATCATACTCAATATTCCCACAGAAAATAACTACCGAAAACAACTTTTCATTACTTTTTTATTAAATTAACTTATTTTATACTTCGGTATGAATAAAATTGGTATTTATAATTAAAAAAAAAATTTTAAATTTAACAAATTAAAAAAACGTTTCCAGGGTTGGAAAACTTTAACTTTTTTTCTAATAATTAAACATATTTTATGTTTTAGGAAGAAGGCTATTTTCTCACGAACGGTAAAAGCTACGGGTCTGAAATTTGGACAGTGTATGTAGAACTTTGGTCGCTACAACAACAAATATATAAAAACTAAAAATTAAAGGGTGTTCCAAAATGAGGGACGAAAACTTTTAAAATCCCATGTAATATACATACAATTGTATTATGTATGTACATATGCATATTGACACTTGAAATTTGTAAAATTAGTGTATTTTTATATATGCTATAAAAATTAACACTAAGATTAAAAAAATTTAAAATAAAGGGTGGTCCATCAGTGAATGCAATTTTGACTATGTAATTTTAACAAATTGCTATATCTTGGAAACCGTAAGAGCTAAACTGTTGAAATTTTCAAAAACGGTAAAACTAAAAAATCCAAAAATTATAAAATCGCCAAAAATTTAAAAAAAATCGCCAAAACGAAAAAAATCGCCAAAATGAAAAAAAACGCTAAATTAAAAAAAACTCAAAAACCGAAAAAAATCGCCAAAACGAGAAAAACGTGTCAAAACTAAAAATAAATTTCCACAATGAAAAAAAAACGCAAAAAACTGCAAAAAACGCCAAAAATTAAAAAAAAAATCGCTCAAATGAAAAAAAATCGTCAGAATAAAAAAATATCGCCAAAACGAAAATAAATCGCCAAAATTAAAAAAAATCGCCAAAAACTAAAAAAAGCACTTAAATGAAAAAAAATCAGCAAAATAAAAAAAATCGCCAAAACGAAAAAAATCGCCAAAATGAAAAAAAACGATAAAATTAAAAAAAGCCAAACCCGAAAAAAATCGCCATAATGAGAAAAAAGTGTCAAAACAAAAATGCGCAAAAATCGACAAAAACAAAAGAAAAATTCTTATATGAACAAAAATCGCCAAAAGTTAAAAAAGTCGCCAAAATCAAAAAAATCACCAAAACGAAAATAAATCGCCAAAATTAAAAAAACGCCAAAAACCGAAAAAAATCGCCAAAACAAAAAAAAAATTGCCTATATGAAAAAAAATCGCCAAAAATTAAAAAATCTAAGTTTAAAGTTTTTTAACGCACTAATATCCCAAAATTATTATTTTTGTTTATATTTGTTTAATAAGATACATTGAAATTGATTATTGAGGGGTTTAGCTGGATCCTATGCGCATTTCACTGTTGCTAATGCAGATCATCAGGGAACCTTTACCCAAAGCTTCTTAGAACAACTAGAGTTATTATATTATAAACTTTCATTTAAACAAATGAGAAGCTCAACATCAAATAACAAAGTTGAAACAAGAACTCAATAATCAACATGTTTTTTATTTTCTTACTTTACAATTCTACATTGGCTGACTTTTATATGTATGTATATTTTTGGAAGTTTTCTTTTACATGATACGATTTTCTATATTCAACAGCAGTTTTTTAACCCCCGACTAAAAAAGGGGTGTTATAAGTTTGTAGTGTGTGTTTGTGTGCCTGTGTGTCTGTCCGTGTCTACGTACAGACCAAACGGCTGGACCGATTTTGATTTAGTTTTTTCTGTTTGAAACGTTATCGAGAGGGTTCGTAGCCATGTTTTAAGTAAATTGGTATAGCTGTTTAAAAGATATCGCATCTTCGCTAAATATATTCGGGGGTTTTTTAAATTTTTAATTTTGGTTATTTATTGTTACATTACCATATAAAGGCGTCCGAATAAAAGGCGGTATAACTTTTCAACTACAACAGCTTTGCAACGGTAGATAAGGGACCAGTTTGGAGGACCTCTTATTCGTCTTACCCAACCACACTCAAGGTAACAGCCCTACCACCAAACTAAACAACATTACACTTATCTCCTATTGCAGGTGAATCAACACATGATTACAACACAAACACAAAGAAGAAGAAACACAAAACAGACAGATATGTTGATGACGAACCCCGCATGGAATGTAAACACTTCACAGAAAAAATTAATTTTCCAATTCAAACAAAAAATTTTCTGAACCAAATATAAATTTGTTCAATTTCGGTCCTACAAAGAAATTTGTATATTCAAATACAAAAGTTTGTAATATTTAAAAAAATAACTCTGATTTTTTCAATCAACAAATTGTCTAATTCAAAAAATTTTTTTACTGAAATTAAAAAATAAATCAAACAAATAATTTAGCATAAGCAGACACAATTTTTATCGATTTATTTTTCTTAAACAAATGTTTTATTAATACAACAAAACTTTTGACTGAAAATCTTTGCGTGTCTAAAAAAAAATTGCTGAACTAGGCAAATAATTATTTGAACAAGAAAACAAAATCAAACAAGAAAATATTTAACACAAAAAAAAATTCCAAAACATGTTTTTATTGAATTAAAACAAATATTCATTCATATATATATATAAAAAAATAATGTATTTCTTACTTGCTAATAATGCTAACTTTTGTTTTATAAATCACAATCGCAAGTTCATTATTACATGTTTAATAGTAGAGACTCTAGCATACTTTTTAGATGTAGGCAAATCATAAAAAAATAGTTGTATGAAGCTATAAAATACGTCGGATTCTTCTGGGTATTCAAGATTAAATAAAAATAAATTTAAATAATATATCAAGAGCATTCAAAAATTTTAAAAATGGATATTTAATTTCATCCATGTAGGCAAAAATAGATTTAATCTTATTTATATCACCAATAACCAAAAGCCTAGGTTGAATATGCCGATATTGTAATTTTAGCAGTTTCAGTTTTGTGTCCAATTCCTCACTTGTAGCTGCAAAAATAATGAAACTTTCCTGAGAATCACTCACTGAATACTTTTTTCGTATTTTTGATCCACTAGGCTCAGTAGATGTTTTTTGTTGTGGTGGAAAAAGATGATGTAAGAACCAGAATTGCATCAAATTTTTAGAATCTAGATAAATAATGTGATAAATGAGTTAATTTTTGTAGAAACGTACATATGTATGCATAAATGTATACATATATCGTTCATTTACTTCAATAGTGTCACACACTTTGAGTTATGACACTATTGAAGTAAATGGGCGATATGTACATAAGTATATTTTTTTGAAATGTTTATAGATAAATACATACATACCTATGTCTATCATCAGTATTTGCATACTGTGGAATTTGAAATGGAATGAAGTAAATGGAGTATGTTGCGTTGATATTGCGACCATCACTCGTCTAAATTTTTCGCCATGGGAAACTTCAAAATAACATCAATGTCGATCTGAAAATAAAGAAATTGTAGGAAATACATGTATATGTTTGTACATATATACATATGTATGTAAGTACGCATGTATTGCAGAACTGATACGAAATGCTTACCAAGTGAAGACCAGAAGTTTTTATATAATCATGCCATAATTTGAAAACTTCTGCGGTACTTTTAGATTCGGCGATTTGCTTAAAGCGGATCGGAGCGCATTTTCGCCAATAGAGATCGAATTCTTCGGTTGTAATGTTTTCACTTTTGAGGTGCTGGATGTATACGGTGGAATTTTCCTCCGATTCTTAAAAAAAAGAAAAAAGTTAAAGTTAACAAAATTAATTTATGAAATTTTTTAGCAATTTTTAACAAACCTTCTAATGTTTCCGAGTACGAAATATTTTCTTTTTTTAAGATATCCTTAGAAAGTCTTTTCAAATGCGTAATTTTGCTATACATTTTTTTTCTCTTTCCGTTTGTGTTTAGTTCCTAAGAAATAAAATCGTTAAAAAAATTGTTTGTGTATAAAAATGGTTTTTAGTATTTACCAACTCTTTTCGAAGGAAATATGTAACATATTTCTTTTTCCATTGCGGAACAATCCGAAAGGCTGCATTCGAATCCATTAGCTTCTACATATTTTGCTATTGTATTTATTAAAAGATTTCTTTGCTTGTCGTAAAGGATCTCGTTCTTCCTGTAAAAACCCAGAATTTCTCTACCGTTATGCGTATTGTTAAGTATTTCCAAAACAGATATTTGATGCTTTTTATATTTATGTCCATACTACGTATGTACATAAAAACATCACATGTGTATATATATACATTACATATGTATTCAAATGTATATGCAAGTATCTACATATCGTCGCTGTTTTAACTGAACTAACTGACATTTTGTAAATTTTACAGGAGAGGAGCTTTTATGATTGTTTTCTACATGTATTCTTATGGAAACGTCTGAAATATTTTTACTGTTATAGGCTCGACAGTAATGTTTACAGTCATAAGTATTGTGGACAAGGTCTTTTATGACTCATAAAGTCTAATAGTAGTAGTATGTACCCAATAATCACTCAAAATATTTAAATTCCACACTTGATATAAAAATGAATTTAAGCTAGTTTGCATGTTATTTTCAAGTTTGAAATAAAAAAATTACTCGTAAATACATACATACTACTGATGTAACGAATGTCGATTTTCAATATTCGCGAATGCGAATACAAATATAATGTATGAAATTTATAGACATGAAATTGGGGTTCTATTTACGTGTGCAATATGAATTATTAAAAAATTCTTGTGAAAAAGGACTTGTTGGCGTACTTTAAAGTTAATAAAAAATACTCAAAATGTTAATGTCGTCATTAAATAATGTTTGAAAATGGCACAAAGCACAATTTCTATAAAAAATTTAATGGATTTGTACAAACTAATATTTTTAGCCATTTATTTAAATTTCGTTTAGGATTTATGCATTTATTTATTTAATTTCTTTCGAAAAATATTCGTATTCGCCTGATATTGAAGAATACGAATATCTATAAATGGACGAATATTCGACAATTCGAATACGAATATTCGTGCATCACTAATACATACAAATGTACATAAGACAAATACATATGTACATAAGTATTTTTTAAAAAAATATTTACATACCTACATAAATGTATTTCCAATCAGGTCAAATACATACAGACATACATATTTCATTAATTAATAACTAAACGTAGGTAGGTACTTACTTGTTTAAAGATTGTCTCTGTTATTTCCAAAATAAATTTTTTTACTTTTAACTTAACAATTTTACTCTTCAACTGTTTGACTTTAAATAAAATTGTCACGTATTAAAATTCCTTTCTTAACCACCGCGTTTAGCAGGCAAAAATATTTACAGTTAGATAATTTGCAACTATTTATCAAGTCACAATGAGCGATGCAGGCAGCACATGTAAAAATATAATTTTCGATAACACTTTTTAAATTTTCTGACGTCCACTGCAGTAATTGTAATTATAACATACATAGACAAGAGAGGAAAACAGGAATTATTCTCACTATGGATCTTTTTCTCACATTAACAAAAGAAATGAAGCAATGTTAGTAAGATGCGCTTGTTAAAAAAAACACCCTTATTTCAATATATTGTTGGTTTGGTTGGTTGGTCAGTGTTGCCACTACAAAAAGTTGTAACTAATAAAACTGTAATTTGATTTATTATAATTTTTAAATTTTTTTATTGTTCTTAACGATTTTTTAGTTTAACTGCCATATTCATAAAAAATATTTTAGGTTTATGGGAAATTTGTCAAATAAACCTAAAACATTTTTTATGAATAATACGGCGGCGGACTTTAAAGTCTTTCTACACGTTGGACAATGCAAAAAATTTTAAAAGAAATTTTTTACATATTTTGTTAATATTGACAATAGTAACCAATATAAAAAGTCAATATGTAAAAAGTTTTGGTTAAAAATAGCGACAACGGCAACGCTGCTCACCATACTCTTTTGGTTTATTTTATAGTGTTGACTACAACAAACAATCTGTATTACACCATAAAAATGCAAAACTACCAAATTTCCAACAAGTTGTTTTAAATGATGTTCTTGAAAGGTTGTACGGTATAATTACATGAAAGACTTATGAATTTTCAATATTTTTTTAACATTAAAGTCGAGTATCTGAAAATTATTTTTTGTGGTGTATGATGTTATTACAATTAGGCCTTCAATTATGATACTAATAATTTTATGTTAGAAATGTATCTCATATCCCAAAAGGTGGCAAATGTGGCAAAATAAGTTAGGTACATATGTATATATTTCTTTTTTCCCGAACGAGTTTGAGAAAAGGACACACTAATATATTATCGATCAATAACTAAATTTTTTTTGAAATGTTCCATAATAATTATTATTATACACTTGACGACATATGCATGAATTACGTGCAATTCGGCAACACTTACGTGTAATTCGGCAATTGTGTTAGAGAGCAAGAATAAAAATTGAATGCTCATTTGTACAGTATGCCATTTAAATATTTGAACAGAAATCTTCTACAAACAATCTTGTTACAAATTTTACTTGATATTAATTGTATGAATTAGAATTTTTCACTCTATACATTTTTTTCTTTGCATAAAAAAAAATTTGAACAAAAAATTTACTGCAACCGTAAAAAATATTTACTGAAACTAAATCTTATTTCAAATAAGCGTTTGTTTGAATATTTCTTGGAAATCATTTTTTCTGTGTTTGTTTCAAACAGGAAAGTTAGCTCAACTATCGGCAGAGTGCAAAAGACTGAATATATCTGTTATAGGTATTAGGGAAATGAGGTGGAACGGCAGCGGAGACTTCACAAGCTCTCAGGGTGACCGCATACTGCTCTCTGGTCGTAAAGAAGGTGAAGCTCATACGCACGGAGTAGGAATATTTATAAGTCATAGATTGCGAAACACCGTAATAAACTGGTCAGCTATTTCCGAACGAATTGTAACTAAAGAACAAGTTTGAACGAACTATGGGGAAAAACAGCCCGGGCGATAGAAAACGAAAACGGTGTTCTCTTTCTGGAAAGATGTGCGGCACATGAACTTGCTATAGGTGGCTCTTACTTCCCTCACAAACTACAACACAAAATAACATGGCAATCGGGAGACACAAGACATACCATTCAGAGCCAAATCAATAATTTCTGTATAACAAGAAAATGGCTCAAAATACTACAAGACGTCAGAGTACTCCATAGCGCTGATATAGCTTCTGACCACTACCTCTTGATAGCGGAGTTAAAACTAACGCTTCGCAAACACAAGCACCTCCCGTTATCGAATCAACTAAATCGACGACCCTACAACGTCAACAAGCTGAAAGACGAAGACGCTAATAGGAGATTAGTTTCTAGCATTGCTGAAAAACATCAAAGTATTCCACCAATCTCTCAAATGAGCTCTAACTTAGATGACGAATGGACGAGGTTTAAGGCTATTATCAGCGACTCCGCTAATGAAATTGTTGGTTTTTCCAGAAAGAAAAATAAAGAATGGCTGTCAGCTGACTTTTGTAGCGTACTGGAAGAACGGCGTAAAACCAGAGTAATGAAGCTATCATAAAAAGACTCCCCTCGCAAAAACGAGCTGCAAACCTTATCAAGAAAGTTAAGAGACAAGCCAGGAACGACAAAAAAACTATTTCAACACCCTCGCCACTGAAGCTGGATACGCTACAAGTCAAGGTAACCTAAAAACCGTTTTCAACGTGATCGGAAAACTTTTTGGTAAAAAACCCAACACAAATATACCTATAAAAGATAAAAATGGAAATATGCTAACTTCTATCGATGAAAAACTTTTAAGGTGGAAGGAATATTTTGAGGAAACCCTAAACCATCCCATCCAGAACTCCACCCCCACTGACAACAATCTGCATAGATCCCCCAACTCTCTAAGATATATCAAAAGCCATTTCACAACTAAAAAATGGAAGAGCTGCCGGCATTGATAACCCACCCGCCGAATATTTCAAATCTGCGCCTACTAACATTTCTGAAATATTACTGCCGCTGTTCCAAAAAATATGAACGACTGACACCTTTCCCCAGGAATGGAAAGAAAGTATTTTAATTAAAATACCTAAAAAGGGAGATTTGAAAACATGCATACTTAACCGTATGTGCGAGCATTTGGATGTGCACCTCAGAAAAGAACAAGCCAGTTTCCGCCCCAACCGCTCTTGTGTAGACCAAATAAACATTTGTGGAGCTTTTTGTAAGTAAAGGCGTTCCGTAGAAGCTAATTAACCTAATAAAAGCGCAATACACCGATGCAAAGATGCGTGTACTATACCTCGGAAAAAGCAGTCAACCATTCAATACATTAAGCGGTGTAAAACAAGGATGTCTTCTCTCTCCGCGCCTTTTTATCACAACCCTTGATGTTATTCTTGCATATACAAATGGTCAAAACATGGGTATCAACTGGAGAATAAACCAGCAACTCGAAGATTTAGAATACGCTGACGATATCGTCCTACTTTCCACAATGAAAGACAATATGCAGAGAAAGATTGATTACCTGTCCCTAAGAGCCGAATAATTTGGTTTAAGAATAAACGCAGCAAAAAAACAAAGTGTATCGCAGTTAAAAGTAACCAGCAAACAACATTCACTCTGAACAACAACCAAATTCAACAAGTAAATAACTTCTGCTATCTTGGAAATAACATCACACCCGACGGCGGTGCAGTTTTCGACGTAGATATGCGAATACATAAGGTAAGGGCAGCGTTCTATAAGCTGAGAAAAGTATGGTCATCTAACGCCCTTTCACCAAAAATAAAGATACACATATACAACGCCTGTATTAAGTCGATACTTCTATATGGCTCCGAAACTTGGTTGGTAAACCAAACAATTAAAAGTCAACTGCAAAGTTTCACAAACAGATGCCTGCGCCATATATTAAACATCTGGTGGCCAAGAATAATATCCAATGAACAACTACTACAAGTTTCTGAGCAGGAAGACTTCAATAAGCAAATCAGAAGAAGTATGCCACGCACGAAGAGAGGGAAATTTTTCAACGGACAGAAACGAATTGAGATTCTACGTAATCAGCGAATATTCCTGATGGAATACGCTAGTAAACATAAATATATATATAAACACACCTTAAGCAATATTGTTTGAAACAAATCGAGAATGAAATAAAAAATTTTGTTTTTGTTTTTCATTCAAAAAGTAAAGGATTTATTGAAATCAATTTTATAACTCTTAATAATAGTTAAGCCAAGGCTAGCGAAATATCAAAAATAAAAATTAAAAGATCTTAAGCTCGTTAATATACTTACATATGTATTTATTTAATCATAATTATTCACAATTTTGAATTTTCTTTACAATTCGAATATCTAATAACACCAAGTTAAGAGCACACGTAAATAATGTTGCGCGCCAAAAGCACTATTATTACAATTGTGTCGTGTATGAGCGTAGTACCATTGATGTTGCTTGCAATGTTGCAATAGAATTTGTAAAGGATCTTTCAACACTTGTTTACTGTTTTTTCTTCTTAAAATTTCCGGTATTGGGGTTGGTTCCTGGATGTCTCTTTTTTATTTGTATTCCAAGTTTATGAAGTTTTTTTTTATTATTTTCGTATTTGTTGCTTGTGCATTCACAACAAACACCCACGTGCCTTGCTAAAGCTGCTGCTGTTGCTGATGATGACGATGGTGGTTGCAGGATTTTTAGCTTTTGTTGTTATTAACACTTTACAGTGCTTTTGGCTGGCTGGATGGCTGGTTAGATGTATGTGCGTGTTTTGTGTGCCTTCTGCCTTGGTTGCGCCTTTATACCACCGGCACTTTGGTTGCGCCGTATTTTTTTCTGTTTTCGTTTGTTTCAATATTTTCTATTTTTCATAATTTTAAATTGTGGTAGAATCTGCTTTGCAAACATCTCATTTGATTTTTAACTGTCATCAAAAACAGCAGTAAAACGGTTGTAAAACGGTAGAATTAAGTCGGTCGATTTCGAATATAAATAATTTTTATTGAAAACTTATGAATGTACTTTGAAAATACAAACAGAGATTTTACATTAAAGACTGAATTAATATTAGTTATTGATATTAAAAAAACGTGTGGAAAACATTTTAATTTTTTATAAAATCAAATGACGTGTTTAGTATACCAAAAAATTATTATATTAAATAAAATAAAACAATAAGTGCTCAAGGTTAATAGTAAATTAATTTGTAAGTCAACTTTCTCCTAGTGATAAAATAGATAAAATGAATAAAAAGATTTAAAAATTATTAAAAAATTATCGCTAAAAGGAATGTAAATTTTAGAAACACATCAATCACAAATGCATGTTAATTTTTTTCAAATGCCGTCGGGTGCAATACAAATATTTAAAATAAATTTAAATCAAGCAAACTATATGAGATGCAGAATGGGTTTTGGATGTAAATCAAATTTATAAAAAAAATCCAGAAAAATTTCAGGCGGCATAATGAAATAAATATATTAAAGGCCGCATTCTAAAATTTGACTTCCTTCAAGTGTGCTTTAGTAAAAATTTGCAAAGATATTTTGTTAGAACATTGTTAGAATATACGGCAGTAAATGTTAAATGTACAGAAAAATTTATTTTCGAGTGTATGACCGGAATAAAAATAAGAAAAAAATTTTTTTAGTGGTCTATTGTATTAATATTCACTTTCTTTCACCCAAGGCTTACTCTTAGCACCATCTTTAAAAAATTCTATTTTTTAAGTTTCTTCGAAATTAGGGAAGCACTAGTAAAAAAATTTGAATTAATTTTTAAGGAACAACATTTTCATTGATTTCAAAGAATCTATGTCAAAAATATGAAGAAACAAATTAGTAAAAAAAAACCGAATAAAAATTTATATTGGTCTTACAAACACTTGTAATTCAAATATAGTTTTAGAAAATACTCACGAAGCTTTTTAAAAAATAGTTTTTTTTCATTTATTAACTAATTTTCATCTAAAAGTTTTTTACTAATCGTATTTACTTAGGTTTATACATATGTATGTATGTATATGTATGACTGTAGAATTAATGTGCGAATTTCATATTCGTGTTAGAATTCCCGAATATTCGGCCATTCTTAGATATTCATATTCGCCAAATTCAGACGAATACTAATATTTTTTCAAAAAAATTAAGTAAAAAATGCATATATCAGAAACGAAATTTATGTAAATGGCATAAAAATATTAGTTTGTAAAACATAATTATAATATGTTTACTTCAATTTCATTTTTGTACACTACTCAAAAACAAACAAAACAAACTTCTTGTACAATTAACACTAATAACAAGTAAATTTAAAAAATCAAAAACACGACTAACTTATAACAACTAAAAAGGAAAAAAAGTCCAGTAGTGCGGAACATAGTGACTTTTACAGTCGGGAAGCATTAAAAATCGAATCTTCAAATCTTCTCAATAGTAGCTCCGGACTGACTGTTCCGCACTACTGGACTTGCTTTTTCCTTTTCAGTTGTTTTTAGGTCATCGGGTTTTTTGATTTTTTAATTTATTTGTTATTTTAAACTTTTTAGTGTCCCGGCAACTTTATATTGATAACCCACTAGATACCCAGTAAAAAAAAAGACTCCAAAAAAGTCATGAAAATGTAGAGTTACGATCTGGAAGTAGTGAAAATTTCGATCCGATCTAATGATTTTTACATAGGGTTGTCATTGCAAGAAGTTCTCTTTTTCGATGCCTGGTCACTGAATTGGAAGCGATATTAAGAAAAATTCCCTTTTTTGTGTTCTTTGATAATATTTGCATCTAAGAAAAATGGCAAATAGTTACTTATTTTAACAATTCGTTTCTTTTTATATACGAATTTAAACCCGAAACAGTGTTTTCATGTAAATTTAAACAAATAACTTTTAAATTTTATACTGAAATTAGTTCATAAATTTCTTTAAAAAAAATTATTATTTTTTAAATCTGTTGAGTATTTTCTAACACTATGAAGGAGTTACAAGGTTTTGTATGACTAAAATAAGCTTCTATATGGTTTTTAGCTCACTCTCGGCAAATTAAAAATATCGATTTTTAGGAAGCAATGAAAATGTAGTTCCACTAGAATGAATTCCATTTTTTTTCACTGGGATAGGTTTGAATACTTATTGTTAGTTCATACTTGAAGATACAATAAATAAATTTAAAAAAAACTAGATAGGTTTCTTAATCTTTTTTATTAACATAATTTAATTAGAGGTCTCAGATAGTTATCAAGAAATTTTAAAATTTGTATTCATAAATAAACTCAAACATATCTTTTATACTTACATTTTTGTAAACTCCTTTTAATTTCCTTTAATATTTCACGTGAAAAATCCTCCATTTTGTCTTTTGTTTTCAAAGACCTATGTAAGAACACTTGGGTGCTTAAGACCAATATAACGATCCTGGATTGTCGACATATATGCAGCCTTTTGGGAGAAAAGTGGTAATAAAATTTTTTTTTTTCAAAAATATCCCAGCAAAAAAAGAGATTCCAAAAAAGTCATGAAAATGTAGAGTTTGCGATCTGGAAGTAGTGAAAATTTCGATTTGATCTAATAATTTTTACATAGGGTTGTCATTGCAAGAAGTTCTCTTTTTCAATGCCTGGTCACTGAGTTGGAAGCGATATTAAGACCAATATAACGATACCTGGATTGTCGACATATATGCAGCCTTTTGGGAGAAAAGTGGTAATAAAATTTTTTTTTTTCAAAAATATCCCAGCAAAAAAAGAGATTCCAAAAAAGTCATGAAAATGTAGAGTTTGCGATCTGGAAGTAGTGAAAATTTCGATTTGATCTAATAATTTTTACATAGGGTTGTCATTGCAAGAAGTTCTCTTTTTCAATGCCTGGTCACTGAGTTGGAAGCGATATTAAGAAAAATTCCCTTTTTTTGTTCTATGATAATATTTTCATCTAGGAAAAATGGTAAATAGTTACCTATTTTAACAATTCGTTTCTTTTTATAAGAATTTAAGGCTGAAACAGTGTTTTCATGTAAATGTAAGCAAATAACTTTTAAATTTTAGACTAAAACTAGTTCATAAATTTCATTAAAAACATAATTTTTTTTTAATTCTGGTATTTTCTAATACTATGGAAGAGTTACAAGGTTTTGTATGACTAAAATAAGCATGTACATGGTTTTTTGCTAACTCTCGGCAAATTAAAAATATCGATTATTTGGAAGCAATGAAAATCTAGTTCCACTAAAATGACTTCCATTTTTTTTTTCACTGGGATTTACAAGAAACGCGTGAACTACAACCCCTTATGGCAGTCAGGTAAAAACTTATATACATTTTTGTAATCTCTCCACGCAATAGGTTTGGGAAAAAATTATTTTGACGTGTTACTATTTCACGGGCAAAATCCGCCATTTTGTTTTTGAACACCTATCTAAGAACACTTGGGTGCTTAAGACAAATATAACGATACCTTAATTTGTCGGAATCCATACAGCCGTTTGGGAGATAAGTTTTAATAAAGAAATTTACAAACATATCACACACTAAATCATTAACAGTCACAACTCAAAATGACCAAAGCGGTTTAGTTTTTTTTTTTAAATATGTTAATTGAACATATATCTAACGACCGTAACTATTGCTATAATGTTCTTTTGCCAATTTAGTTTGCATCATGTTAGTTTATCGACATCATTTGCTATCCGTTTTTCCGCCAAATAGTCTCCTATAATTTTTCGTATTGATGAATTAGCATAATTTTAAAAATAAAGATGTGAATTGTGTCATTAGCAGGGAAACCGCAAATATGGAATGCATGTTTTTTCTTGATTGACGTATTAATGCGGGGACAAGATATTTATACGTTTATGAATTTATTTTTATGTTTCGCCATCTGAATCTTATTTCCATGTGGTGTATAGATTTCGCTTATATATTACGCAGTTGAAGGAACATTGTTAATGTATAAAAGTTTATTTAGATGTGACATAAACGATTTTTATTTCAAAATATAGGTCAATATTTTGTTGTTTATTGCAATAAAAATTACAAGTAAAAATCTTGTCTTATTTATCCGAAATACAGTTCCAAGGTTTTCATTCTATGTGATTTTTTTTTAAATTTAAGTTAAATTTTTACGAGAGTATCCAAAAAAAATAATTTGTGCTATTTGCTTTAGTTAAAACTTTTATAGCATATTTGTTTCAACGCGCTCTTCAGATACGGCAGTTATTCTTTGTTGATTTTTTATTGTTTTCTTTTTTAACCCCCGACCAAAAAAAGGGTCTTATAAGTTTGTAGTGTGTATCGGTGCATCGGTGTATCCGTGTGTCTGACTGTGTACAGACCAAACGGCTGGACCAATTTTGATTAAGTTGTTTCTGTTTGAAAGGTGACTTAATCGAGAGGGTTATAAGCTTTAGTTGAAGATAATTGGTCCAGCTGTTTATATCTTGATATATTCGGGGTTTTTTAAGTTTTTAATTTATGTTATTGTTGATGTTGTTGAGTTTTCTAGAGAAGATGTGATATCTTCTAAACCGCTGAACCGATTTTCTTAAATTAAAGCTAAGAACCCTCTCGATCAAGTCACCTTTCAAACAAAAAAAAACTAAATCGAAATCGATCGGGCGGTTTGGTCTGTACGTGGACACGGACACTCACACAGATACACAAACACACACTAAAAACTTATAACACCCCTTTTTTTGGTCGGGGGTTAAAATATACAATTTTCATTCAATTTATTTTATTTTCAAGAGTATATTTTTTGAGTTTTTAGTGCATAATTTTAAGTTTTTAGTGCATGTTGAATGCGCATAAAACACTTGTTTTAAATCATATTATTGGTTTTCTTTGTCATTAGCTTCAGCGTCACTTTCACTAGTGTCCATTGTGTCATTCATAGATACGCATTTTTAATTTCGAGATCTTTACTTTTATCTAATCTTGCAGGTTTCGGATTTGGCCACTTTCAAGAAAATCTTAAATGTGTCTGGAAATTATTAAAAAAAGAATCATTTTATATCTTGGATCAATAAAGGTTGTCATGGAAAAAAATATTTAATTTTCTAAAAGCGGTAGGGCTTTAAACATACAAATTGTTGGGGTGTTTTTCAAAATAAAATGACTAAAAATTATGTCCATTACGAAAGATAGGAATGCGATTTATTATTGTTGCTTACTAATAACAGTATTTTTTAAATTTATTGTATTACAGTCTATCTGACCAATTCCTCCACTTTTACTTTTCTTCATTTTTTTACTGCATTTTTAATTGATAATATTTGTCCGAAAATTAATTTTCCATATTAAAATACAATTAAATATAAACTTCCTAGTTCCTATGCGCATTTCACTGTTGTTTTATAAAAATATTTTCTGAAGTTCGGATTATGTAAAAAATTAAAATAATATATGGACGTGTTTTGAAAACCATTTCGTTTTGAGACAAATTTCAGGAAAAAATCAACAAGAAAGCTCACTTAATGCAGCTTTTTATTTCGTTTTAAAATTTCATGTGCTTGAGATATTTTATCCGAACATAGTTTCTGATGCACTAAATTATCTGATAAGGAGAACACTGTTTTCTATTTTTGAAACGATTTCAAAATGAAATGGTTTTCAGAACATGGCCGATAATTTTCAATGAAACTATTTTATTAAGCTTTGGGTCAATTTTATATAGTTATATATTTTTATTTTTAAATTTTTTTCCTTGTTTATTGAACTTTTGTGTGTATTTAAAACAATCACCCTTATTCCAGTTGTCGTCATCGACGTCACTTTAACACAATACAAAAAATGGGGCCTTGTTTACTCGCTCTCGAGAACAATTTTTCGGAACTGCCAACCTATTTCCGTTCCATAAATTCTAGAAAATAGCATAAATCTGCCAACAGGAGTCAGTTGTTTTCGGCAACGGATATACGAGCACCATTTACTTAAAAATTAAAATGAGTAAATGTTGTTATTTTTTTACTTAAACAACGTCTAAATATGAAAAACAGAAATTAAGAAATATCCTGAAGAAGTTAACCACACATTAACGAAAAATTTAAACATAAAACTACAAATATATAAGATTGTTACAAACCTTAATAAAATACGAGTAGTTTCATTAAACATATATAAAAGGTCGAAAAATTAGATAACAATTCAGTAATATAATTTTGAAAATACGTTTTTATATGAAAGTTTCCAAAAAAATATATCTCTTAAAAATTATACGTTGTAGGCTCAAGTGATCTAACAAACAATTGAAATTTTTTAATTTAAAATTTTTTAATGCGCTAACAATAACAAATCTTAAAGTCAAATTGTAAAAATTCCCAAAAAAACACAACAACAAAATTTAAACGTAATAATTTTATTATAATTTGTGTCTAGATTGTTTGAATTAAGCGAATTTTCTGCAAAAAATTTACTCGTAAGAATCAAATAATTAATTATATAAATTGTTGTTATATATCATTTGCAAATATTATTTAATGACGACCATTGAAATTAAAAACCATCCAATTTTATTAATGTACGCAAACAGGATTATGAAGTTCTTTTTCGTAAAAAATTTTTCATATTCCACTTTGCAGGTGTAATTAGAACTCCAATTTAATGTCTATAAATTTCACATATCACATTCGAATTCGTAATTTTTGTCTGTTTCAGATATAAAATTTAATAACAATAACAGAAATTTTTTAATTTTGAGTTTTTGCTTTTCTCTCAGTTTCAAAAATATTTAACGGTGCTGGTAATTGATTCCAGCAACCGTTTTTATACCCTTTACCAAAAAATGGTAAAAGGGTATATATATGTAGGTTTGTCATTCATTCCGTGTGTAATTTTTTACAATATTAACAAGCGACACATAAAGTATATATATTCTGGATCCTTATGCATAGGGAAGACGAACAAGCGATGTCCGTTTGTCTGTACGGGAAATCAATTTTTCGAAGCTCACAGAAAAGCTAGAGACTTCGTTCTTCGATTGGTGTGTCAGAAATAATCTGAACAATTTTGATTCCAGGGTTCGAAAACTTAAAATTTATATATATATATATATATATATATATATATATATATATATATATATATATATAAAGTTAACTACCATAAATTAATTTATTATTTATTTTTATTAAATAAACTTATTTTATACTTCACTACGAATAAAATTACTATTTCAAATAAAAAAATAATAATAAATTAAAAAGACGTTTCCAGGGTTGGAAAGCTTAAAAATTAAACATATTTCATGTTATAGGAAGAAGGTTATTTTCTCAGGAACCGTAAGAGATACGGATCTGAAATTTGGACAGAGTTTTTGGTGAAAGTTAAAAATTAAAGGGTGTTCCAAAACGAGTGTCGAAAAATTTTAAAAGCTCATGTAATATATATACAATTGTATGTACATATGTGTATAGACACTCGAAATTTGTAAAATTAGTGTATTTTTATACAGACTACAACACTTAACACTAAAATTTGTAAAAATTAAAATTATAGTGTTCTATCAGTTTATGTAATTTTGACAAGTTGCTGCATCTTGGAAACCGTTAAAGGAAACTAAGTCTTAAAATTATCATAAACTGTAAAACAAAAAAATCATAAAATTATAAAATCATCAAAATGAAAAAAAACGCTAAAATAAAAATAATCGCCAAAACGAAAAAAAGAACCAAATTAGAAAAATGTTCTAGCACTAGAAGAAACTTCAAAAATTAAAAAAAACGCTAAAATGAAAAAATCGCTTAATGAAAAAATCGGCAAATAAAAAACAATTGCAAAAAACTAGGGATTTAACCAATACCGATACCGGTTCCGATATTTCGGCGATATTTCTGATTTACCGATATATCGATATCGGCGATATTTTACTGTCGATACAACGATATTTTTTAAATTTTTTAGAGCTGTTTTGAACAAAGATTTAAATGTTCAACGTTTTTTTTGCATAACAACTAAGAGAAACAACATATTAAAAGCAGAACATAAATTCAAAACAGAATAATGAAGTTATTTCATGTGTGTTGCTTGCCACCATAGTAGTGAAATGTTCTCTCAATGCTAAATCATGTATGTGTTTGTGCGTTTTAAGATTTCATGCCAAGCGTATTAATACAAGTGTTAGTAATTTTACAAGGGTCCTAGTAAGATCTCCTAATATTCCTACGGACGGATATCTTCTTACTTACTGGCGTAATGACATATCCTAACCAAACTTAAAGAAACTGGCGCAAAAATGGTTAAGTTTTCAAATGAGTCATCTGGGAGACAATTTTCTACTGCAGGTATGCTCAGTGTTGCCAAAATGTTGCTGGCATTTCCCACCATATAACCCCTGAAAACCTGCTAAAAACCGGTATCTGAATAAAAATAAACGCTAATATAACCGCTGAATTTTTTATAACCAACATATGTCTTTTTTATGGTTTATTGGTAAAAAAAAAGAATAATATAAATTTTATAAAATATGTATACATATGGATAGATTTATGTATGTTGGAATCTCATAATTCCCCAATATTTGTAAGCAAAACTCAGCCTACTCTTTGAGTAGGTATTTTATTTCCTGTAGCGTTTCCATACACAAACATCTAACCAGTTCCTGTGTTCTTTAACTTGCGAGAAGTTTTCGCGTAGAGAAAAATCAAACAATTACATTGGTTGTCCTGTTTTTCACAGGATGATTTATATACAACCTGAAATAAGCTTAAAAGAAACATGAGCAACTAAATTTTTCATTAGTCATCCTGTGTTTCACAGAATGACAATAAACTTTTCGTTTGGAAAAGTTCTCACCAAAGTTACAGAGCATAGGCACAGGAAAAAGTAGAATCCAAGGGCATATTCCATCTTATAATATTAATGTTGAAGCTGATTCAGTATATTTTTAATATTTTAGACTCTAATTGGTCTACACGTGTGGAATAATTAATATCTTGCCGTTTTGCTTGAAGTTTTGTAATATAATTTTAATCTCGAATTAAATTTTATTCACTAATTATGAGATTTGTTCACTTTTATACTCGTATGTATATACATATGTTATTATTTTTAACCTCTTAAATTTTCACATTATACTACACGACCACAATATGTCAATTTTTTATTTGCAAAAAAGTAACGTTAGTTTCTTTTCGCTGTACGTGTTTATATAGAAAAAAACTCAAAATAAATACCAAGGTACGTGTCGCATAGCTGCGTTAAATTATTATTATTTTGATTCAATACCTTTCTTTATAATTTTCAGAAAAACGCTGAAAATCCGTCAACTAAGAAATTCTTCCGCTAAAATTCCCGCTGGTGGTTTTTTAAATAGACTTGCCGGTAATGACAGCAAAATACAGTCATATATAGCGGGAAAACCGCCGTTTTGGCAACACTGGGTATGCTTCAAACGGATTTGCGAAATCGTCTATTTCCACAAAATTTGAGAATACTTTGTTTTTTTGAACAAAAATCTTATTAATATATATTTTAAATATTTTTGTGAATTTTACAATGATCTCAAATTCAATTCGCTGTTTTTAAATTCTTATTAAATCAATTTTAATTGGCTCAATATCCAATTTAACCTGAGTGTTATATTGTTTATTTTGCAAAATCATAAAATGTTGGTATACTTTTTTTTGTTTGAAAATTCGAAAGTTTGAAATTAAAATTGAAATGTATTGAACATTTTATGATTTAAGAAAATAAACAGTGTAACATTCAGTTTGAATGGGCTAATTAATAATCGCTTTCAGTGATATTTTGTTACAAAAAAGTAACTTGTTTTTTGTTATTTTCAGAATGAATTCAAATATCAATTTTAAATATTAATAAACACTAACTAAACTTTTTATCAAAAAACATCAATAATTTTGCCAGTGGTACCCAAATTATTTTTTTTTTAATACATAGTTTTATTTATTGTATCTTTAAATATGAACTAACAATAAGTTATCAAATCTTAAATCTAAAATATAATTATTTAGCCCGACCAGTGTCGGCCAAAACTTAGTGATAGTTTAAATAATACAAAGTAGTGATAATCAAAAAGGAAAATTAAATGTATTTTCAAGCATTCCCATCTAGAGTGTTGAGTAAAATAGCCCTTGTGTGCCTTGTACCCAAATTATGATGCGTACAATATACCAAAAAAAATTTTTTTTCTTAAAACTGCCTTCATATGTATTGTTATAACTCTTTTATTATCTAGGGTAGCCGAATGAAACAACGTATATAACCTTGTTTCAAAGGTATTATAATAGTGCTTCAACGGTTGTAAAAGCTAAAAAGATCATCACAATTATACATTTCGTTTTTTTTTGCAATCCACGATTCATGAAGCTGTAACTAAAAAAATGGAACTTTTAAAATTAAAACAAGTAAGAGTGCTATATTCGGCTGTGCCGAATCTTATATACCATTTACCAAAGTGCGTTTATGTAGTATAGAGATACATACATAAGCACAGTGATATGTAGGTACATATTCATTTTGTGAAAAAATTCATACTATTTTCTGGTGCAATTTTTAGGTTTTTGGCATTATGTTTAATTTGGTGCTTTTTAAATTTTGGGGATTTTTTTTCGTTCTGGCGATTTTTTTGATTTTGACGATTTTTTTCATTTAGGCGATTTTTTTATTTCTTATATATTTAATTTTTTTTTATTTTTTTGTGGCAATTTTTTTAGTTTTGACACTTTTTTCTCCTTTTGGCGATTTTTTTCGGTTTTTGGCGTTTATTTTTATTTTTATTTATTCTGGGAAATTTTTTTGATTTTGACAATTTTTTTTCATTTAGGCGATTTTTTTATTTTTTGGCGATTTTTTTTTCATATAGGCAATTTGTTTTTTGTTTTGGTGATTTTTTCGTTTTTTGGCGTTTTTAGTTCTTTTTGGCAATTTTTTTAGTTTTGATAGTTTTTACTCGTTTTGGCGATTTTTTTCGGCTTTTGGCGTTTTTTAATTTTGGCGATTTTTTAATTTTTGGCGATTTTTTTTCATATAGGCAATTTTTTTCTTTTGGCGATTTTTTCGGGTTTTGGCATTTTATTTTTTTATTTTTTGCGATTTATATTCGTTTTGGCGATTTTTTTGTTTTTGGCGATTTTTTTTTCATTTAGGCGTTTTTTTTAATTTTTGACGATTTTTTTTCATATAAGCATTAATTTTGTTTTGGCGATTTTTGCGGATTTTTGTCATTGTGGGATTTTTTTTTGTTTTGACACTTTCTTCTCGTTTTAACGATTTTTTTCGGTTTTAGGCGTTGTTTTAATTTTGGCGATTTTTTTTCGTTTTGGCTATTTTTTTCCCCGATTTTTTTCATATAAGCGATTTTTTTTAATTTTTGGCGATTTTTTTTCATATAGGCAATTTTTTTCGGTTTTTTTTATTTTGGCGATTTTTTTGGATTTTGGCGATTTTTGTTCATGTAGGCGCTTTTTTTTAATTTTTGACGATTTTTGTTCACATAAGCATTTTTTTGTTTTGGCGATTTTTTCGGTTTTTGACGTTTTTTAATTTTAGCGTTTTTTTTCATTTTGGCGATTTTTTCATTTTGGCGATTTTTTTTTAAATTTCTTGCGATTTTAAAATTATATATATGTATATTTGTACATACATTTGTATGTATATTACATGGCATTTTAAAAGTTTTCGTCACTCATTTTGGAACACCCTTAATTTTTAGCTTTTATATTTTTGTTGTTGTAGCGACCAAAGTTCTACATACACTGTCCAAATTTCAGACCCGTAGCTTTCACCGTTCCTGAGAAAATAGCCTTCTTCCTAAAACATGAAATATGTTTAATTATTAGGAAAAAAGTTAAAGTTTTCCAACCCTGGAAACGTTTTTTTAATTTGTTAAATTTAAAATTTTTTTTATAATTATAAATACCAATTTTATTCATACCGAAGTATAAAATAAGTTAATTTAATAAAAAAGTAATAAAAAATTGTTTTCGGTTGTTATTTTCTATGGGAAAATAGAGTTTGAACTTTCCAGCTCTGAAACCGTCTGCTCGATTTTGCAAATTTCTGACACACCAGTCCAAGAACGAAGTCTCTAGCTCTTCTGGGAGCTTGGGAAAACCGATTTCACGTACAGACAGACGGACAGACGGACATCGCTTGTTCGTCTTCCCTATGCATAAGGATCCAGAATATATATACTTTATGTGTCGCTTATTAATATTGTAGAAATTACAAACGGAATGAATACCTTTTACCATTTTTTGGTAAAGGGTATAAAAAAATATGATATTTTTGTGTTCCACGTATTGTTTTTATTCCATTAAAGCGATTGTTAAGAAACTGGTCTTCGTTTATGTCGTCTTCGTCTGAAAAGAACTTGACGTTACAGTTTACTAAATTTTGACAGCACCAGTCATATAGTTGTCGTGGATTGGTTATATGATTTTCTAAGGGCATAGATTTACAAAATTCTTTTTGTTTTTGAATTGAGCAGCTGTGCCGTCAGAAAAATACATAATATCTTGTCCCCCGCTTTGAAATTTGTTTTTTAAAAACAAAATCAGTTAAGTAATTTTTTTTATAAAAATATATTTTCAATACACACAAAATTTAAATATTTTTCCTACTTTGCTGTAAGTTTTATTTATATCTCAGAAACCTGTAAGACTACCATATAGAGATTTGGTGAAGGCATAGCAAAGGCAGAAGACAAAAATTTAAATTTAAAATTTAAAATTTTTAAAAGTACCATTTTTTAGTTA
This sequence comes from Tachina fera, assembly GCA_905220375.1. Lineage (NCBI taxonomy): Eukaryota > Metazoa > Arthropoda > Insecta > Diptera > Tachinidae > Tachina > Tachina fera. The sequence goes on along the minus strand of LR999966.1, from coordinate 31,651,987 downwards.
CAGCATCATGAATCGTGGATTGCAAAAAAACGACATCTATAATTGTGATGACCTTTTTTTATTTTTATAGTCGTTGAAGCACTATTATAATACCTTTCAAAAAATAAATATATCAATTTATATGAACACAGTTTTAAGAAAATTTTTTTTTTAATTTTTGGAAAAATTATTAAAATTTTTTGGTACAAATTTTACCTAAAACTAAACTACCATATCGAGTTTGGTTTGATTTGGAAGGGGTCGGGCCCAATCACTCGTTGGTTTTATATGGAATTAATCTAAACTATTACACTGTAATTTTTTATAACAAAAGAATTACTCAATTTTTGTTAATTTTAATTTGAAATTTATTTGCTGGTGGTTCAGCTTGGTCTATATACGTATTTCATCGGCGCTTAAACCAAATCATCAGTAGACTTCAACCACACATTTTGAACAGTCACAAAACTCTTACTTTATGCACAGACTTTCAAAAACTATAGGAGAATTCATAAAATAATAATATTTTTGAAAATCACAAAGACAAAATAAGCTTAGTAGGCTTTGAAACTCATACAACCCAGCAAATAATTTATATTCGATATGAATCTATTTTATTTTTCTACACCTTTATACAATTAGAAATCCATTGGATAAAATAACAGTAATTACAAGGCAAAATGAAAAATAAAATCTAAAATTTAACATTTAAGAAATTTATTATTCGACATATTGTCATAATTATATTTTAATTTGAAATTTATTTGCTGGTGGTTCAGCTTGGTCTATATACGTATTTCATTGGCGCTTGAACCAAATCATCAGTAGACTTCAACCACAAATTTTGAACAGTCACAAACCTCTTACTTGATGCACAGACTTTCGAAAACTATATCAGAATTCATAAAAAAAAAATATAAATGAAAATCACTCTCGCTAAGGCGAGAAAAAAGTACCAAAACTTAAGAAGCACCAAATTAAAAAAAGAACGCCAAAAACCAAAAAATATCGCTAAAACGAGAAAAAAAGTACCAAAACTAAAAAAAGCACTAAACTAAAAATAAACGCCAAAACCCGAAAAAAATTACCAAAACGAAAAAAACAACAAATTGGAAAAAAATCTAGCACTTAAATAAATAGTGAAAACAAAAAAATCGCTAAAATAAAAAATATTACTTACCAAAATGAAAAAAAAAATTGCTAAAATAAAAACAAACGCGAAGTACTTTAAAAATCGCTAAAACGAGAAAAAAAAGCTCCGAAACTAAAAAGAGCGTCAAATTAAAATAAAATGCCAAAAACCTAACAAAAATCGCTAAATCGCCATATTAAAAAAAATGCCAAAAACGAAAAAAAAACGCCAATACCATATTAAAAAACGCTTAAAACCGAAAAAACCCCAAAAACGAAAAAAATGCCAAAACTATATTTTATATAGGCTAAAGTTCATATAGTATTACATGTCTAGTGTCCGTACGGAACCTTAGTTCGCAAGGTAGATACGCACTTTAATGAATTTATTTTTTGTAAATGGAGATGGAAATAAAATTTGTCGTTAAAGTACAGTCCTATCTATAAAATTAATTACAGAATATGTTCCGTTTCATTTCCCTGAAACAGTTCCTTTGTGCTTAACAAATTCGAAAAAATTTTTTAGCAATAAACGTTTACACAATACCGCGATATAATAGATTTGCAATGGGATGTTTAAATTGAGACACTTAACAATCTTGTTAAATCAAAGATTATTGAATAAAACAAGTTAGTTTACTTTAAAATAGTCTGACAATATTTAGTATTCTGTAAATACAACTACTTATTTCCTTGCCTCCACGAATGATATTAAATTTGTCAAAAACGCAACAAGAAATATTTCCTTATTGTGAAAATAAGTCTACGTGACAGTTTTTTGGACAAATGTATCTTACACCCAATCCTAATGTAAAATTGTTCGCTGAATCCGAATATGAAGTAAAAAATTTAGTAGAACTGTTTTTGAATTATATCCAAATTACGGTTATTTGGGTTTTTTAAAAATGATGTGGCTTAAATGCAAATGTATTTAAAAATATTCCTCGGTTTATACACTTTTTTTCGTTAAAAGATAGCAAAATTACTAAAATAAACATACATCGAGTTTCAAGATTAGCGAAGAAATGATGGAGATACAGAACACCAATTTCAAACTTGATAATTTTTTGCAATTTTGCTGTTTTCAAGTTTTCTTTTTTAACCAAACAATTAAAAATTTTAATTTTTTTACATAGAAAATTAACTAATTTCAATACAAACATTTGGCACCCTACAAGGTCTAGATTGGTGCAAAAATTATAAAAATATGAACACTGTAAGTGTTATTTATAAACATTGAAAGTTCACAATTTTAAATTCTTTGCTTAACGTTTTGATCATCTTGAATTCATATTAGGAACTGTTCATATATTATGTAATGCTCTAGGGTGAGGGGGGGGGGGGTTCGAATTTGGTTACGATTTGTTCTGAAGGGGGGAGGGGTCTCTGAAAATCTTACGTAACAGAAAAAATTACTAATTTCGTACAAAAATACGTATGTTTTTCTCATTTATTTATGTAATTGATCATACGTGTTACCTACATACAGATATTATGTATTTTTTAGTGATGTAACGAATGTCAAATTTTGATTTACGCAAATACGAATACAATTATTATATGTGAAATTTATAGACATAAAATTTGTGTTCTGTTTACGCCTGCAAAATGACATATGAAAAAGTTGTTATGAAAAAGAACTTCATACACCTGTTGGTGTACTTTAAGGTTAATAAAAACTACCCAAATTTTAATGCTATGTTATGCATTTGAAAATGTTAAAAAACACAAATTTCTATAAAATATTTCGGGCCTAATTTTGTAAAACGCAATGCTTGGCGTTTATAAATTTTGTATGAATTTTGTTTTTTTTAATTTACATTTTTTCCATATAAAATTTGACAACGCTTGTCATTGTGTTTTACAAAATTAGGCTCTTAATGAAAATTTATTTTTAGCCACTTATTCAAATTTCGTTTAGGATTTATGCATTTATTTATTTAATTTTTTTTGAAAAATATTCGTATTCCTATTCGCCTGAATTTCGCGAATACGAATACGAATATTTAAAAATGGCCAAATATTTGGCAAATAGAATACGAATGCGAATATTCGTGCAGCACTAGTATTGTGTGTATAGATACATACTAGTGGCCTGCGTAAGCAGTCTTGAAATGTAAATACGCCATGTTTTTTAAATGTACTCTCGTGACATGCATTATACTAAGCCAATAATAAATACTGTCGCAGTATAAACGAAGCTCGTTGGATGTATTGGTGTACGTGTATATGACTGGTAACAAGCGATGTCGCCAAGACGTCTTGTTTAAAAAAACAATGCAAAGAAGTACTATTGATACATTTGAGTTTGATATTTTGCATATTGCACGTTTGGGTGTCGTGTAAGATTTATATGTTAAGCTGTTATGCTTGTGTTTAAGGGAGGTTTTTTAACGCAAGCGCACACAACTCATGTAAATGCATGGCTGCGTTTGTATGTGCGCAGAAAAATAAGAGACCATACAAAAATTATGTACTTATGTATGTATGTACATGCATGACGTTAGTATACGCGTCAATGAGAGAAAAAAACACAATCACCACAAATTCTTCAGTCACGAACTATTTTCTTAATTACTCTTATACCTGCAATAAGTTAAACAAATGTATTGCCGAAGACGCTGTTTAGCGTTTGTTTCAGAAGATTTTACTGTAGTAAAGCATTTGAAATTGCCTTCATGTCTTAAAAGTTCTTATAAGACGTCTTTTGCAGGTCTTTAATATTTAAAAGGATATTCGCGAATACGAATATCTATTGCATGTAAAATTTATAGACATTTCCAATTCAAAAAAATTTGTATGGAAAATAACTTCATACTCCTGTCCACGTACATTAAAGTTTATGAAAACTATCCAAAAATTTAATGGTTGTTAAATAACATTTGAAAATTATACAAAATTGTTATAATAAATGAAATAAATTGTAGTCAAACTGGTTACATAGTTCTCAATTCCTCATCTTTATCAATTTAAATTTTTAAATATTCTTAATATATGTTAATATGTACATAAAGCTTCTTTCCATATCAAACTGCAACATAAGTTAACATAAAATCCACCAAAAACATAGAAGGAAATGATATTTGCAGAAGTTTACGAAAACATATCTCATAATTCTCATGGAAAAAAAGTGTCCTTTCAAAAAATATATTCTTCCATATTCATATGTACATGACAATATCAAATTATCAAGTTTTAAAATTTTTGTTGGTCAACTTGAGGCTACAATGTTTAAGTCTGAGAGATGTGTTAATGGAAACTTGCACACATAGACATATTTTCATAAGAATATTATTTTAATTTTTTATACAACCGAACAAGAAAAAATATTTAGAAAACAACAGTGTCTAGAAAGTAGATTGTGTGCCCCTCTAATTTTCAGGTATTTTTAAGGAAAATTTTTTTAAATGAGCAAATATTATCTATTGGAAATGTAGTGTTGCAGAAAGTACAAAAATTAAGAAAATAAATTTTACATATCTTCAGTAATAGACATCATTTTGAGTCATTTGATCTCCCCAACCAAATGTGCATGTTTAAGGCCCACCCGCTAAGTGCACTGGTTAAAAAGTGTTGTCTTTTAGATAATGAAATATTTTTCACCACGGCAACCTTTATTGATGCAAGATATTATTATTTTTTAGTTTCACTCACACTTAGATTTATTTGAAGATGGCCAAACGGAGTCATCTACAAGCTCTCTGAAACACACGACGACTTCACTTATAGACACTAGTGAAAGTGACCGTGAAGATAATACCAATTCTTATAAGAATAAGATATATCTTGATGTTTCAGATACTGTTCAGTCATCAATACGGAAAACTATAGCAGATTATACGGCAGAGTAACGGATAGCAAAAAAAATTAAAATTAATTTTTTTTAAATCATTACAAACTAATATTTGTATGCCATTGATTTAAGTTTCGTTTTGGATTTACGAATTTCTTTATACATATATTTTTTTAAACGAATACGAGAATATCTAGAAACGGCCGAATATTTAGGAATTCGAATACGCATCAGCAATTCATAAATACAGTTTAGGAATAGCTCTCCATAAAACCAAAATTTTTGGAGTTTGAGTACACTTGGGAAGAAACTTAAAAAATATTTATTTTTGCCAATATTTAGAGTACTTTCATGAGTAAGCTTATTTAATTTTTGTTAACGCACTGTGCTAGTCTAACAAATGACTTTAACACAATGAATTAAATTTAATTTTTTTAGATAAAAACTTTTTAAACTATGTAATTTGTTTTTAACTCATTTTTACGTTATTCCCTTGGGAGAGGGGGTTCCATAGTTTTGCTACGATCTGTTATCGGGCGGAAGCTGGGGGTGGGGTAAAAAATTGCGGAAAACATTGTTACGTAATATATGGACAGCCCTTTAACAAAAATAAAATGCAAATTGCAAACTTGAATTTTTTTATCCAAAACATTCTGAACAGGAAGCACAGCAAGCTTGTGGAGTTTATTGTTTTGCGCAGTTTTAAAATTTTTCAAGCCAATTAAAAAATGCATTTGGCTGAATTTGAAAGTCAATCCGAAAAATATTTTGAAATCTTGGACCCAAAAATACTGCATGAAATTCCTGCAAAACTCATTTACCTATGTGGATTTTGGACGCAAAGTAAGTATGCATTTCTTAATTTTGCGTTTAAAAAGTCGCAGTCACTAAATGCCATTTAATTTTCCAGCAATTTGGCGTGAGCCTACGAACCACGAAATTGACTGTTATTTGTGCTTAGTCCTAGTTTACACTATGCAAGTCTTATTGCTTAGCTGATTAGTTTGTTAGGAGAGAGACACAAGGGGAATAGAAACTGTTCTGTTCCCCTCGTCTCTCTTTCCCACAAACTAATCAGATTAGTAATAAGACTTGCATAGTGTAAATTAGGACATAGTCAAAGTAAAGCAAAATTAAAGCTACTTAAAGATTCCAAATTTGATTCGATTTTGTTAGAAGATAATTCAAAAGCATGCAAGTCATTTGGTTTAGTACCAGGCTTTCAAAGAAATTTGAGCAGATCAAATTATAAAGATATAATTCAAGACTTGTTTTAAAATTATGAGAAAATTGGCAAAGTTTTTAAGACGATTTTGTTTTTATTTATGTTAACATAAATTTGTATGTCTTTCTTAATAAAGAAGTTAAAATGTCTTTAAAACTACATTCTGCGTTCACAGTTCAATTTCTTCCCAAATAATATTGGCGATAAAAGTGACGAGCATGGTGAGCGCTTTCACCAACAAATACAAGAAATGGAACGTGGACGACTATTATTGGTTCCTTGTGCGAGAGGAAACAACGCAACTCAAAATTTTTAAGCCATTTTTAATTTCATACTTACCTATATACCATGTACATATTTCTCTATTTATTTGTTTTTTTTTATTGGATAATTCATTCATCTTCTTTAACTTTATCATTTTTGCATCGAACTGTATTCTATTGAGCACAAAATGTTTCTATTAAAATAATCTAAGTGACAAAACTTAAAACTGTTATTTTGGTGGTTTAAAAAACTAAGTTGAAAAAATCAAAATTGCAAAAAATCATTAAAATTTTTGGGAAATTTGAACTTTGCTTCGCTGTAGTTCGGTCATTTCCTGATAAATTTTTACAAGCAACCCGTGGTTGGTTAATTAATTTTATTTTATTTCAAGTAAAGAAAAGAAATAAAAAATCTATCTATTAATTAACAAGATTCACTTATTAAAGTAACGCAATTTTGCAATATCTCGAAATCTGTTCTACTTTTGACCATTCTGACCTCAAATAGGGATTCCTTGAAAAATTATACATTAAAATCATGTTTCAAATTCATTTGGTCACGAATTTGTTGAAATTTCGTACCACATTGTAGTTAAATAATTTATAACTAAAATAATTAGTTATAGCGGTCATATTATAAACCTTTATTTTTCGCTTATAATAAAGTGACGATGCAACAAACGCTTTACAAGTCAAAACATACCATAAGAGAAAGGGTCTTGTTTTCTTCAATCTTTCTGCTAATATCGAATTTTTCAATTTCATCCTCTGTTGAATTAGTTTTTGTTAAAAATTGTACCCAACAGTTGCATTGGTCTTTTCTAGGCCTTGTAAAGTACAAATTAAAACCGAGGTTGAATTCAGCTCCATAAAATCGTTCCGAAACGTCGTTAGAGGGTTGTTGCCCCTTGTTCGATTTCTTTCAAATAAAAACTTAACTTAACTTTTGATCTAATATACTTTAAATTTATGTTTAAGATCCTTCAATTTATATAGTCCCGCAAGAAAGTAACATATTTTATTTATTTTATATTTTATGAATAGTTTAAAAAAATATTACTTCAAGTTTAAATGCGCTGAATTGGTCTTAATAACTTTTTCCTTATTGCCACAGATATCAGCATTCAACAATGTCCATCAACAATCAATTTCAAGATGTTGTACTGAAATTTTCCTCTATACGCCATATAATGACGTATAGAGCAATATATATATATATATATATATATATATATATATATATATATATATATACTTATCCAAATAATAGAATTTAAGAAACGTTAAAGCATTGAATGAAGGGGTTGTTTAAACAAAATCTTATTTTTGTGCAGAAGTCACCAGCATAAGAAAACACGCTTTCGCTTTCAGTTGAAGATGGCTTTATGGTGTTATTGCCTTGTGAAGCAATAATATGTTGTTTGTTTTGTTGTTCGTTTTTGTATAAAGCCTGGTACTCTGTTCACAATTTCATGCGAAATGCTGTCAAACTACATATAAAAGTGTTTGGTATGAAATATTTGCGAAATAAATTCGCAAAAGTGGTAAGTACTCTGTTCTTGTTGTGAAAAAACGTAAAGTCATGTCTTTCCATGCAAAATTAGTATGGCATCATTTTAGTGTAGCTGCGAAACAACATGAGCAGTGTTTTTTTCGCACGGAATTTTATCAATGTTGCATACTTTCAAGCAAAAAAAAAGCAAGAAATTTATTAAAAAAAACCGCGAGTTGGGCTACATTAAGTACATGTCAAAGTTTTCATGCGAAATAATTAAGGTTTTTCGCAACTTCGAACAGAGTACCAGGCTTAAAGTACAAAGAACGTTAAAATAATCGTCTTTTACATCGTTACATTTGATAACATCCCAGCTAAAAAAATTATGTATGGTCCATATATTTTTAATATATGAATGTATATAAATATATATGAATATGTCTGAATTCATGTATTTAAATGTATAGGATTATACATGCGAAAAGTATTATATATGAATTGATATATGGACGAATATATGAAATGTATTATATAATATATGATCTCATATACATATGTATATATAATTATAAAGCTCTTCATATGTGGGTCCATATATAGAAATAAGATGTATATATCTCACATGAAATCGTTTTGAAATAACATAAATTCAGTGAAGTGCGACTTTGACCCGCGCACGAAGGGTTCCGTACGGGCACGAGATTTGTAATTCAATACGAACAATATAAACTATAGTCTTGGCATTTATTTCGTTTTTGGGTTTTTTCGGTTTTAAGCGTTTTTTTTAGTTTGGGTGTTTTTTGAGTTTATTGGCGCCCTCTGAGTTTTGCCACTTTTTTTACGTTTTGGCGATTTTTTTTGGTTTTTGAAGTTTCTTTAATTTTTGAAATTTTTATTATTTTTGGCGTTTTTTTTATTTTGGCGATTTTTTTTCATATAGGTGATTTTTTTTGGTTTTGGCGATTTTTTTTTAGTTTTGGCACTTTTTTTTCGTTTTGAAGATTTTTTTCGGTTTTTGGCGTTAAATTTAAGTTTTGGCGATTTTGCGATTTTTTTTTAAATTTGGCGATTTTTTTTAATTTTGGCGTTTATTTTTTCACATAAAAAATTATTTTGTTTCTGGCAATTTTTTTCGGTTTTTGGCGTTTTTTTCATATTGGCGATTTTTTTTCATTCAAACGATTTTTTCGAATTTGGCGATTTATTTTAGTGCTAGAATTTTTTTTAATTTTGTCGATTTTTTTCGATTTGGCGATTTTTTTTTAAATTTTTGGTTATTTTTTTCAGGTTTTGGCGATTTTTTTCGGTTTGACGATTTTATAGTTTTCGGATTTTTTAGTTTTACCGTTTTTGAAAATTTCAAGAGTTTACCTCTTACGGTCTCCAAGATATATCAAGTTGTCAAAATTACATAGTCAAAATTGCATTAACTGATGGACCACCCTTTAATTTAAATTTTTTAATATTTAAATTTTTATTGTTTTAGTCTATATAAAATTACACAAATTTTACAAATTCAAAGTCTCAATATACATATGTACATACAATTGTATGTATATTACATGAGATTTTAAAATTTTTCGTCGCTCGTTTTGGAGCACCCTTTAATTTCTAATTCTCATGTATTTGTTGTTGTAGTGGCCAAGGTTCTACATACTCTGTCTAAATTTCAGGTCCGTAGCTCTTACGGTTCCTGAGAAAATATCGTGTGACGGACAGACGGGCAGCGTAGCGAAAACAATAGGGGTCCTTTTTTCACCTTTGGTGTACGGAACCCTAAAAAGCTGGTATTTTATTAACTCTTTTATAGCTGGTGAATTAAAAATATATTAGAAAATACATACAGTATTGAAAGTTTATATGTATATGTACGTATAGCCTAAATGTTCAAAAACAAAAACTTGTATTTTAAAAACTATTCTTATTGTATGATTTTATAGACAATGTACCTGTTTAGTAAATGAAATAATCAAAAGGATGATTCAGTTATTAATTTACTTTTACATATACATGTATGAAAATTTATGAATACATATTATCATATATGGCCATATACCCTCCTTTTTTGGATCTGAACCATGTATGGGATGTCATATATGCTCCATGCATATTTTTTTTAGCTGGGATGTTACAATTCTTCCTGCAAAGAATTGTTGTAATTTTCTTAAAACTACAATTTTCTTACCTGTCATTATTACAGAATGCTTAGTAATATATAAAAGTCTTCAATGTAAATTAAATTTGCTGTATTTTTAAACCAGATAATAATATTAAAGTAAAACTTAAAAACCGATGCTGCGGTTTTCGTTTCGGTTAAAACCGAACGGCAATCCCTACCAGGATATATAGAACCGCAATCACTTCATCAAGAGTATCTTAAAACATCCACCAGTAAGTGGAAACATCCACAGGAATTGAAATCTGTGATACCTAATGAATACCATTCTTCCTTAAAACTTAAAATTTTACTTCATGCTATTTAAAACATTTTTCAAGAAAAATGGTTTATCAGTTTAATATTTACATCGAAAATTTTTTGAGACAAAATGGTTTATATGCCGCAAAAATCCGAAAAAACGGGTTTTGTTTTTATAATTAAAATTTTAGGGAATTAGTAGAAGCTTATCAATAATATTTTATAATATCGATCGATTTGTTAAATAATTACTAGTTAGGGAATTAAACAGTTTTTTGCTTCTCCTGAACAATCAGTGTTTTGCAGATAAACTATTTTGAATAAATGCCGTCAATATAAGCTTAATTTTAATTATAAATATTTTATTTTTTATCAAACCCAATAAATTAAAGGTTAAAAATGTTAATTTAAATTTTGCACACGGAAATGATTTTAAAAAAATATTATAAAATACAAACATAACGTTGCACAGAGGAGTATTTGAGCTAAAAAGCTGGCCAATACTGTTTTTATACCCTTTACCAAAAAATGGTAAAAGGGTATATATAGGTTTGTCATTCCGTTTGTAATTTCTACAATATTAATAAGAGACACATAAAGTATATATATTCTGGATCCTTATGCATAGGGAAGACGAACAAGCGATGTCCGTCTGTCTGTCTGTCCGTCCGTCCGTCTGTCTGTACGTGAAATCGGTTTTCCCAAGCTCTCAGAACAGCTAGAGACTTCGTTCTTGGACTGGTTTGTCAGAAATTTTCCGAAAAATTTTGCTATTTAAAATCAGCAAAATCGAGCAGACGGTTTCACAGCTGGAAAACTCATATTCAATATTCCCATAGTGTGTATTAGTGTATTTTTATATATACTACAACAATTAACACTGAAATCAAAAAAATTTAAATTAAAGGGTGGTCCATCAGTTAATGTAATTTTGACTAGTAATTTTAACAAATTGCTATATCTTGGAAACCGTAAGAGCTAAACTGTTCAAATTTTCAAAAACGGTAAAACTAAAAAATCCAAAAATTATAAAATCGCCAAAAATTTAAAAAAAATCGCCAAAAAGGAAAAAAATCGCCGAAATGAAAAAAAATGCTAAAATTAAAAAAAACGCCAAAAACCGAAAAAAATCGCCAAAACAAAAAAAAAATGCTTATATGAACAAAAATCGCCAAAAATTAAAAAAAAATCGCCTAAATTAAAAAAAAATCACCAAAATAAAAAAAAATCGCCAAAACGAAAATAAAACGCCAAAATTAAAAAAAACGCTAAACACTGAAAAAAATCGCCAAAACAAAAAAAATTGCCTATGTAAAAAAAATCGCCAAAAATTAAAAAAATCGCTTATATGAAAAAAAAATCGGCAAAATCAAAAGAAATGCCAAAACGAAAAAAAAATCGCCAAAATTAAAAAAACCGAAAAAATTAACCAAAACGAGAAAAAAGTGTCAAAACAAAAAAAATTCCCACAATGAAAAAAATCAGCAAAAATCGCCAAAACAAAAAAATCTTATATGAACAAAAATCGCCAAAAATGAAAAAAAAATCGCCTAAATTAAAACAAATCGCCAAAATCAAAAAAATCGCCAAATCGAAAATAAATCGCCAAAATTAAAAAAAACGCCAAAAACCGAAAAAAATCGCCAAAACAAAAAAAATACCTAAATAAAAAAAATCGCCAAAAATTAAAAAAAACGCTTATATGAAAAAAAATCGGCAAAATCAAAAGAAATGCCAAAATGAAAAAAATCGCCAAAATTAAAAAACCGAAAAAAATCGCCAAAACGAGAAAAGTGTCAAAACAAAAAAAATTCCCACAATGAAAAAAATCCGCAAAAATCGACAAAACAAAAAAAAAATACCTATATGAAAAAAAAATCGCCAAAAATTAAAAAACCGCTTATATGAAAAAAAAATCGGCAAAATCAAAAAAAATCGCCAAAACGAAAAAAATTGCAAAAAACCGAAAAAAAATCGCCAAAACGAGACAAAAGTGTCAAAACTAAAAATAAATTTCCACAATGACAAAAAAACGCTAAAAACCGCAAAAATCGCCAAAACAAAAATAAACTTATGGGAACAAAAATCGCCAAAAATTAAAAAAAAATCGCCTAAATGAAAAAAAAATCGCCAAAATCACAAAAATCGCCAAAACAAAAATAAATCGCCAAAATTAAAAAACCGCCAAACACCAAAAAAAAATGGCAAAAAAAAAAATTGCCTACATGAAAAAAAATCGCCAAAAACTAAAAAAAACCGCTTATATGAAAAAAAATCGGCAAAATCAAAAAAAATCGTCAAAACGAAAAAAAATTGCAAAAAACCGAAAAAAAATCGCCAAAACGAGACAAAAGTGTCAAAACTAAAAATAAATTTCCACAATGACAAAAAAACGCTAAAATCCGCAAAAATCGCTAAAACAAAAATAAACTTATGGGAACAAAAATCGCCAAAAATTAAAAAAAAATTGCCTAAATGAAAAAAAATCTCCAAAATTACAAAAATCGCCAAAACTAAGAAACGCCAAAATTAAAAAAACGCCAAGAACCGAAAAAATCGCCAAATCCAAAAAAATTGCTAAATGAAAAAAATCACAAAAAAGCACCAAATTAAACATAATGCCTAAAACCTAAAAATTGCACAAAAAGTATGAATTTTTTCACAAAATTAATATGTACCTACATATCCCTCTGCTTATGTATGTATCTCTATACTACATAAACGCACTTTGGTAAAGGGTATATACGATTCGGCACAGCCGAATATAGCACTCTTACTTGTTTTAGTTCATATTGTTTGTGAAAAGTTATTGAGTGGCCCTGGATCAACGAAACTTGGCAGAATTATTTCTTATAGCTTTAGGCTGCTAAACCTTGAAAACAAGAAAATTCGTATAAAGGGAAAAAAGTTCCAATTAGAGAAACTAATAACACCTCTGAAAAATAAAATTTTGTCTTAAATTATTTCATACTTTTGTTTAACAAATGTAACTTTTAACATCGGCGAAAGGTCAAAAGCCTAAACTTGGACCCAGGAGTCCATAAATTAAATAAAATTAAAAAACTAATACTATAAATTAATATTTTTCCATCTTGAAATAAGAAATTTCAACATGACTAGACTTTCGTTAATGTTTCTTAATAATTCAATATGGTTTTGATTGATTTTAAGCTGTTTTTTCGCTGGGTGTACTTATGCCTTAATATCATAACAACTAAGCTTATGAAGTCAAAGTAAAATATTTCATGACTGACAAAAAGGTTTCTTACTCATAATAGTTCATCCAAGACGAACAAAAATAGAAATAGAAAAACGTGAAATTTTCAAAAAATTACCAAAAAAATTTTTGCGTCTAAAATTTTATATTTTAAGTTAAAAGGCTTCTTCTTGTTTTTTTGTTTGCAAAAAAAAGTGTATAATTTTTTATTTTTAATTCTTAAACGAATTGTTTAAACATTAATATTCAAGATAATTTTTTGTTTGTTTTATTACTAAAAATAGCTTTTGATCAGATCTTTCAGCAAAAAAAAAAACAAATTACGTAACACCTTTATTCGTTTAGTCACAAAAAAAATATCGTGTAAACATATTAACGTCCCTTTTTACAATGTATAGTTAAGAGGTAACTTGAACTTTAACTGACAATTCTCCATATAAAACTTGCCGTTAAAGTCCCTGTTATCTTTTAACCACACATTGTGAAAAGGTACGTAAAACCGGAAAAACAAAAAACTAATTTAATATTTTTCACTTTCTTGACCTTAGCAGTGTCTCAGAGCTACAAATCACAACTGAAAGTCTTCAAAATTTACAACATGATGTAAAATGTTGTTGTGTATTGAACTGCATACTAATTTCTTAAGATTTCTTTAAATTAATTTTTGCCTTTTTGGCCAGCGTTTTTCCTCAAATACCCTTACAAAAAAAATGGTAAAGGGCTACATATAGGTTTGTCATTTCGTTTGTAATTTCCACAATATTAATAAGCGACCCATAAGTAATATACATATATTCTGCATCCTTATGCATATTGAAGACGAACAAGCAATGTCCGTCTGTCTGTAGGTTAAATCGGTTTTCCGAAGCTCCCAGAAAAGCTAGAGACTTTGTTCTTGAGCTGGTGTATCAGAAATGGTCCGAAAAATTTTTGTATCGAAATTCAACAAAAACCAGCACACTGTTTGAGAGCTGGAAAGCTCAAACTTTATTTTGCCATACAAAATAACTACCGAAATCTAGTTTATATAACTTTTTTATTACATAAACTTATTTTATACTTCAGTATGAATAAAATTGGTATTTTTAATTAAAAAAAATTAAAAATACGTTTCCAGGGTTGGAAAACTTTAACTTTTTTCTTATACAAAAGTAACTTACTAAAACAAATTTTTCCTTTCTCTATAAATTAAAGATATCTTATATTCTTAAAAGAAAGACATTGGTATAAGAAATCAAAAAAATCAAAAATTATGATTCCAAGGTTGGGAAACTTACACTTTTTGTGATATATAAATTAATTAGGTCTAACTAATTTTTATTTTTTTTTATTAAATAAACTCATATTATACTTCAGTGCGAATAAAATTGGTATTTCAAATAAAAAAAATTAAAAAAATATAAAAGACGTTTCCAGGGATGGAAAACTTTAACTTTTTTTCTTATAAAAAAGTAACTTACTGAAACAAATTTTTCCTTTCTGAGAAACTTACACTTTTTGTGATATATAATAGTAACTAAGACTAATTAATTTTTTTTCTTTATAAAATATGTACATTTTACGTTTTGGAAAGAAAAGTTTGGTGTAGAAAACTATAAAAATAAAAATCACTGCTCCAGAGCTGGAAACCTTGAACTTTTTTTCTGGATATTAAAGTAACTAATTAAATCAATATGTTTTAATTTCCTTTTTTCTTTATTCACTTAAAATACTTTATATATATTTTTTAAGAGCTTCTAGATTGGTATAAGGAATCAGAAAAATTTAAAAGGATGATTCAAGGTTTGGAAAATTAAGTTTTGTATATAAAAAGTAAGTAGGTCTAATTATTTTTTTCGTTTTGCTTACAAATTATGTATACTTTATTGTTTAGAAAGTAATAGATTGGCATAAAATTTATAAAAATAAAAAACATACCTCCAGACCTGGAAAACTTAAACTTTTTCTGATATATTTTTTTATGCATGTTTTTTTATTTATTGTATCTTCATATATGAACTAACAATAAGTATTCAAATCTTAAATCTAACATATAATTAATAGGCCCGACCAATGCCAGACATAACTAAGTGATAGTTGTAAATAATACATAAGTGGTGATAAGCAAAAAAAAAATTTTTTTCAAGCAACTTCATTCGGAGTGTTTAGTATTAGAACCCTTGTATCTCTCTTTTTTAAGCGGATGTGTCCAGTAAAGTTCAAAATGTTACGAGCAAGCGGATTAGGATGTGACACGAGTTTAGTTAGATATTTGCCTGCGTATTTTGCTATTTGTTCAGTCACTAGTGGCATATTTAAATCACGATGTATATTTGAATTTTTAATGTACCATGGAGCAAATGTTATTAACCTTAAAATTGTGTTTTGTCTTCGTTGAATTCTCTCTACATTGGAAGCAGAAGCAGTGCCCCATAACTGGATACCGTAACACCATATTGGCTTTAAAAGCGACTTGTATATTAAAAATTTGCAGTCTAGGCTGAGTGTTGAATTTCTACCAATCAGCCAATGTACCTGAGTTAATTTTAGTTTCATTTGAGTTAACTTATAGTCAATGTGATGTTTCCATGTAAGCCGTCGATCGAGGTGTATACCAAGATATTTCACATGTGAATGTTGAGGAACAACTTGATTATTAATCCGAATGGGGGAACAAGTATCTCTTCGTAAGCTAAATGTTATATGGACACACTTTTGTTCATTTGCCTTAATTCTCCATAAGTTTAACCATAGTTCCATCTGGCTAATGTGTTCCTGGAGTTTTCGGGATGCCTCATCAGTGTTTTCGTGCATACTAAGTCAGGCGGTATCGTCGGCAAATGTAGAAGTGTGCATACTACTACTCACATGCATATCACAAGTATAAATCAAATATAAAAACGGCCCCAGTATACTCCCTTGTAGCAAACCGGATGAGATAGTTTCAGGCATACTCATAAAGTGTCCTTCCACAACTGTAAATTTTCGTGCAATAATGTAACTTTCCAAAAGATTTAGAATGTTTATTGTGGCCTTCATGCCACACTTTATCAAATGCCTGAGAAACATCAATAAACACAGCAGAACAATACTTCTTTTCCTCAAATGTTTTTCTGATAAATTGAACCAATCTATGCGTTTGCTCAATGGTGCTATGCCGGCTTCTAAAACCAAATTGATGGTCCGGGATGCACCCATTATCAGTTAAAATTGAAGACAATTTTGTCATGAGTAGCTTTTCAAAAAGCTTTGACATTGTTGAAAGTAAACTTATTGACCTATATGACTCAGCCTTGGAAAGATCTTTACCTGGCTTTGGAATCATTTTAACCTTGGCAAGCTTCCAGCAGTCTTGATAATACTCCAGTCGTAAAATGGCATTACAAATTAATAACAGGATTCTAATTACAGTACGAGGTAACTTAATCAGAATCTGGTTACTAATTCCATCCATACCGGGAGCTTTTTTCGGGTTGAGTTCGGCAATTAGTTTTTGTAAATCACACATCGTAAATTTTAAGGGTCGAGGGGGTAGAGCAACTACACTCGGCAAATCAGCAACACCGGTACATGTATTTGGTGTAAATACGGATTTTAAATGCTCAGCAAATATGTTACCTTTTTCAGTATCGCTTCTTGCCCAACCTCCGGTAGATGTGCGCAGAGGTGGCTTAAACTCAACGGGTGTTTTAAACTTTTTAGCATCGCGCCACAAAGAGTAATTAGGCGCTGGTGTGACATCAAGGCCTTCCAGATAATTTTTGAAAGATGCAGTTTTTTCAGATGCAAGCAGCTCTTGGAGTCGTTTAGTGCACTCTTTAAATCTGGTTTTGTGTTGAGGTGATCTGTGCTGTTGCCATTCCCTTCTAGCTCTTCTTTTTTCACGTACGAGATGTTCAACGTCTGTAGAATAAATTTTATTGAACCCAGTATGCGGATGGGAGGTAGTGGCATGTTCAGAAGCTTGTTTAATATTCTCGTTAAGATTTGCAATGTTCGATTTAATATCACTGGGTGTTCTTAGCGTAATATTTTCCGTGCAATGACTACTAAGATATTTTTTGAATCCCAGCCAATTGACACGATTTATCATCTTGACATATGGGTGAGGTAAAGCGCTTCTCAGTGGACTACAGGTTGTAACGATCGTGGGAGAGTGATCAGACGACAGATCTAGGGAAGCTTCAACGTGAATTAATTCCCTAGAAATACTTTTCCCTAGAAATAATTTTTCGTACGTCAGTAGGCCAGTAAGTAGGCTCCCCACTCGAAATAACATCCAAGCCCATTTTTGAAATTGTGTTGATCAACGCCCTACCTCTAGGCGTAATAAGACGCGAACCCCAGACCGTATGCTTAGCATTGTAGTCGACAGCTGCTACGAAACAAAGTCCAAGAGATTTGTTGAATTTCTCGTATTGGTCCTCAGTGATTGAAAATCTGGGAGGGGAGTAAATTGAAGATATCACGAAATTCGTACAAAAATTTTCAATGCATATAATTGTTGCTTGTAGATGTTCTTCACAAATGTTGTCAAGAATATAGTGCTTGAGTCTTGACTTTATTAGAATTGCTGATCCAATTTGATTTGTATCATATAAAGTGTAGCCATTCATTTTAAAGAGGCTTCTAGAAGTCAAATGAGTCTCAGAGACCAACATTATATCAATATTTTTTTCCGTAAGGAAGTGCTCAATTTCATTTTTATGTTGGAGAATGCCGTTTGCGTTCCAGAAACATATTTTTAACGTGTTCATGGCTTGTTAATTAATGCTTGAAGCAGAGTATTCTGCATTATCAGCATTTCTTGCATCATGGTAGTCATATTTGTTGTAAAGTTGTTTATAGTTAGCACCAGATTCTCAATAGTAGCTTCAAGGCGACTAAAGTTAAAGCTTGAATTTGCATTCGTTGAATTATTTGGCGGTGAAACATTTGGTGTGGAAATAGAACTAGCCTTAGCAGCATCGGCATACGATACACGTGAAGTAACTGGTTGGCTCATTGGAGCAAAAGTGGCGGAGTACGCGTTTAATGGTTGAGCTGGAGCTAATTTAGGTTTTTGCACCATAGCCTGCTTGACGAAAGAGTACACAGGACATCCTCTGTAGTTAGCGGTGTGATTTCCTCCACAATTACTGCATTTTTTTCCGCTTGATCTTTTGGTTTGGTACAACTTGCAGCACCGTGCAATTCACCGCAGATAACACACACTGTAGGTAAATTGCAGTAAGCTTTTGTATGGCCATATTCTTGGCAATTATGACACTGCACGGGACCTGCACGCTTATGTGGCTCTTCAACTGTGATTTTTCTGTATATAAGGTATTTAAGGCTATAAATAGGATGAGTCTCGTTTTTTTCAACTGCATATCATTTGGCTCCAGTTCAACTCGAAATAGCGGTTGGGGTACTTTTTCTTTGTTAAATATGTTTGATACATTCTTTACCTTAAATCCCTGGAGGACAAGTGCATCTTTTATTTCTTCAGGGACAACATAAGAATCTATGCCCTTCAACACGATCTGCAGGCCTTTAGCGCTTTTAAGCTGGTATGTGTAGAAGCTTGTTTTATTTGTTTCAAATTCAGAAACCATTTTGCGGAAATCCTTTTCATCATAAATTTGAATTTTCGTTTCATCGATGCTGCCACGTTTTATTGGGACAATGTGGAATTTATTTTCACCAATGACCGAAATTAATTTTTTAATAAGTTCATTTCTGATATATAAAACTAAATAAGTAAAACTAATTATTTCTTTGGTAATTAATACATATATTGCACATTTTAGAAAGAAATAAATTAGTATTAAAAATTAGAAAAATCAAAATTATAGTTCCATGGTTGGAAATTGAAAGAGAAAATTGTAAGTAAAAATATAACGAAAAACAATATATTTTAATAAAACATAAACATGAAGTTTAAGGAAGAAGGCTATTTTCTCACGAACCGTAAGAGCTACGGAACTGAAATTAAAACAGAGCATGTAAAATTCCGGTCGCTACAACAAATACCTAAGAGTTAAAAATTAAAGGGTGTTCCAAAACGAGCAACGAAAATTTTAAAATCCCATGTATATAGACAATTGAATCCCATGTATATAGACACTTGAAATTTGTAAAATTACTGTGTTTTTATACAAACTACAACAACTAATACTAAAATTTACTAAAATTAAAATAAAGGGTATTCTATCAGTTAATGTAATATTGACTATGTAATTTTGACAACTTTGCTGTATCTTGGAAACCGTAAGATACAAAATCAAGGCAAAGTCTAGAAATTTTCAAAAATGGTAAAACAAAAAAATCACAAAATTATGAAATATCCAAAACGAAAAAAATTGCCAAAAACCCAAAAAAAAATCGCCAAAACGAAAAAAGCACAAAATTGAAAAAAATCTTGAACCAAAATAAATCGCAAAAAGTAAAAAAATCGTTAAAATGAAAAAAATTTTCGAAATAAAAATAAATCGCCAGAATAAAAAAGCCAAAAATACCTAAAATAATCGCTAAAACGAGAAAAAGGCACCAACACTAAAAAAGCACCAAATTAAATATAAATTCATTAAAGTGCGACTTTAACCCGCGCACGAAGGGTTCCGTACGGACATGAGATATGTAATTCAATACTAAATTTATTTTATATAAAATATAGTTTTGGCCTTTTTTTTACTTTTTTTTATTTTGGCGATTTTTTTTATATTGACGATTTTTTTAATTTTGGCGATGTTTTTTTATATAGGCGTTTTTTTTTTGGTTTTTTTGATTTTTTCGGATTTTGGAGTTTATTTTCATTTTGGTTATTTTTTTTAGTTTTGAAATTTTTTTCTTATTTTGGCGATTTTTTTCGGTTTTTGGCGTTTTTAATTTTTTTTGCAACTTTTTCGTTTTGGCGATTTTTATACCCTTTAGGTTTGTCATTCCGTTTGTAATTTCTACAATATTAATAAGCGACACATAAAGTATATATATTCTGGATCCTTATGCATAGGGAAGACGAACAAGCGATGTCCGTCTGTCCGTCTGTCTGTACGTGAAATCGGTTTTCCCAAGCTCCCAGAATAGCTAGAGACTTCGTTCTTGAACTGGTGTGTCAGAAATTTTCCGAAAAATTTTGCTATTGAAAATCAGCAAAATCGGGCAGACGGTTTCATAGCTGGAAAACTCAAACTCTATTTTCCCATAGAAAATAAGTACCGAAAACAAGTTTTTATTACTTTTTTATTAAATTAACTTATTTTATACTTCGGTATGAATAAAATTGGTATTTATAGTTAAAAAAAATTTTTTAAATTTAACAAAATAAAAAAACGTTTCCAGGGTTGGAAAACTTTAACTTTTTTCCTAATAATTAAACATATTTCATGTTTGAAGAATGCTATTTTCTCAGGAACGGTAAAAGCTACGGGTCTGATATTTGGACAGTGTATGTAGAACTTTAGTCGCTACAATAACAAATATATAAAAGCTAAAAATTAAAGGGTGTTCAAAAATGAGTGACGAAAACTTTTAAAATGCCATGTAATATATATACAATTGTATGTATGTGTGTAAATATGTATATTAACACTTGAAATTTGTAAAATTAGGTTTTTTTTTTACATAGACTACAACAATTAACACTAAAATTAAAAAAATTTAAATTAAAGGGTGGTCCATCAGTTAATGAAATTTCGACCATGTAATTTTGACATATTGCTATATCTTGGAAATTGTAAGAGTTACACTCTTGAAATTGTCAAAAACGGTCAAACTAAACAATCCGAAAATGATAAAATCGCCAAAAATTTTAAAAAATCGCCAAAACGAAAAAAATCGCCAAAATGAAAGAAAACGCTAAAATTAAAAAAAAAGCGCCAAACACCGAAAAAAATTGCCAAAACGAGAAAAAAGTGTCAAAACAAAAAAAATTCCCACAATGACAAAAATCGCCAAAACAAAAAAAATGCTATGAACAAAAATCGATAAAAATGAAAAAAAAATCGCCTAAATGAAAAAAATCGCCAAAATCTAAAAAATCGCCAAAACGAAAATAAATCGCCAAAATTAAAAAAAAAACGCCAAAACAAAAAAATTGCCTATATGAAAAAGAATCGCCAAAAATTAAAAAAATCGCTTAAATGAAAACCCAAAAAATCAGTCAAAACGAAAAAAATCGCAAAAATTAAAAAAAACGCCAAAAAGCGAAAAAAATCGCCAAAACGAGAAAAAAGTGTCAAAACAAAAAAAATTACCACAGTGACAAAAATCCGCAAAAATCGCAAAAAATGCTTATATGAACAAAAATCGCCAAAAATTAAAAAAATCGCCTAAATGAAAAAAAATCGCCAAAATCAAAAATATCGCCAAAACGAAAATAAATCGCCAAAATTAAAAAAAAACCCCAAAAACCAAAAAAAATCGCCAAAAAAAAAGAAAAATTGCCTATATGAAAACAAATCGCCAAAAATTAAAAAAAATCGCTTAAATGAAAAAAAATCGGCAAAATCAAAAAAATCGCCAAAACGAAAAAAAAAACGCCAAAATTAAAAACAGAACCAAAAACCGAAAAAATTGCCTATATGAAAAAAAATCGCCAAAAATTAAAAAAATCGCTTGAATGAAAAAAAATCGTTAAAATCTAAAAAATCCGCCAAAACGAAAAAAAAACGTCAAAAATTAAAAAAATCGCTTACATGAAAAAATAAATCGTCAAAATCCAAAAAAATCTACCAAAACGAAAAAAATCGCCAAATCAAAAAATCGACAAAACGAAAATAAGTCGCCAAAATTAAAAAAAAAAGCCAAAAAACCGAAAAAATCGCCAAAACAAAAAAAAATTGCCTATATGAAAAAAAATCGCCAAAAATTCAAAAAATCGCTTAGATGAAAAAAAATCGTCAAAATCAAAAAAGTCCGCCAAAACGAATAAAAATCTCCAAAAGCCGAAAAAAATCGCCAAAACGAGAAAAAAGTGTCAAAACTAAAAAAATTGCCAAAAAGAAATAAAAACGCCAAAAACCGAAAAAATCGCCAAAACAAAAAAAATGCCTATATAAAACAAAATCGGCAAAAAATAAAAAAATCGCCTGAATGAAAAAAAATTTTAAAAATCAAAAAAATTACCAGAAGGAAAAAAAGTCACCAAAATTAAAAAAAACGCCAAAAACCGAAAAAAAATTCCAAAGACAAAAAAAAATTGCCTATGTGAAAAAAAATCGCCAAAACTAAAAAAATCAGCAAAACAAAATAAATCGCCAAAATTTAAAAACCACCAAATTAAACATAATGCCAAAAACCTAAAAATTGCACTAGAGAAAAAAGTATGAATTTTTTCACAAAATTAATATCTATGTACCTGCATATCTCTGTGCTTATGTATGTATCTCTATACTACATAAACGCACTTTGGTAAAGGGTATATAAGATTCGGCACAGCCGAATATAGCACTCTTACTTGTTTTTTTTTAATTTGGGCGATTTTCGGTTTTTGCGTTGCTTCATTTTGCAATTTTTTTTCATTGAGGCGCTTTTTTGATTAAATTTTTTTCTCATTTTGGCGATTTTTTTTCATATTAGCAATTATTTTGTTATTGGCGGCTTTTTCGTGTTTTAGTGATTTTTTTCGGTTTTTGGCATTTTTTTTTTTATTTTGTCGTTTTTTTTTAATTTGGACGATTTTTTCGAATTTTGTGACTTATTTTATTGTTAGAATTTTTTTTTAAATTTTGGCGATTTTTTTAAATTTTTGACGATTTTTTTTGGTTTGGCGATTTTATAATTTTCGGATTTTTTATTTTTACCGTTTTTGAAAATTTCAAGAGTTTACCTCTTACGATTTCCAAGATATAGCAAGTTGTCAAAATTACATAGTCAAAATTGCATTAACTGATGGACCACCCTTTAATCTAAATTTTTTAAATTTTAGTGTTAGTTGTTGTAGTCTATATAAAAATACACCAATTTTACAAATTTCAAGTGTCAATATACATATGTATGTACATACAATTGTATGTATATTACATGGGATTTTTAAATTTTTCGGTGCTCGTTTTAGAACAGACTTTATTTTTTAATTCTCATGTATTTGTTGTTGTAGCGGCCAAGGTTCTACATACTCTGTTAAAATTTCAGGTCCGTAGCTCTTATGGTTCCTGAGAAAATAGCGTGTGGCGGACAGACGGACAGAGCACAGTGGCACATTTTGTGAGTTGGCGGTCAAAATTGTATAACTTTTGACTGGGTTGAATTTTTAATGTTGGATAGAAAAAATCTTAAGCTTCAATTAAGTGTATTAACTTTAAAATCGGGCCTTATTAAAGTACACTTATATATGATTGAAAAATTACTTTTGAAAATATAGGTATTATCGGCCTGAAAAGAAATTAATTTGTGAATGTAGTGATTTAACATTACATTTTATAAATAGTAACGTTAACTGAACTAAAAAATTACATACTTAATTAAGCCGTCCACCCGAGTCCATTTTATTTTGACCTTTAGCCCTCTTCTCCAATGAACCACTTAGAATACGGGTTTGAACCTCACAATTGTTTTAAATATATTAATATTGATATAATATTTAGCAAAACTATTTTTATTTTAGTCGTTGATATCTCTGTGAAATTTGAGGGCAATCGGTTCACATTTACTCATAGGGCCTTTGTAAGTCAAATTTCATAAAATAGCCTTGGTGATCATAATTCACTAACAAATGTAGGTTCCACAGCTTTAAATGTTATTATTACAAGAACAATTTAAAAATATATTTTAAACGTGAACCCATAACAAATATGTAGGAGATCCATATTAGAAAAAAGGTTTTACCATAAATTCTAAGAAAATATTTTTATCCCAAATAAAATATATTTTTTTTATAAATATTCAATATTTATAGTGCTTTTTTGATCTAGTTTTTATGTTAATTTGCATAGAATAAATTTTTCATTTAACTGTCCTTGTGAAAATTTCATCTAAGTATGTGTCCTGTTCATCTTCAACGAGCTGCTTGGCGTCTTTGTCCAATTCCATGGGGGTGGAATTCCATTTTTGTCGAATGCTGGAGATATATTTATCAGAAGTGCACAGTAAAATATTAAAAAGGTCTTCATTAGTACTATATCTAGATATCTTTCTTGTGTTGTGCTCGCGAAAATATCAATACTCTTTGTTCCTTTTTTCTTGCGCTTCTTCAGAAAGATCTCCAATCGGAAGGATATTGTGTTAAATACTGTTTTCCCCATGATATAGTATTTTATGGACTGTCGATGGCATATTCCTTTAATGATATTTTTCGTTGTATAGTTTCGCTGACCAATTTTTTTAATTTATTTTATAAGTTAAGAAATGATACTGTGTGAAGGAAAACATTTTTTCCAAAAATATATAAAACCAAAAAAGTTATGCCCACTTGAAGTTCAAAAATTTTCTAAAATATTTTGAATTTCAGCTTCTCTTAAAACAAAACGCGTTTTTGATCACCCTATTCGAAGAGATATAATCGAAATAAAAACTTAAATTTCTGGATTTCGAGGTTCCTATGTGTTTACTTTTATATAAACAAAAATTAAATCGGTGACACAAAAAAAATTTTTTTTGAAGACTTTTGGCCGCCATCTCTTTATATGTGCCACTGTGCAGCGTAACGAAAACAATAGGGTTCCTTTTTTCACCTTTGGTGTACGGAACCCTAAAAACGTCAAAACTAAAAAACCCATATTAAAAATACGCTTAAAACCGAAAAAATCAAAAAAAACGAAAAAAACCATAACTATATATTATATAAGCCAAAGACTTCGTGCGCGAGTCGGAGTTGCATTTTACGGAGTTTATTTTTAGTAAATGTATTTTTAGAAATAAAATGTATGGCTAAAGTCATAACTATAAAGAAAGTTAAAGGAAATGTTCCGTTTCATTTCCCTGAAACCGTTAATTTGCGCTGAACAAATTCGAATACATTCTTTAGGAATAAACGTTTACATAATACTGCGATATACATATACCTTTTGCAATGTGATGTTTAAATTGAGACACTTAACAAGTATTACGGAATTGATTACATCTATGTTTATTGTTGTAATATATACTAATACTTTTTAGGTTAATTATGAAACGCATTTATTAAGATACGAGTTTTCTGCATTAAGAGTAATTTTAATTATGAATAACCCAGTGAAAAAAAATGGAAGCCATTCTAGCGGAAGTACATTTTCATTGCTTCCAAAAAATCGATATTTTTAATTTGCCGAGAGTGAGCAAAAAACCATGTAGAAGCCTATTTTAGTCACACAAAACCTTGTAACTCCTCGATAGTGTTAGAAAATACTCACCAGAATTTAAAAAAAAATCATTTTTTTAAAGAAATTTATGAACTATTTTTAGTCTAAAATTTAAAAGTTATTTGCTTAAATTTACATGAAAACACTGTTTCCGGCTTAAATTCGCATAAAAAGAAACGAATTGTTAAAAAAAGGCAACTATTTACCATTTTTTCTAGATGAAAATATTATCATAGAACACAAAAAAGGGAATTTTTCTTAATATCGCTTCCAATTCAGTGACCAGGCTTCGAAAAAGAGAACTTCTTGCAATGACAACCCTATGTAAAAATCATTAGATCGGATCGAAATTTGCACTACTTCCGCATCGTAAACTCTACATTTTCATGACTTTTTTGGAGTCCCTTTTTTTTCAAAAAAGTCATGAAAATGTAGAGTTTACGATGCGGAAGTAGTGCAAATTTCGATCCGATCTAATGATTTTTACATAGGGTTGTCATTGCAAGAAGTTCTCTTTTTCGAAGCCTGGTCACTGAATTGGAAGCGATATTAAGAAAAATTCCCTTTTTTGTGTTCTATGATAATATTTTCATCTAGAAAAAATGGTAAATAGTTGCCTTTTTTAACAATTCGTTTCTTTTTATGCGAATTTAAGCCGGAAACAGTGTTTTCATGTAAATTTAAGCAAATAACTTTTAAATTTTAGACTAAAAATAGTTCATAAATTTCTTTAAAAAAATGATTTTTTTTTAAATTCTGGTGAGTATTTTCTAACACTATGGAGGAGTTACAAGGTTTTGTGTGACTAAAATAAGCTTCTACATGGTTTTTTGCTCACTCTCGGCAAATTAAAAATATCGATTTTTTAGAAGCAGTGAATGTGTATTTGCGCTAGAATGACTTCCATTTTTTTCACTGGGTGGGAAGTTACTCGTTTCTTGCATTGATAGCTGTATAAACAAATAACGCCGTTATATCAAAACTATCCAATGAAAACAATATTTAGTATTTCACTTGACCTGAAATTCGATAAAAAAGAATGCTCACTAAAGCGAAGAAATTTCGAAACAAAATTGTTCAATATTTGGTAGCAAATCTAAAAAAAATCGAAAGTTCTTTAAAGCTCCAAACTCTTTCTTTTTTTTAATAACCCTATAAAATAATTTTAGTATTGTATCTCCATATCATATTGTTTTATTCAATAATACTTTATTTTACAAAATTGTTAAGTGTCTCAATTTAATCATCCCAATGAAAAAGGTTTATAGCGCGATTTTGTGTAAACGTTTATTCCTAAAGAATTTTTTCGAATTTGTTCACCACAAAGGAACGGGAAATGAAACGGAACATGTTCTTTAATTAATTTTATAGTTAGGACTGTACTTTAGCGATACATTTTATTTCCATTTCCGTTTACTAAAAATAAATTCAGTAAAGTGCGACTTTGACCTGCGCATGAAGCGTAACGTACGAACACTAAATACATAATACTATATGAGCTTGAGCCTGTATAAAATATACTTTTGATATTTTTTCGTTTTTGGGGTTTTTTCGGTTTTAAGTGTTTTTTAATAGGGCTTTTTTTAGGTTCGGCGTTTTTTCTGCGTTTTAGGGTTTTTTTATTTGGTGATTTTTTCTCGTTTTAGCGATTTTTTTTTAGGTTTTTAGCATTTTCTTTAATATTCCGATTTATTTAGTTTTAATGTGTTTTTTCGTTTAAGCGATTTTATTAAGTTTTTTGGGTTATTTTCCATTTTGGCGATTTTTTTTAATTTTAGCGCCTTTTTTTTATTTTGGCAATTTATTATAGTGTAAATTTTTTTTTTAATTTGGTGTTTTTTTCGCTTTGGTGATTTTTCGGGTTTTGGCGGTTATTTAATTTTTTTTAGTTTAAAGGTTTTTTTTGGTTTTGGCGTTATTTTGAGTTTTTTTTTTTAATTTGGTGCTTTTTTTTAGTTTTTATCCTTTTTTTCGTTTTAGCGTTTTTTTAGGTTTTTTGCGTTTTTTACTTTGATGCTTTTTAGTTTGGTGTTTACATTTGGCGATTTTTTACAGTTTTTGACGCTAATTTTTATATTGGAGAATTTTTTATCATTTGGGTGTGTTTATTTTTCACTTTAGCGATTTTTTCATTTTGTAGATTTTTTTTTCCAATTTGGTGCTTTTTTGTTTTGTGATTTTTTAGGGTTTGTTTTTTTTTTTTAATTTGGTCCTTTTTTGAGTTTTGGTGCTTCTTTAACGTTTAGTGATTTTTTTAGGTTTTTGGAATTTTTTTGGGGGTTTGTTTTTAGTTTTAAAGCTCTTTTCTCGTTTTAGCGATTTGTTTAGGTTTTTGGGGTTTTTTTATTTTAGCGATTTTTTTCCATTTTTGCAATATATATTTTTTCTGCTAGAATTTTTTTAATTTGGTGATTATTTTTTTCGTTCTGGCGATTTTCTTAATTTACTGTTTATTTAGTTTTGGTGTTTTTTCTGGTTCTAGCGATTTTTTAAGACTTTTGACGTTTGTTTATTTTGTCGTTTTTTTCATTTTGGAGATATTTTTGCAATTTATTTTAGTGCTAGAATTTTTTTAATTTAGTGCTTTTTTCGTTTAGGCGATTTTTTAATTTTGGGAATTGTTTGTTTTACCGTTTTTGAAAATTTCAAGACTTTGACTCCTACGGTTACCAAGATACAGCAAGTTGTCAAAATTACATAAACTGATAGAATACGCTGTAATTTAAATTTTTGTAAATTTTAGTGTTAACTGTTGTAGGCTGTATAAAAATACAGTAATTTTACAAATTTAAAGTGTCTATATACATACATATGTACATAAAATTGTATATCCACATGTATATTACATGGGATTTTAATATTTTTAGATGCTCGTTTTGGAACACACTTTAATTTTTAACTTTCATATTTTTGTTGTTATAGCGATCAAAGTTCTGCATACTCTGTCGAAATTTCAGATCAGTAGCTCTTATGGTTGCTGAGAAAATAGCATTTTTTCTAAAACATAAAATATGTTTAATTATAAGAAAAAATATTAAAGTTTTCCAACCATAGAAACGTCTTAGAAACACAAATTTTATTCATACTGAAGTATAAAATAAGTTAATTCGTCTGCTCGATTTTGCTGATTTTCAATAAAAAAAAATGAGTTCTCGTTGTACATTCATAGTGAACAGTCAATTTAGCGGAGTTTTTATTTCATAGTAAACAAAAAAAAAATTGTACGAAAAATATTCGGAATACATATTGTTATTGTTAGCTTTATTTGCATTGCTAATATTTTTTACATAGTCATAATTAACAAAAACAAAAAAACCGTAATAAAAAAAACAAACAAACAAACAAAAGTGCCCTTGAGGAATACTCTATATGAGTACCTCAAAAACAAATAACTGTGAAGTGAGTTCTAATGGCAGAAATGCCTATTTTACTGTGAGTTCTGAAGCTCTTAATGAAAATAATAAAAATAAAAAATCTAATGATAGACTTACTGAGAGCTCTGAAGCTCTTAATGATAATAAATTAAATAAGAAATCTGATAGTAGACTTTTTTTAACGGCGAGGCCACTTTTTCGTCAGCGATCAACTTCGCTTTGTCCAATGCCAACTAGTGATTCGTTAGCATTACCGTTGCCTAGTACTTCTACATTTAACTCAGCGATATCATCCGCCTCGGGCTCGTGGTCATCACTTAACCAAGTTTTTACTGAAGTTAAGAGCAGCCCAAAACCCAAGGTCCAAGTGGGAATGGACAGATATATTACAGTGGTAAAGCGCGGACGAAGCCCAAAGTCTTCGAAAATTTCATCTGCTCCAAAAATGTCTAGGCATAACAGCGCATCCTCTATTAACCGCCAAAATCGTTTTCAAATATTACAAGTTGACAACAACGAACCCGATGTATCTACGAACAAAACATCCAAGCCGCCTCCAATCTATTTGAGAGAAAAAAATTCAAACGCTATTATAAAAAATTTAATTTCAGTCATTGGTGAGAATAAATTTCACATCGTTCCAATAAAACGTGGTAACATTGATGAAACCAAAATTCAAATTTATGAAGAAAAAGATTTTCGCAAACTGATTACTGAATTTGAAAAAAGTAAGAAAAGTTTCTACACATATCAGCTTAAAAGTGCTAAAGGCCTGCAGATCGTATTAAAGGGCATCGATTCCTATGTTGCTCCCGAAGAAATAAAAGATGCACTCGTCCTCCAGGGATTTAAGGTAAAAAATGTATCTAACATAATAAATAGGGAGAAGATTCCTCAACCTCTATTTCGCGTCGAACTTGAGCCAAACGATATAAAATTGAAAAAAAGCGAGACTCATCCAATTTATAATTTGAAATATCTCTTATATCGAAAAATAACAGTTGAAGAACCACACAAGCGTTCTGGACCCGTACAGTGCCATAATTGTCAAGAATATGGTCACACAAAAACTTACTGCAAGTTACCTTCAGTTTGTGTTATCTGCGGTGAATTGCACGGTACTGCTGGTTGTACTAAGCCTAAAGATCTAGCAGAAAAAAAATGTAGTAATTGTGGAGGTAATCACACCGCTAACTACAGAGGATGTCCTGTCTATTCTTTCGTTAAACAGACTATGGCGCAAAAACCTAAATTAGCTCCAGCACAAACAGCAAACGCTTACTCCGCCACTTTTGCTCAAATGAGCCAACCTGTCACTTCACGTGTATCGTATGCCGATGCAGCTAAGACTAGTTGTATTCCCACACAAAATATTCCGCCTCAAAATAATTCAACGAATGTAAACTCAAGCTTTAATTTTAGTCGCCTTGAAGCTACTATTGAGAATCTAGTGCTGACTATAAATAATTTTACAGCAAATATGACTAGCATGATGCAAGAAATGCTACGAATGCAGTCTACACTGCTTCAAGCATTAGTTAACAAGCCATGAACACGTTAAAAATAAGTTTCTGGAACGCAAACGGCATTCGCCAACATAAAAATGAACTTGAGCACTTCCTCATGGAAAAAAATATTGATATAATGTTGGTTTCTGAGACTCATTGGACTTCAAGAAGCCTATTCAAAATTAATGGCTACATTTTATATGATTCAAAGGACCCAAGAGGAAGAGCTTGCGGGGGATCAGCAATTATAATAAAGTCAAGACTCAAGCATTATATTCTTGACAACATTTGTGAAGAACATCTACAAGCAACGAATATTTGTATCGAAAATTTTTGCACAAATTTTGTCATATCATCAATTTACTCCCCTCCTAGATTCGTAATTACTGAGGATCAATACGAGGATTTCTACAAATCTCTTGGCCCTTGTTTCGTAGCAGCTGGAGACTATAATGCAAAACATACTTTCTGGGGTTCGCGTCTTATCACACCTAGAGGACGAGCGTTGTTCAACACAATTTCAAAAATGGGCTTGGACGTCATTTCGAGTGGGGAGCCCACTTACTGGCCTACTGACATACATAAAATTCCGGATATTATAGATTTTGGCGTCATGAAAAATATTTCTAGGGAATTAATTCACGTCGAAGCTTCCCTAGATCTATCGTCCGATCACTCTCCCACGATCGTTACAATCTGTAGCCCACTGAGAAGTGCTCTACCTCACCCATATGTGAAAATGGTCAGTCGTGTTAATTGGCTGCGATTCAAAAAATATCTTAGTAGTCATTGCACTGAAAACATTAAGCTAAGAACTCATGATGATATTGAATCTAATATTGCTAATCTTAACGAAAATATTAAGCAGGCAGCTGAACATGCAACTTCCTCCCATCCGCAGACTGGGTTTAACAGAATATATTCTACAGATATTGAACATCTCGTATGTGCAAAAAGAAGAGCTAGAAGAGAATGGCAACAGCACAGATCACCCCAAAATAAAATTAAATTAAAAGAGTGCACTAAAAGACTCCAAGAACTGCTTGCATATGAAAAAACTGCATCTCTTAAAAACTATCTGGAAAATCTCGACGTAACACCAGCATCTAATTACTCCTTGTGGCGCGCTGCGAAAAAAATTAAAACACCGGTTGAGTTTAAACCACCTCTGCGCACTTCTACCGGAGTTTGGGCCAGGAGTGATATTGAAAAAGGAAACTTGTTTGCAAAGCATTTAAAATCCGTATTTGCCCCAAACACATGTACTGGTGTTGTTGATTTCCCGAGTGTAGTTGCGCTGCCCCCTCGACCCATAAAATTTAAAATGTGTGATGTACAAAATCTAATTGCTGAACTCAACCCGAAGAAAGCACCGGGTAATGATGGAATTAGTAACCAAATGCTAATAAAATTGCCTCGTATTGTAATTAGAATCATGTTATTCATTTTTAATGCCATTTTACGACTGGAGTATTATCCCCACAGCTGGAAGCTTGCCAAAGTTAAAATGATTCCAAAGCCGGGCAAAGATCTTACCAAGGCAGAATCATACAGGCCAATAAGTCTGCTATCAACAATGTCAAAACTTTTCGAAAAACTGCTCATGTCAAAATTGTCCCCAATTCTAATTGGTAGTAGGTGTATCCCAGACCATCAGTTTGGTTTTAGAAGTCAGCATAGCACTATTGAACAAACGCATAGATTGGTTCAATGTATAAGAAGAACATTTGAAGAAAAGAAGTACTGTTCTGCACTGTTTATTGACGTTTCGCAGGCATTTGATAAAGTGTGGCATGAAGGCCTAATTTTAAAATTAAAATTATATCTACCAATAAATTTGGTGAATTTATTAGAAAGTTACATTACTTCCCGGAAGTTCACGGTTGTGGAAGGAGAATTCATGAGTGTGCCCGAAACTATATCATCCGGTGTGCCACAGGGGAGCATACTGGGGCCAGTTTTGTATTTAATTTATACTTGTGATATGCCTTTGAGCAGCAATATCCATACATCTACGTTTGCCGATGATACAGCCTGCCTAAGTATGCACGAAAATCCTCATGAGGCTTCCCGATATCTACAAGAACATATAACACAACTGGAACTATGGTTAAAATTATGGAGAATTAAGGTAAACGAGCAAAAGTGTGTTCAGGTAACATTTACCCTGCGAAGAGATACTTGTTCCCCAATTCGAATCAACAATCAAGTTGTTCCTCAGCATTCACATGTAAAATACCTTGGTATACACCTTGATCGACGACTTACATGGAAACACCATATTGACTCAAAGCTAGTACAAATGAAACTTAAACTAACTCAGATATATTGGCTGATTGGTAGAAACTCAACACTCAGCCTTGACTGCAAACTTTTATTATACAAGTCGCTCTTGAAGCCAATATGGTGCTACGGAATTCAGTTATGGGGCACTGCTTCAGCTTCTAACGTCGAGAGAATCCAACGAAGGCAAAATAAAATTTTACGTTTGATAACATCGGCTCCATGGTACATAAAAAACTCAAATATACATCGTGATTTGAATATGCTACTAGTGATTGAAGAAATAGCAAAATACGCAGGCAAATATTTAACAAAACTCGAGTCACATCCTAATCCGCTTGCTCGTAACATCTTGAATTTTACTGGCCACATTCGCTTGAAAAAGAAGGACACAAGGGCTCTTTTACTCAACACTCCAGATGGGATTGCTTGAAAATATTTTTTTCCTCTTTTTTTTTTATTATCACTACTTATGTATTATTTATAACTATCACTAAGTTTATGTCCGACAGTGGTCGGGCCTAATACTTATATTTTAGATTTAAGATTTGAATACTTATTGTTAGTTCATAATTGAAGATACAATAAATAAATAAATGTATTAAAAAAAAAAAAAAAAAAAAATAGCAAAATTTTTCGGAAAATTTCTGACACACGAGTTCAAGAACGAAGTTTCTAGCTGTTCTGTGAGTTTCGGAAACCCGATTTCACGTACAGACAGACGGAAATCGCTCGTTCGTCTTCCGTATGCATAAGGATCCAAAATATATATGTATATACTTTATGTGTCGCTTATTAATATTGTGGAAATTACACATGGAATGACAAACCTATATATACCCTTTTACCATTTTTTTGTAAAGGGTTTAAAAAAAATATTTAATCTAAAAATGCCGAGAGGCAACTCACTAAAAATTGCGCTAAAGCAAAAAACGATACATTTTTTCACCAAATAAATATGTACCTACATATCTAAGTGCTAATGGATGTATCTCTATGCTACATAAAGGGTATATAAGATACATAAAGGGTATATAAGATTCGGCACAGCCTAATATAGCACTCTTAAGCCCAAATTTACAGTCATTAGTTAACTAATAGCAATAGTTTAAGCAATAATATTTGATTCACAGCTCTTTGTTTACCATTAGTTAAACCGCCAAATCAGCTGATTCGTTGTAAATTTTGTTAGTATTGTTGCATTGTGAAAATTTGTATACACATTTCACACATATATTTTCAAGCATCTTCTTTGTATTTATCTGTAACACATTCTTTTTATTTTATTTTATATTATATTTTAGTTTTTCCGAACCAATTTAAAGTAATGTTAGATGAGCGCGCACTGTTTTATCCATTTTTAAGAAATAATACAGCAAATGTAAGCAAAAACCATATGCTATAGCAGAACTGTCGATAGTGAAACTTACTTGTTTGATAGGGTTACCATTCTTTGCTCATATTGAGAACTTTAGTTAAACAATGCACTGTGAATATGAAGTATTAGTTAAACAATAGTTGTCATTTTAGTTTACTAATAATTAACTAATGACTGTAAATTTGGTCCTTACTTGGTTTTTATTTATTAGTAGCTAGCCAGCATGACAGAAAACCGTTATCTCGGTAACATATGAAATAAACAAAATGCATTTTATAGCTAGGACGTAGTAGTACTTACTAGTGTCCTGCACAAGACCATTTATAAGACCTGAGCGATTTTTCAAATGCTTTACTACAGCGGAGTATTCTAAAATAAACGCTAAACAACACTTTTGGCAAGACTAACAACCGAAATAAATGTCTTGCCAACAGTGTTGTTTAGTGTTTTTTTTTAGAATATTTCGCTGTAGCATTTGAAAAATCTCTTGTGTCTTTAAATGTCTTATAAATGGCCTTGTGCAGGATTTTAGTCCTTACATACATATTCAGTTTCGCTGTAAAAGTTATAGTTGATCCAGAGGCATTTAGGTTCGAGATTAAGATTAGTTTATTTCTCTAATTAGCTAATCCGAAAATTAGCTTAATCTCATATAATTGAGTTTGATGTTTTTGAGTGGTAGTTTAAACTTCTTGTTATGTGTAGTATTACCATACTGACGAAAAAAATAGTGGCAACATTTTCTGTACAAAAGTCATAGATGTTATCAACACATTTTGATTTTTTGTGGGAAGAAGAAGAAACTGTCATATATTATTATTTACAAGTGTTACAGGAAATATATATATAATATAAAATATATATATATTTATTTAAGTGTTTTTAAATTATTTTACCATATAATGTTTACAAAAACTTATATGTTTCACAAGTGCTTATTGTCAATACTAAAGTAAGATTAAATCACCACGATTGGTCGCTTAAACTAGCAAGTAAATCAATATAATAGACTACCCAAAAATTGCAAATGAAGATTAAGGTTAATTTAATCTCTAATCTTCAACTCAAAAAGTCGCCCTTATTATAAATAATTTGGTGTTTCCCGTTTACGTATTTTTGGCGGTTATGGCTCAATATATGCTGTCAGCAGTGTTGTCAGATATGGCGATATCTCGCCAAACGTGGCGATGAAAATTTGGTTTTAGCGATGAAAATTTTCAAATGGCGATTGGCGATTTACTTGGCGTTATTTAAATTCTTTGGCGATATTTTTGGCTATATTTTTACGATTTTAATAAAATAGAATAATGTTAAGGATATGAAAAATTTTTTTTAATAAATTTTTTCTACAACACAATATATTTTGTGCAAAAAATTCAAATTGTAACTCTTTATCTCAAACAAACTTCTGAAATTCAAGAAGTTAAAAACAAAATATGGACCATAAAATCTCATTTGGTGTTTATGAAACACAATGGGGAAAACTTTCTATTATAAGTTAGAACCAACATTTTGATAATAAAGCACCAAAAAGCCTGCTAGAGTTCTCGTCTAGATTGTATCAATACGAAGATGCTGCTGGTACTTTCCACTTCAAGGATGTGATATGATTACTTAAATATACATTTAAGTAAATTTTAATTCAGTTTTATCACAAGATTTAAATAACAATTTTTATCTTGATGCCCAAGTTCAATTTATCCTATTTAAATTGATCTTTTCGAATAAGTTATTTTTAAGTATTTTTTATACTCCAATATTTATATTTATTTATTTATTTATTGTAAACACTTTTCTTATTATTTTTAAAATAATATAATTTTTTTTCGATAGACGTTACCTGCTGAATTTAAAATTTTACAATATTTGTAATGTTATTACAAAATAAAAAAAAATAATTTTGTAGCTATAATTTAATGTTTTATTATATTGGCGATATTTGGCGATATTCGACAAGTCATTTGGTGAGGAGGCTGAAATTAAATCTGACAACACTGGCTGTCAGCATTCTATATCATTTTGGAACACGGTTAGAATATTTAAACGCCCATATTGATGTTTATAATGAGCCAAACCGTGATATACAAACCAAAATGAATTTACAGTTATTACGGTTTTGAATCAAAATCGTAAGCAGTCGCCATCTAAAAACAAAAAAGAAAAATGTTAGCGCTTATTATCGACGTGTCGTGTTCTATAAACAGGCTGTAAAATGTTTAACCAAAAATTATATAAATGAAATAAAAATGTTTTTAAAACAAGTAAGAGTGCTATATTCGGCTGTGCCGAATCTTATATACCCATAAGCACAGAAATATGCATGTAGATATTAATTTTGTGAAAAAATTCATAATTTTTGCTCTCGTGCAATTTTTAATACGTGACGTCTCGGTATTTTTCGATTAAATATGTGTTTTTTATATATAAAAAATACAAGTTTTCAGGAGAGCAAAAAAGAAACGGTTCGTCTCTTTATACTTCGGTGTTTGGATAAAAGTTTATATGCAATTATTAAGGAATTGATTACATCTATGTATATATGTATATTAGTAGTAAGTTTGATTATGAAGCGCATTTATAGAGATACGAGTTTGGTGCATTAAGAGTAATTTTAATTCTTGATATTTGATCAGTAAGTTACTCGTTTGTTGCACTTATAGCTAAACAAACAAATAATGCCGTTATATCAAAATTATCAAATGAAAACAATATTTAATATCCCAGATGACATGAGATTCGATTTAATGTTCGCTTAAGCTTCGAACTTCGTAAATAATTTTAGTATTGCACCTCCATACCAATTAAACTATGTAACTTTTTTATTTAATAATCTTTGATTTTGCAAAATTGTTAATTTCCTCATTTTGAGCATCCCATTGGAAAAGGTATTTATAGTGGTATTATGTAAACGTTTATTCCTAAACAATTTTTTTGAATTTCTTGAGCTCAAAGGAACGGTTTCAGGGAAATGAAACAAAACATGTTCCTTATTTAACTTTATAGTTAGGATTGTAATTTAGCGATACATTTTATTTCCATCTCCATTTACTAAAAATAAATTCAGTAAAGTGCGACTCTGACTTCAGCACGAAGGGTTCCGTAGCAATACTATATAAACTTTAGCCTATATAAAATATAATTTTGGCATTTCTTTCGTTTTTGGGGCTTTTTCGGTTTTAAGCGTTTTCAATAGGGGTTTCTTTAGTTTTGCCGTTTTTTGCGTTTTTGACGTTTTTTAATTTGGTGCTTTTTTTCGTTTACAGATGTTTTTTTTGGTTTTTGCCATTTTTTTTATTGGCGTTTTTTTAGTTTTGGTGCTTTTTTTCTCGTTTTAGCGATTTTTTAGGTTTTTGGCATTATTTTTAATTTGGCCCTTTTTAAATTTTTGCGATTTATTTTATTTTGGTGATTTTTTTAATTTTGGCGATTTTTTTTTTCATTTAAAGAATCTTGTTTATTTTGGCGATTTTTTTCGGTTTTTGACGTTATTTTAATTTTTGGCGATTTTTTTTCGTTCTGGCGATTTTTTGATTTTGACGACTTTTTTCATTTAGGCGATTTTTGTTCTTTTTTGGCGATTTTTTTTTCATATTTTTTTGTTTTGGCGATTTTTTCGGTTTATATCGTTTTTATATCTTTGTGGCAATTTGTTTTAGTTTTGACACATTTTCTCGTTTTGGCGTTTTTTTTTATTTTTTGGCGATTTTTTTTTCATATAGGCAATTTTTTGTCGTTTTGGTGTTTTTTTTTTTTGATTTTGCCGATTTTTTTAATTTATTGCGAATTTTTTCATATAGGCAAATTTTTTTTGTTCTTGCGATTTTTTTTCGGTTTTTGGAGTTTTTTAATTTTCGGTGATTTATTTTCGCTTTGGCGATTTTTTTGATTTTAGCGATTTTTTTTCATTTGAGCGATTTTTTTTAATTTTTGGCGATTTTTGTTCATATAAGCAATTTTTTTTTTGTTTTGGCGATTTTTGCGGTTTTTTTATTTTTGCCGATTTTTTTCATGTAGGCCATTTTTTTTTGTTTTGACGATTTTTTCGGCTTTTGACGATTTTTTTTTAATTTTTGGCGATTTTTGTTCATATAGGCAATTTTATTTTTGTTATGGCGATCTTTGCGGTTTTTGACGTTTTTTTTTTTAATTTTAGCGATTTTTTTCATTTTGGCGAATTTTTTTTTGTCAAAATTACATAGTCAAAATATCATTAACTGATGGACCACCCTTTAATTTAAATTTTTTTAATTTTAGTGTTAGTTGTTGTAGCCTATATAAAAATACACTAATTTTACAAATTTCAAGTGTCAATATACATATGTACATACAATTGTATGTATATTACATGGGATTTTAAAAGTTTTCGTCACTCATTTTGGAACACCCTTTAATTTTTAGCTTTAGCGACCAAAGTTCTACATACACTGTCCAAATTTCAGACCCGTAGCTCTTACCGTTCCTGACAAAATAGCCTTCTTCCTAAAACATGAAATATGTTTAATTATTAGAAAAAAAGTTAAAGTTGTCCAACCCTGGAAACGTTTTTTTAATTTGTTAAATCTAAATTTTTTTTTTAGATATAAATACAAATTTTATTCATACCGAAGTATAAAATAAGTTAATTTAATAAAAAAGTAATAAAAACTAGTTTTCGGTATTTTCTATGGGAAAATAGAGTTTGAGTTTTCCAGCTCTAAAACCGTCTGCCCGATTTTGCTGATAGCAAAATTTTTCGGAAAATTTCTGACACACCAGTCCAAGAACGAAGTCTCTAGCTCTTCTGGGAGCTCGGGAAAACCGATTTCACGTACAGACAGACGGACAGACGGACATCGCTTGTTCGTCTTCCCTATGCATAAGGATCCATAATATTATATACTTTATGTGTCGCTTCTTAATATTGTAGAAATTACAAACGGAATGACAAACCTATGTATACCCTTTTACGATTTTTTGGTAAAGAATAGAAACAATAATGTTATATGTATGTATATTAATATTATACGAAACATTCTTATTTTAAAAATGATTTTATAAATAGTAGTATGTAATTAATAAAAAGTAAAAACACCCGACTGCGACCAACTATGAACCCTTAAACATCCTAAATAGTGATTCGAAATGAAAAATCATAAGAGAAATCTAAAGATGATCTTAAAATATCTGTCGAATGATACCAGTTTTAATATAGTTCGCCGACTGTTAATTTTTTCGTGTTTACAAAATAGCGTCTGTTGACCGCCATATTTAGTTTTGACTACTGTCATATCTTTAGTGATGCAAGAATTGATGTAAGAATTACAAAAATCGATAAACCATACGTATATACATACACATGCTGATAAACACAATACCCTTCTTTGCGTCTCGCAGTCGGGTAAAAATGCAACATTTTTAAAACAAAAACGCAAAATTATTCACACTTATTCTATTTGGCGTCGGCAACATCGTCGTCAATTTTTAAACAACATCAATTTAACACAACATCAATGCGAACTTTGTATTCACTAACAATGTTACGACGACGTTGCCTGTTTATCGATAAATGCAATACACATATCTAATATTTGAGACAGCTGATTCATTTTGTTTACTATTTTTGGTAGAAGTGTTTTTGAATAAGTAAAAGGTCTGTACATAAATTAAAATAAAATGTTTTTCTTTCGTATCGGGACGAAGAAAATAAAAAATTTATTAGTGAAAAGAAGATTTCTCAGACAAAAGTCATTGCATTTGTAATTTACCCAATGAAAAGTAAGTGATAAATTTCGACATATTTTTGTGAAATAATGAGAAATGTTCATCGTTTTAATATTTTTAATTTATTTTCGGCTGAAGGCTTGCAACCTTTTTTTAATTTAAAGCTCAAGTCCCGTCAGATCTGTAAAAATATTTCTTTCATACAGTATACTTTCCCAACACCCTATTTACTTTACATTTTGCCATTTACCAATATCTCTAATGGTGCACCGAGGGAATTTAGTGCAGTCACAACAATTTCCCACTGTATCTTGAAAGTATTAGGAACACTGCCCCTGCGGAATCCTCTAACTTAAAGAAGGACTTTTTTCAACTGCTAAACAAGCTTTTCAAATTAATTGGGTTTGGTAATTTTAATTTTGTCCGTATTAACATTTTTCCCTTTTTTTAATTTTTTTAAATAAATATGTATGTACGTATGTATGTATGTATATATACTTTTTTATTTCTTATATTTTCACATTTTTACTATTTAAGTTATTTTTCAAATTCATTGAGGTATGCACACAACAGAACACGACATCAAAAACACTGACGACAAAATTAACGGCAACATCAACATCAATTTTTCGTACAGAATGCCAAACATATGCTGACAGTCATCGATAAATGGCAATACTATCTAAGGGAATACCGATGTGCCAAAAAACATTAAAAACGGCGTCGTGTTATGTTGCCGACGCCAAATAGAATAAGGGTGATTGTTTTAAGAATGCTTTTTTGGTTCATGTAGAGCAGAGCTGCCCACAGAGAGAAAACCGAGAGAAATTTATAAGCGTATGTGTATTCATTTCTATAAAAGGCCGATTGATGTTTGGCACTGGCAGTAGTCACGTGATCAGTTCCTAGATGGCAATGGCTCGTTCTGGTTCACAAATTTTTACTCGTACTCAGTGGTTATTACAAAGAAAACAATAATTGAATTACGAACTGGGATCTGCATATAACAAGTCTAAAGAAGAAAACAGCACCTGCTGTAGGAGTATTATATGAACTAAGTCGTAAGTAAGCTAAATGTAAAAGCAAAATTGATGATATATTAAGCCTTAATACAGTCACATTTGAATTATTTAGGTATTGTTTATGGCAGGGCCCGTAACTGTTATTATTTTTATTTTAAAAATTACTTTTTAATCGTTATTTCTTGGTTTTTTTTATTTATTATTATTATTTATTATTTTTTACTTTCATTTATTCCTCACAAAATAACAGCTATTTCATGATTTTTATTTATTCCTCAGAAAATAAAATTTATTTTTTGATTTTTATTTATTCCTCAGAAAATTACAATTGTTTTGTGACTTTTATTTATTCCTCACAAAATAACAGTTACCTTTTGATTTATATTTTTTGCTTAATTTTTAAAATTTAGAAAGCGTAATTTTTGCGTTAAAATTAATATTACCCGTTTTAAAATTGAATTTATCGCCGGAGTCTGTAAAAAAGATTAGTATTAGTTTATTCATTTAAAAAATTAAATAATTTTTTGCAAAAAAATAAAAATCAGAAATTAACTGTTATTTTGTGAGGAATAAATAAAAATTCAAGAAATAACTGTTATTTTGTGAGGAATAAATAAAAGTCACATAATAACTCTTATTTTGTGAGGAATAAATAAAAATTAAAAAATAACTGTTATTTTTTGAGAAATAAATAAAAAATAAAAATGATTGCATATATAGGTAGCCCATTTAACATGATGTACCTTGGTATATTCCTTTTGCACGTAGGACTTTTTTCGGTTTAAATTTAGAAAATAATCGCTATTTGCGGTCCGTGGTTTATGCGTATAATCAGAGAAATTCTCAACACAACTCTCTTCAACGTTTACAAAGTAAGGCTTTAAATATTGAATATAATTTGCCCATAAGCTACTCAAAA
This sequence comes from Tachina fera, assembly GCA_905220375.1. NCBI lineage: Eukaryota > Metazoa > Arthropoda > Insecta > Diptera > Tachinidae > Tachina > Tachina fera. The sequence goes on along the minus strand of LR999966.1, from coordinate 31,610,045 downwards.
ATTTCGTTATATACTGATATATGTATGTATGTAAGACAATCCTAACAATTTATGGATTATATAACTATCAAGTTCTTAACTATATTTTTAAATCCATTCACAACATTGGACACTCGAAGATTTCTTTTCAACGAAATCAAATGCACTTTGCTACTCGAAACAAGGGGCAAACCACCGCATTCGAAATCTAGTACTTTGTCATCGAAATGTTGTTAACGTGGATCACGCCAGTCATTAACGAAACGTATCTACTTGAAGTTGCACGCGATTGGTAATCTACTATCGAAAGCAAGCAAACTCTAGCTTTTTGCCGCGAAATAAAATAAAGAAACAAAACAAAGGAAGAAAGAAACAAGATATATAAGTATTTTCCTGATATATTCGTAGGTACAATTAGTTTTGAAATAAAAATTTTATTTGTTTTTATCTATACAAAGGTTGCCCAATAGACAGTGCAAAATAATAAATATTGGAAAAATCGCTCCCAGAACAAATGCAAATAAAGTAAATGCGAAACTAAAAGAAGTATTGGAGCAATTTATGATGGAACATCCCGTTTCGTTTTGTTTTTCTTATTGTCCTATGCTAACAGCAATGTAAAAAATAGTAGTAGGTAACATAAAATAAGATCGAATACCGTGATCCAAAAAACTGCAGCCATCGAAATATTTCTCTACACGAACGTGCACTCGATTTCGAATGCTGTTATTTGCCCCCAGTTCGAATTTGTTTGTTCCAAGATTAACCTTAGAAAAGTCAAAACAACGCATTGATTACATAGGTGTAGTTAAATACAAATACATATGAGGAGGTCCATAACAAAACGCAATAGTTCCACTTAAACAATATTTTGAGTGAAGCAAAAACAAGTAATTAAGGTTATTAGGATATAGTTATTTAATTAAATAGCTGTTGGGCTATAAGAATTTTCTAAAAACAGTAGAAAATATAAATTAATTAATTTTTTGTCAGTTAATTTTTAAGTTAACAATGTTGCGTTTTGGTCCGTCATATAGTCATATGTAGATGTTGCGTTTTGATATGAACAAGTTTTGGAATTATTGCCTTTTGTACTGAATAGATCTTTATTCACAACTTTTTGATTTCAATTGCATACTTTTTGTATGAAAATTGCAAACTCTGTCATTATACATATGTATATATTTATTAAATACAAATCCCTACATTACATTTAAGTATTACAAAAAATAAACATTGTGTTATACTCTCATTCCATTGTCTGTCCTTGGCACTATTTCCTTGTTGGTCTATAAATATCTTTGTATAATAGTCTAACTCCGAAATGTTTGACCACTCTCGGCCATAGTGTTTTTCCAAGAGCTCAACAACTTCATTTTTCTTTTGTGGATTAATTGCTTTACCAAGAGGAATTTCATCAAGCGATCGGGGAGGTTTTTTGCCTCTTTTAAGATAGCTAGTAAATTTTTCTTTGCCTTCAACCTTGTAGGTTTTAAAAGTTTTGACTACACATTGTCGTAGCTTATTTGAGGATAGTTTAAAATATATTATTTTCATCTGTATGCCGTTTACGGTAATATTCTGTCATCATTTTTAAATCCCTAAGTTACCAATCCCTTCTAAAAACCTTAACTTGGCCATGAGAAGAATACATTTTGTGATAATCTTCTTTAACAAAAATTGTAGTATTTTTGCGAATATCTTTTTCAATACGTCCAAAAACTCTGTCAGCTGGCAAAAAAATATGACTATGATGAAAATATAATTGTACTTGGTTAAGTTGTTTTGGCGCACTATTTAACGTCCAATGCATTAAAGCGTGTTCGATATGCATATTTTTATTTTGTCCACCACAACTATCGCAAAATAATCGTAAGGTCTCCACATCCATCAAACTAAATTCATCCAAATGTGCCAACAAAGCAGAAACAAAGCACCTGCTTGATCCTCTGTCCAGCTATAAAACACTGAATCCTTAGATTTCATGTCGACAACACATAAACAGTATTAGCCTATTTGTATTGAATAAAAAGTTTCTTGAATAGGAGTGCGTGGCAATGGTTGAACTTGCTGCATATCGACACATATGCCCACAGATATGGGAGGCTCACATCTTGCTATTTCATAAAAGGTGTTAGCTCCAAGCTTGTGAATTCTTTGTTGAGTAATTAATTGCTGTTTTAAGTCCACATTTTTTTCCACCTTTATTTTATGTTTATGTTTATTTGAAAGCGAATACTATGTTGAGAGTGTTGGAAATATTCCAAAAATATGTTTTTCTTAACTTTCAGAGAATTATCTACTGAATCATTATAGACCTGCTATATTTTCTTTATATTGAGTTCAGGTGAAACATTGCATCTTTGAGATTTATTTCTATCGTAATAGCTCTCTTTCTCTGGTAATAATTTGAGAAATTTTATTATACTTTCTTTTTTTGGTTTAAACAGCAGTAAGCCTATCTCCACCTCTATTCTCTTTGGGAATGTTTCCATGAAATACAGTTTTTGCAATAGTATTCACTCTCCGACCTGTAACAGATAATGTTTCTTTAACTCCTTTTTGTGTTTCAGAAAATAGTTGCATGAGAAATTCTTCTTTTTGTATTCTGGTGTATACTTGTGGCGCTTGGGTACATATGGAACTAATAACCGTGTCAAGAATTGATCCTGGTCAATTTTAAATTTATTTTTATACAACAATTCACGATTGAGAATAGTCAATTGGCTGTTTAATTGCTCACATCTGTAACCGCTTTGTTCTTTGTGTCTGCACGGTTTGTGAAAGGACAGAGCCAGGGGATCCTTATCAGCATATCTATGAAAAATATATACTTTTTAGATTATAAAAATACCAAGACATCAACACTACTTTTTATGACGATTGGCGCGTCTAGTATTCGTTCCCTGTATAGGATCACTTTTTCTTTTTCCGACGTTTATAATGCCTACTGCTGCTTTTGCCATAGTTAGTTTTTATAAACTGTAATCGATTCATAATTTACTAAGTAAAAATATGTAGAAGGTATTGAAAAATGCAACAATATTCTTTCCGTTTTACAGTTATTGTAGAGTTACCATAACAATAAAACCAGTTTTCCCTTAAGTTTTTACTATATGATTGCACAGATATGGAAATGTTTCCATTACTTTTTTTGTTAAATTGCAACACAATTTTTGACGTGTTGGTATGTTGTATAACAATGGATACATAGATTTTAATAAATAGAATTAGATTCAGTCAAAAACACAAAAATCTTAAAAAGTGGAATTATTGCGTTTTGTTATGAACCTCATCATATAATGAATTACGGAATGAGTTAAAATCTTTTAAAAGAATTTCAATAATTAAAGTATTGCTCAAGGAATATTTATATTCAACATTTGAAGACCTTTTGATATTTATTTTATGAAATGTTCTTTAGGAAATAAAACAAAGATCTCTATTATATTTTACAATTTAAATTTATCTATATATTACTTATAGGCATTTTTTGTAAAAAATTTCGTTTCTAAACGTTTAAAATTTGTATGAAAAATAACGAAAATTCGATTCAAAAAATAGTTTTTTCCATACAAATTTCAAAACGAAAAAAACGTTACTATTTACAAAATTTGGCCATTAATTAATTACCTTTCATTTTGTACAAAGTAGTTTAATTTTCGTCAAAGTTTCCTCAATAATGCATAAAGGGCGCTGACGACAAATTCATAGATTCAATAGAATTTTTTGTATAAATAAATATATATGTAAGTATACCTTAAAAAAAAAATAAAATCTTTACTCGTTTGTTTGCATTATTTAAAAACCTCTGATTCGGTTATTTGATTAATTGAACAATTAAAAATTCGATTAAAACTAATAGGCAAAAATTAGTACGACTAATGAAAAAAAAAATATTTTATTTTTACATAAACTGTTTACCTATCTACACACAAAAGAAATTGTTAACATGTCGCAAAAAATAATTACATTGTAAATGGTTGTTTGCGTTAACATTATTAGACCTTTAAAGATTCAATGTGTGACGCAACTCTGTCATCAATCATTTAGTGTTAACTACATACACAAGTTTACAATCGCACAAACGCACTCACATGACCAATTGCGTAGGTATAACATGTTTATTAAACTCTTTGTATCTAGCAAATAAACTGAACAAAACTACCAACTTTTATCCGTTTAAACTCGTACTCGTATGTTAATGATATCAAGGCCAAAGGCTTAACTACAAAATGATGGAGTACTTCAAAATTACTAAAACGTGCATACACTTCTGTATGCATGTATGTACATATATACATATACATATATGTATGTGTATATTTAAATGGGCATGTATGTACATAGATATGTACATGGTGATATAAACACATTCAACACATTTATTTACGCACTTTATCCTGTCGTTATTCACACATCCATGTATATGGATGTGTGTATTTTGGCTGGCACAAATAATTTGTTACCGAAAGGGTACTTTAAAATTGAATTTGATTTAAGGGTAACTGCAAAATATAAAAGTTCGCCTTTATTAAATGAAGAGTTTTTACCATACATCCTTTAGAATACTTAGTGAAGCAAAATATGTATGCGTTGTATGTAAACACATACGAATCCATACACAACTGTATTGTTTGACTCTAGCTTTTTAACAGTGGAAGCTATCGTATTAAGCAGAGTTAAGTCTAAAATATTGGATGATTTGTTGTCTTTTACAAAAAGGTGCTACTTTTAACAACCACTATTCTAAAATTAAAAACACATATGTATGAATAAACAAATACCGAAAATTATGTTAAAATGAAAAATTTTGAAAATGTGTATACGGTTATAAAATTGCAGACAAAAGTTGGAAATAAATGCTACAAGTTGCACATTATTTTATTATATCCATACTACAAGAGTATAACCATATTATGCTTGAAAAACATCATGTGAGCAGGCTCATATGAGATAAATAGTAAAGAAATGTTCACTTAAAATTTAGAATCATTAGGCTTGATTATTTTTTTTTTCTTGTACCTATGCACAGAAAAAACAAAATTTCATTTTGCATGATACATAATTTTGTAAGTTTTGGTAAAAAATTTGCATTAGGCCAAGTTCTGGCCAATGCACGCAGTGTGTATATTTACACGAAGCCATTCGACCTGTTTTTACCTCTCTCACAACTTTGATCCCCGCATTCGTAAAACTTTAAACCATAATTAGAATAAATTCATGTATCTTCATATGCGAAGTTTGAAAGGATCCTGAGATATGAAGGTACAAAAAGTGCATATTTAAGCCATACTCACTGACTCACTGATTTACTTATCCACTCATCAATATTAATTAAGTAGAATTAAGTAGAAAAATCTGAAAACCCAGAAATTTGAGCCAGGTGAGTAACTAACTAAAAAAATCTGAAAACCCGCAAATTGCAGCTAGCAGGCAGGGCTACGTCCATAAAGCTCAGAATTAGAAAAGCAAATCTAAAACGTTTACATCCAGCGATTTTATTGAAATTTGGCATATTGTTGCGATAATGCAAGGCTATAATTTTCTTTTTTTTTGAAAAAAGTGGGCTTTAATACGCCTATGAAATTAAAGCTTTTTATTTCATGTATTTCAGCTGACCACATTCAAATCTGCTTTTTATGTATTTATTATTATCCGTTGCCAACGAAACTTGACAAAAATGTTAAGCACTGACAAAAAAGCTTTAGTTTAAAAAAGTGGGCGGTATCACGTCCACCCAAATTTAAAACTAAATTTTCGCTAGTGAGCTCAAAGTTGGTATACATGTTGGTCTAGGTGACCAACTAACTAGAAAAATCTGAAAGCGACAAATAAGGGCCATTGGGGCGGGGCTGCACCGATAAATCTCGGAATTAAAAAGGCAAGTCTTAAGCGTTTAGCTTAAGTGAATTTATTGAAAGGCTGTAAGTCATCTTTGAAAAAAGGCACGCTAACACGCCCATAAAATGAAAGCCTCCTTTTTCATGTAAATACATACATATATATGTACATTCAAATATACTATTTATATATTTAGATTGTTTATCTAATTTTTCGACCTTTTGTATATATTTAATGAAACTACTTTTTGAAGCTTTAGGTCAATTTAATGTACATATGTATATTGTTTTTTATTTATCGATATTTCGTTAACCTTTGGCTAACTTCTTAAGGATATTTCTTTCTTTTATATGTAGTTTTGGATATTTTGTTTTAAATTGTTTTTGAATGGATTTTTTCTTTTTCAATGACAAAAATTATTTTATATACATATGTATGTACATATATCTAAATAACAATGTGTGTTATATAAAAAAATATTTACGACACACATTGTTATTTAGATATATGTACATACATATGTATATAAAATAATTTTTGTCATTGGAAAGGAAAAAATCCATTCAAAAACAATTTAAAACAAAATATCAAAAACTACATATAAAAGAAAGAAATATTCTGAAGAAGTTAGCCAAAGGTTAACGAAATATCGATAAATAAAAAAACAATATATATTAAATTGACCTGAACTTTAAAAAAATAGTAAGTACATCTATAAAAAGAAAAAATTTGATTTGCCATAAAAATATACACAAGTCAAAATGAGAAAACAATTAAAAAAATCTAAAAACCCAAAAAATTTAACCAATTTAACTTTGCACGTATGCAAAACTTTCAGCAGCCATGTTAAAGAGTGGGCGTGATTACTCCCGTAAAATTTTAGCCTATTGTTTCATCTACTTCGGCTTAGCAGATGTAAGTCTATTACGTATTTCGTATCAGCCGTTTGCTATGAAAATCAACATGGTTGATAAGCGCTGCTCACAATAAAATCTTGAGTTTAAAAAAGTGGACTTGGTAACGCCCATAAAACTAAAATCTATAATTCGCGCTAAAATTTTACACACAAGTAGGTATAGAGCAACTCGAAAAATCGAGATCAGCAGATTATTTAGAAATTATATGACATCCTTACGATTACAAATTTATATAGTGCATAGCATTTTGTAGCGATAGGTATTGTGTTAAACAAAAACTTGGTCACTACTTTTGATGGCCAAAATTTTGAAAGGGAACTTGGCCTTTTTTCATATTTATGTTTTTGTGAGGATACATTTAACCGAACGTTTTTTTAGTTAAGTTTATTATGGTATTTAAGACAATAATTAATTGAAACTCAATAGTTTTACACTATGCAATGATCATATTCAATCAGTATTTTTTATATGTATTTAGTATTTTAGAATTGTAGAAATACATACTTTTCATGTTAATGCATTTTTTTGAACTTTAAATTTAAAAACTCAACAAATAATTCATCGAAACAGTAAAATAACTTGATTGAAAATAAAATTTTTTCTAAACAAACTGTTCATTTAAATTTTTAATGCAATATTTTGTGAAATTTGTGAGTAAATAGCAGATGCAATACTCTTGGCGAGTTCAAATCGCAAGAGTATACTGTTGTGAACTGATACATATATTTAGCCTATACCAAACTTTAAACAAACAAAAAATAAGAGGTGTCTTAGGACACCCGGTTGTAGCTATGCTGCTTGTTTATGTAAAACAAACTGAAGTGTTAATAAAGTTATATTTACGCTTATTCCAGTTGTCACTTTATCACAACACCAAAAAATTGGTGCTCGTATATCCGTTGTCGAAAACAATTGACGTGTTTATGCTATTTTCTAGACCTTAGGAAACGGAAATAGATTGTCAGTTGTGCAAAATTGTTCTCGAGAGCGAGTAAGCAATCCCAAATTTTTTGGTATTGTGTTAAAGTGACGTCGATGACGACAACTGGAATAAGGATGATTATATAATGATGTCAAATTCTCAGCAAATATATCAAATATTTCTCCATTTTGGCGCGTTTTGAAATTTGAAGTTAACTACGCTGGTGATAGTGTATAGCCTATTCTCGAGTTATTGCCTTTTTGGGGTCTGTATAATAATTTTTTTGATAAATTTTTCATTATTTTAATCCCTTGCGAATTATTATATTTTTTGCAATAAATAATGTTTTGAGTAGAAATTTGTTAAAGAAAACCGCCACGTATTTGAACATAATTGGAAATTTTGTCGAAAAAAAAAGTTAAAAGCAAAATAACTAGTTTTAAATACCTCAAGTACTATATATATGAAATTGATAAATATTTTTTATAAAACTGCCCATTCTTGTCTTGCATAACCCCTTGCAAAAATTTTTTTGGTTGCTATATATTGTTATTCGTAACCAAAAAAATATTTCTGACTTAAATTGGTTACAATAACCAAAATAAAATATCTCTCACGATAATGGTTAAAAATAACCTAAACCAAATAAAACAAATTTTTCAGTAACCTTTTCATTGCAAATAAAAAAATAACAGTTATTTGCGGTTCCTGCTTTTTCACATCGTTGTGTTTTTTGAGAATATCAATTCACTCGGATATCAATATAAAATAAGGAGTGGGCAAAACTACACTAAATTTTTTTAGTGGGTAAGCAATACATAAATTGTAATAGTCGATTTTTCATAAAAAATCTGCCATATTTGGACTTTAAAAATCGTAATTTTTAAGGAAAAAAAACGTCACATCGTCAAATCTGGTAGCCGTGGTTGTATCAGTTAAATACAGTGTTGCCGATTTCTGTGTAAAGGCGTGTGCCAAACGGTAGCAAAGTACTAGTGTAAGTAAATTTTTGACACTTATGAGGTAAATAAAATTTCACTAGCCCTAGGGGCTAATTGAATTTTTAACTCAAAAGATAAATTTTTGATAAACAGTAAATAAGAAGCATGGTACCATAATTCCACTAACTCCTACTGAAAAACTGTTTGATTCAGACATGTATTTATTGATTTAAACTGTTTCCAAACATATTAAATTCTATAAAATTGTCTATTAGTTATGTATGAAACTGTTTAACTTAATAAATACGTATCTGAATCAAACTGTTTTTCATTAGTAATTAGTGGTTACGCCTTTTTAAGCATGTGTGGTACATGGCACAGAGATGGAAACCTGGGGGCAAATCACGGCATCGGATGCGACTCGTAATTCAAAAATATTTCCATATAAACTCTATTGAAATATTTCTAAATTACGAGTCGTCGTATCGGATGACGTAATTTGCCCCCTGGCCATACACACATGCAACACTCAGCACCATGGTTGCCAGATTTGACGATTTATCGTCATTTTGACGATTTTGGGTTGCAAAAATAGCATTTTGACGACTGGACGATTTTCGCCTTCAATTTGACGATTTTTAAATAATTATAAATTTACACCATTTATTAGAATTTTAACACAATTTTGAGCCTGCCAAGAACTTGGCAGCTTGTGAAACAATATTCAATAAAACTAAAAAGCAAAAGGCAATAAATTTTAATTTTTGTATTAATAATTTTGGAATTAAATCTTTTCTAAGCCTGTTATTGTACATAATTTATCAACTAAAACAACAGAAATACAAAATTTATACGGTCAAATGTAAAAACTATTTAAAAATGTTATAAGTAATTTTTTTAAAACAGACTTGCTTTAGTGTGATAATTTTTATTTGGGGAATTTTAGATATTTTTTTTTGGTTTTTACATTTATTTATTTATTGTATCTTCAATTATGAACTAACAATAAGTATTCAATTCTTAAATCTAAAATAAAAGTATTAGGCACGACCACTGTCGGACATAAGCTTAGTGATAGTTATAAATAATACATAAGTAGTGATAATCAAAAAAAAAGAGAGAAAAAATATTTTCAAGCAATCCCATCTGGAGTGTTGAGTATAAGAGCCCTTCTGTAATCTTTTTTAGACGGATGTGTCCAGTAAGGCTCAAAATATTACGAGCAAGCGGATTAGAATGTGACTCGAGTTTTTTTTAAATACTTGCCTGCGTATTTTGCAATTTCTTCAATCAGTAGTGGCATATTTAAATCACGATGTAAATTTGAGTTTTTGATGTACCATGGAGCCGATGTTCCATCAATACCCGGTGCTTTCTTCGGGTTGAGTTCAGCAATTAGATTTTGTACATCACACATTTTAAATTTTATGGGTCGAGGGGGTAGCACAACTACACTCGGGAAATCAACAACACCAGTACATGTGTTTGGGGTAAATACGGATTTTAAATGCTTTGCAAACAAGTTACCTTTTTCAATATCACTCCTGGCCCCAACTCCGGTAGAAGTGCGCAGAGGTGGATTAAACTCAACGGGTGTTTTAATTCTTTTCGCAGCGCGCCACAAAGAATAATTAGATGCTGGTGTGACATCGAGATTTTCCAGATAGTTTTTAAGAGATGCAGTTTTTTCATATGCAAGCAGTTCTTGGAGTCTTTTAGTGCATTCTTTTAATCTAATTTTATTTTGGGGTGATCTGTGCTGTTGCCATTCTCTTCTAGCTCTTCTTTTTGCACATACGAGAAGTTCAATATCTGTAGAATATATTCTGTTAAACCCAGTCTGCGGATGGGAGGAAGTGGCATGTTCAGCTGCCTGCTTAATATTTTCGTTTAGATTAGCAATATTAGATTCAATATCGTCATGAATTCTTAGCTTAATGTTTTCAGTGCAATGACTACTAAAATATTTTTTTAGTCGCAGCCAATTAACACGACTGACCATTTTCACATATGGGTGAGGTAGAGCACTTCTCAGTGGGCTACAGATTGTAACGATCGTGGGAGAGTGATCGGACGATAGATCTAGGGAAGCTTCGACGTGAATTAATTCCCTAGAAATATTTTTCATGACGCCAAAATCTATAATATCCGGAATTTATGTATGTCAGTAGGCCAGTAAGTGGGCTCCCCACTCGAAATGACGTCCAAGCCCATTTTTGAAATTGTGTTGAACAACGCTCGTCCTCTAGGTGTGATAAGACGCGAACCCCAGAAAGTATGTTTTGCATTATAGTCTCCAGCTGCTACGAAGCAAGGGCCAAGAGATTTGTAGAAATCCTCGTATTGATTCTCAGTAATTGCGAATCTAGGAGGAGAGTAAATTGATGATATGACAAAATTTGTGCAAAAATTTTCGATGCAAATATTCGTTGCTTGTAGATGTTATTCACAAATGTTGTCAAGAATATAATGCTTGAGTCTTGACTTTATTAAAATTGCTGATCCCCCACAAGCTCTTCCTCTTGGGTCCTTTGAATCATATAAAATGTAACCATTAATTTTAAATAGAATTCTTGAAGTCAAATGAGTCTCAGAAACCAACATTATATCAATATTTTTTCCGTGAGGAAGTGCTCAAGTTCATTTTTATGTTGGCGAATGCCGTTTGCTTTCCAGAAACTTATCTTTAACGTGTTCATGGCTTGTTAACTAATGCATGAAGCAGTGTAGACTGCATCCGTAGCATTTCTTGCATCATGCTAGTCATATTTGTCGTAAAATTATTTATAGTCAGCACTAGATTTTCAATAGTAGCTTCAAGGCGACTAAAATTAAAGCTTGTGGTTGCACTCGTTGAATTATTTTGAGGCGGAATATTTTGTGTGGGAATATAACCAGTCTTAGCTGCATCGGCATACGATACACGTGAAGTGACAGGTTGGCTTATTTGAGCAAAAGTGGCGGAGTAAGCATTCGCTGTTTGTGCTGGAGCTAATTTAGGTTTTTGTCCCATAGTCTGTTTAACGAAAGAATAGACAGGACATCCTCTGTAGTTAGCGGTTTGATTACCTCCACAATTACTACATTTTTTTCTGCTAGATCTTTAGGTTCCAGTTCTCGTTGTACCTTCATAGTGAACTAACGTCATAGCGGAATTTTTTTTTACATACATACTTAACAAAAAAAAATCATATAAAAGAAAATATTCGTAATACATATTATTAACTTTGATAAATAAGCTTTAATTGCTTTGTTAATATTTTTTTGCATAGTCATAAATAACAAAAACAAAAAAACCGTAATAAAAAAAAACAAACAAACAAACAAAAGTGCCCTTGAGGAATACTCTATATGAGTTCCTCAAAAACAAATAAATGTGAAGTGAGTTATAACGGCAGAAATGCCTATTTTACTGTGAGTTCTGATGCTCATAACGATAACAATAAAAAACCTGATGACAGACTTACTGTGAGTTCGGAAGCTCTTAATAAAAATAAAAAATCTGATAATACACTTTTTCTAACAACAAATCCACTTTTTCGACAGCGATCAACTTCGCTTTGTCCAATGCCTACTAGTGATTCTTTAACATTACAGTTGCCTAGTACTTCGTCAGTTAAGCCATTGAAATCATTCGCTTCGGGCTGTTCATCACCTAACCAAGTTATCACTACAGATAACAGTAGCTCAAAACCAAAGGTACAAGTCGGAATGGACAGATATATAACCGTGGTAAAGCGTGGGCGAAGCCCGAATTCTTCTAAAATTTCATCTGTTCCAAAGATGTCTAGGGATAACAGCGCATCATCCATGAATCGCCAAAATCGTTTTTCATTATTGCAAGACGATAACGAGAAGACCGCTTCATCATCTCAGAAGTCTTTTAAGCCACCACCAATATATGTGAGGGAAAAAAATTCTAACGCGCTTCTAAAAAAACTACTGTCGACCATTGGTGAAAATACTTTTCACGTAATTCCAATTAAAAGAGGTAATATTGATGAAACTAAAATCCAAATATACGATGAAAACAATTTTCGAAAAATTGTAAATGATTTTGAAAAAAATAAAACAAACTTTTACACATACCAACTTAAGAGTGCTAAAGGCCTACAGATAGTACTAAAGGGCATAGATTCATACGTTGAGCCCGAAGAAGTAAAATGTGCACTTCTAGACCAAGGATTTAAGGTAAAAAACGTTACTAATATAATTAACAGAGAAAAGGTCGCCCAACCCCTATTTCGCATTGAACTGGAGCCGAATGACATACAATTGAAAAAAAAATGAAACCCATCCAATTTATAGCGTAAAGTTTCTGTTACACCGAAAAATCACAGTTCAAGAGCCACGTAAGCGTTCAGGTCCTGTACAGTGACATAATTGCCAAGAATATGGCCATACAAAAACTTACTGCAATTTACCTACAGTTTGTGTTATCTGCGGTGAATTGCATGGTACTGCTAGCTGCACTAAGCCAAAAGAACAAGCAGAAAAAAAATGTAGTAATTGTGGAGGTAATCACACCGCTAACTATAGAGGATGCCCTGTATATTCTTCTGTTACACATACTATGAGTCAAAAACCTAAGTTAGCTCCAGCCCAACCATTAAACGCGTACTCCGCCTCTTTTGCTCAAGTAAGTCAACCAGTTACTTCACGTGTATCGTATGCCGATGCTGCTAAGGCTAGTTCTAGTCCCTCACAAAATGTTTCACCGCAAAACAATTCAGCGAATGCAAGCTCAGGCTTTAACTTTAGTCGCCTTGAAGCTACTATTGAGAATCTGGTGCTAACTATAAACAACTTTACAACAAATATGACTAGCATGATGCAAGAAATGCTGCGAATGCAGAATACACTGCTTCAAGCATTAGTTAACAAACCATGAACATGTTAAAAATATGTTTCTGGAACGCAAACGGCATTCGCCAGCATAAAAATGAACTTGAGCACTTCCTCATGGAAAAAAATATTGATATAATGTTGGTCTCTGAGACTCATTTGACTTCAAGGAGCTTATTTAAAATAAATGGTTACACTCTATATGATTCAAAGGACCCGAGGGGGAGAGCATGCGGTGGGTCAGCAATTCTAATTAAGTCAAGACTCAAACACTATGTCCTTGATAACATTTGTGAAGAACATCTACAAGCAACAAATATTTGTGTCGAAAATTTTGTTACAAATTTCGTGATATCATCAATTTACTCCCCTCCCAGATTCGCAATTACTGAGGATCAATTCGAGGAATTCTACAAATCTCTTGGCCCTTGTTTTGTAGCAGCTGGGGACTACAATGCAAAACATACGTTCTGGGGTTCGCGTCTTATTACACCTAGAGGTCGGGCATTGTTCAACACAATTTCAAAAATGGGCTTGGACGTCATTTCAAGTGGGGAGCCCACTTACTGGCCTACGGACATACAAAAAATTCCGGATGTTATAGATTTTGGAGTAATGAAAAATATCGGTAGGGAATTAATTCATGTTGAAGCTTCTGTAGATCTCTCCTCCGATCACTCTCCCACGATTGTTACAATTTGTAGCCCACTAAGAAGTGACTTCCCTGTCCCATACGTAAAGATGATCAACCGTGTTAATTGGCTGGGGTTCAAAAAATACCTCAGTAGCCATTGTACGGAAAATATTAACCTAAGAACACCAGGTGATATTGAATCTAACATTGAAAATCTTAACGAAAATATTAAACAGGCTGCTGAACATGCTACTACTTCCCATCCGCAGACTGGGTTTAATAGGATTTATTCTACAGACATTGAACATCTTTTACGTGAAAAAAGGACAGCTAGAAGGGAATGGCAACAGCACAGATCACCCCAAAATAAAATTAGATTTAAAGAGTGCACTAGACGACTCCAAGAGCTGCTGGCATATGAAAAAACTGTATGTCTTAAAAATTATCTGGAAAATCTTGATGCCACACCTGCATCTAATTACTCCTTGTGGCGAGCTGCTAGGAAGCTTAAAACACCCGTTGAATATAGACCACCTCTGCGCACTTCTACCGGAGGTTGGGCCAGAAGCGATACTGAAAAAGGTAACATATTTTTTGAGCATTTAAAATCCGTATTTACCCCAAATACATGTAGTGGTGTTGTTGATTTACCGAGTGTGGTTGCGCTACCCCTTCGACCCATAAAATTTAAGACGCGTGATGTTCAGAAACTAATTGCTGAACTCAACCCGAAGAAAGCTCCATGTATTGATGGAATAAGTAACAATATGCTGAAAAACTTGCCCCATATTGCAATTAGAATCCTGTTATTTATTTTTAACGCCATTTTACGACTGGAGTATTATCCACAAAGCTGGAAGCTTGCGAAGGTCAAAATGATTCCAAAGCCGGGCAAAGACCTTACCAAGGCTGAGTCATACAGGCCAATAAGTCTGCTATCAACAATGTCAAAACTCTTCGAAAAGCTGCTCATGACAAAATTGTCCCCAATTTTAACTGATAGTGGGTGCATCCCAGACCATCAATTTGGTTTTAGCAGTCAGCATAGCACCATTGAACAAACTCATAGATTGGTGCAATTTATAAGAAGAACTTTTGAAGAAAAAATGTATTGTTCTGCCCTGTTTATTGACGTTTCTCAGGCCTTTGATAAAGTGTGGCATGAAGGCCTTATTTTAAAATTAAAATCATATTTACCAATAAATTTTCTGAATTTATTAGAAAGCTACATAACTACCCGAAAGTTTACGATTGTGGAAGGAGAATTCATGAGTCTGCCCCAATCTATATCATCCGGAGTGCCACAGGGGAGCATACTGGGGCCAGTTTTGTATTTGATTTATACTTGTGATATGCCTGTGAGCAGCAATATCCATACATCTACGTTTGCCGATGATACAGCCTGCCTTAGTATGCACAAAAACCCGCACGAGGCGTCCCGATATCTTCAAGAACATATTACACAGTTAGAAATCTGGTTGAACTTATGGAGAATTAAAGTCAATGAACAAAAGTGTGTCCATACAACGTTTACCCTAAGAAGAGATACTTGTTCCCCCATTCGAATCAACAATCAAAATATTCCTCAGCATTCCCAAGCGAAATACCTTGGTATACACCTTGATCGAAGACTTACATGGAAACATCATATTGACTTTAAGCTAACTCAGATGAAACTTAAGTTATCTCAAATTCATTGGTTGATTGGCAGAAATTCAACACTTAGTCTGGACTGCAAACTTTTAATATACAAGTCGCTTTTGAAGCCAATATGGTGTTACGGTATCCAGTTATGGGGCACTGCTTCAGCTTCCAATGTAGAGAGAATTCAACGAAGACAAAACAAAATTTTAAGGTTAATAACATCTGCTCCATGTTACATTAAGAATTCAAATTTGCATCGTGATTTAAAAATGCCACTAGTGACTGAAGAAATTGCAAGATACGCAGGCAAATACTTAACAAAACTCGAGTCACATCCTATTCCGCTTGCTCGTAATATTTTGAATTTTAATGGTCACATCCGCCTAAAAAAGAGGGACACAAGGGCTCTTATACTCAACACTATAGATGGGAATGCTTGAAAATACATTTAATTTTCCTTTTTGATTATCAATACTACTAATACTACTTTTATTATTTAAATTATCACTAAGTTTTGGCCGACACTGGTCGGGCTAAATAATTATATTTTAGCTTTAAGATTTGATCACTTATTGTTAGTTCATTTTTGAAGATACAATAAATAAATATATGTATTAAAAAAAAAAAAAAAAAAAAAAGATCTTTTAGTTTGGTTTAGTACAACCAGCAGTACCGTGCAATTCACCGCAGATAACACAAACTGTAGGTAACTTGCAGTAAGTTTTTGTGTGACCATATTCTTGACAATTATGACACTGTACGGGTCCAGAACGCTTGTGTGGTTCTTCAACTGTTATTTTTCGGTATAAGAGATATTTTAAATTGTAAATTGGATGAGTCTCGCTTTTTTTAAATTTTATATCGTTTGGATCAAGTTCGACACGAAATAGAGGTTGAGGAATCTTCTCCCTATTTATTATGTTAGGTAAATTTTTTACTTTAAGTCCCTGGAGGACGAGTGAATCTTTTATTTCTTCGGGAGCAACATAGGAATCGATCCCCTTCAATACGATCTGCAGGCCTTTAGCACTTTTAAGCTGATATGTGTAGAAACTTTTCTTACTTTTTTCAAATTCAGTAATCAGTTTGCGAAAATCTTTTTCTTCATAAACTTGAATTTTGGTTTCATCAATGTTACCACGTTTTATTGGAACGATGTGAAATTTATTCTCACCAATGACTGAAATTAAATTTTTATAAGAGAGTTTGAATTTTTTTCTCTCAAATAGATTGGAGGCGGCTTGGATGTTTAGTTCGTAGATACATCGGGTTCGTTGTTGTCAACTTGTAATATTTGAAAACGATTTTGACGGTTAATAGAGGATGCGCTGTTATCCCTAGACATTTTTGGAGCAGATGAAATTTTCGAAGACTTTGGGCTTCGTCCGCGCTTTACCACTGTTATATATCTGTCCATTCCCACTTGGACCTTGGGTCTTGGGCTGCTCTTAACTTCAGTAAAAACTTGGTTAAGTGATGACCACGAGCCCGAAGCGGATGATATCGCTGAGTTAAATGTAGAAGTACTAGGCAACGGCAATGTTAACGAATCACTAGTTGGCATTGGACAAAGCGAAGTTGATCGCTGACGAAAAAGTGGCCTCGCCATTAAAAAAAAGTCTACTATCAGATTTCTTATTTATTTTGTTGTCATTAATAGCTTCAGAGCTCTCAGTAAGTCTATCATTACATTTTTTATTTTTATTATTTTCATGAAGACCTTCAGAACTCACAGTAAAATAGGCATTTCTGCCATTAGAACTCACTTCACAGTTATTTGTTTTTGAGGTACTCATATAGAGTATTCCTCAAGGGCACTTTCGTTTGTTTGTTTTTTTTTATTACGGTTTTTTTGTTTTTGTTAATTATGAATATGTAAAAAATATTAGCAATGCAAATAAAGCTTATTTGTCAATAACAATATGTATTCCGAATATTTTTTCGTACGATTTTTTTTGTTTAGTATGAAATAAAAACTCCGCTATATCGACTGTTCACTATGAATGTACAACGAGAACTCGAATTATAGAGATGAAAGTAATTTTGTAAACATTGTTGAAATTTATTTCGGAATATTTGTATTTGCTGATGTTAAGGTTTATCAAATTGAAAAATATGAAATAATTAAAATTTCCGTGTGGTAAAATTCTAATAAGATTAGACTTCGTAGGTAAATTAAGTCTAATTTATGCCTACAATATTATTATAGAAAACAAAGTTTTTTCTGCTATATTCTTAAATAGTTTTCTCACATTGTTAAAAGTGTGAATGTCAGGAAATTGAATTGAATTGAAAATTCAGGCAATCAAAGTTATTAAAATTGGAAAAACTTTTCTATGATACATATTTAAAGCCTTAAGATTTGTGGAAAAAATTCCCAAAACGAAAAAAATTACTAGTCTTTTAATTCCCATCATAACTAATTTTATCCAAAAAATTTCCCCCAGCTTTATTAGTCTACTTTAATTTTTCATCTCTCATAAGTTAATAAAAATACTTCGTTCAGTAAGAATTGAAAATACTGAACTGCAGCAAACATAGAAAGAGTATTAAGACAAGTTAACTTTACTTGACAACTTAAGTTAACAAAAGAAAAGTAAGACATGTAATTATTTTGTTTTTTAAACAATTGATGCTTTTTTGATAAGCATTTAGCTTATTTTATAAAAAAACTACGAATTTATTTATACCCTTTACCAAAAAATGGTAAAAGGGTATATATAGGTTTGTCATTCCATTTGTAATTTCTACAATATTAATAAGCGACACATAAAGTATATATATTCTGGATCCTTATGCATAGGGAAGACAAACCAGCGATAGAACCCAAAGTAGAATTACACATAGATTATACAAGAATTTAATTACATGGCGTACACATGTGAGTACAAATTACACACTGTCTAACTACACCTAGACTGGCAACACTGAATAACTATAATCATGCAGGAATGCCGCGTCTGCAATTGTACTTTAGTTACCCTGTAATTGTTATTTTTATAAACAAAAGACAGTTGCTTCTGACAATTTTTCATTTGTTTATACCAACAAAATACATGTGTTTTTTGGTGTTGTAATTTTGTTGTAGCTGTGCATATACCTAGTATAATTGAATCATGTACAAACCAACTTTGTCTTATTAGTGTTTTCTTTGTCGTTATTCACGCAAAGCAACAATATTGTTCCTTTGTATGTATGTATATACATATTGGTTTTTATAACAAGAAATAAGTATTGAATAAAAATTAGTTTTTCTTTAAATGCATTGGTGCTTACTCTTCCATAAGGAACTTTTGGACACCCTTGAGATAATCTGTAGAATATATAAAAAGTAAAGAAAACAAAAGTACAAGGTAATCAAAACAAAAAAAAATAAGCAATCGTTCTCTTGGTTTCCGTTTCTCTCACTTCAAAGAATTAAACAAAACAATATCAAATACATTGGTTTCGTTTATTGTCGTGCTCTGGTTTAAGTACAAAGAAATCAAAAAAAAATAAGTTTATAACTGTAAAAGTGTCGATTATTTATGTTACGAAAATTATTTTCTAACTCCTGTATCGTCCCATAAGTAGCATAGCTACAAAAACATTAAAATGATTAATAAATCAAATTAAATATGTTTCGTTTTGGTTTTATTCAAAAATAGTAAAATGTTAATTTAAAAAATGGATTAAAAAAGTTTTCTTTTTCTTGCTTATAGGGCATTTACATCTGCGCATCAAGTAGATTTCAATTGAAATCTTGATCGAAATTTATACCGTTTACACTTAGTTTTTTTTTTGACATTTAATAAGATTTCATATCCAAAACAAAAATCATTGACAAATATTATTCGTAACTACAACAAATCAATTGCAATATAGTTATTTAACATAGCCTTTTAAGTTTTTAATAAATAACACAGCTTTACAAATTTTTAATTTGGAAAAATACCAAGAACGCCACATGCCTAGATCAGTTAATTGGGACTTCCTGAATAAAAAAAAAGCTGTAATTTTTTTCTAAGTACCGTTTTTTAGATAGCGGTAGTTTTGTGTTTTTCGGTGTATAGTCAGTCCCCATCAAACCCTTGTGGAGCCCAACCGAAAAGTTCGATTGAGATAAATGGCATATCATTGAAGAGGTAATTGAATACCTTTTCCGTTGATTTGCTGCAAATTTCTATCTGACAAGAAATTGCTGAGTTATGGCACCTCAAAATTTAAAATTTGCCTATTTTTTACGTTTATTTAAAAAATTTTCATTTTTATTTTGTTTTTTTCTACGGTATAGTAAAGATCTGGAATGTTTTATTTTTTACCAAATAGTTTATTTAATTCGATCTTCTAAGCGTAATCAGGGCTAATTCCTCAGGAGAAGATAATACTTCCTCCATTACATATTTATTATAAAGCTTGGGTTGTTTACAAAAAGTTGCCAAAAGACAGTCTTGCCATGAATTATCTTAAACAAAAATTACCGAGAGCCACAGCGAGCAGAATTGAAGTTGGTATATTTGATGGACCTCAAAATCAGGCTCTGTACGGTGACCAAGCATTTAATGAGTGTGTAGGTCAAGCTTATTCGGAGACATCTATCGATAAATTAATGCAAAAATTCAATGCCATTGGTAAGCGTTGAGTGCAAGCATATATGTATATCAAAAAGGCCGTTATTATTTGAAAATTTATTCTTTTTAACTTTTAGGTTCAAATATGATACCTAAATTACACTTCTTATTCAGTCATTTGTATATTTTCCCCACGAACTTGGACTCCGAAAGTGATGAACAAGGTGAAAGATTTCACCAAGAAATGAAAGAATTCAAGAATTCGAGAGACGTTACAAAGGCTGGTGGGATGAACAAATGATGGCGGACTATTGTTGGCTCCTCATTGGCGAAGATCCATCCGAAAAAAAACGCAAAAGTTCAAGTCGCTCGTCATTTTAACTTAAATTTTTTTGAATTTACGCCGAATATAGTGTGTGAGCAATAAAAATTAAAATATTGTCGTTCCACAAAATCCTTAACAAAAACCTTATTTTTCACCAATTTTTTTCAAATTACGCTTAAAATGTTGGTAATTAAATAAACTATTTGGTAAAAAAATAAAACATTCCAGATCTTTACTATAACGTAGAAAAAAAAAACGAAATATAAATGAAAAATTTTTAACATTTTGAAATTTGTCAGATAGAAATTTGCATCATATCGACGGAAAAGGCATTCAATTAATTACCTTTTTAACAATATGTCATTTGTCTCGATCGGACTTTTCGGTTGGGCTCCACAAGGGATTGATTGGGACTATACACCGAAAAACACAAAACTAACGTTATCTAAAAAACGGTACTTGAAAAAAAATTACAGCGTTTTTCCTATTCAGGAGTCCCAATTAACTGATTTAGGCATGGTATTTTTTGGCTGTAAACCAGTGTAATAATAATAATAGTTTTGAGTAGGTCTTGAAAAAATCTAGAACCACAGACACTGAATATAGTCGGTTCGTTTTAGAAATAACTCAAAATTAAAAAGCAGTTTCTAAATATTTTTTACAATAGTCAAAAACAAAGTGTGTGTTGGGTGCCACACTCGCTTAGAGTGTATGAACATGACGATGCTACTGGTACTTACCACTTCAAGGATATGATATGTGTACTTAAATATTGTAAATTTTTCATATGATAAAAAACAAAATATAAGAAAATAGCATCTCTCTCTCATCTGACACTGTGTTATGAAAAAGGGTTAAATTTAATAACAAGATAAAATCAAAACAACCGGACATAGAAACAAATTAACAAATAATTACTATGGAGAAAATTTAAAAGGTGATTGTATTTTGTATTATTTTAATACAATAAACTGTTCAATAATTGGATTATAAATTGTTTTTAGTGTGGAAACATAATACTACTAAAAAACTAATTATCTCATTTTTATATTGAGCATTTAAAAAATAACTTTAATTTTAAATCATGTATGCTTAGATTTTCTAATAGTTTTTAATTTCATGATTTTTCAATAAAATTTTATTTCTCTTTTAATGTTTGTAAATAAATGTGTTTAATATTACACATTTAATTGGTGACTCGGAGTTTTTTTAAATAGAATTTTTGGAAAATGTTACCGCTTCAAGTATTCATAAGCTTCCACCTTTTTGGAAAAAACCGAAGCTTTTGTTTATGCAAATTGAGTTAATTTTTTCAATTTCAGGTATTAAACGTGATGATACCAAGTTTCAGTATGTAATTGCCAATATTAACTTAACTTTCTTGCTGCATGTCTTTGATATTTTGGAACTACCACCATCTAATGGTGTTAGTAGATATCAAGCTTTGAAAGATCGTTTTATTGAAACATTTTCTGAATCAAAATAGTCTAAACTATGTAAACTTTTAAAAGGTCTTCAGTTAGGAGATGAGAAACCTTTCCAATTTTCTCAAAACCATGAGGAATCTTGCTCAAGTCAAGCTGATAAATATATGAGTCTCCGCTCACCTCAAATTTTTGAAATGCGTTCTACTTCTTGTAACGCAGACATTGTTATGTTAACTCAAAGGATTGATGCATTGGAAAGTAAATTTAACAATTTCTTCCGCATCGTAGTAAATCCAGAAATAGAGATTGGTGCTTGTATGACAACAGGTTTTTGGACCACGCAACTGAATGCATCAAACCCTGTACTTTTCCAAAAAAAAACTAGAAGAACATTCGAATGTTGCGACAGTTTCGGATGTGCAGGTTTCCGCTTATTTGTAAACGACAAAATCTAATATAATTATTTTTTTGTTGACACTGCTGCTGACGTATCAGTCATTCCACCAATGAATCAAAATTTTTACAAATCTTTTAATTTGGGAATCAAAATTTTTGCAGTCAAATACAAATATAAATACAAGTTTTTTTGTACTAAAATATTAAATTTGGACTTGGGCCTGCGGCAAAATTTTTCTTGGAATTTCATTATAGCTGTTGTATCTAAACCTAAGCCTATTATTGGATCTGATTTTCTAAAATTTTATCACATTATTCACGATCTTAAGAAAAAAAAGATTAATCGATAGCACAACATTGTTACAACCATCTGGAAAAGATTTAAAATCCCCATCATTGGAAATCCAAGTATTATATATCAACATACTGCGTTCTCGGGAATAAAAAGTAAACAAAACAAATATCACCATATCGAAACAACTGGTTCACCTGTATCTGCTAAAGTTTGCCGTTTAAATCCAGCCCGCTTGCAAATTGCTAAGAAAGATTTTGAATTTTTTTTTTGCAGTTTATGATGATTGGGCCATCAAAAAGCAACTGGTCAAATACACTTCATATGGTACAAAGAAAAATGGTGGTGGGGATGCGTAGGTGGATATAGCTTTTTGATAATATTACAGTGCCTGATCGTTATCCAACACCATTTGTCGCTGATGCCAATGTTAATATTGCTGGATGCTCTATATTTTCCAAGCTAGATCTTGTCCGCGCTTTTTATCAAATTCCTGTATTTCCTGATGATATACCAAAAACTGCTCTGACAACACCATTTGGCTTGTAAGAATTCCTTAGAATGTCATTCGGATTAAGGAATGCTGTCCAAATTTCTTAAAGACTTATGGATGAAGTTCTTAGGGGATTATCTTTTGTTTGTTTACATTGATGATGTTTCAGTTTTTTTTTTAATCTTCTACCGAACATGTTAAGCATCTCAAAATTATATTTGAAAGATTTCAGGAATATGGCATTGTTGCGAACCAAGTTAAATGCAGTTTTGGAAAGAGCAAAGTGGACTTTCTGGGTTTTTAAGTAAGTCCTGAAGGACTCAGTCCAATTCCAAGCAAATTTGAAGAGCTTAAAAACTTTCCGAAACCTAACTCAATTAAAGACTTAAGACGTTTTCTTGCAGTTATCAACTTCTTTACGCAATTTTTACGTCTAGATGCCATGGAACAAGCAAGCACCGTTGAACAATTTTTTGAAAAAGTTGGTTGAAACGATAAACATTTTGTACCTTGGGCTAAAGAAATAAGAAGCATTTGAAAAATGTAAACTTAACCTTTCTTATTCACTTTTATTATTTCATCCAATAGCTGATGTAGAATTATTCTCTAAACGGCGATTGGTGCCGTTTTGGTGCAAAAAGTCAATAATCAATGGCAACTTTTGTGTTTCTTTACCAAGAAGCTATTGGATACTGAAAAGCGGTAAAGTACTTATGACCGCGAACTTTTAGCAATTTACGCTGCAGTAAAACATTTTCGTGATTAAAAAGGCTTCTACTCGGCAACTTCGACAATTAAACTTCATTGGACAATTTACTACAAATTTTAAATTTATAAAAGGCACTGAGAATGTTGTAACTGATGCCCTTTCACGTGTTGAATCAATAAATCTTCTTGATTACGATGAACCTGCGAAGTTACAGAAAAATGATGCAGAGCTTCAAAAACAAAACTAACAATATATCAATGGATCGTGTTAAGCCTGCCTTTTTACATGCCAGTTTTGGAAATTCTGAAATCAAGCAATATCAAATGTTTGATAATTTTTCAACAAAGAAAAAATTAAAAACATTATTTATGATTTGAACGGGGTAAAGTCGTATCGCTTTTTAAGACAAATTACATGTGATATTTATTAATGAACAAATTAAATTAAATTTTGTTCTCTTATTTAGAAACTCACATTAATTAATAAAAAATATTTCATTCAATATGAATTTAAATTTCTGAACTTAAGCCCGAATAAGAAATTATTTCTGATTAAAATTCACTACAAATCAATTAATCTAAAAAAATGTCTCATTTACAAAAAATGAATTAAGGTAAACGAACAAAAGTGTGTCCAGGTAACATTTACCCTGCGAAGAGATACTTGTTCCCCAATTCGAATCAACAATCAAGTTGTTCCTCAGCATTCACATGTAAAATACCTTGGTATACACATTGATCGACGACTTACATGGAAACACCATATTGACTCAAAGCTAGTACAAATGAAACTTAAACTAACTCAGATATATTGGCTGATTGGTAGAAACTCAACACTCAGCCTAGACTGCAAACTTTTATTATACAAGTCGCTCTTGAAGCCAATATGGTGCTACGGAATTCAGATATGGGGCACTGCTTCAGCTTCTAACGTCGAGAGAATCCAACGAAGGCAAAATAAAATTTTACGTTTGATAACATCGGCTCCATGGTACATAAAAAACTCAAATATACATCGTGATTTGAATATGCCACTAGTGATTGAAGAAATAGCAAAATACGCAGGCAAATATTTAACAAAACTCGAGTCACATCCTAATCCGCTTGCTCGTAACATCTTGAATTTTACTGGCCACATTCGCTTGAAAAAGAAGGACACAAGGGCTCTTTTACTCAACACTCCAGATGGGATTGCTTGAAAATATTTTTTTATTAACACTACTTATGTATTATTTATAACTATCACTAAGTTTATGTCCGACAGTGGTCGGGCCTAATACTTATATTTTAGATTTAAGATTTGAATACTTATTGTTAGTTCATAATTGAAGATACAATAAATAAATAAATGTATTAAAAAAAAAAAAAAAATTTACAAAAAAAAAACAATATTTTTTTAGGGTTCCGTACACCAAAGGTGAAAAAAGGAACCCTATTGTTTTCGCTACGCTGTCCGTCTGTCCGTCACACGTTATTTTCTCAGGAACCGTAAGAGCTACGGATCTGAAATTTGAACAGAGTATGTAGAACCTTGGCCACTACAAGAACAAATACATGAGAATTAGAAATTAAAGGGTGCTCCAAAACGAGCGGCGAAAAATGTTAAAATCTCATGTAATATTCATACAATTGTATGTATGTACATGTGTATATTGACAAAATATTAAAAAATTTAAATTAAAGGGTGGTCCATCAGTTAATGCAATTTTGACTATGTAATTTTGAAAACTTGCTATTTCTTGGAGACCGTAAGAGGTAAACTCTTGAAATTTTCAAAAACGGTACAACTAAAAAATCCGAAAATTATAAAATCGCCAAAAATTTAAAAAAAAATCGCCAAATCGAAAAAAAATCGACAAAATTAAAAAAAAATTCTAGCACTAAAATAAATCGCCAAATTCGAAAAAATCGTTTAAATGAAAAACAAGTAAGAGTGCTATATTCGGTTGTGCCGAATCTTATATACCCTTTACCAAAGTGCGTTTATGTAGTATAGAGATACATACATAAGCACAGAGAGATGTAGGTACATATTAATTTTGTGAAAAAATTCATACTTTTTTCTCTAGTGCAATTTTTTTTTAATTTGGTGTTTTTTTTATTTTGCTGATTTTTTTAGTTTTGGCGATTTTTTTTCATATAGGCATTTTTTTGGTTTTGGCGATTTTTTTCGGTTTTTGGCGTTTTTTTAATTTTGGTGATTTTATTTCCTTCTGGCAATTTTTTTGATTTTGGCAATTTTTTTCACTTAGGCGATTTTTTTTTTTGGAGATTTTGTTTCATATAGGCAATTTTATTTTTTGTTTTGGCGATTTGTTCGGTTTTTAGCGTTTTTATTTCTTTTTGACAATTTTTTTAGTTATGACACTTTTTTCTCGTTTTGGAGATTTTTTTCGGTTTTTGGCGTTATTTTTATTTTGGCGATTTTTTTCGTTTTGGCGGATTTTTTTGATTTTGACGATTTTTTTTCATTTGAGCGATTTTTTTAATTTATGGCGATTTTTTTTTTCATGTAGACAATTTTTTTGTTTTTGGCGATTTTTTTCGGTTTTTGGCGTTTTTTTTAATTTTGGCGATTTTTTTTCATTTAGGCGATTTTTTTTAATTTTTGGCAATTTTTGTTCATATAAGCATTTTTTTTGTTATGGCGATTTTTTTGATTTTGCCGATTTTTTTTCATTTAAGCGATTTTTTTCATTTTGGCGATTTTTGCGGTTTTTAGCGTTTATTTGTCATTGTGGAAATTTATTTTTAGTTTTGAGACGTTTATCTCGTTTTGGCAATTTTTTTCGGTTTATGGCGTTTTTTTGAAATTTTAGCGTTTTTTTCATTTTGGCGATTTTTTAAAATTTTTGGCGATTTTATAATATTCGAATTTTTTAGTTTGACCGTTTTTGAAAATTTCAAGATATAGCATTTTGTCAAAATTACATAGTCAAAATTGCATTAACTGATGGACCACCCTTTAATTTAAATGTTTTTCATTTTAGTGTTAATTGTTGTAGCATATGTAAAAATACACTAATCTTACAAATTTCAAGTGTCAATATACATATGTACATACATACATACAATTGTATGTATATTACATGGGATTTTGAAAGTTTTCGTTGCTCGTTTTGGAACACCCTTTAAGTTTTAATTCTCTTGTATTTGTTGTTGTAGCGACCAAAGTTCTACATACTCTGTCCAAATTTCAGACCAGTAGCTCTTACCGTTCCTGAGAAAATAGCCTTCTTCCTAAAACATGAAATATGCTTAATTATTAGGAAAAAAGTTAAAGTTTTCCAACCCTGGAAACGTTTTTTTATTTTGTTAAATTTTAAAATTTTTTTTTTAATAATAAATACCAATTTTATTCATACAGAAGTATAAAATAAGTTAATTTAATAAAAAAGTAATAAAAACTTGTTTTCGGTAGTTATTTTCTATGGGAAAATATAGCTTGAGTTTTCCAGCTCTGAAACCGTCTGCCCGATTTTGCTGATTTTCAATAGGAAAATATTTCGGAAAATTTCTGACACACCAGTCCAAGAACGAAGTCTCTAGCTCTTCTGGGAGCTTGGGAAAACCGATTTCACGTACAGACAGACGGACAGACGGACATCGCTTGTTCGTCTTCCCTATGAATAAGGATCCAGAATATATATACTTTATGTGTCACTTATTAATATTGTAGAAATTACAAACGGAATGACAAACCTATATATACCCTTTTACCATTTTTTGGTAAAGGGTATAAAAATCGCCAATATGAAAAAAACGTCAAAAACCAAAAAAAAAATAGCCAAAACGCGAAAAATGCGCCAAAACCAAAATAATTGTTTATGTGAAAAAAAATCCCCAAAATGAAAAAAATCGCCAAAATGAAAAAAATCGCCAAAATTAAAAAAAAATTCGCCAAATTTAAAAAAATCGCCAAAATTTAAAATAAACGCCAAAACCCGAAAAAAATCCTCAAAACAAAAAAAGTGCCAAACCAAAAAAAATCGCCAAGCCCAAAAAAAAATATATGAAAAAAACACCAAAATTAAAAAAAAAATCGCTAAAATAAAAAAATCGCCAAAATAAAAAAACGCCAAAATAATAAAAATTGCCAAAATTAAAAAAACTTCAAAAACCAAAAAAAATCGCCAAAATGTAAAAAAAGTGCCAAAACTCAGAAAGCGCCAATAAATTCAAAAAACCCCCAAACTAAAAAAACACTTATAACCAAAAAACCCAAAAATGAAAAACTATAGTTTATATTGTTCGTATTGAATTACATATCTTGTGCGCGTACGGAACCCTTCGTGCGCGGGTCAAAGTCGCACCTCACTGAATTTATTTATAAATGGCGCGCTTTTTCCTCCATTTTAGTGCGTTTTGAAATTTCAAAGTTGACAACGTTGTTAGTAATGCACGATAGGTTTTTGTTTTGTTTTTGACCTATTGGACGGTAATATTTGGTATGCGAACATTGTGTGATAACAAACCATCATACTAATTTAGTAGTACAAAATTCGTGAGGTTAACTCAGTGCAAATTTCATAGCTTGTTTGAAACGCGCATTTTTAAAGGAGGCTATTGAAATTTATGAAACTCAGCATTCAGTGTTTGCTTGTATACTGATGTTTGGCTTACTTGTTACGATAGTTTAATCGTCGGTTGGTATTGGTTTGCGACACAGTATATTCAAAAGACTTATGACCGCAGCAATCCATGGTTTGGGTATTGCAATAACCAACCGATGTAATAACACAATAGTTTCTCATCACACAAAGTCTGACCACCTAACAGCCGCAAACAGCAAAAATGCATAAATTTTTACTGCTTTTGCATTTTTATACCCACACAACGAAAATAAAAAAATATAAATTTTAAAAACCCCGAAATATATCTAGGAAGCATGTGATATATTCTAAACGGTTGCACCGATTTTCAAACATAACTAAGAACACTCTCGGTCACGTCACCTTTCAAACAAAAAAAAAATAAACCAAAATCGGTCCAGCCGTTTGGTCTTTACGTAGACTCGTACAGATACATAGTCGGGGTTTAATATAGCATCTGAAGTTAAGAAAAGATTTTCTTTCATAAATGCAACCAGGCGACTTTATTGTCCTTTGAGAGTCTTGGGACTTACTACGTCAGTAGTGGTTGGCATCAGTTTGCGGTATCCCATTAACCACATGCAAAAACAATTATAAAAAATAAATATTGAAAAGTGGTTGGAGAGCCATCCCTATTTAGTTTATGTACATAAGTATATATAATATTTAAAAAAAATTTTTAACACAAATTTAAAATTTTTTATGTATACATACCTCTTTGCTATACAAATTTTTGTTTTGACTATAGAAATTTATTCAGTAAAATAATTTCGATTAAAATACCTTATTGTATTGTATTGTAGGTATATTAACTTGGATTTTAGGTAAAGTGTAATGTACAAATTATGCTTAGTCAATATTACCCCTTAAATTTTTTTGTGTGCACATATAAACATGTGAATTTATATTACAACTGTTTTGTGAATAGATTTCCCACACATGCTGAAAAAAATCCAATTTTTCTCTACACGTTGAAAAAATTTCTCTACAAAAATCATTACATATTTTCGTCATTAAAAAAGAAGAAAACCATTAATTATAAAAACATATATATGTTTATTAAAGTTTAGGTAAAAAAGTAAGAAAAACTAAAAAATAATAATACATACGCATGTATTATTATTTAAATTCAATTAAAACAACATAAACTGCCTGCCCCACGATGTTGAAAGGTTAAGGGTTTTTATTCATGATAAACAAAGACCAGAAAAGGGAAAGTTATGCAAAATTTTGAGAATAGGTCTTGCAAAACAAACAAACAAACAAAAAGGTTTTCTACCACATGCACATATGTACATATATGTATATGTATGTATTTTATGCGTGTGCTCATATATATATATATATATATATATATATATATATATGCTTATATATACTTTTTTTGTTAAGCTGGCCTTCGTCCGGATTTAAGGACTCACTCCTGTATTTAAGTATGTATGTGCATATATTCATTTGTATGTACGTACATGTATCGGATACCGGTTCCGATAAGTAAGAATTTTCTGTATATCCGGATGGCTTAAGGATTTTCCCCTCTGCGTATGTAAAATACATGATTAGATGAATAAATAGTTTCTAACCAACTGGCATTATAACTAGCGGAAGGCGTGGTAGGCAGAAATTCCTTACTAATCGAAGCCGTTGTCGAACATATGTACATACATACATACCTAGAGATTATAATATGACAAACATCAGCCAAAGGACGCAAAACCGCTTATTTACAAGTCCAGACGTGAGAAAACCGACAACGACCGGTTAGGCCACAAATCCATTGCCAGCATATCCGGAATTGTATTTATTTACTCATTCGCAAAGGCATTGTATTTTATTCATGTAATTTACAATAATTTAGTTCATTTTGTCTCAGTCGACAATTAAAATACAATTTCCTGTTTTTGACATTAGAGTCCGTTCAAATGACTGAAAAAATTTTTATTGGGGCACAAATTTGTATTGAAATGCTTACGTTATCATTCGCATTCATTTTCTTTCTACTTGTCGTGCTAAAGGCTTTTAGTGGAACGCAAAACAGCTGTTTGTCGTTTAAAATGCGTGCAGAAGAAAATGAGTAACATCCTGGAACAGGCAGAATGTTTTTTAAAAATTAATATGAATAGTTCCTTTCAAATAAAGTTTTAAGGGATAAATTTAAGTCATCTTTCAACATTGAATGATATCTTACAAAAAGCATATACCAAGGCGAATTCATGCACCTTGTGGTGCATACAATAAAATTGGTAGTAAGTTTGATTTGTCAGTTTTCATTGCAATAACGTACTAGGTTTTGTTGCAGGCTTGACACCACCTGTGCCCTATTCCACAAAACAACTTATCAACTTTTCACTTGCTTTTATCAAATTTTTCGACAATTTGTAAAGCTTTTCGTTCCTCTGAACTGTAAAATTTGCTAAGTGATAAGTTGAAATTGATAAGTTTAATTTGCAGTCTTTGCAATTTTTATGCTCTCTTTGCGATTCCTGTTCCACGTACGTTCTCTCTTGCAAAGTTCAAAATTAATATTAAAAAGTGTAATTTGCAAAGACTTTGCATACAATTATGCTTTTTCGTTCTACAATAACTGTAAATTCTATTTTTGCAAAGCAAATTTTGATAAGTTTGTCAAAAATTTGCAAAGCAAATTAACAAAATAAATTTGTGGATGAATTTTCGATTATTTTCAAACATTATAATCATAACAAGTTTACATTGCATTTGTATGTAGAAAGATATACAAGAAAAGAAAAAAAATATTTGAATTTTAAATTATATTATTTTAAATTATACTTATGTATATAAACTTGTTTTAGGCATTCTTATATAGACTATTAAAGATAGCAAAATAATTTTAGAATAACACATTGAAAACCTTACGTTCACAATTGGTATTGGGATTTTTCAGAACTTCTTCACAAGCTGCCTTTTTATCTATTTTATTAATATTCCAAATTAAATGAAAACTTTAATATGTTCTAACCCTCATATTCATAAAATTTAAAATAAGTTTCATATGTATTTGATTTAATTAAAATTTTTCATAAAAAATTTTCTTAAAATGGATTTCAATTACATTTAATTTTTTATAAATATGGATGTACATAAATATTTACAATAATTAAAAAAATACTTTATTGTTTTGAAAACTAGCAAATAAAATATTTTTCTTAATCACATGAAATACTGCAAGTTTTTTTCATTTTTATTTTGCGTCTAATTCTAACAAGTTCTATTTAAGAATGCAGAGTGAAAAGTTATAAGATATAAATGCAAAGATGTTCAAACGTTTTCAGGAACACTTTGCACACTCACTTTGCAGGAGAACGCAAGGACTTAGCAAACAGCGCAAAAAATTTACAAAGAGTGCGAATAATTTAAAAAGAGAAAATTCATTGTAAAAATATGCTTAGTGCAAAGTGAAGTTTGCAAAGAATATTGTGGAACATAAACACTTATCACTTTGCCAAAAAATGCAATTTGACAAGTGCAAAATGAAAAGATGATAAGTTTTTTTGTGGAGTAGGGCCCTGGTATATCAATTCATCTTGGCATATATGTACACACATACATGTGAGTGCCGCCATTTTTTGATACCACAAACAACTTTAGTAGTATATTTTTAAGCAATTTTAACGAAAAGAACATTTTTGAACCGTTTTGAAAAAAAATTATACTAAAAAAACGTTATGTTTGCATTTATTTCATAAATCATACGACATGGCATGACATCAAGAATACCTACTTGAAGGGATTTCCTCTACTTCTGGCAACATTCTAAAGTAGGCACCCACGTTTGTTAAGACTCTATAAGTTGATATTTTCAAAATGTGTATTTTGTACCTCAAATATTTTTGTTAATATAGCACATATTGATTCATGTTACATTTGAAAATGAAGCTAGAATTGTTAGCTCTTACCTTAGATTTACTATTTCTGTCATGTAATGGAAATCATCATCAAATTATCCAACTGATTCGAAATCTATAAAAAAATATTAAAATAAATAAAATTATACAAAAATGTTTTAGTGATGTACATACAATCAAAACAAATGGAAAAAAGCTTGATATTCAAATACTCATTTCATGCGAATAAAAGAAATTGTGATAAATATTCTCTGGTTTCCTTCCCATATCAGAACCTCACTTTGTTTAAATTATGTTGCTTTACTTCAAGATAATAAAAAGTTATTTAATAAGATAAAAAAATATTTGAATACTCGAATGAAATTTTATTAAATTTTGTACATCATAAGCTGTGAAGTGGTTGTTGAACACGGTGGTGTTACAAAAAATGTATTATTAAATAACAAAATAATTAAAGTTGTGTTTTGCATACAATTTCTTAACAAAGCAATGTTAGCCTTAAAGTGCTTGTCAACTAAGATGAACTTTAAAACTAAAGTAAATAATTTTTTTGCATAAGGGGTTTATTTTTAAGCAATGTGTGCATACAATTAAGCCACATACATACATACATATGTATGTAGATATTACTGGTGTAATGAATGTCAATTTTTGAGATTCGCGAATACGAATATTTGAAACAATATTCGCAAATACGAATATTTCAAACGATATTCGCAAATACGAATACGAATATTATATGCAATATGAAATATTAAAAATTTGTTATGAAAAAGGACTTCACACTCTTGTTGGAGTACTTTAAATTTAATAAAAAGTACCCAAAATTTTAATGATCGTCATTAAATAATATTTGAAAATGATACAAAGCACAAATTTCTATAAAAAAATTAATGTATTTGTAAAATTTTTAGTCATTTATTTAAATTTCGTTTAGGATTTATGCATTTATATTTTTAATTTCTTTGGAAAAATATTCGTATTCGCTTGAAAATGGCAGAGAATTCGACAATTCAAATATGAATATTCGTGCATCACTAGTACATATGTATTTATATCTAAATAACGTCAAAATGTTGAAAATTGAGCATGCATATATGTTAGTTTGCGTAAAACAGCAGAAATATGTTTATCAAAAAAATTAGAAGTACAAAAGTGTACATGTTGCAATAGAAGCATGCCATATTTTTGATTAAATCAATTAAAATGAAAATTAAGGCGGTTTATTTGTAAATAACAATACCCCTACTATTTTTTTATGTAAATAGTAGCGGTGTCCACGCTTCGTAGTTTTTTAGAACCCTTTTGAATTTAATACGTGTTTTTGAGGCAAAGCGTGATCGCCTTTTTTTGTTGATGTTGTAAATAAATTGAAACAGGTGATTTTTTTTTTCATTATTTGCAGTAATAAAATAATAAAACAAAAAGTAACATAAATTGCCAAAGCAAACGGAAAAATATAAAATTGTTGAGTTTTTGGTACAAAATGTATTGGATCAAATTGACTATGCTCATATGGAAGAGTTTCAAGGTAAACTTGACATAACAAAAAAAATTAATATCTATAAAATGTTATTTTTCATAAACATAAGATGGCATTGACAATATTTTGGAGGAAGCCATTGAGGACATATTTACTGTTATGCAATACCGTCGAGGATTGATGAATTCAGTTCCTAAATGTGTGGCGCACAGTGGCTGAAAATCGTTTTTCATTGGCCAAAAGTCTAATTTTTTTTTGTCACCGATTTTTAAAATTTTTACGCCTTTTTGTAGCTAATATATCCAGATTAAGGTAGCCAAAAACTTAGGTTAAACTATTGATAATTGTGGGCGTGGCATGCTGTCAAACTCAACCGTTTTTTTAATTTCAGAAAAAGGTGTTTTTCTTTTGTTTTTTATCAAAAATAAATGGTTACTACTCGCAAGCTATCATCGATAACGGCCTGCGGTCTTTTTTATAATGTTGGTAGGACTATAGTCTTTAGTTGTTGTAAGTGGTCACAGCTCTAGCGTTTAATATTACGGGCGTTATGAAATATTTATGAAACTACTATAGTTTTCTCAAATTTAAATTTTAGTGGAATAGAACTTCTAGGGAACAAAAGAGAACAAGAAACGTATACCACCAGGAGAAAGGTGAAAGTGTCCTCTTTAACGCTATATATACTTTTGCACCCGTGACGACCCGTGGGTAGAACACTTTTTTCATTTTAATGAAATTACTCTAAAAAAAATTCAAATTAATTTAAACAGCCCTATAAGTAGTCGTATACAATAGTGTCTTAAATTTTCACTTTTTTGCCTAAAAGTTTGTTTTTTTACTTTAGACTACATAAAACGAAAAAAATTAAATATAATACCTGCGAAAGGGTTTAATGGCTTTGTTTTGATCAGCAAAAAATAAGTCATAAAATTATCACAATAGGTTCTACAGTAAACATATGATCTCTTTCTGAATTTACCTGTTATCAAATGTTAGGGTCAACCAAAGTCATAAACATTTTTATAACAATATTGGCGACATTAAACCACTAAAGATAAAAAACAACCCCATATTGGCGAGATACTAATCAGTTTTACCTGATATTAAGGTCTGAATAACATGTGCAGTTTTGTTCAATTTAAGCACTACCTGCTATGAAATTGAAGATCAATGTGTGAATAACATGTATCTAAATAGTATAAAACTACAGATTCCATAAGGGATTACTCAGTAATAAGTTAATCCTTTAATTGTACGGATAAAATATAACAAATAAAAATATTCAGATAAATATGGAGAGCTTCAGTTATAAAGAACTGGCCGAAGAGTATTTTAGAAACAAAAACCAGGAAGATGTTCTTAGTTACGTTAAAATAAAATTAAACTTAAATTCGTGTAGCACCGAAATGCAAGAGCAATTATCTAATTTCGTCAAAGCAGTAAAAAAACGCTACAAAGAAGTTAGCTACAGTAAACAAAACTTTTATATAAAAAGTGCAAACTGGTTAGAAGGCCAACTTACTGTCGCTGCAGAAACAGCAAAGCAAAATAAGGCTGGAAGACCACGCAAATCATTAATGGGCAACTGCAGTGATAGATCTAAGAGGCGGAAACTTAAAGATTTTAACGATGCAATTGGTTGTACAAATATAAAAGAATCTTTCCTACATCAATTACGATCACAGAACCAATTATCAAAAGTGGATATCATTGAAAAAGTTGTTAAAGCTAGTCCAGTGAGAACAAAACGGATTCTTAAAAGTATACCAACTCCGAGTGATGCAATACAGTACACAAAAGAGGAGGCATTAGCATTATTTCTGGATTTGAAATTAACAAAACAGCAATATATTAAGCTCAGACTGCGTGCGATTGAAAAAGGGTCAAATATGTATCCAGCATATCATTACATAACCGCTGCTAAAATAGACTGTTTGCCATCAAAGGACACTATTACAATCACACCAATTTCGGCAGAGGTACAACTACAATCTCTACTTGATCACACAGCCGAACGCTTGCTACAATCAATAACAGGAAATGAGTTAAAGAAATATGGAAACACAAAGTTAATTCTTTTTTGTAAATGGGGATGTGATGGTTCCTCGGGACAAAAACAATACAAACAAGCTGTATGTGAAAATATTTCGGACTCAGATATGTTCATGGTATCATTTGTACCATTGCGATTGAAAAAGATTTTGGAAGATTCAGAGCCTTCGACTAGTACAACGCAAACAATGGATATTTGGAAAAATGAGACACCATCTTCTACGAAATACTGCAGGCCAATTAAATTTGAATTCAAAAAAGAAACTCATGATGCCATTAACAAAGAAGTTAGTGATATCAAGGCCCAAATTGCAACACTACAGCCATTACAATTACAGTTAGATGGGCAGCAAACTGAAGTAAGCTACCAATTAGTGCTGACAATGATAGATGGAAAAGTAGGTCAGGCTTTGACTAACACGAAGGCTGCATCCAGCTGCATTATATGCCAAGCAACATCAACCCAATTAAAACAAGTCCCGACAAAATCATTAGATAATACCGATGCATATGAATTTGGATTATCACCACTACATGCAAGAATACGACTTATGTAACACATACTAAAAATCAGTTATGATTTGGATTTCGGGTCTTCAGGATCAATAAGAAACAACGAAACCAACAAAGAGTTAAGAAGTTCAAAAAAGAAACATGTTCTAGATGAATATCGCAAATTAGGATTGATTATAGATCAGCCAAAACAAGGGTCAGGCAATACAAATGATGGCAATACCGCAAGAAGATTCTTTTCAGATCCAGAAACAGCATCTGAAATAACAGGAGTGGATTTAAACCTTATTTTCAGGTTTAAAATAATCCTAGAAGTACTTGCGTGCAATGAAGAAATTGACTCTAGAAAATTTGGAGATTATGCTAAGGAAACTGCAAAAATATATACAACCAACTACCCATGGAGAAATATGTCTGCAACAGTTCATAAAATTCTTTATCATGGAGAAGATATCATTAAATATCATTTGGTGCCACTTGGAGATCTATCAGAGGAGGCTCAGGAAAAAAGAAACAAGGTTTACAGATTTTATAGAGAGCACAATACTAGAAAAATTTCACGAAATTCAACAAATGAAGATCTATTTAATATATTATTGGCAACGTCAGATCCGTTCATCTCCAGTATTCGAAATCAATGGAAAGTGGAACATCGGGATTTAGATGAAGAAGCCAAAAAACTACTAAAGAACAGAAATAGCACAGAACAAAATATGGAATATTTACAATCAATATTTGAGTCAAATGAATAATAATCATAATTGCCTTTCATTGTTATTTAAGGTACGAAAAGCATACTATTAGTAAAAAATAATAATAAACAGAACCTACCATTGTTACAAATGCTATTAAAATTTATTGCAGTTTTTATTTTTAATATGTTTTTTAAAATCAAATTTGACAGCAAAAAATAATACATTTTTCTGTAGTAATAGCAATATTTTTAGATAATATTATTAAAGTTTTTTTTTAAGTGTAACTATTCTTTGAGTGTAAACAAAATTGCAAATTAGACAGCAAAAAATTTTTAATTTTTCTGTAATAATAGCAAAATCGTTGATTTTACTATTTTTTTTTAGTGTAAAATTTTTTTTGAGTGTAACATTAAATAAATTCCATTATTACAAAACATATTTATAATTATTACTAATTTCCATATATTAAATTTTTTAATAAATAAAAAAATAATAAACCCATATTTCACTCTAAAAGTTAAAAAAATTCAAAAGTTCAACTTTGAGCTAGAATTCCTTAAAAAGTCCTCAATCAATTTTAATGTAATTAAAACTGAGTCAAACTGAACTAAATATCTATCCACTAAAATAAAAATTACTTCAATATTTTGATCAGTTCAAAAGTTACAGAATTTTGGCCAATGAAAAATGATTTTCAGCCACTGTGTGGCGTGGTCCCTGGATATTTTAACTCAAATAGATGATAACAGGTTTCTGCAAGCTCTAAGAGTTAATATAGTGGAATTTAGTGCAATCGTTGATACATTTAATGAACTACCATTTTGTATTTGATATATTGATGGTTCAGACATCTCTCTAGTAGAAACTCCTGTAACAAATGCAGTGCTTTTTTAGACGAACTCATAAGTATTCTATAAAAGTTCAAGCAATTTGCAATTTCAAGCCTTCGAAAACGGCTGGGTGTTCCGTTCAACTACGTGTTGTCAGAATATTTACAACTAACTTTGATGTTATTTGTTCATTAATAATTATCACATGTAATTGGGCTTAAAAAAGCGTTTCGAACTTTAGCCCGTTCAAATAAATCATAAATATAGAAACAAATTAAGTTCGAAAAATAATAATTAAAAATTAACTTAAATTATTTCATTTGTAGGAGCAGTGTTGCCAAATTTGAAATTTCATATATCACTAAAATTAAAAAAATGCGATTTTCAATTTGTTTATTTTAATTTATAATTTTTTTATGAAATTAAAAGAACAGCATCGCCCACCTCAGGGCCAATATTACAACTTAAATGTAACTGAAGGTAGGATTTTATCAGATGTATAACAAATTTTTCATTATTACAAATTTAATTTAACTTATCAGGTAAGTTATCACTCAATTTTAGCTAAAGTAAAATTATAATCGTCAAAACCCTTTTATACCTCCGACAAAATACTTTTAACTAACTTTAAGGGCCTAATTTTGTAAAACGCAACGCCAAGCGTTGAAAAATTTTATATGGAAAAAACTTAAATTACAAAAACAAAATACGTACAGAATGTGTCAACGCTAAGCGTAATGTTTTAAAAAATTAGACCCTATGTTGTACTAATGTTAGACGTGTTTTTGTCGTGCTCTATTCTTTTCTTGTTTTAAAGTTGGTAATCATTAACTGAAGCCGTGATATTTTGTATAATTCTTGCTGGGGATTGCAGTGATAAGTGTTTGGCATCCATCTATTTTGCTGGTTCTTTTTTGCTGCTGAATTTATAAAAACATAGTTAGTACAAAATTTTCATTGGAATATAAAGTTTATTTTTATTGTTAAACTCACTCAAAGTAAGCCATACTGGTTGAGCATCTAAAATAAACATAGACAGCTGTTTCTCTTTAACAAAATACTGGTAAAACTGCTCTGGCAATACTGCGTTTGATGTGGATTGTGTCCGTGCTAATTTCTGGTAGGACACCCATTTCATATGGAGTACTCTAATATCAATTGTATTAATACTGAAAATGATCGTATGGTATCATGCTGGCTGTGTGTTAAGCATTTCCATTTAAAATGTAGTGTTCTTAAGGGTCGTTATGCTGATGCTCTGGCTGATCCTCTTAAGTTCATTCATTGGACTTGCCCGGATTGTAGGAATATTTGTACTGAGTTTTATAATAGTTTTAAAAACTCTAAGGATAAATTTGATAGAATAATCAAACATTTTATGATTTTTAAGCTAAATTAGCTAAATATGGCGAGTTATTTAATAATTTCTTAAATTTGGATAAATTTGTCAGTTCCTCGCAGAAATTATCTCCTGGTCGCAAGGAGGCTAACACCATATACACCGCGTTTCGTAATATAATAATTATCCTGATGTTGATGTTGCCCATCCCTCTACTTTATTTTCCACTCTTCATCCAACGGATTCTGCGAATGATTTTTCCGCTCGCCTATTAGAAGATAAACGTTCACCCCTTGCTATAAAAGATTCAGATATTTCCAGAGCTGTGTCTCTAATTAATACACCTAATACGTTGGAGATATGTTCGCCATTACCTCCTATGCCTGTAATCACGCTACCCGCCAGTAATGTTCATGAGCCTCCTATTATAGAAACTGCGCAAACCTCTACTTATTTACCAACTTCGAATCAATAGGCTCCTTAACCATTCAAAGTTATACCATCTAGCAAAAATATTTTTGTGTCAATATAAGCATCAGAAACTACTGCTGAGGATGTTGAGTATTACATAAATTCCAAATTATAAATGAATGTGTACAAATACATACTCTCGTCCGAGATGAATAACATCTTTTAAAGTTACTGTAGCTGCTAAAGTATTTAAATATATAGTTGATTGGCATGTAAGTACATTCGTACGAGAATACGTTTACAATGAAAATCGTAGAAGAGTTGTTCGCCTGCCTGCATCAATTACTCAAAAAAAAACTAAATACTAATGCTGATTATGTTTCAAGTAGCTGCTTTTTACAACGTCCTCCCGACGATAAGTTAAATGTTTTCTTTCAAAATGCGTCTGGAATTCGCACTAAACTAGCTGACGTCTTTAAGTTTACTGTTCAAGGTGACTATGAGGTTATTGTAATTGTACAAACTGAGTTAAATTCTAACATATGTGATGGAGAATCCAGCGATTTACAACAGTATCATCTGAAAAGCAGACCAGGTCCTGAAAAGCTGATCTGAAACCCAAACCAGGTCCTGAAAAGCTGATCTGAAAACCAGACCAGGTCCTGAAAAGCTGATCTGAAAGCCAAACCATGTCCTGAAAAGCTGATCTGAAAACCAGACCAGGTCCTGAAAAGCTGATCTGAAAACCAGACCAGTTCCTGAAAAGCTGATCTGAAAACCAGACCAGGTCCTGAAAAGCTGATCTGATAGTTGAAAAAGCTGATGTGATAGCTGATACCTGTTCTGCTATTAGTATCTGATGAAAAAACTTCGTAGTATAAAAAAATTGTGAAATAGATACACGTGAACAACTAAGAAATACATTTAAACCTATAACAGAACCTCTCAAAGAATTCATGAATAGTTCTAAAAATATGAAAAGAATTCCCATGAAAGAAGAAAGTAAAATGAAGGCAGAAGTTGAAAATAATACAACTTTTAAGCCTGAAAAACGTCAGTCAAGATAGAGACAAGTACACCAAAGAAACTAGCAGAAGGTACACAATTTCCTAGTACCATCTGATTTAATGATGCTAATACTGAGAATAATGATGACGATGATTTTTACTCACAGACTTCCAATTCCGAAGATACTTATACCGAATTATCAGTCTTGGAAGGAAGAAATAAATTAGATACAAACTACGGTCCACATAAAGATTTAAATAATGAATGGAAGTTTGGTGATAGTAACCTCAAACTGCCAAATACAAGTTGGTAACCAAATATGGGCTTTAACACCAAGAGTATTTTCTCTAATGTTTCAGAAAATACCAAAATATTAGATAAATTTGAACTCGAAATCTATTAAAAGATTTGAATTACTACTAATGTATACATACAGAATCTTCATCGTTCACTGATGGAGAACGATGTTATCAGAAAAATGTTTCTGGAAACTGAAATCGACAAACTAAAGGAAAACTTAAAAAAATATGGCTTAGGACATTGATATTCTAGAATGTTTAATGCAATGATGGACTACAACGTGAAATAAAATTAGAGATAGAAGAAATTAACTAGATGTTAGTATAAATAGCTGAAAGGCCATCAAGTAGGCTACAACACACCAAAAAATCTGAAAAACAACTCAATGTCTTCAAAAAGAAATTTAGTAAACCAACTCCATAAGCAATCTCTAAAATTTATTGTGTATTGTAGAAACATAATGAAAGAAATAGATGATATTTGGGAAGCTGATTTAGTTGAAATTGGGGACTATACTACAGAAAATATAAATTATTGATTGTTGTAGGCTGTAATTGGCACATTCTCAAAGTTTATATGGTCAATATCGTTGAAAATAAAAGCTGCACTCTAAAAAACCAAGGTAATCGAAAATATTTTTGAAGTGGTACGAATACCAAAAAACCTAAAAACAGATGATGGTAAAGAATTTTTTAATAAACACTTTGGAAAATTCATTCACAAATATAGGATTTAACATTACTCAATATGAAAGCATGAATAGTAGATTGATTTAATAGATTATGAAAAGAAATTATGTGAAAAGAATTTACCACTAATGGTTCATATAACTGGATTGATATATAAAGACTTACATAGTGTATAAAATAGAAAAGTTCATCTCACCATTAAAATTTTTGCGATTAAAGTTAACTCAACATATGAGAAAAAAAACTGCTAAATACAGTTTACAGTAATTTGAAGATGATAAAATGTTGAAATTATATAAAAATTAAATTTTTTTAAATATATAGCTTGTCTTGTTTTTGAATAATTGATTAATCATGTTATCAGTTTTTATAGTAAAAGATGTACATTTTCCATTTCGAAAGTTCTAATCAAAAAATGTGAAAATACTAATATGGGTTTATTATAAAAGATCTTCACTTTGTTCATTTCTATAGCTATCAGATCTTTAGAAAATATAAATAATCTAAAGAAATTGGACTTTGGTATCCATTTTTTAAGAATGTAGATGTGTATGAATGAGTATCAAACAAATTTAGTGAATAAATATGGATTTCAATAAGAATCATGCTGAAGCATGCATAAATTATAAAATGTAATGTAAACAGATATTACTTTATATTTGTATCTGTATGAGTCGAATCATGTCGAAGCATGTATAATTAAAAAAATGCCTCACGTCATAAAATTTTTGCAGGTGAAATACATATCGCTCATTTGCTTCAATAGTGGCACAACTCAAAAAAACCAGTTTTGCAGAAAACGCGTTTTAAGTTTTCAATTTGCATACAACTCAATGGAGAAATGAAAAAAAAATCTTCTCTCAGGAGGAAATTTTTTTGCATTGAAATTTTTACACAAGATAAAATACAAAATGCCGAATCTTTCTGCATTATTAACTCAAAAAACCCATTTTTTGAGTTATGCCACTATTGAAGTAAATGAGCGATATGTATCTACTGTGTAAAAAATTCCAAAGAGTGAATTCTTAAATTCTAATAGTATAGATTTTTAATTGAAACACCACTACATCTCGGACACTCACGTCACTATCGATAGAAGCATGCTAATGCATGCATGCTAGCAAAAAAAATAATAATAAAGCTATTAGATGATGATGATGAAAAGCTCTTTTTTAATAATGAATTCGCAGACAGCAATTGTATATGTATATAACATAGATATTCCAATGTTTCTGACACTTTATGCAAATACTTATGGTGAATTGCTTGTTGTTGGAAGTAACTGAGTTATTTGAGATCGATTTTCTAGAATAGTTGATTATTAACATGTATTTCCTTGTATATGAACTAATTTCTACATACATGCATAGGTTAGGGTAGGTTAGGTTTATCTGGTTGGTCCAAGACCATGCATAGACCGGGATTGATCCTTAGCGATACCAACAGATGAAATGAGAACCTGTTAGTATGGCAGCCTAGTTCGTGGTGCCTGTATCGAATGACTCCCACACAGATTTAAAAATTTTTAGCAACCTACACATTTCTACTCTCGATACAATCTCAAGACTACGAAAAGTGTAAGCACCAAGGTAGTTAAACCTAGTACGGCTTAAAGCCAGGCAGTGACACAGTAGATGTTCCATTGTTTCCATTTCTCCGAGTTCCTTACATTTCCTGCAGGTACCGTCGGTTATTCGTCCTATTTTGACAGCGTACGAAGCCGTCCAGCAGTGCCCAGTTAATACTCCCACTAGAAGTTTAAAGTTGCTTTTAGTTAATGATAAAAGGAACTTAGTCATATGAGCTCCACATGATTTTAGAAGTTTTGCAAGTTTTCGTCGCGCGCCAACTTTTCTCCGCTTCTTCCCTCATATTAGAATGTATGATCTCTTTAAGGTATTGAATTGGTTTCCCGATATTTAGCGTTACCTCATCCGGTAATTGAATTCCCCTTTTGGCCAGTGTATCGGCCATTTCATTTCCCTCAATCCCCATGTGTCCCCTGATCCAGAATATATGTACTTGTCTACCAGTACATAACATATCCAGGGCCTTTCTACACAGGAGCACAACCGAGGAGTAATTACAGTCAGCTGAAATTGCTTTTATAGCTGCTTTACTGTCTATATGCAGATTTACACGCGCATTCATAGCTATAGAGGTGAAGGCTTACTCTGCTGGCATTTTGACAGCATAGATTTCCGCCTGGAAAATGCTACAATAATTAGGAAGTTTAAAAGATTCCTCTATACCGAGCTCCTGACAGTAAACTGCAGCTCCTACCCCTCTATCCATCTTTGAACCATCAGTGAAAAAGTTAAAACCAGAACCACTATGATTAA
The DNA here is from genome assembly GCA_905220375.1 of Tachina fera. Lineage (NCBI taxonomy): Eukaryota > Metazoa > Arthropoda > Insecta > Diptera > Tachinidae > Tachina > Tachina fera. The sequence goes on along the minus strand of LR999966.1, from coordinate 31,566,005 downwards.
GACTTTCCAGATAGCCTTCTTCACTTATAGTGATCTGTGGTTTGTTAAAAAATTTCGTCACTGGAATGATGTAGTCCGAGCTACACTCCATATTTTCCAGTAATTTGCTGTGACCAAATGATCTGTACGACATCTGACCTGTTGTCCTAAGTCGGATAGCTGATCCGCACGCCGCGTTCACTGCAATTAGTTTTTAGTAGGTTAGTAGGTTTTACGATTCAAATGCTTTTTGTACTTTAGCTACGATAGATGCTTAATAAGTTATGTTAACTTTTTGGGTTATTAATACATATTTTTAGCGGTGAAATTTCAAAAACATTTGCCATTTACAGTATTAAAATGCGTTTTTAATTCTAATCACAGTCAAGGTAATTTTATTTGGGACAGCTGAATCAATAACCAACTTGGAAATTTTTATAATAGTTTTGGATACTAGAAAATTGTTAAATTTATAAAAAAAGTAAAAAATATTAAACTGAAATGCTGTTATTGACTTTATTCAAAACGAGCTAACCAAGCGCGTTCAGTTTTACTTGAAACAGAAAATCTTCACAAACTTTTAATTAAATGCAGATAAAACTTAAAACAACGTTTTTTTAATTTTAAATAAAAAATATATACACAACAACATCAGCAACAACAAAAACAACAACAAAAGACATGACATGATGAAAAAATATGTATTCAAAGATTGAGTTAAACACTTATTTGTATGTACATAAATGCATACATAAATGCAAACATAAAATAATTTTGTAGATATGTATGTATACATATCAAATTTCTTATCAATGCTCAAGTATTTATTAGATCTTAACAATCACACTTGCATATCTACATCATGAAAATATATGAAGCATAAATTCGCATGATCACACACTCAGGGAAATTATGCTGCTTAAAAATAAGAATGCGTCACATTAATTCAATAATTTTCAATATAATAGAAAATGTATATTGAGATACCTAAAAACTAATGAGTTTAATAAATGAATACTGTTAATTAATATTTTTCCATATTGAAATAAGAAATTTCAATATGACTAAACCTTCGTTAATGTTTCTTATTAATTCAACATGGTTTATACTGATTTTAAGTTGGTTTTTTTGGGTGTAATTTATTTCATGAAAAAAATGCTTAATGTAAATCAGGTAAATGACAAAATATACAGCAATATTTAGCATAACAAAACATACTAGGATTAGAAAAGTTTGAATAAAGTTGTGATATTTTATACTACCAAATGTCTGGCATGACAAACAATTTATTTCAATGTACCCATAAATACTCGTACTAACATGAGAAAATCTCACTCACTCTCACATACAGGCACACAAAGACGTAATGACGTAATACACAAACACAAACATACGTACATAATGAAATTTTATAATATTATGAAATTGAAATTCCTCTGGCATGAAAAGGACTCAGGTCCCCATTACTAATCTACTGGCACATTTCATTAAAAACCATAAAATAGTGGTTACTTGCGAGTATTAATAATTAGTTGGTAGTCTTTTCTGACTAATTACGGCCTCCAATCGATGTGGCATAGAATTCATCAACTTTTTCGTGACGCCTGTCCCAATATTTTGCCATTCTTCGATCAATGCCTGCTTCAACTAATTCTTATTCGTTATTGCTCTCCTCTTCAATCTCCTATCCAACTCTTCCCACAAGTGCTCAATCGGATTGAGGTCTGGTGATTGTGGCGGATGTGGTAGAACATGCGAAACATTATATGCAAGCCATATACGCACAACATGAGCTGAATGCTTCGGGTCATTATCATGTTGAAAAGTGAACGAAGATGGTAAATTCAATTTTTCCGCATTTCTTTCAGCTTTTCCTTTAGAATATCCATATGTTTTACTTTATCCATAATGCCCTCAATAAATACCAACTTGTCTACCCCTGCAGCGAACAAACAGCCCCACACAATTACTCTTCCACCACCATGTTGCAGCCAGATTTTTGTTTTTAAATCTGTGTTGGGCTTTCTCCACACCGTTTGGCGGCCATCAGCGTGAAATATATTAAAGTTGCATTCATAGGAGAATAGCACTTGGTCCCAAAAACCATTTATTTTACGCAAACGCTCATTGGCATATACTAACCGCTTCGTTTGGTGAAATAACGAAATTATAGTTTTACGTTTGCAAGCTCGACAGTTGTAGTTCGCCTCATGTAGGGCTTTCCGGACCGTAATGGGATGAACATATTTTCCAAACTCTTGCTTAATCTCGGCAGTGGTCTGTGTTGATGATATTTTTGAGTTTACTTTAATTTTTCTGATTATCTGGCTGCGTTCTCGGCTGGTTAAACATTCAGGTCGACCTGAATGCTTAGCACTTTCAAACTTTGAGGATTCTTTGAAACGCTGCACGATGCTTCGAATGGTGTAGCGACTTCTGTCCATCATTTCTCCAATCTGAGCATAAGATTTGCCTTAATTGTGCAAATATAGAATAATTTTACGCTGAGTATCTGTGGTTTCTTTCTGTTTGTTCCCATTTAAAAAAAAAACTAAATATTTTTTTAATGTAAGGCATGTTGACTTTTTTCACGTTTTCATATGATAATTTTGAATATTATTATTGAATATAAATAACAGCGTTTGACAAAAAATGACTAGATCGGTAATATTTAGAGAACACGACTAAGTTTGCCAATAATTTTGTTCAGCAAAAGTGGGTATTTTAATTGTTTTCTTATATTTAATAAGTCGTATAATTGATTTTTTGAAAAGAAAAAAACCGAATTTTACAGAAAACTTTTCATTCTATCTAGAAAAAATTTTTGTTTATTAAAAAAATTTTCAATAAGACCATTAAATCAATAGTGGAGGTTGAAGTGTTCACTATGCCAAAAATTTTGTTCGTCTCTGTACATACAATGACAGCAAAATAAATTTGGAAAATATATAATAATAAAACAAAACAACAGTTTTTATTTTCATATTTCAAAAAAAAAATTCGTAAGATTCACGAAACTTTAGAATAATTTTGTACTGCAAAAAATATAAAAAAAACAAAATTTGTTTATTTTACGCAATTTCTAATTTTATAAAATAAACGAAAAACATGGTATTATATACGAAAATAATTGTAATAAATAATTTTTTGAATGTGGGATCCTTTCAAAACAAAAAAAGTTTAGCAAATGTTTGGTTATGATAGAGTTGTTGCTTTCATTACTATTTATTACTGGGGGTCTCCACGCGTTGGAAATAGTTATGTTTTCTTCTGTCAAATTCTATTTCCAATACCTTTGTTCACGTGTGGACCGCAAAAACATTTATTTGTGCATATGTATATTGAGAAATAATTGTTCAAAGTTATTTTCAAGCAATTGTGTTGAAAATAAACCGTCCTATTTGGCTGTTATTTCTGTCATTTGTATTTAAATAAAAAATATTTGTTAGAAATTTATATAGCAATATGTACATATGTATGCATATATTTGCATAAACTTATTAGCAGATGGCAAATTTTAAATAAAAACATGAATCAAGCACAAAAAACGCTGAAGTTAATGTATTTATTCATAGCGAAATTTTGAAATTTATGTTCAATGTGCAGTAAATGTTCTACACCTAAAAACATAAGCTTGTACATGAAAATATTCGTGACGTCATGCTGCCGAGGTTATGGCCCTGTGCTCCTTATAGGAACAAACCCTACAAGAAATTACCCTGTAGGAAATGTCACTAGTGAATCAGTACTGATTCACTATTGACTTATTCGCCAGTACTACTTAAATGAATACTGTTAGTTAATATTTTTCCATATTGAAATAAGAAATTTCAATATGACTAAACCTTTGTTAATGTGTCTTATTAATTCAACATGGGTTTTCTTTGGGTGGACGGCTTATCGTCCAGTCAAAGAAGACAGATATAGTTAAATAAACAAATTCTGTAATATAAACAAACTTGTCACAGGCAGACTTTAACGCTGGCACTTTTGGCTAAAGAAAATTTAAGCATGAGAAAATATAAAGCGTATAATCGTAAGTATAAAAACATACTAGAATTAGAAAAGTTTGAATAAAGTTGTGATATTTTATACTACCAAATGTCTGGCATGATAAACAATTTATTTCAATGTACACATAAATACTCGTACTAGCGTGAGAAAATCTCACTCACTCTCACACACAGTCACACAAAGAGGTGATGACGTAATACACAAACACAAACATACATACATACATACATAATGAAATTTTATAATATTATGAAATTCAAATTCCTCTGTCATGAAATACAAAACAATATTTCCTAAATAAATAACCAAAGGTTTCATAACAATACCTTCGTCCTCCACCATACGATCACGTGCATTAGTCCAAAAACATATACATACATTATCAAATGCATTTCCTCTCCACTTCCATATACAACAGAACAGATATTAGGGTTGCCACTCTCTGGAGCTATAAGATTATTTCCCCAGAGATACAAATAAAAATTCATGCATACACACAATAACCATAGATACGCATAGCAACGAGAACTCACAACAGCAAACCAAAATCGATCAAATCACGATTACTACATACACACAAAATTTCTTGTCACTACCCTGCAGTCAGACTGAGGCAGAATGTGTTTATGTCAACACTAAAGTTCCATTAGTAGCTACATTGTCTTCAATTTTTCTTCTATTCTATTTTTGGTGGAATTTTCAACAACTATATGCATTTAAGTGTAAACAAACTATAGAAATGTTCCAGTAACTAACTGTTTGGTTGGTATGTCTCCACGTTCCCATAAGAACTATGTAGTCCCTACCTAGTCAATTGTTTTAGTATTACTAGTAGATTTTCAATAGCAAGCACATGTTAAATGTCTATAGTACTACAACAAAACTCTAGTAGTAGTTACATTGTCTACATATTCTCTTCTATTCGTCTATTTCTCTTCTATTCGTATAAAAGAGAGAGAGAGAAAATACATGTGGTGTATTTCTGGTAGATTTTTCAACAACTTTTCAATATAAGTAAATTTGTATGTACTTAAGAAATAGAAATGTACCAGTAAATGTCTGGTTGGTATGTCTCCATGTTCCCATAAGAACTATGTAGTCACTACCTAGTCAATTGTTTTAGTGTTACTAGCTGATTTTCAATGACAAGCACAGGCTAAATGTCTATAGCACAAAGTATTGTATGGGGGATAATTGCAGAGTAGTACTGGTGACAAAGTCAAAAGCGACTCAGTATATTTTCACCAATGACATTTCCTTCAGGGAGTAAATAGAAAAACGCACACATATGCACACACACACACATACACATGCATCCATCCACAGTAAGCACAACGTTTCTCTACAATAACAACAAAAGCTGCACACACAAGTGTACATACACACATACAAATAGAGAGAATCAAACTTCCACACACACACATACAAATACCCGCATATACATACATCCATGCACTGCAACGTTTCTCTACAATAACAACAAAACCTGTACACACATGTACATACATTCATAGAAAGAATCAAACTCACATTTTTTAATATTTGCTACAATCCTTTTTTTATCAACATATACATACATAAGTTAATACATATTTATTTAAAAATAAAATTTTCATAGACTTTTACTTACCTACCATTCACACATAAAACTAATTGCAAGAAAGTAGCAATACAATAAATTTTTTTTTACTACACACTCACTTTGTTTTTAATTTCCACTCAGCTTTCAACGATATTTTCAGAAAGTAAAATGAAAAAAGTTAACAGCGTTACCCTTTTTAAAGATTTTTTACAAATATACGGGATTGTGGCAAATAGTTATTATAAATTATGCTTATTTTTAATAAATATTTAAAGAATAATGATAGGTACCTTATGTTCAACTATACATGAAGATTACAATTCACGCCTTTTTAACCGACTTCAAAAAAAGGAAGTTAACAATTCGTCTATATTTTTTAAGGTGTGGAGCTTCATAACTCGGTACATTTGTGACCGATTGTAATAATTGTTTTGGTTGTCTGAGGGGGTTCAGATTCCCATTGGTCCTATTCTAAAAAAAGTGGGTGGGGATACGCCCACAGTTTTTTCAACTTGATCTTACGACCTTTTACTTATTTGATTGCTGCGAAACCTAGCAAACACCTTTGGTTTTTGTAATTACACATTTTTAAAGTTGAAAAAATGGGCGGGTCTACGCCTATTCAAATGTATTATAACATTTCACGAGGTTCTAGTTAACCAATTTCTACGAAATAGCTTGAAGTCTAAAATAGACACATTCTTAAAAAAAATATGGGCGGGATTACGCCCATTATAATCTTATATAATATTTCACAAGCTTTTACTTCACCGATTTTTACGAAACTTGCCACAAAGCCTAAGCTTAAATAAAGGCACAATCTTGCGTTCAAAAAAGTGGGCGGAGCACGCCTATTAAATTTTAGTACAATATTTCACGTGCTTGTACTTAACGAAATATACGAAACTTGGCACACACCTTGAACTCTTAAAAAAACACAGTCTTGTTTTTGGGCATAGCGGTGCCCTATGGAATTTAATACTTTATTTCACTAAAAAGCTAAATATAAAACTTATAATATTAATCTAGTTTAATAAAATATTTGTACATATTTTACCTATAGTGTTGTTTGAAGTTAGTGCCAGTCTATGAAAGGCCGACAAACTACCGAAATGTCTTAACGAATTCGGTACGACAAGTCTGCGGGGTACGTACATATGTATGTATGTATTATGAAAGGAAAATAATAATGAGAGTATGTATATATAAATATGTGTGCCCTTAATTATAAAAGTGGTCTAAGTCATTTGTATATTTTTTGGTTCGAAATAACAAATAAATGTTTTGAAAACTTAAATAAACATTTAAAAAATATTAAATAAATTTATTTAAATCGAGACTAGTAGTACTCTAAATTAAAATGCTGCATAATATAAAAATATTTTTTAATATGTTCAAATGTAATCTACTAAATATCTCGACCAGAGAAATATATGACTTAGACCACTTTCATAATTAAGGGCACATATGTATGTTGTATTTTTCTCTACGTTCCAGTGTACAATACGATTCATATGCAGGGTAGGAAATTTGCACAGTCGTTATTTAAAAAACTTACAAGCTCCCAAAGAATTTCGACACCCGCAGTTTCCACCTTTCAGACTCTATGGAGTAATACTTGTCTTACAACATGGTGCCTCTAAATATACTTTCTCAAAACACTTAACTTCTTAACACTTCCTCTTTTCAAAAATACTTGTGTGGCAACACTTTATTCTTAAATAGCTGTTGTTGTTATTTACATTTATTTTCTTTTTACATACTCTTTATATCTACAATTTGAAGCTGAAAAAAAGTCAGCCAATGTAGTAATGGTAAACTAAGAAAATAAAAAACATGTTGATTATTGAGTTCTTGTTTCAACTTTGTTATTTGTTACTGCGCTTCTCATTTGTTTAAATGAAAGTCTATAACATAATAACTCTAGTTGTTCTAAGAAACTTTGGGTAAAGGCAGGGTGACCGATGACATTTTTCAAAAAGTGGCACCAAAAGGGGATTTATCAAAAAAAGGGGCAAAATTAAAAAAAAATGGGAAATCTACACTAAACTTTTTATTTTTAATGTATTTTTATATAATTCACTCTAAAAAAGGGAGACAAAAAGTGGCAAGGTAGTCGAAAAAGTGGCAAGGGAGTTGAAAAAGTGGCAATTTGCCACTTTAGTCGGTCAAACGGTCACGCTGGGTAAAGGTTCCCTGATGATCTGCATTACCAACAGTGAAATGCGCATAGGATCCAGCTAAACCCCTCAATAATCAATTTCAATGTATTTTAATAATAAAAAAAAGCAATGTGAGTCCGATCACAGGGGAGACGTGTAAACACCTAGTAATGAAATTTTTTTTAAGTTGGAAGTACTTATGCTTTGAGTATATTTTTCTAAATTAATCAATTAAAAGTATCAAAATTTTCAATATTGTAAATACATAGGCATTTGCTGGTTTTTGTTTGTTTTATTTAACCTATTTGGTAAGTAAATATGCACACTGCAGTATATACATATGTATGTACTGCGTTAAAAATTGCAGTAAGCAGTAAATTTACTGATTACTGAAAATATTCAGTACATTTTTACTGATAATGAAATTTAATTTGCATTACTAGTAAAATCGTAGCAAGTGGCAAAGTTTTTTTTCATTAAAATTTTGAAATGTTTGTATGAAAATAGTTTAGCCACTTGGCAGAATTTCATTATGAATACGGGCATTACTGATTACTGAAAATTTAATGCAGCTCATCATATAATAAATCATTTAGGCACTTTATAAAAATTGCAGAAAAAATTTTAGTAATCAGTACAAATTTACTGGTTAAAAAATTATTTTTACTGAAATTTTAGTAGTACTGCCCATCTATGGTAAATGGCTTAAGTACAAAAAGTTAATATTGGCTTATGTTTTTTGACTCTACTGTATTTTAAAATTTATGGAAAACTGCATCTATAGTAGTGGAATTATTTGTTGTGGGGATTTGTGGAGAATTGCTCATATGCAAGTGGAAAACGTTAAATAAAAATTTTGTTAAAGCTTGCGACTGTGGGTTTGCAAAATTTTTATTAAAATCTCCACCCATAAAATCTCCACGCATGAGACGGAGATTGTTACTCAATTGTCGTGCACCAGCTTCAGTGTAAGGGAAGAGTACGTAATGAAGATATGTTGTAATATAATATTATAAATTATTTCTAAAGACTGCTATATATCTTTTAAACAAATATTTGACATTTAACAAGCTCTTTTATTTAAAAGTTTATATTTATTTTATATTTTTCAACTTTTTAATAAAATTCTAAAAATTTTAAAATCCTATGTAATATACACACAATGAAATTTGTAAAATTAGTTTATTTATATAGACTACAACAATTAACACTAAAATTTCAAAAAAATTTTAATTAAAGGGTGGTCCATCAGTTAATGCAATTTTGACTATGTAATTTTGACAACCGTCAGAGGTAAACTCTTGAAATTTTCAAAAACGGTAAAACTGAAGAATTAGAAAATTATAAAGTAGCCAAATCTCCCAGGTATTTTTATTTATGTATGTACCTATATGCCCGTGTGCCAGACTATGTATGTACTCGTATTTCATCAAGATAAGCGTACAATTTTCAATTAATCTTTCCAATTGTCCATTGTGGTAAATTATGTACAAACACATCGTTACCTTAATATAGAAAAGCCCTAACTCATTATTTTTTTAAAACGAGAGTTGTTTTTTTGTTAAAAAATCGCCACAAATTAAAAAAAAATCGCCTAAACGAAAAAAATCCCCAAAATTAACAAAAAGTTCTAACACTAAAATAAATCACCAAATTCGAAAAAATCATCAAAATGAAAGAAATCACCAAAATAAAAATAAAAAAAAACAAAAAAACCGAAAAAATCGCCAAAACGAGAAAAAAAGTGTCAAAAATAAAAAAATGCTAATAAAAAAACTCCAAAAAGTGAAAGAATCGCCAAAAAAAACCAAAAAAAAAACGCCCAAACGAGAAAAAAAGTGCTCAGACTAAAAAAGCGCCAATAAACGCAAAAAACCCCAAAACTAAAACAAACGCTTAAAACCGAAAAAACCCAAAAACGAAAAAAGATCCCAAAACTATATTTTATGTAGACTAAAGTTCGTATTGAATTACATATCTCGTATCCGTACGGAACCCTTCGTGCGCGGGTCAAAGTTGCACTTCATTGAATTTATTTTTAGCTTCCTAACAGTTTTGCAAATTATCGTCGTTTTCGCTTTATAAAAATACATATAGTTGTTTTTGTAATTAACATTAATAGCCTGTTTGTAGAACGCGACAAGAGCGACTCACGACGAGCCGTTTCATGGACGACTACGTAATGAAAAGCGTTTGTATAACGCGACTCGACTTTGTCGTGCAGCTTACGTTAATTCTCCTATATATCCCACCCTGTAGCAAAACATTATGTTGCCAACATGTCCAAAAATTGTTTTCATTTATCTTTTTTCATAGAAAATTATAAATTCAACTTGAAAAAATGGTAACCCTATATTTGTGTTGAAAAAACACAATTGACAATTGAATGAGAAATTATTTGTATATTTTTTATATTATTTTGTTGTAAAAAAATCAATTGTTCTTCAAAATTTCTGCTGTTATTTGAAGAACAAAAATTAGGATATGTATGAAACTGTGTAAAATCCATGTGAGTGTATGTGTATTGTCAGTATTTATTCATTTTGGTGCACTTTTTTTTAACACGATTATAATTTTTCATTCGCCCATCTTGACATTTATAATAAGCCAAACCGTGTTACACAAACCCAAATAAATTGAGAGTTGTTACGTTTTTTAATTAAAATCGTCAACAGTCGCGCTCTAAAAACCAAAAAAAGAAAAATGCTAACATGTTAGCGATTATTATCGACGAGTCGTGTTCTACAAACAGGCTGTAAAACTTTTTAAGTTTCTTTTTTATGTTGCAATTAAAAATTTTTCTGAGCACAACACTGTTTTTGATTTGTAACCATCAAAAATAGAAATAAGTTTAATTTGGCTACAACGACAAATGTGTCACGGACAGCAACCTTGAGCCAGTTGCCTTGTTGCTGTCAAAATTACCATCTTCATTAAATAGTATGATTGCACCACTACTCTAAAAGATATTTAAGTAATAATAATAATATTTAGCAGAAATGTTGTCAACATTCACGATTAATTTTTATCCTGATACATGCAAATAAAAGTCATAAAGTGCTAATTCTATTTTAAAACAATCTGTTAAATTATAAGAAAACCCATAAAACGTGAATGTTGTATTAGTATAAAATACAAAAGACCAATATATAAAATGAACTGCCTAAACTCAACAGCTTGCCATCTCAATATTTCATCTAGCGATCTAGGTGTCCTGGCAAATGTTTAGGAATTTAGGGGCAAAGTGATGTCAGAAAAGACGACATGTTTTGCTTAGAAAGTGGAGAAATGAAGCAAGTAGAATAATATTTTTTTCATGACACCTCAATCTATGAAGTGCATGGTATCAAGTGAAAACTGCGTAATAATTTTTTTTACATTAATATTTTCCAAATTAATTTTTTCATTTATAAACTTTGGTTTGTGGAAATTTTGGTCGACTCTATTTTTAAAATCGTTATCGGTATGCGGTATTCCTAAGGAAGTGGAAAAAGTTGTTACCCTGCTAATACTAGTTCATTTTTGTGTGCACTTACTACAACCATTTATAGAATTGTGAACTTTAATGACACAAAAAAGAACGAGCTGGTGCATCGCATAAAAAAGCTCGCATTTCTACTTTTATTGTTGAATTCTGAATCCTAAAACCACTTTCATTTAACTTTAGCATTCCGCTACAAAATTTTGCAAAAATAAATTAATATCAAGCGGTTTTTGCTTTCCCACAAAGGTGCCAATAAGAAAAACTTTTATCATGGGCATATTTACAATGTGCCCAAGAATAGGTCACAACCCTATTGCCGAGCTTTTAAAATGGGACAAGCCATCAATCTAAATATATCTAAAAGCACTTTTTCTATTTTATGTTCTTTTATGATTTTTATAAGATGGCCAAATGAAAATACGATCGGAATAAATTTTTATCACTTCGAACCTTTGCCTTGTCTCAAGAAAAGTTTGCACACAAAGGAATATCTGGATGAATATTATTTAATATATGAAGCAAGTCAGAATTGGATTGAAAGGATTGTTGATATTGCATAACCCATTCCTTAAGATAGTTTTTTAAACTAGTACGCGGAAGAAAAACTTCTTCTTCAGAAACCTTTAAGTTCTATGTGGAGGTATTAGCCTCTTCGTTAATGTTAATACAAAGGCTTGTAATATTTTTATTTTTTCCACTTTTTAGGGTTCCGTACACCAAAGGTGAAAAAAGGAACCCTATTGTTTTCGCTACGCTGTCCGTCTGTCCATCTCACGGTATTTTCTCAGGAACCGTAAGAGCTACGGACCTGAAATTTGGACAGAGTATGTAGAACCTTGGCCACTACAACAACAAATACATGATAATTAGAAATTAAAGGGTGCTCCAAAACGAGCGACGAAAAATGTTAAAATCTCACGTAATATACATACAATTGTATGTACATATGTATATTGACACTTGAAATTTGTAAAATTAGTGTATTTTTATATAGACAACAACAATAAACATGAAAATATTAAACAATTTAAATTAAAGGGTGGTCCATCAGTTAATGCAATTTTGACTATGTAAATTTGACAAATTGCTATATCTTGGAGACCATAAGAGGTAAACTCTTGAAATTTTCAGAAACGGTAAAACTGAAAAATCCGAATATTATAAAATCGCCAAACCGAAAAAAATCGCCAGAACCTGAAAAAATCGCCAAAAATTTAAAAAAAATCGCCAAATCGAAAAAAAATCGACAAAATTAAAAAAAAATTCTAGCACTAAAATAAATCGCCAAATTCGAAAAAATCGTTTAAATTAAAAAAAAAATCGCAAATATGAAAAAACGCCAAAAACCGAAATAAATCGCCAAAACGCGAAAAATGCGCCAAAACCAAAATAATCGTTTATGTGAAAAAAAATTGCCAAAATTAAAAAAAATCGCCAAAATTTAAAATAAACGCCAAAAACCGAAAAAAAACTAAAAAAACATCTATATGAAAAAAACGCCAAAATTAAAACAAATCGCCAAAATAAAAAAATCGCCAAAATAAAAAAAACGCCAAAATAATAAAAATCACCAAAATTAAAAAAACTTCAAAAACCAAAAAAAAAATCGCCAAAAAGGTGAAAAAAGTGCCAAAATTCAGAAAGCACCAATAAATTCAAAAAACCCCCAAACTAAAAATAGTCGCTTAAAACTGAAAAAACCCAAAAACGAAAAAAATGCCAAAACTGTAGTTTATATTGTTCGTATTGAATTACATATCTCGTGCCCATACGGAACCCTTCGTGCGCGGGTCAAAGTCGCACTTCACTGAATTTATTTTAATTTGTCTAAATACGTTTTTTAAAATGATTTTTAAATAGTTAAATATGTAGCAAGGCACATTCACCAGGTAGTAGCGGAAATTCAGCTGAGCTGTTTTTTTATATTAAAGTTCATCCGAAACTTCAAAAATTGTTTACGAAAGAGAAATTAAAAAAAAATTTAAAAAATTTTCAACATGAAAAATATTTTATTCAAAAAATTCTTTGAAAACTAATTTAAAAATACGAAAAAACTATTTAAAAATTGTGAAAATTGCTAAACGTTGCAAATTTTGTTTTTTCAACTTTTTGGGAATAATATTTATTATTATTGTGTTACAACAAATTATATTTTTAATATTTTGGATGAACTAAAAGCTATGTTGTTTTTTTCATTGTTGTATTTTTTCATTGTTTTTTGTAATACTGATGTTACCTGGAAATAAATGTGCCTTGATATGTAGATATGTATTTACCTTTGATAATTCAATTCCCTTTTTTACTTTATATTTTCTATTAATTTAAATTTTATGTTTTAATTAACACTTTCCTTTTTCTTTTCATATTTTTTATCACTCAATTTCGAGCACGTGTCATAGTCAATTCTATATCAATGCTACGAGTATCAATTCATATTTAGATGTAAATTTTTATTAACTTTTGTTTGGAAAATGACTTTTAAATATGAATTGATATTTAAATAAGTTGAGTAATTTCCTTTTGTTCATGTACAGGTACTTGCATTAGCTAAACTTCTCTTCAGTTGTGTTTTGTATGTAAGTATGCATATGGATTTGGGTGTACAATATATTTGACAACCTAGATGAGAAAAATCTTCTAATGCATGTATGTGCATGGCATGGTATGAGTATATAATATTGTATGTGTGTACATTAGCAAACTTTCTGGATTTCAAACTTGCATTGTTGTGACGATATTAAATCACTTTTTTCTATAATTTTCTTCATATACAATCCCTGTTTCTAAGCACGCTCATAATTTAAAGCGAATTATGATGCGCTTTATTGTTTTATTGCTTCAAAAAACATGAATATTTTTTTACTGGGATGACCCTTCCCAGTAAAAGATGCCTTCTAAAATGGCATTTATTGAATAATTTAATTGGGAACGTCTATACAGCCTTTATATGCCCCCAAAGCTCTACAGTTTCAAACATCCTCAACACTAATAATATCAATATCATTACCAATAAGGTATACAAATACATAGTAGAAGCAACTGTATTAGCATTCCAAAATTCGTAAGAGAATTTCAAATTGTTTTCAATGCCACTTTTTTGCTACATACCAAAGTAAAGGAGCCGTGACTGGAGTAAAAGCTGTTGTAAAGCGAAAAGTTTGGCAACTGCTACGATCGCTATGGCTTATTTAAAAAAAAAGCAAAAATTAATAAAAATGGTATATTCTTTATTTATTTATTTATATGCATTAAAAGCTCTGCACAAGCAATATCTGTAAACAGTAAACCAATGTCAGAAATATTTCCTGGTCTGTAATTAAATCCTTATTTTGCTGCTCATTCTAATGATCTCAACATTAAAGGTGCACATATAGCAGGTTCTTTTAAATATAAAATACAATTTTGGCCAACAATTTAAAATCAAAGAATATTGTTGCACATCATTAACGTTTTTTTTTGTTAATAAAAAGCTTTTAACTTTAATTCTATTAGTTTGATCTTGGCGCCATATATCCTATTTTTTTGGGTGAATGTATTTGTATTTTAGCAATGTTGTGTTAACACAACCTTCTATATCTTTGTCTAATAAATTTAAGGTTGACAGCATTGAGTTGCATGTATTTAACTTAAATTTATTAGTTAATTTCAAAATTTTCATACGTTGGTACACACTTGTATATACTTAACGACAATTTCTCCTTTAATTAACTCGGCGACTAAAATAATTTTGTAAAATAAAAACTGCAAAATAATAAAATTTTTATTTTAAAAAGGTTTTTTTTGCTAAAACTATTCTGTGAAACAACTACTAAGAAGTTGTGAAAATTTTTTAAATACATTGCACACAAGTTGCAAAAAAGTAATAAAAAAGACACGTATTTATTAAGTTCAACAGTTACATACATAACTAATAGAAAATTTTGTAGGATCCAAAATTATTGGAAACTGTTTAACCCTGCGTTTGGATGTAAAAGTACTTGCATGTAAGTTCTGTGTATGTATTATCAACGAAAATTTCACAAAAATGTCCGACGAAAATCGGTACATTGTACCGATCGTGTGATCTAGGCTTAATACTATGTATGCTCTTATTATCGTCAACAATCACTTGAATTTTTTACAGTGTTTGACATTTCTTATAACCTGACAAGAAAACGTAACATTGCATCGACAATTGTTATGGTAATTTATACCAACAAAGTTCACGAGGTTTTTGTGCTGTAATACATATTTGTTGTAGGACCAGGGCTAACTTTTTGATGTGCCATGGTCAACATACGGAGAAACTACAAGTAATTTTTTATGTGGGTTTGGTTATTGCTTTAGTGGATTCGTGTAAGGAAATATGTCACATGTGTGATAATTTAAAAAAAAAAAACAACGAACCCGCTTCTTGCAATTTGTATGGTAAGACATGCAAAACGTGTGGAAACACAACACAGGTTTCTGACAAAAAATTAACAAATGAACGAGTTGGACCCAGCTCTATCACCTACTTGTTTTAGCCAAAAAAATTTCCATGCAACTCTTTTTTAGATTTTGACATATTTTAAATAGTATAAAAATTGTCATACTACTTTAAATTAAAATGACTAAGTTCTTAGGAAAAGTTTTAACATAGATACTTTAAAAAAAATCTACTGAAAGCACTGAGGGATATAATTTTTGAAAGAAAAAAATAATAGGACGTCAGTAAAAAGTTTTTTATGAAAAATTAGTTTTTTTGATTCGACCTTTTTTTTTTTTTTTTTTTTTTTATTTATTGTATCTTCATATATGAACTAACAATAAGTATTCAAATCTTAAATCTAACATATAATTAATAGGCCCGACCAATGCCAGACCTAACTAAGTGATAGTTGTAAATAATACATAAGTAGTGATAAGCAAAAAAAAAATAAAAAATTTCAAGCAACTTCATTCGGAGTGTTTAGTATTAGAGCCCTTGTATCTCTCTTTTTTAAGCGGATGTGTCCAGTAAAGTTCAAAATATTACGAGCAAGCGGATTAGGATGTGACTCGAGTTTCGTTAGATATTTGCCTGCGTATTTTGCAATTTCTTCAATCACTAGTGGCATATTTAAATCACGATGTATATTTGAATTCTTAATGTACCATGGAGCAGATGTTATTAACCTTAAAATTTTGTTTTGTCTTCGTTGAATTCTCTCTACATTGGAGGCAGAAGCAGTGCCCCATAACTGGATACCGTAACACCATATTGGCTTTAAAAGCGACTTGTATATTAAAAGTTTGCAGTCTAGGCTGAGTGTTGAATTTCTGCCAATCAGCCAATGTACCTGAGTTAATTTTAGTTTTATTTGAGTTAACTTATAGTCAATGTGATGTTTCCATGTAAGCCGTCGATCGACGTGTATACCAAGATATTTCACATGTGAATGTTGAGGAACAACTTGATTATTAATCCGAATGGGGGAACAAGTATCTCTTCGTAAAGTAAATGTTATATGGACACACTTTTGTTCATTTACCTTAATTCTCCATAAGTTTAACCATAGTTCCATCTGGCTAATGTGTTCCTGGAGTTTTCGGGATGCCTCATCAGGGTTTTCGTGCATACTAAGGCAGGCGGTATCGTCGGCAAATGTAGAAGTGTGGATACTACTGCTCACAGGCATATCACAAGTATAAATCAAATATAAAAATGGCCCCACTATACTCCCCTGTGGCACACCGGATGAGATAGTTTGAGGCATACTCATAAAGTGTCCTTCCACCACTGTAAATTTTCGTGCGAGAATGTAACTTTCCAAAAGATTTAGAATGTTTATTGGTAAGTA
Source organism: Tachina fera (assembly GCA_905220375.1). Taxonomy (NCBI): domain Eukaryota; kingdom Metazoa; phylum Arthropoda; class Insecta; order Diptera; family Tachinidae; genus Tachina; species Tachina fera. The sequence continues at coordinate 31,548,983 of LR999966.1, read as the reverse complement.
TGTCTTCAATTTCAAAATCAGGCCTTCATGCCACACTTTATCAAATGCCTGAGAAACGTCAATAAACAGGGCAGAACAATATTTCTTTTCCTCAAATGTTTTTCTGATAAATTGAACCAATCTATGCGTTTGCTCAATGGTGCTATGCTGGCTTCTAAAACCAAATTGATGGTCCGGGATGCACCCATTATCAGTTAAAATTGAAGACAATTTTGCCATGAGGAGCTTTTCAAAAAGCTTTGACATTGTTGACAGTAAACTTATTGGCCTATATGACTCAGCCTTGGTAAGATCTTTACCTGGCTTTGGAATCATTTTAACCTTGGCAAGCCTCCAGCAGTCTGGATAATACTCCAGTCGTAAAATGGCATTAAAAATGAATAACAGGATTCTAATTGCAGTACGAGGTAACTTAATCAGCATCTGGTTACTAATTCCATCCATACCGGGAGCTTTTTTCGGGTTGAGCTCGGCAATTAGTTTTTGTACATCACACATCGTAAATTTTAAGGGTCGAAATATATGTACCTATTTTTAGAAAAGATATTTTGACATTTATACGCAATAAATGCGATTTGATTATAAATGCATGTGCATAAGTATGCATACATGTACTCGTATATGAATTTTCTTTCACCTTGTTTCTGTTAAATTTTTTGTTTCCATTATTTTATTGTTTATATTGAATTGTTTTTTATTTTTCTTTAATCTTTTGCTTATATTATTTTTATTGAAGTTTTTGATAAATAAATATTGAATTTTTAATAAAAAATTTATGTAACATGTTTGTAAATATGTATGTTAGTATGTGTATTTATTTAGAATTTGAAATTTTTTTTGGAAAAAATAATTTTTCTGCTGTTCTGTTCTGCTCAACTAAGTGTTTGTCAGAATATTTACAATTATTTTTGGCGTTATTTGTTCATTAATAATTATCACATGTAATTTGGTTTAAAAAGCAATACGAAATTTAGCCTGATTAAATTATAAATACGCATATAAACAAATGAAGTTCGAACAATAATAATTAAAATTAACTAAAATTAATAGCCATGGGCCTGTTGCAAAAATAAAATAAATATACTTAATAGTAACAAACAACAAAAGTTTGACTTAAGTAGAACAAAAATTTGCATGATTGGTGAAGAACAAACAACAATGGCAGGACTGTTGTAAAATTAAAGATGGTAAAATGTAGCTTTAAGGCCAATTTCCAGCCTCTGCACACAGTGCTTATATTTGCATTAAAGCATTCCACCTGTTTTTATCCCTTCATAGCTTTGTTACCATCAATTATAATAAACCATAATTACAACTAATTCATATTACTTCATTTGCCAAATTTCAAAGTTTTATAATCAATCCGTATTTGGGTGCTTTGCAAACGGAAAAACGGAATGAAACCACTATTAATTTCATGGACGGAATTAACATTTTCTGCATGTTAAAGTAAAAAAAAATATTTAAAAAAAATTTGTTTCAATTAAGAATACTATTTTTCATTTATTTATTCAAAGCTGAATTACAATAAATTACTTTTTATTTATTTATTATGTAAATTTTTCAAGTCATTACAAAAATAAAATCAACAGAACCAAATGTACGGAATTGGTTTCTTTAGTATTGCCATATCATTTTTGTATGTACTTTATCAAAATCCTCATGTTGGCAGCACATACAAAAATACAAGGCGAAATTAAAACGCTTAAAAATATGTCACATTATGCTTTACTACAAAATTATATTGCCACACTTACAAGATAAAAACGATTTTACCATTTCCTTAGGATTGATGAAAACGATCGGAATCAGAAGCACCAAAATTAACATTGAACGGAATGGTTAATACGGAATCAATCAGAACCCAGTTAAAGTCGGTTAACCTTAACAAATACTTTGTTTTTGACTATAGTAGAAAAATATTAAGAAAGAGGTTTTTAATTTTAAGTTGTTTCTAAAACGAACCGACTTTATTCTGTGACTATGGTTATGGCCCATTGTTTTTGAGGCTTGAATTTAATTGTAATACAAGGTTGAATTACAGTGTAATTCAAGACTTGTATTGAACTGGAATACAATTGAAATGTTCGAATTGAATTCAAGTACCCATTTCTCTGGAGAATGCTATTGAAATAAAGTGTAAATAAAGCATAATTCAACCCTTGACAATTGAATATGGGACTTGAATAACAATTGGTTTACACTTGATTTCAAGCAAAATTGCTTATTGGGATGTCACTTTTTGCACACTCTACTATTTATCTTTTGGTCAAAATGCTATTTCTCTTTTTCCAAAAAAGTAAAAAGAAAACATTCTAAATTTGAATAACACAACATGCTTAATTAAAACAAGGTAAATTTTTTTAACAGAAAAAATAAAACAGACATTTATTTAACAATAACCGAAGGTAAAGTGTTGAAATTTTACATATATATACATACATACTTATTTGCATGTATTACACGCACATTTTAAATATTCACATACTGTCACTAGTTTCCCCTTCCGTTTGAACAAAAAAAAAGTATTTAAACAAGAAAAATTAAAACTTTTGACAGCTGTGTTATGATATTGGCTGAAATAATAATAATAGTGCACTAGATTTAAAATTTATTTTTCATTTTAAATAGAGTTAGGAAAAATCTCCTTTTAAACATCGCAAGTGAAAAAATAACGCCGCCAGCCAACCAACCACCGCGCTAGAATATGTATGTATGTATGTATGAATGTATCTGCAATACTCCAACTGCCAAGTTTCAATTAAACAAACAACGAAAAAATATGTTTTAATTTCCTAACAATCTGTTGCCACACAGGAATTTATACCTCTCTTTTATATTCGCATTAATATGTAATATAAAAAAAACTTTTGTTGATTGTTGTTAACGTTGCTGCAGCGAATATCCTGTGGTTATGCTGTAAGCTTAATATCAGTGGCGCTGAAACTTTTTTCCACATTGCTTTTAAGCGTGGGCAAAAATATCGATATTAAAAAAACATAATCGATATATGTACGTATATCACCGATATTTTATACCATACTTATTTACGATTATTGTATTCGATATTTATTAACAATCTCTACATGAAAACTTATTTATATATGTACAAAAATACTAGTACAACCAACTGGTAAGTTAAGTTATTTTTAGTGCTATATGAAGTTAGCGATTTTACGCCAACTTTTGAAAATCGAGTATTTATTTATTTATGTGTGTGTGTGTGTTAGCATCTCATAACTTAAAACGGTTTAACCCTACGATTCATAACCGGGTACCCGTGTACCCTTTTTTGACTTTAAAGTGCTGCTGTGCCTATAATTTTTGAGATATGGACATAAAACTCCGAATCATGAGAGATTTTGGCTAAACTAACATTTAAATACGAAAAAATTCAAAATATTTTCAATATTTTCTTTAAAAAATGATTTTAAATGTTTTACCGCCATAAACACACAACCGGGTCCCCGGGTACTCTAATGCAATTCCTACGTAAATGCCTCACATGTAAATGAAAAAACGTTTTTTTTTTGTGTTGTTTTTATTGGAAATAAATGTATTTTTTATTTATTTTAATCATATTTTATATATATTATATTATAATTCATCCGAATCACTATGGTTGTTATTTTGGCAATTGTAGCATTTAGTAATTGTTATGGCGTGCTCATCGCATATCGGCGAGCTACATATGCTGCAATTTTTTCTAGTTTTTCTTCTGCGCTTATTTGGAAGAAGGTTGCACATGTAGCACACGCCCGTATGTACTTTTCTGCCCCTTTGTCGTGCTGACGGAGATGTTGATGGACCTGCAGCACAAAGCACACTCTCCAACGGCCTTCCGATGATGCTTTCAATTGCATTTTTTGTTGAAAATTGGCGCACGCTTTGCACATTTGAAATTATATTTTCTATAACAGGAATGCACAGGTTTTCTGCCAGTTGACGCAGGAAATTCTTCCTGCGCGTCGTGGTGTATCGTGCACTTGGATTATTTCCATAATATATGATGTGTGATGCAAATGCGCTCACATCAATGATGTGAACAATGCCATCGGCCATCTTCTTGTTTGCCGCTGGGTCGTGTATTCTTGGAGCGTTTGGTCCATTACGTCCACCCCACCTTTTGTTTGGTTATAAAAATTTATAATTTCTGGTTTCCCATTCTCGTCAATTTGTGCATCATCATGAATACTAGAAAGAAGGATGACCGAGTTGGACTTCCGCTGCTTATATGAGAGCAGTGTTACGTTGTCGTAGAAGCCAAATAAACTTGAACCAACGTCTTTTTTTTGTCTTCTTTCATCTCCGCAGGGATGTAAGCTTTGTTGCGGTGGAGTGTACCCACAATGCTGAGCTTTTCTACTTTTAGTTGCCTAGCCAACGGCAGCGTCGTAAAAAAATTATCCATTGTTATATTTCGTCCGCTACCGTAGTATGGCCCAACTAAATCTCTCACCACTCTTTCGCCAACACCAACTTCACGACCAGTTTCTTGTTTGCCAATATATATTTGGCCGTGAAGTGGATATGAGTTTTTGGCATCGCAAATCCACCATACTTTTATGCCATATTTTGCTGGCTTCGAGGGTATATATTGGGTGAATTTGGTTCTACCACGGTATGGATATAATTGTTCATCAATGGTCAAATATTTGGATGGCACATAATATCTGGCAAGATATGCATTGAGCATTATCCAAATATCGCGAATTGGCGCCGCTTGTCTTGACGCTGCCGCTCTACACCTGTTCTGGGGTCGTCAAACCGCATAAAACGCAGCAAATCGAAAAACCTGTTTATTCCCATGGTGGCGCGGAATATTGGCTGAGCCTGTGACGTCCACAAATCTCTTGCGTTTTCGTCATTAGAATGATTTGTGCCAGCCATCAAAATCATTCCAATGAACGCATAAATTTTGTTGATTGTCGTGTCTTTCCACTTCAACTGACGTCTATTGGAATTCGCTTCATTGTACGCATTATATGTGGCATGCGCTTTTCTATTTGTATGGCGCACTATTATATCCATCATTTCCACTGTGAGGTATGATTTGAAACACTGCAAAGGCGTCATATTTTCAGTAATCCACGCTGGACCACAGCGGTCTCTGTATATATTGTGGCTTCTCACTTGTTGGCAACTACGTGGTGTTCGCTGCCATTGTGTGCCGTCACGTGCAGTCATGTAGTCTGCTGGGTTTGTTGTTGGTGCATCTTCTTGCATATCATCATCTTCACTTTCATCATCAAAGCAAATTTCCTCTGGTGCGTCAATAGCAGCTGCAATTTCGTTTGCGTTGTCAACATTCAAATCTTCATTCTCCGATTCCGAAACTTTGCCAATATAGGACACATTTCCTTCATTTTGGTCTTCCATAGGGTCCACTTCAAGGTCCTCATCTTGAGTCGCTTCCTCAAATAAACGTTGAATATATGTGCTTCTTGCTTCATCACTCAAATTCCAGTATTCCCTTGTAGACAAATATCGGTCGTTGCGGCTCATTTTTCACCAACTTCACTGTGTTGGTGAAATGAAATGAAATATTTAAATTTTACGACACAAATGAACATCTGCTATCTAATTCAAAAGCAATTAAGCAAGTAGGTACCGAAAATAAGCAAATAAACAACCCTTACATAAAACCAGTTTCTGCCTACTTGTGTCGCTTTAGGTACTTATATACGAACAGAAACCAGTTTTTTTCCAAATATCAAATTTGTACAGTTGAGAACGCAAAATATAATCAACAACAAAAATATTTACAGGAAAATATTATTTTATTTCAATAAACGCAAAACAACCTACTTCGGGTACCCGGGTACCTGGTTATGAAATTAAAGGAGTTTTGCTGGTTATGAATCGTACGGTTAACAGATCGGAAGCAAATTTGCCACATTCGAAGGATATTGACTTATATTGACAGTGTTGCTAGCTTAGCAATTTTCATCCCATTTAACCAGAAGAAAAGTCAATTTAGCTATTAACCTTTTTTGAGGCATTTTTTTATTTTTAGTAATATTTCCATGCCTAAAATTTTCATAACAAATTGTATCTCGCAAAAAAGGAACTACCAAAAAAAAAATTCAGCAGAGTGATATGTTGTTGTTTTCGCATTATTATCAATAACAGAACAAAAATTGCCTTTATGAAAGTGAGTAATCATTTGATATGTATTTTTAAATACAAAATTTTTATTTAACATCCTAATATGAAAGAGATAGTTAAATTGGTAACAATAAGATTTGCTACTCCTTTCTTATGTTCGTGGTAATGTCATTGAAAGTTATCGGGTCTAGTTGGTGGCTTATGATATTAATAAAATCCAAGTGAAAATAAAATATATATTAAAGTTGAAATAAAAGTTTAAAAAATTGAAAATGGACCAAATAGGTTTGGATTGAAAATATCACGCAGATGTTGTTACAACTATAAGATTTCTGAGAGTTTCTTAAAATTTATTGACACAAACACGACAGCTTTGAAAGAAACAAAAATTATGTTAATAATGATGATCTGATTTTTTAATTAAAAAATTAGCTACATACTAGTGATGTAACGAATGTCAATTTTTGATATTCGCGAATACGAATACGAATATAATATGCAATATGAAATATTAAGAAATTGTTATGAAAAAGGACTTCACACTCTTCTTGGCGCACTTTAAAGTTAATAGAAAGTACCAACAATTTTAATGATTGTCATTAAATAATATTTGAAATTGTTACAAAGCACACATTTCTATAAAGTAATTAATGTATTTGTACATTTACCTAATATTTTTAGCCATTTATTTAAATTTCATTTAGGATTTATGCATTTATTTATTTAATTCTTTTGGAAAAATATTCGTATTCGTATTCGCCTCAATTTGGCGAATACGAATATATTTGTATTCGCATCCACCTGAATTTGGCGAATACGAATACATTCGTATACGCCTGAAAATTGGCGAATATTCGACAATTCGAATACGAATATTCGTGTATCACTACTACATACACATCCACGCAGAAAAAGACAATCGCGTTAAAAGGATCTTTTGCATATTTCCGCTTTCTAGCAGTTTTGTATATTTTTAAACAATATTAGACTTTGTTATCATCAAGCTGTTAGTAAGGTTTTGTGAATTTTCATCATTTTCGCGATTTTTACCGACTTTATTTTTGCAATTTTTATAGTTTTAGCAACTTTTAATCAATATTATGGCTTGTTTAAAATCTTGCAACTTCCCGCGATTTTTTTCAAAGTTCGCGATAAAAGCGACTTTTTCATGTTTCCAGTTTCCTAACAGTTTTACCGATTTTTAAACAATAGCGGTATTCACACCGAACTTGTTAATTTGTTACTGTGTAGTTTGTTAATTTGTTAAAGTTACCAACTGTAAACCACCCCCATTTTATAACTTTGTTAGTCTGGTAACTTTCGTAGTAAAACAGCTGAGTTATTGTTCTGACACAATTCATTATTCTGAAAATAAAATATGCCACGAGAAAGTATAAAAAAAAACAATTGTAAACCATTTAATTACTAATGCTTTGACACAATTAACGTTTGCTGGCGGTAAGTAGACAAGATTTATCGAAGTTTAATAGTTTAATTACAAATAATTTATTGATGCAGAAATTTTCCACGATGATGAAGATAAAACCGAAAATGTACTGGATGAGCTGTATGAAGATTTACATGCTGTCATGAAGTGTCGCAGAGGAGTTGTGTATGAAGTTCCAAAATCAATTCATTGGCGCGAAGATGTTTTGTCTTCAATGGATGAAAATCGTTTCTGCCAGATGTTACGCGTGAATCGCGAGCAATTTGCTCATCTACTGTCACTCATATGTAACGACAAGGTTTTTACCAAATGTACCGGCAAGCAGTTTCCAATAGACTTACAACTCGCTATAGTTTTGTTTAGATTGGGATCTTCTGGAGAAAGCGCATCAATCGCTAAAATTGCTACATTTTTGGAATCGGTGACGGCGGCACACTTCTTAAAATTACAAAAAGAATTTTTAGCGCTTTTTTGAAATTAATACAGCAATATATATTCTGGCCAGATTATACAGAACGTTCGGAAATAGTACGCAAAACATTCAGTGAACTACCGTTTTGTATTGGTTATGTGGACGGGACTGAAATCAAACTTGCAGAAGCTCCAGTAAAAAACCACGTTGAATATTTTTCCAGGTGCCATATATATGCACTGAAAGCACAAATTGTTTGTGATTACGAACTTAAGATTCGACATGTAGTTACAGGATATAGTGGTTCAACCCACAATTCAAAAATGTTAAAGAATTGTTCAATTTATAAGGAGCCAAGCCAATTTTTTTCTGGACAGGAATGGATTGCAGGAGATTCTGCTTATCCGTTAAGTAATACTATAATTACTTCATATAGAAGCAATGCTCAATACCTTGATGCAATAAAGAGGAAGCAATTTAACCTGCAGCATAGTAAATTCCGAGTAAGAGTTGAACATTGTTTTGGTATATTAAAAGGCAAGTTTAGTAGTCTTAAAGAATTACGAATGCGAATTCATAACGAGGAAAGCCACACAATTTGCAACGATTGGGTTTTAGTGTGTTGCATTTTCCACAATATTGTCGTTGATAGTACTGACATAGAGCAATTTGAAGAGGTGCCACAGAACCAAAGTGCAGTTGAAGAGCAATTGGAAGAGTCAAGTAGAACTAGCTTTGAAACGAAAAGACAAATGTTATACCATCTTATGTTTCCAAGCACAGTTTGAAAATCAAACTAAATCATTTATTCATAAAATAAAGCAATAATTTCATCACAAATATGTTGCGTACTTATTTTAAGAGATCAGGTAAACATTTTAGTTTCGGTTTATAAAAAAATTAATAAATTCATCTCAAATACGTTGCTTACTTATTTAAATAATTAAGGTAATAATTTTGGTTTGTCATTCTTTGTTGTATTTCAATTTCAGTTCCATTTTTGCAAGTCTCTCGTTTTGCTCCAGTTCCAATTTTCTAATTTCAAACTCTTGTTCCATTCTACTTTTTTCCAAATCAACTTTTTGTTGCTCAATGCAAAGCCGTTTTTCATAAAATTCATCTCTTTTTTTTTGTATTTCTGCCAGTTGGCTTAAACTGCTTTTCGGCATGCGCGTTTTAAATTTTTGGCCTAGTGACCGATTAATAATTGGAGTTGATGTAGATGCTGGTGTCTGTAGCAGGGGTTCACTTGACACCGATTCAGCCTGTTCCTCTGAAGGGGAAAATGTTTTTGTAAACGAGGAATCTTGAAGTATCACATCTCCACCTTCCTCTATTGGATCTGCCACATTGATATCTATATGGAATGTTGAAGATTCCGTGACTATATTTGAGTTAGTTTTATTGTGAAAAAGTACCGCCAGGCGATCAATGTCCACATTTTCCAACAAAAAATCCAACAGCAGTTTATGCTCCAGTTCACTCCACTTTTTTTGCATTTTTGTTCGAATGCGCTTTTTCTTTTGGTTATCCACTATAAGAATAGTTTATGATTTATTAAAATAAAATAAAACAAGTAAGAGTGCTATATTCGGCTGTGCCGAATCTTATATACCCTTTACCAAAGTGCGTTTATGTAGTATAGAGATACAAACATAAGCACAGAGATTTGTAGGTACATATTCATTGCGTGAAAAAATTCATACTTTTTTTCTAGTGCAATTTTTAGGTTTTTGGCATATGTTTAATTTGGTGCTTTTTAAATTTTGGCGATTTTTTTTTCATATAGGCAATTTTTTTTTTGTTTTTGGCGATTTTTTTCGGTTTTTGGCGTTTTTTTAATTTTGGCGATTTATTTTCCTGCTGGCGATTTTTTTGATTTTGACGATTTTTTTCATTTAGGCGATTTTTTTATTTTTAATATATTTAATTTTTTTAGTTTTGACAGTTTTTTTCTCGTTTTGGCGATTTTTTTCGGTTTTTGGCGATTTTATAATTTTTAGATTTTTTAGTTTTACCGTTTTTGAAAATTTCAAGAGTTTAACTCTTACAGTTTCCAAGATATAGCAATTTGTCAAAATTACATAGTCAAAATTTCATTAACTGATGGACCACCCTTTAATTTAAATTTTTTTTAATTTTAGTGTTATTTGTTGTAGCCTATATAAAAATACACTAATTTTACAAATTTCGTGTCAATATACATATGTACACACATACATACAATTGTATCTATATTACATGGGATTTTAAAAGTTTTCGTTACTCATTTTGGAACACCCTTTAATTTTTAGCTTTTATATATTTGTTGTTGTAGCGACCAAAGTTCTACATACACTGTCCAAATTTCAGACCCGTAGCTTTTACCGTTCCTGAGAAAATAGCCTTCTTCCTAAAACATGAAATATGTTTAATTATTAGGAAAAAAGTTAAAGTTTTCCAACCCTGGAAACGTTTTTTAATTTGTTAAGTTTTTAAACCTTTTTTTTAATTATAAATACCAATTTTATTCATACCGAAGTATAAAATAAGTTAATTTAATAAAAAAGTAATAAAAACTTGTTTTCCGTAGTTATTTTCTATGGGTAAATTGAGTTTGAGTTTTCCAGCTCTGAAACCGTCTGCTCGATTTTGCTGAATTTTCAATTTCGGAAAATTTCTGACCCTTTACCAAAAAATGGTAAAAGGGTATATATAGGTTTGTCATTCCGTTTGTAATTTCTACAATATTAATAAGCGACACATAAAGTATATATATTCTGGATCCTTATGCATAGGGAAGACGAACAAGCGATGTCCGTCTGTCCGTCTGTCTGTACGTGAAATCGGTTTTCCCAAGCTCCCAGAAGAGCTAGAGACTTCGTTCTTGGACTGGTGTGTCAGAAATTTTCCGAAAAATTTTGCTATTGAAAATCAGCAAAATCAAGCCGACGGTTTCAGAGCTTGAAAACTCAAACTCAATTTACACAGAGAAAATAACTACCGAAAACAAGTTTTTATTACTTTTTTATTAAATTAACTTATTTTATACTTCGGTATGAATAAAATTTGTATTTATAGCCAAAAAAAAAATTTTAAAAACTTAACAAATTAAAAAACGTTTCCAGGGTTGGAAAACTAACTTATTTCCTAATAATTAAACATATTTCATGTTTTAGGAAGAAGGCTATTTTCTCAGGAACGGTAAAAGCTACGGGTCTGAAATTTGGACAGAGTATGTAGAACCTTGGTCGCTACAACAACAAATTTATAAAATTTAAATTTTAAAGGGTGGCCCAAAACGAGTGACGAAAACTTTTAAAAGCCCATGTAATATACCTACAATTATATGTACATATGTATATTGACACTTGAAATTTGTAAAATTAGTGTATTTTTATATAGGCTACACCAATTAACGCTAAAATTAGAAAAATTTTAATTTAAGGGTGGTCCATCAGTTAATGAAATTTTTACTATTTAATTTTGACAACTATATCTTGGACACTGTAACTCTTGAAATTTTCAAAAACGGTAAAACTAAAAAATCCAAAAATTATAAAATCGCCAAAAATTAAAAAAAATCGCCAAAACGAAAAAAAATCGCCAAAATGAAAAAAATCGCTAAAATTAAAAAAAACGCCAAGAACCGAAAAAAATCGCCAGAACGAGAAAAACGTGTCAAAACTAAAAAAAATTCTCACAATGAAAAAAAAATCGCTTAAATGAAAAAAAATCGCCAAAATCAAAAAAATCGCCAAAAGAAAATAAATCGCCAAAATTAAAAAAAACGTCAAACTCTGAAAAAAAATCGCCAAAACAAAAAAAAATTCGCTTATATGAGAAAAACGGCAAAATCAAAAAAATCGCCAAAACGAAAAAAAAATCGCCAATATTAAAAAACGCTAAAATTAAAAAAACCCCAAAAAACCGAAAAAAATCGCCAAAACGAGAAAAACATGTCAAAATTAAAAATAAACTTCTACAATGACAAAAAAACGCAAAAAACCGCAAAAATCGCCAAAACAAAAAAAAAACATGCTTATATGAACAAAAATCGCCAAAAATAAAAAAAAATCTCCTAAATAAAAAAAAATCACCAAAATCAAAAAAAATCGCCAAAACGAAAATAAATCGCCAAAATTAAAAAAAACGCCAAACTCTGAAAAATATCACCAAAACAAAAAAAAATCGCCAAAAATTAAAAAAAAAATCGCTTATATGAAAAAAATCGGCAAAATTAAAAAATCGCCAAACGAAAAAAAATCGCCAAAATTAAAAAAACCCTAAAAACCGAAAAAAATCGTCAAAACGAGAAAAAAGTGTCAAAACAAAAAAAATTCCCATAATGACAAAAATCTGCAAAAATCGCCAAAACAAAAAACGCTAAAATTAAAAAAAACCCCAAAAACCGAAAAAATCGCCAAAACAAAAAAATGCTTGTGAACAAAAATCGCCAAAAATTAAAAAAAATCGCCTAAATGAAAAGAAATCACCAAAATCAAAAAAATCGCCAAAACGAAAATAAATCGCCAAAATTAAAAAAACGCCAAAAACCGAAAAAATTGCCTGTATGAAAAAAAATCGCCAAAAATTTAAAAAATCGCTTAAATCAAAAAAAAAAAATAGTCAAAATAAAAATAATCCCGCAAAACGAAAAACAAAATCGTTAAAATTAAAAAAACGCAAAACACCGAAAAAATCACCAAAACGAGAAAAAAGTGTCAAAACTAAAAAAATTGCCAAAAAGAAATAAAAACGCCAAAAACCGAAAAAATAGCCAAAACAAAAAAATTGCATCTATGGAAAAAATCGCCAAAAAATAAAAAAATCGGCTAAATGAAAAAAAAATTTCAAAATCAAAAAATTGCCAGATGGAAAAAAAGTCGCCAAAATTAAAAAAACGCCAAAAACGGAAAAAAATCGCCAAAACGAAAAAAAAGTGTCAAAACTAAAAAAATTGCTACAAAAAAATAAAAAAATTAAAAATATATAAAAGTAAAAAAATCGCCTAAATGAAAAAAATCGTCAAAATCAAAAAAATCGCCAGAACGAAAAAATCGCCAAAATTAAAAAAACGCCAAAAACCGAAAAAAATCGCCAAAAACAAAAAAATTGCCTATATGAAAAAAAATCGCCAAAAAAGCACCAAATTAAACATAATGCCTAAAACCTAAAAATTGCACAAAAAGTATGAATTTTTTCACAAAATTAATATGTACCTATATATCTCTGTGCTTATTTTATACTACATAAACGCACTTTGGTAAAGGGTATATAAGATTCGGCACAGCCGAATATAGCACTCTTACTTGTTAATCAATATTATGGTTTATTTAAAATTTTGCAAATTCTCGCAATTTTTTGCAGTTTGCAATAAAAGCAGTTTTTGCGTGTTTTTTAGCTTCTCAACAATATTAAACTTTATTAAACTTTCTTATCATCCGCTATTAGTAATGATTTGCGAATTTTCATAATTTTCGCGAATTGTTTCCATTATTTACAGTGTTAGCGATCCTTAATCAATATTTTGGGTTTTTTTCAGATTTGGTAATTTAGTAATTAGCATTAAAATTGTGTACTTAATTTTTTATTTTGCAATAAAAAATTTTTCTAACTACTATTTTTTTTATATATTTTGCTATATTGTCAACACAGTTTTTGTTTTGTATCCCTCAAGAATATAAATTACAGCCAATCCTACGATGTCACACGTTAACGTTCTCTAAATTATATGAGTCACTCACTTTCGAATTATCGTTCGCCAGCCCAGGCAGAAAAAGACAATAAGCATGACGTTGCTACGATTGTCTGCGGGTACAACTAACATCAGTACAACATTCGTTTACCAACATTTTAAGGAACTCATAACATTAAAATGATAAAGCTGAATGACCGTCCTCCGACTCTTGTTTTCAATGTTGTCACAATACTCTAAATACAAATTTATAAGGTCGTCACAATGTAAATTTCCCAACTTAAGTAAAATGTTTGTATTTACTTTGTTGAAGCGGTATAGAATTATTGTAAACGGGGTATTTGGGGAACTAAAGTAAAATTTTTGTATTTACGGTGTTGTAGCGGTATATAATATTGTAAACGCGGTATTGGGAAACTTAAGTCGGATTTTTGTAAATACAGTGTTGTAGTGCTATATATCATTACTAAGGACTAGGGATGCCAATCGGGATCGATTTTTGGAAATCCCGGGATTCGTAAATTCCGATCCCGAAAGTCCCGGGATTTTCGGAATCTCGGGATTTCGGGATCTAAAATTTATTGGTGAAATAAATTATTTTTTTTAATAAATATCACTTCAATAACAAATTTTATGCATTTTATCATTACACAATTGTCTTTAAAGTTAATCATTTTCTAATACGAGTATGAAATAATAATCAAAAAAATTTTTCTCATTTATTTTTAAGTTGATTAATCACATTTGATGTTAGAGAATTTATACTGAAAACCATAACCAAATATTAAAATTTGTTTTTGTTTTCAATATACATACATTTTTTCTATAATCTTAACCAAAACGAACATGTATACAAAACTATTGACTTTTGAAAAACGAAACTAAAATAAAAAATTTTTCATCAATATATTCCGTAATATTCGGTAAATATTTCTTACGTTTACGTCCACCCGACAACAAAAAGTTCGCACTTGCTTTTTATTGTATTTATTTATTTTTATGTATTGTATGTATAGGAGCTGTCAATAGTACTCAATTGTTGCTGTCAATAGTACTAAATTTTTACTCAAAAAAATAAAAATAAAAATTGTTTTTTGATTTTTATTTTTTTTCGTTGGAATGTAGACATCTTTGGAGCAGATGAAATTTTGTCGAGTTCGGGCCTCGCCACGCTTTACTACAGTTATGTATCTGTCCATTCCGACTTGTACCTTGGGTTTTGAGCTACTTTTATCTGTAGTGATAACTTTATTAAGTGATGAACACGAGCCTGAAGGGGATGATATTACGGACTTATATGAAGAAGTACTAGGCAACTGTAATGTTAATGAATCACTTCTATTTGGCATTGGCCGAAGCGAAGTTGATCGCTGACGAAAAATTGGATTTGCCGTTAAAAAAATACTTTCATTAGATTTATTATTTCTATTATTTTCACTACGAGCTTCAGAACTGACAGTAAAATAGGCATTTCTGCCGTTAGAACTCACTTCATAATTTTTTGTATTTGAGGTACTCATATAGAGAATTCCTCAAGGGCATTTTTTGTGTTTTTTTGCTTACGGTTTTTTTTGTTTTTGTAATTTATGATTGTTTATTTGTTTTTGAGTTACTCGTATAGAGTATTCCTCAATGTCACTGTTTATGCTTTTTTGTTTGCGTTTTTTTTTGTTTTTGTTGTTTCCACTATTTTAAAATATTAGGAAAGCACATAAATCTTATTTATTAAAATTAGTATGTACCTATTACGAATAATATGCACTACGAATATTTTTTTGTATAATTTTTTGTTTGTTTAATAAGAATGTAAGAAAAATCCCGCTTATCGACTATTCAATATGAAGGTACAACGAGAACTGACTGCTTAAAACACCCGTTGAGCTTAAGCCACCTCTGCGCACATTTAACGGAGGATGGGCAAGAAGCGATACGCAAAAATGTAAAATATTTGCTGAGCATTTAAAATCCGTATTTACCCCAAATACATGTACTGGTGTTGCTGATTTGCCGAGTGTAGTTGCCCTACCCCCTCGAGCCTTAAAGTTTAAGATGCGTGATGTATATAAAGTAATTGCTGAACTCAAGCCAAAGAAAGCTCCAGGTATTGATGGAATTAGTAACAAGATGCTGATGAACTTGCCGCATATTGCAATAAGAATCTTGCTGTTTATTTCTAATGCCATATTACGACTGGAGTATTATCCACAACTCTGGAAGCTTGCAAAAATCAAAATGATTCCAAAGCCGGGCAAAGATCTTACTAAAGCTGAGTCATATAGGCCAATAAGTTTGCTGTCAACTATGTCAAAACTCTTCGAAAAGCTGCTCATGACAAAATTGTCCCCAATTTTAACTGATAGTGGGTGCATCCCAGACCATCAATTTGGTATTAGAAGTCAGCATAGCACCATTGAACAAACTCATAGATTGGTTCAATTTATAAGAAAAACATTTGAGGAACAGAAGTATTGTTCTGCCGTGTTTATTGACGTTTCTCAGGCATTTGATAAAGTGTGGCATGAAGGCCTAATTTTAAAATTAAAATCATATCTACCAATAAATTTAGTGAATTTATTAGAAAGTTACATTACTACCCGGAAGTTCACGGTTTTGGAAGGAGAATTCATGAGTGTGCCCGAATCTATATCATCCGGTGTGCCACAGGTTAGCATACTGGAGCCAGTTTTGTATTTGATTTATACTTGTGATATGCCTTTGAGCAGTAATATCCATACATCTACATTTGCCGATGATACAGCCTGCTTAAGTATGCACGAAAACCCTCACGAGGCTTCCCGATATCTACAAGAACATATTACACAATTGGAAATGTGGTTGAACTTTTGGAGAATTAAGGTAAATTAACAAAAGTGTGTCCACATAACGTTTACCCTAAGAAGAGATACTTGTTCCCCAATTCGAATCAATAATCAAAATATTCCTCAACATTCAAAAGTGAAATACCTTGGTATACACCTTGATCGAAGGCTTACATGGAAACATCATATTGACTTTAAGCTAACTCAGATGAAACTTAAGTTATCTCAAATACACTGGTTGATTGGCAGAAATTCAACACTTAGCCTGGACTGTAAACTTTTAATATACAAGTCGCTTTTGAAGCCAATATGGTGTTACGGTATCCAGTTATGGGGCACTGCTTCAGCTTCCAATGTAGAGAGAATTCAACGAAGACAAAACAAAATTTTAAGGTTAATAACATTTGCTCCATGGTACATTAAGAATTCAAATATACATCGTGATTTCAATATGCCACAAGTGATTGAATAAATTGCAAAATACGCAGGCAAATATTTAACAAAACTCGAGTCACATCCTAATCTGCTTGCTCGTAATATTTTGAACTTTACTGGACACATCCGCTTAAAAAAGAGGGACACAAGGGCTCTATTACTCAACACTCCAGATGGGATTTATTGAAAAATACTTTTTTTATACTTTTTATACATTTTTTTCTTTTTTGGATTATCACTACTTATGTATTATTTATAACTAGTAACAAGTTTATGTCCGACAGTGGTCGGTCCTAATAATTATATTTTAGATTTAAGATTTGAATACTTATTGTTAGTTCATAATTGAAGATACAATAAATAAATACATGTATTAAAAAAAAAAAAAAAAAAAAAGTTTATGTCCGACAGTGGTGGGTCCTAATAATTATATTTTAGATTTAAGATTTGAATACTTATTATTAGTTCATATTTGAAAAAAAAAATTATTTTTATTTAAAGTTTAATTTTTGGAAATATTGTATCTTGAGAATTATATTGGACAGAATTTATATTACTGATACCTTTTTCCTAAAGAAATAAATGCTGACGTCGCAAAAGTGTACATACGCTTTTGAATTGTATTAAATACATATATAGTAGCACCTTTCATTTTATAATTTTGTGTTCATTTAGTCTTGTTTTAACAATATGTAACTGATTTTGCTTACATTTTACTTTGATTATTACCAATAGTTGAAAAAAAAAATGGAAAACATAAGGAAATATCAACCAACGTTCGAAAATTAGTAATCAATCTTTCCTAACTATCATTAAAACTACAAAAGAATTAAGGGTTGCCACGATTGGGACGAACAGCAAGGCTTGATAAAAGACTAAGGCGCAAAATTGTAAGATAAATTGCGATCCTAGTGTGTATAAATACGTATGTATGTATACTTTCCCTGCAGGAAATGCGAATAGTGAAATTGTAGTGATTTACTTATTACATTGTCAGTAGTACTACTGAGCAGGTGTACCCCAGCCGGTATAAAGATCTATTGATATTTAACATTAGCTTGTTACTGAATACCTACCACTAGGCTACAGCACTGCTGAGTAGTAGTTCTTTTGGGACCAAATGGATACATTGGCACTAGTAAATTTTAGGGCTCAAGCCTACAATATCGATCATTTCTCGCTCGATGTTAATACTAAAATGGTAGTGATTTACTAGTGACAGTGTCCATAGTACTACTGACAAGGTATACACTAACAAATGTAATCGCCTAATGACATAAAACAAAGGGTTGTTATTAAAAATGTACTAGAAGAACTTAGAACTATTCATTTACGATCATATGGAGATATTTGTGGGGTTTAGGCAACATATATAGTATGTATTTTTTTAACATTATTGCACAGCATAATAAAATAAAACAGTAATATACTAGAACTCTTGTCGTTGACGTATCTCTACCAGTGCTGCCAGAAAAATTTTGCCTCTTGTCCGCCATTTAAAACGTCATGTCCACAAAAAATCGCCATTTCAAAATAAATCCTAATTTTTGTCCCCAAAACTATTTTGTCAATATTGTTGTTTGATATCATTTTAAAATGATGCTTTTACTCATTCCACTGCTCCAAAACTCTTTGCACAGCTCTTCCAAGAGATAACCATCTACGGCCCTATCCATAATGAAAAACTAGCATAAAGTTAGTATGAACATGGTCTTAAAGGATTTTGCCATACAATTTACCTTAAAATTGTGGCAGAATGTAGTTTTAACCCACTTTTAAATCCTATCGTGATTTTTAATGTAAAATTTTAATCAAAAATAATTTTTTAGTCAGGCTTAACTTCAGTAATTTCAACTATTATTGAATGAAATATTTTTATTAATTAATGTGAGTTTCTAAATAAACTTTAAATAAAAATTTTATGGCAAAACTCGGTAAGACCATGTTTAATTTTGCCACTTATGGTAACTTCATGCTACTTTTTGATTATGCATAGGGCGTATAGTTTGGCATTTCTCAAGTTTTAAAAATTTAATTGAATTTAAATTAATTAAATCGAATAGTTGTTTGCACTTAAGCTTTCGCAACGAAGAGTGAAAATAACAAGAAATTATACAGAGTTGGGAATTGATTTTGCCACTTGCATAAATGCAGTGAATGGCAAACGCACCAATTTGATGAAACTATTTAATTTTTTTAAGGTATAAAGAAATATTTTTGAGCCGCACATATGGCTTGCACTATCTTTTCCAATGGCAGTTATGTTACTAAAACTTTATAATTATTAATCATATAGACCACAACAAAGTACACAACTACAAGTACCGCTGGCAACAAATGTTGTCTGGTAGGCAGCTACTTAAATATTTTGAAAACAGCAGCAGCATCATAAGAACATCATATTGAGGTATATATATATATTTCAGTGGTACCACTTTAAAATATTTCATATTTTTTTAAAATAAAAAACGTAAAAATAAATCAATTTTTTTATATAATTTTTGAATTTTACTTTTTACTGGCTTAGGAATTGCTTTAATATAATTACTAGTTTTTAGCTAAGTTGGGATTTTTTTCGTTTTTACCAAACTTTTTCTATTTTGAATGGCTTTAGCGATACTCATCAATTTAAGGAGTTGTTTCCAATTTTGCAACTTCTCGTGAATTTTTCCAAACTTTTTTGCAGTTTTTTTTAACATTATTAAAATTTATTATCTTCTCCTGTTAGTAAGTTTATGCGAATTTCTGCGGTTTCCGAAATTTTCATCTAATATTTTGTATTCCTAAAAGTTTTAGCGATTTTTGATAAAATTTGCTTAAAATTTTTTTAAGTTCGCGTAAATGTGACTTTTTGCATGTTTTTAGCTTCCTAAAAGTTTTGCCGATTTTGAAACAATATGAGACTTTCTTACAATCCCACTTAGGGTTCCCACCTTTTCTTCTTGCAATTAAAATACATTGGTTATTAAAGGTTAAGAAAAAACAGTACACAGTATAAAAATAAAGTACAATCTTTTTATCTTTACTGTTATCACCCCCGACTAAAAAAGGAGTGTTATAACTTTATAGTGTGTGTATGTGTATCGGTTTGTCTGTCCAACTCCACGTACAGGCCAAGGGACTAAACCGATTTTTATTTATGTTTTTCTGTTCGAAAGGAGACTTGATCCAGAGGGTTCTTAGTTTAAGAAAAACTTTCTAACCGTTTAAAAGATATCACATCTTTTCTAGATATATCCGAGGTTTTTAAAATTTTTAATATTTCTCTCTGTGAATGCTCACGTGGCAGGAATAGAAAGTAAAAAAATTAAATTTTCTTGTGTCCTAGTTTAAACCATACAAGTCTTATTGCCAAGCTGATATTTTTATCATTCGTAATGTTAAAAAAGCATACATGCACAAATATATGCATAAGTAATATGAGCTGAAAAATAAGATTGCATTGTGTGAACACTGATGAAAGTTCAAAGAAGAACAAGAGACAATTATGTAAAAGATTCCGCGATAAATTTTTCCCAGGGAACAATTGCAACTAAAAGCAAATGATAGGGAAAACAAAAAATTGGAAAAGGGAGGAATTTCCAATTTCAGAGCAATTTTAATTGCCCTGAAAGTGATAAGCTTAGCAATAAGACCTGACTAGTGTTAACCAGGGTTGTCAGATTTTTTCCGAACAATTTCGCCAAATTGATTTCAAAAATCGTCAAAAGTCGCCAAAATCATTTTCATGTAGTTTTTCTTAATACATATCATATATTTGATAATAAATTAGTGTTTATATACAAATTTTTTTAATATAAAGTTTTATAAAATAATCGTCAACAAATTTAACAGAAAATCGCCAAAAGCAGAAATAAAATCACAAAAAATGATTTCATGTAAATTTTTTACATCCAAATTCGAAACGCATTAATTACTATAATTAATATAAGAAAAATCATAAAAACCCAATGTTTTTAATTTCTTGCAGACGAGTTTTGATAGAATTTATTTAGTATACTCCTTCGACAAGCTAATTTTTAGGATTACAAAAATTTTTAGTTGCAGTGTTGTTAAAAATAATAAAAGAATACCCATAAAAATCGCCAAAAAGTTTATTTATCACCTGAAAAATCGCCATGTCACTCATCCAAAGAAAACGAAAAGTTGAAATCGCCATATATGACAGCAGCGATGCCAATTTAGCGCGTTTCACGCTAAATTAAGCGCGTTTTCACTTTGCCAAACGCCCTTTTTTTCATCTTAGCGCTTCTTATAAAAAACGCGCTAAGTTAACGCGTTTTGAATAAAGTCGATAACATTATTTCAGTTCAATATTTTTTAATTTTTGTGTATTAACAATTAATTTTATAGTATCCGAAACTCTGGTAAAAGTTTTCAAGTTGGTTTTTGATTCAGCTGTCGCAAATAAAATTACCTTGACTCTGGGTAGAATTAAAATGGCATTTTAATACTGTAAATGGCAAATGTTTTAGAAATTTCACAGCTAAAAATATGTATTAATTACTCAAAAAGTTTACATAGCTTACTAAGCATCTATTCTAGCTAAAGTACAAATAGCATTTGAATCGCAAAACTATTCGACAACTTATATATTGTTACAAGGTTTGACAAATAAAATAACAATAAAAACTAAGGATTTTGATTATTTGGAAGGTGATTCTGATTCTGTATTAAATGACTTTAGTTATTTAGGATATAATTTCGAAGAAGCAATATTGAAAAATCTGAAAAAGAGTTACTAAAAAAATTTTACTTACTGATACATACATCGACTTTTATTAAAAATTAATTTAGTGCGCTAAAAAATAGCGCGTTTTGGCTATAAATAAATGACAATGTTTTTACTTAGCGCGCTCTAGCACGTTTTGAGAAGGGCAATAGCGCGTTTGTGTTGTAAATAGTTGGCACCGCTGTATGACAGCCCCGACGTAAACTGGGAAAATTTGATAAATTATAATTTTTCTTATTCAGTGTTCAATTTTAAATTGATTTTTATAATTTTATTTATTCATTTGATCCGTTTTATTTACAAAATTAAATTTTTTTGAGTATTTTGCTAATGAAAGTCGCTGTCCATGGTTTATTAATTTTATTATAAGTCTATAAAAATATACATATGTACAGAAATCGGTATTTCCTAGCAAAAAATTTCACATTACCATGAGAACTACTTGCATATAATGACTTACTTTTCTGATTACCAAATTGCACTACTCGCTTACAAATCACTTTACATAAAATTTAAAAAAATTATGTAGAAGTTGAATGATGAGAAGAATGATTCTTTCAGTTTTCATACATTACATGAATATATTGCCAAATAAAAAATATAAGTAGTTCTCAAGAATCGATTATTTTAGTCTCACGCCTTGTTAAAATCATTAAGTTGGTAATCCAGTTGGGAAAAGGTTCCACCCAAAATGCTTAATTCAAAACTCGATTACCTTTTTTGAAATTTTTTGCCGCACAATTTTTGTTCTTTTTAGAACAAACGACACTAATTCATCTGACATAAAAATGTATACGTATATACAGCTTTGTGTGGATTAGGGTTTTTTGTAAGCATTTGAAGCTTGCCTCTTTTTAAAGTTGTGTATGTATTGGTGTATTGGCAAGTGCAGCGCGTGTATATTCTCCAGTTCTTAAAAAACTGCCACTAGCACATCACAATCATTTAATTGTTGAATTTAAGATGGGAATGTCCTACGGAGGTGGCAATTGACACCTTCTCCATAACAATTAACCAGCAACGTATATACCAAGATAGATCTATATACCGCACTATAAATCAGATCGTGCGAAATAAAGTACTTTATTATTCCCATAAAGTATAAAATACAAATACCCAAAATAACGTACAATACTTTATTATAAAGTACGGGTGGCAAGCCTAATCCCACTGTTAATAAGTTTTTTTTTGCAAATTATCGTAATTTTCGCGATTTTTGCCGAATTGTTTGTATTTCTTACAGTTTTATTGACTTTTAATCAATGTTATGGATTGTTTAAAATTTTGCAAATTCTCGCGGTTTTTTGCAAAGTTCGCATAAAAGCGGGGAGTTGGATGTTAATTTAGCTTCCTAACAGTTTTGCAAATTATCGTGGTTTTCGCTTTAAAAAATATTTATAATTACTTTTGTAATTAACATAAAAATTCAAAGTCCCCAAATCCCTCCCCACGAAATTCTGTCCCCAAATGAGAGGCAAAATCCCCATTTCGGGGACAAATCCCCTAATCTGGTGGCACTGATCTCTACTCGCGCATAAAAGGAAAGCTGTCAACATTTAAACTAGTGCAATTGTCGCTACAGAAAGGAGTGTTGACATAGAGACATATGGTTCTAGGCTGACTGGGGAGTTTTAACTAATTTCGTTTCAGTTTAACCCCCGGCCGAGAAAGGAGTGTTATAAAACTTGTGGTGTGTGGCTGTGTATCTGTTTGTCTGTCTACCCTATAGCATACGAAATGTAAAAAACCACAAGCGCATGTGGCTCTGACGTAATTTTAACGTAATTTTGATTTGCTCCCACATTTGTATTTTGGGAAAAAAATACTATCAAAATTTAGCCACTACCAGTCATTTTAAAAAATACCACCAACATGCAGAAAATTCCCATGATGTCATTTTCACATACTCATGTGGCCTTTTACATGCCGTGTACTTATAGACTTAAGAGTCCACGTACTAATGTTTTCAGATATGGCGATATCTCGCCAAACGTGGCGACAAAAATTTGTTTTCGGCGATGAAAATTTTGAAATGGCGATTGGCGATATTTGAACGCCATATATATAGTCAATATTTGTACGATTTCAATAAAATAGAATAATGTTAAGAATGTGAAATTCTTTTAAGGAATTTTGTCTAAAACATAAAATATTTCGTGTAAAAATTCTAAATGTTGTGACCTTATCTCAAACAAAATTATCTGAAATTCAAGAAGTTTTAAAAAAATATTGACCAAAAATCTTATTTTGTGTTTATGAAACACAGTGGGGGTTTTGCTTTAATCGGTTAATCGCTCGGTTAATTAATAGAGGGTTTTGCTTAATCGGTTAATTTCAGCACTAACGGGTTAACCGATTAATAAAGTGCATAAATTATTTATTAATTTGAATTTATTAGTAAAACAAAAAATCACACATAATAATTCTTAAACTTAATCAAGCAAACAAAATTCATAAATATTTATTTATTTATTTATTGAAAATTAACCAGTTTGTGAGGTCATTATATACTTACTGCCTTATTTATAAAAATTATTAAGGATTTATAAAGACGTTTTAAGAAAAATTTGTATGCATTTTTTTTCTAAAATAACTTTTTAAGGGCTTAATAAATTCATAAATAAGGCTGTTAGTTTAAAGAGATCTTCGAACACAATCTTTCAGAAAAATAATTTGGTTAAATGATTAGGATTTAAGTGATTCTCTTCTTTATGTTTTATAAAACTTGATTTGGAAAAATCCTTTAGTTATCGTAGATGTTTCGAAAATCGAAAGGAATATATAATACAGAATATCTAGCTCCTCATTACTATTCCTGGATTTCTCAAAACATATAAAATCATTCATTATGCCACTAGAGTCCTGTTTTATATTTTTTTTTCAAATTCATAATACTTCTAATTGTTTCGGGTAAATTTGTTGGAACATTTCTTGCCTTACTATTGATATTTCCTTCTGTTAGCGGGTCATCATCTGACTCGTACTGGCAGAGCTCAGCGACGAATATTCAATTTCAATTTCAATTTCTAGATGGAAATATATCAGAGTATAGGTGTCAAATAATTGAATTCGTCTCTCATTAAATCTTATCATTAACTAAATCGTACTATTGGCAACTGTACTATTGGCTTATACTTATTTATTAAACAAAAACTTAATAATTCCCTCTAGTTAGAGTGCCAGAGTCTTTACTAAACTCATTTATATCCATGTTCACAGATTTTGAAGTTTTACTTTAGTTAGCATCACTGATCATACTTCTTTGTGTGTATGAAAAATAATTTCCAAGCACTCACCTTTTGTAAATTAGACGAAACAAATAATTTTTCTTACAATAAATAAGTTGATATACCACAAAATATGAAAACATTTTTTACGTCAGTTAATCGAATGAAATTAACCGGTTTAACCGTTAATTGAAAAAAAGCCAATTTTAAACTAACCGATCAGTTAATCGGGTAGTAATCAACCGGTTAACCGATTGAATACCCTATTATATACTCATTTAAGTAAATGTTAATTCAGTTTTATCACATGATTTAAGTAATAATTTTTATCTTGGTGCTCAAGTTCAATTTATGCTATTTAGATTGATATTTTGGAATAATTTATTTTTAAGTATTTTTTATAAACACTTTTCATAATTTTTTTTAAATAATATAATTTTTATGTTTTACAACAGACGTTACCTACTGAATTTAAAATTTAACAATAAACAAAAGAAAAAATATTTTTGTATCTATAATTTTATGTTTCATTATATTGGCAATATTTGGCGATATTCGACAAGTCTTTTGGCGAGGAGGCTAAAAATAAATGTGATAAAAAATCTGCCACGTACAGACCAAACGGCTAGACTGATTTTGATTTATTTTTTGTTCTGTTTGAAAGTCTAGCCGTAGCTCCCAAGCGGCTATACCGATTTTAATTTTTTTTCTTGTATGACTTGATCGTATATCTTGAAGAAAATCACTCCAACCGATTGGAAGCTATCATAAGATTTCTATATATTCATTTATTATTTTCTTTTTGCAATTCTCTACTTCAATAATAGTATTTGCAAATTGAGTTCCTAACTTATGCTACAGCATCATCTCGTCGGGGATTTTTAAAATTTTTAATTAAAGTTATTAATATTTTCTTAATAAAATTATTTGGTTTTCTTGCGTAATGAATTCGTTTTTGTTTGTTAATAAAAAAATTTAAATAATACACACGCGTGTCGTTTGTGCAAACTTTTTTTAAATTATTCGAATAATTTTTTGATTATTTGTTTGTTCGCATGTTCAAACAAAAATTCAAAATTATTCCTCAGATCGAAGAAGAAAAAAATCATGAAATTTCATTCGAACAAACATGAAATATGAATAATTAACAACACTAGCTATCACTTAATGTTGAATTATATTTTCTACAGAGTTGTTCACAACAGAACAGAACAAAGTACGAAAAATATTTCACGCATACATAAATATTTTAAATTTAACTGAAACAAACCAGCTGATTCACTGAAAAAATTACGCACACAAGATGTTCAAACAAATTTTTGTTTGAAATAAAATTTAGTTTCCTTAAATACTTTTTATTGATCCAGTAAATTGTTTGTTCAAGTTTTTTTTTGTGGTTTGTCGGCTAATTTTCGGCAATTACATGTATACAACACGATCAATCAAAATAAACAACAACAATAGCATATCAGCATGTTCGACCTATCGCAAAGCAACATAAACACCAACACACTTATACAACAAATTCGCTCAGCCGAACTCAGCTAGATTTGAATTTTTATAAAATTGTTATCAGAATTTACAAAACTATTTATAGGACCGTATTCATACAAAACATTTACTGATTCAATGAATTTGGTTACTGAAAATGAAATTTAGTTTTTTCTGTGTTCATAACATAACAGAATGTAGAAACTAAGGGCCTTATTTTGTAAAACGCAACGCTTACCGTTGATGTATTTTATACGAATTTTGGTTTTGTAATTAAAATTTTTTCCATATAAAGTTTGTCAACGCTTGGCGTTTCGTTTTACACAATTAGCCCCTAATTCTGCACTTAGATATCGTAAGATAGTGATTCAATTCCACCGGATGTCGAAAATGTTAAAAAAACTGTTATTTTTTCATTAAATATTAACGGTCTAATTCATAAAAAATATTTTAGGTTTATTACAGGTTTATTTGACAAATTTCCCATAGAAATATGTCAAATAAGCGCCTAATAAACCTGAAATATTTTTTATGAATAAGGCAGTAAACTACTATGTCCATCAAGTTCAAAGTCTTAAAGTCTCTCAATCACAAAGACAATTCATTTCATGAAAATCGGTTGATTCTCTTGAGAAATGTCGCCAACGAAAAATTTCAAAAATGTCGTTAATTACTTCAAGAATCTTGATTAAATCAATCTTAGCGGTCTAATTCATAAATTATTATTAACAGTTCAATAACACATTAATAGTAAAAAATCGCTAAATGTGTATTCATAAATGATTCTTAGCCTATTAGACGTTTAATAAACGTTTCATAACTCAGAGATTTTTAATGTAGCCTCCATGCTACTTTAAGCGTTTGATAAACAATTATAAATAATATTTTCTTGATTTTTTTATCCCTCACCCCACATTCTCAATTTCGATCGTTATCTTGTTGAAATTTATAATGATTCCCAACACCAAATCTTATTGCACTTTCGTTCAAACTTGGTTTTAAAATATCTAGGCAAGCTCTCTTGTACATTTTGGGCTCAATAAACTGCAGATTATCCACACAGTTAGCTGCCATGAACCCTCAAACAATTATTCCGGATATACATAGCATGCTCTCATCTGAAAAACTGACGCTTTTTGAAAATTTTTTGTGATTTATTTATGTGCTCTTTAGTAAACAATATTCGCTTACGCTAGTTTTTTACTAATATAAACGATTTCTGTCATGACACTTTTGCATGAAAACCATTTTGGTTTAAAATGTTTCGACCTATATCATCCAAAATACTTTTTCTAAGCTTTGTATTGATATTTTTGCCCCTTTTAAGATAGCTGTTTTGAGGTCTCGCTGGACAGCATTGACAATATAACTTTTTTCTCTCTTGAAGTTAACTATGAAGAGCAGCTAGTCCGTGCCTTAGATAATAAACTCCAGTTTCATTTTACTGGACAAAAGAATGTGAGCTCAGCTATTTCGCTTGCTTTCAGAGGAAAATAATAATCTTTCCCTGTTCGGGATTAGTTTCTTTTCCTTTTGGATCCAATAGAAAAAATTTAAAATATTATTGACATAAAGCTTATTACACAAAGTACATATGGAAAAAAATTTCTCAAAATTACCTAAAAAAATGAAAAATTAGTTTGAATAATTGTATATTTTTTAAATACGATGCCCATAAATACATACGAGGTGTATATAACTAGGTGGCAGCACTACTTAAGCTGATAATTTTTGTTCTATGTGCTTTGTAGCTAACGAATGTCAAAAATTTCGTTTTGTTTTGGTATAATTATTTTTTTTTGTGCCTTAGACGTTCTTTGGTTCTTTACGCAGCTATGGTTATAGTTATAGGCTATAGTTTTGTATAAAAATCCTTACGCAATCAGCTGTATAATTACACCATGTATAAATACGTACAGAATTTAATTTGTAATTGGGAAATTGTTATCAAATTATGCCATGGACTTAAAATACGTGTTCAGCTAAAAAAATTCATTGCTAAATTAGATTTTAAACCTAATATAAAAGTTTGAACGCAGACCTTTTCTAGTAAATGTATATATTTTCGTGAACTTTTGTAAAATTTTGGTCGTATTTTCTTTCCTCCTATTAATGTTCCAGTTACCCAGAGTACATTAGTTAATGCTATGGACCAATTATGGTTGAAACAATCGTAGCTAAAATGTTAGCCACAAAAAATCAGACAAATAGGAATTCTTCAGACATGATAACAAATTAGAAACAGTGTCATATGCGAGCCAATTTTTCTTCTTTGTGTTTTCAAAGAAGCAACTGAAGATATAAGTGGTTCAAACTGTGTGACGTCCAGCTTAGCCATTCCATTTTTACCAAGCAAATCTGTCGAAGTCTTTAGGGTTATATGTAAAAGACGCATTATGATCAAATATTTTCACATATTCATAATTTGCACAAAATTTCTTGTCACTTCAGTTTTATTTTGGTTAAAGTTTGTGTCAGGTTAACTGGGGTCTAATCGTTGCTTTCGATAACGAGCTAATTCGATCACGATTTTTCAGTTTGAGATTATAGCATTCGATATCGAACAATTTAATAATATGGTTAGATATCGAATCTCACAATATCAAACTGAAAAAATTTTATCGAATTAGCTCTGTATCGAAAGCGACGATTAGACCCCTGAGCTTCATTGCAAAGGAAGTTAGAAATGTTTTTTTTTGAGTTCTTTTATTTTTTACCCTATAAATTTTATATTCGCAAAGAACTTTTTCAATTGTTATACGCCGCGAAATCTAGACATTCTAAGAAATATATATGCGAATACATACATATATATGTATGTTTGTTTGTGTATGAAAAACAACTTCAATTTGGAGTTAATTTCTTTTTTGAATGATATACAAAAAAAAAATAACACAAACAATTGCATCTGTAGAATTTTTATTTTAAAAGAAATTAAACCATAATATGTATGTCAGTTAAAATACATTACTTTTCAGCTGAAAATTTCTGGTTTAACGATACTGTGATGGGAGACTCCTGGTGGTTTTAATGAGTGAAAGTAATACAACGCATAAGAAAATGTTTTCAAAAAATAGATATACAGCAAATGTACAATTATCCAATCCATATTATTACTTTAATATGAACTTAAAACAAAATCGTATTTATTAATTATCCACTTGTACTTTTTGTAATACAAACAACAGGATTATTAACGTGTCTAATTTTCGGGTGGTATGCCAATTGCAAGGCTTCAAGCTACAAGAAAAACTTTTGTTTTTTAAAACTTGCTAAAAAATAAATCAAACAATTAAGAATCTCTGCATTTTGCTTACTTATGTATTCTTGTAAACCAAAAAAAAGTTACTATGTCTATTTTAGACAATTTTAAAATATTCAAATTTTTATTGTTTTTTCATTTGGCTAAGTAAAATAAACTTTCAGAGAATGTTAGACGCGTTATATGATGCTGTTTGTTATTTTTCATGATGAATTTCCATAGACACTTTATAATTTCAATTAGATTATGCTAATTAAGCATTTTCAAACCATTTGAAGGATCTTAAATTTAAACAAGATTTACATACATTTACAGATATATACATATCTATTATGCATACTTTTGCATTAAATGCGATAATTTATCCAAAAAAATTTATTCGCTAGTGAAATAGTTGGAAAAATCAGAACCCAGATCTTTTTATATTGCTGGAACATTGTGCAAGTGTAAATATATAGATGGCATCATCTGAAGATAAAATTTAAAGACAACCATATAACTTTTTAACAATTGTTGTAAATTAGCCTTAAGTAAAATAAGGCATCTCAACATTTTAGCATGCTATTTAATTAGTTGTGGAGGTAATCACACTGCTAACTACAGAGGTTGTCCTGTGTACTCTTTTGTCAAACAGACTATGGTGCAAAAACCTAAATTAGCTCCATCTCAATCAGGAAACGCTTACACTGTCACTTTTGCGCAAATGACTCAACCAGTTACTTCCCGTGTATCGTATGCCGATGCTTCTAAAACAAATTCTATTCCCGCACAAAATGTGTCTCCGCCAAATAATTCAACAAATACAAACTCAAGCGTTAGTTTTAATTGCCTTGAAGCTACCTCCCAGATTTTCAGTTACCGAAGATCAGTATGAGAAGTTCTACAAATCTATAATGCAAAACAAACGTACTTATAACATCAAGAGGTCCAGCTTTGTTTAATACAATTTAAAAAATGGGCTTAGATATTATTTCGAGTGGGGAGCCCACTTACTGGCCTACTGATGGTATAGACTTCGGCGTCATAAAAAGTATTGCTAGGAAATTAATTAACGTTGAAGCTTCTCTAGATCTCTCCTCCGACCACTTCCCACTATCGTTACAATCTGTAGCCCACTAAGAAGTTACTTATCTTACCCATATGGGTAATTCCAGAAAAAGGTCAACCAAAAATAATTTTTAGTTAATTTTAATTATTATTTTTCGAACTTAATTTGTTTCTTTATTTATGATTTGAACGGGCTGAGGTTCGTAACGCTTTTTAAGCTAAATTACATTTGATAATTATTAATGAACAAATAACATCTAAGCTAGTTGTAAATATTCTGACAACTCATAGTTGAACGTTCTTCTTTGTTGGTCCACTGCGTGTGGTGTGAGTTGACACCAAACCAAAAAAGTTTGTCTTAAGTAGAAAAAAAATAAGCAAAAATAACTAACATGTGCATAATTAGTAAAGAATAAACGACAATGGTAAGTCTGTTGTAAATTAGAGATGGTAAATTTGGGCTTTCATTACAAAACACGTTTCAGCAAATTAAAATACGATGTATCAAAACAATTCAAGTATTCCATTTGCAAGAAAGTTTCGTATATAGGGCAGAAATCTACATCAACTGACACCACACACAGTGGACCACCACAGAAGAACGCTTGTGATGAAGGTTTAGTGGCCTTCGAAAACGGCTGGCTGTTCCGTTCAACTATGTGTTGTCAGAATATTTACTAATAGCTTAGATGTTATTTGTTCATTAATAGTTATCACATGTAATTTGGCTTAAAAAGCGTTACGAACCTTAACCCACCCGTTCAAATCATAAATATAGAAACAAATTTTTTTTTTTGCTCAAAAATATTTGGTTTGTTTTAAATCATAAAGCATAAAGTTCTATACTTTACAAATGTAAATACGTTTTTAATATCTGAAATTTTTTGAGCAAAATATGGGACTTTTAAAAGAAATATTTTCTTTGCTTAGTCTTTTTTTAGCGATTAATTAAAGTAATTTGTATTATTTTTCGTTTTTTGTAATTTCCAAATTTCCTAGTAACAACAACCTACGCATTAGCAGAAAAGAAAGAAGAATGGAGAACTAATAAGGGAACTTGTTTGACGTTGCTTGCACATATACCTTAATGTCGCATACAATCAATACTTATTAACTTTTTTCAGCAGTAAATAAGCGTTTGTTATCGTTTTATTACTTTTTAATTAATGTTCAATCAATATTAGAAATTCTCATGGGAAAAAAATGTCGCATCCGCCTTGTCGCGTCCGTATTTGTACTTTAACGATTTAAAAAAAAATAAAACAAAATTTTTATGTTACACAAATCTACACATAAAAGATCTTCTTTCACCTTAATTTCTAAATTTACAAAAAAAAATTCTTCATAAAATTTCGCTAAATTATGTATATTTTTATAAGTATACAAAAATAACTTCTATTTTTGTCGCGTCCGATTCTAGCTGACATTTGCTTATATATTTTTACTATGTTATTGATATCGCCCAGAATTTTTTTCTTAAATATTTTATTTTTAAAATACTAATTATTGCTTTAAAATACTAAGATATATATAGGATATCTCACTTTCTTTCTTGTTTTTTGCTCAAATAAAAGTTTACGAATGTCGCGTCCGTCTCCTAGGAATTGCCCATATATGAAGATGATCAATTGTGTTAATTGACTGGGATTAAAACAATATCGTAGTAGTCATTGCACGGAAAATATTACGCTAAAAACACCCAATGATATTGAATCTAACATTGATATTGAATCTAACATCTCTGGCAACAGCACAGAGCACCCCAACATAAAATCAGACTTAAAGAGTGTACTAAACGACTCCAAGAGTTGCTTGCATCTGAAAAAACTGCATCTATTAAAAATTATCTGGAAGGTTTTGATGTCACCCCAGCATATAATTACTCTTTGTGGTACCCTGCTAGAAATCTTAAAACACCCGTTGAGTTTAAGCCACCTCTGCAAACATCTACCGGAGGTTGGGAAAGAAGCGATACGGAAAAATTTTAAATATTTGCTGAGCACTTAAAATCCGTATTTACGCCAAACACATGTACTGGTGTTGCTGATTTGTTCCTCTACCCCCTCGACCCTTAGGGTCTTATGCAAAAAAAACTTAACAAAGCTTTGCAAAGCAATGTTAAGTAAAGTTGTATTCTAAAAATATTATTACATTAAATTTCTAAAGTAGGTCCCCACGTTTGTTAAGAATACTTTAAGTTTATATTTTCAGAATGTGTATTTTGTACCTCAAATATTTTTGTTAATATAACACATATTGATTCATGTTACATCTGAAAATGAAGCTAGAATCTAAGCTCTTAGCTTAGATTTACTATTCCTGTTACCAAATTATTCAACTGATTCAAAATACATGGTAAAATCCATAAAAAAATATTAAAATAAATACGAAAATATATTAGTGATGTATATACAATCAAAACAAATCGAAAAAGCTGGATATTCAAATACTCATTTCATTCGAATAAAAGAAATTGTGATAATTCTTCTTGGTTCCTCATATTTTTTTACGTATACTTCGTAGAAGTGTTTATCTGTTTCCCTACCAAGTCAGAAGCTCATATTGTGTAAATTAGGTTGCTTTACTTCAAGAAAATATGTGAAAAGCTGTGAAGTCGTTGTTGAAAACGGAGGTGTTACCAGTATTTATCATTAAATAACAAAATAATTTAAGTTGTGTCTTGCATACAATTTCTTAACAAAGCAATGTTAGGCTTAAAGGGCTTGGCAACTAATATGAACTTAAAGCTATAGTAAAATATTTTTTTGCATAAGGGTGTAACAGAATACCAATTTTCTATTGCATCGCATTTCATTTGCGCATCGCATTGACTTTCGCATCACAATTAAGACTAAGCCTCCTGTTCTAGCAAAAGTGTATGTTAATGAAATGAATAGAATGCTTTAGGCGTTAACATACACTGGGCTATTCCAAAAAAAAAAGATACTTCATCCCCCATTAGAATTAATAATCAAATAGCTCTCAACATTCACATGTAAAATACCTTGGTATACACATTGATCGACGGCTTAGAGTCTGAACATAATGTAACGATTATTTATTGCGTTGCGGTTTTCCATACGATTTTGAAGTAAAAATCCGCAGTGCGGGACGGAATAAAATTAAAATCTATTAAAATCTACATTGGCTGATTGATAGAAATTCAACTCTCAGTCTAGATTGCAAAGTTTTGATATAGAAATCGCTTTTAAAACCTATATGGTGCTACGGAATTCAACTATGTTGCACTGCTTTAGCTTCAAACGTCGAGAGAATCTAATGAAGGCAAAACAAAATTTTACGTATAACATCGGCTCCATGGTATATCAAAAATTGAAATATACATCGTGATTTAGTCACGATGTCACATTCTAATCCGCTTGCTCGTAATATTTTGAGCCTTACTGGACACATCCGTCTAAAAAAGACGACAGAAGGGCTCTAATACTCAACACTCCAGATGGGATTTCTTGAAAATACTTTTTTTTTCCTTTTTTCGATTATCACTACTTATGTATGTATTATTTATAACTATCACTAAGTTTATGTCCGACAGTGGTCGGTCCTAATAATTATATTTTAGATTTAAGATTTGAATACTTATTGTTAGTTCATATTTGAAGATACAATTAATAAATACATTTATTTAAAAAAAATATTTAATTAGTTTAGTTTATCACTAAACAGGAGAAAGTGCGAGTATTATTTAATAGTTCTATCGAACTTTATTTATTATTAAACGAAATAAATGTAGACGTGCTTAACCAACAACAAACAGAAATTCTTCATATTAATATTTTATATTTAAATTAAATAAGATTTTAATCAGGAATAATTTCTTTGTCGGGCTTAAGTTAAGTTTTTTCAATGCTTATAGAGAGAACGAAATATTTTTTATTGATTAATGTGATTTACTGTGCCTGTGCCAATATGCACTTCATCAGCACCTATGTCTATCTACACAAGCTATTTAACACGAGTTTTTAATGAAATTGACTATGAGAAATTATAATATTGTATATACAATAGTTGATTTACCATTGCTAAATGCATTTGCTAATATATGTAACTCTTCATTGATTTATTTACTTCGAGAACTGTAAGAAGTAGAGCTAGCATCTCTATTGTAGATATCTTACCTAAAAAGTCAAACAAAAATAAGGGTCTCAGCATTGTTATTCTAAAAGCTCAGTTAATATATCGATTTCTTTCTTATTAATTATTATATTTTTAAAGTATTTAAAATAAAATAACACTTCGCTAATAGCGGACTGACTGACTGGAAAATAAAAGTTTCATTCATAAATAAAACGAAAATAATGGAAAATATTGGAAAACCAAAAATTGCTATCATTTACATATATACTTTAGGAGCTTTTCTTAAACATTTTCTAATCCATATATGTGGAAAAAACTTTACACACATACATATGTATATGTACTATATATATCAAAGCTGGCCACTGAAAGAAACCCGAGAGTAATGTATTCACGTATGTGTATTCATTTGTATAAAAAGACGATTGATGTTCGGCACTCTGGTGCCAGTTTGAACAGCTTGTGTATATATTTACATTCCTTTAATCTTAATTCTTTATTGCCAACCTTGTTTTTCTTTACTTTTTTCTTCTTCAACTTCTTGCATAAAAGTTTTATTGCGGACAAATAATAATTTCTTTCTTTGTTGGCACTTTGAAAAATATGCTCTTAGTTTTATAACATCAAACAAAAAAGTAAACTAACAAACTTATTAATATTTATTTTATTTGTCTTAAGCAAAGGCAATGTTGAATTGAAATAGCTATACATACATACATATATATATATATGTATGTAAATGCATATCTGCCGTCGCAAGCAATAATGTCACAAGTCGCAAAACAACGTTAATATAAGAAAGTTTTTTTTAATCAAAATTGTCATAATAAAAGTATTTTGAGTCAAATCAAAGTGTATCTATCTATTTTGTTAGGCTGAGCTTACATCTGGCATTTCTTGTGTGTCATTTGCCCAAAAAAACGTTACCAACTAATTACTAATGAAAAACTTTTTGATTCAGACATGTATTTATTGATTTACAAAAATAGTTTGCAATCATTTTGGATTCTATAAAATTGTCTATTAATTATGTATTAAGCTGTTTAACTTAATAAATACATGTCTGAATCAAACAGTTTTTCATTACTAATTAGTTGGTTACGTTTTTTTATGCTTGTGTGGCATTTGGCACACAGATGTAAACCCAGCCTTAGTATGCTTTGAGCCTCATTGCACATTTGGTTGAACTTTTGATACGACTTAACTTATGTATTTTTAACAATAATGAATGGGAATTTCAGTTAAATATACATATATGAAATATGGAGGGTCGCGTTGGATACAGATAAATACTTCAAACTGAGCAGACGTTTTTTATTTTTGCTCTTGCAAAAAATTTTTTTTTTTGCAAAAAGTATACAGATAATAAATAAACGAATATATTTCCATAATTTCGATAACGTCCATGGTGCATAATGGACCTAAGTGGTGGAAGATGAGGTTCTGGATGCAGAGATTCAAATAGTGTACAGTGTGACGGTTTTTGCAAAAAGTATTTTCACTTAAAATGCTTCAACTTGTCCAAATATGAATATGATACAATGTTCAAGCATAAAAATATTAATTTCTTTTGTGATGATTGTTTAAACTTCATTGAAATTACTAATGAGAATTATAAAAGCTTAATAAGTATCGCTAAACAGAATGATGAAAAAATTACAAAAGAAATAATTAAAACTAATAATTGGTTGAGGAGAGAGTGGAAGAAGTGAAGAATTAAATTGTAAAAGAAATTAAAAATAATATACTTAAGCCCAAAAACAAACATGATAGTGTGTCAACAGAGAAAGAAGTTAAAGAGAAGGCTAAACATTCAGCCAGTGTTGCCAGAATTTCTAAGGCTAAAATCTGCAAAATTTAAAAAATTTTCACGAAAAAATCTTCAAAATCTGCATTTTATTTTTAAAATCTTCAAAAAATCTTCAAAGCAATTTTTAAAACAACTTTTCTTATATTTTATTCAAAAAATTTGCATAGATAGATATGTACATGTGTAAAAAGAATACTTTTTCATTACCCCATATTTATAAGATTTAAACTCGGCTTAAAATGTATTTTATTTAAATTTTTTGGAAAAAATTCTCTTAAAATAACGTTCAATCACATTTTATTTTTTATGAATATAAGCCTTTAATGCTCGAAGAAAGTGAATTTCGTTTCTGCTTAAAAAACTCATCAGCAGCCTTCAACCAGAATTTTTTTTAAATATGGTAAAAAATTTCATGTTTATAGAACGACTATCAATATGTTATTAATAATTACGTACACAAACATAATGTGTACTATTCATAAAATTTATTTTGGGTTACAAAATGGTTAACAAACAAATTTCCATACAAAGTTTGTTTTATAAACCTTTTGTAAAAGAATCAAGCAAAAATCTTTACAGGCTAACATATTCGATTTTGAATCTACTATTATTTTCTCATTACCTTTTTTACAATGAGATGCCAAATTAGTTGAAGTCTGCTGATGAGTTTAGTGGCTTTTCCATACGCAAAGTTTTCTTTGCAAAGAATATAGAATAAGATATATTTTTTCTTCTCTCCTACAAACTCAAGCCTTTGCGTATGGAAAAGACGTCTTTCTTTAGGAGAAACGAAATGCATACAACCAAGAAACAAATATAAATTATTTGTAGTTATGTGCAAAAAATATAAAATTAATGAGAAAAGAAATTGGATATAAAAAATTATACAAAAAATTCATTTAATTTGTTGCATAAATATCAAAAAGGAGTTCGAAGTTTTGTTTTATTCAAGTTAACTTGATTGAAAATCCTTTTCACATTCGCAAATGAATGTGGTAAAGACATTACATTTTGACCAAACTTAGGGCTGCAAATATTGTTTTATATCAGATATTCTATTCCAGAAGCTTGCCAAAGTTAATTCTTCTTTTTCTTTAATGATGTCTTCTAAGTTAAAAAATTCTAACTCTATAAACTTTGAGTCGTTCACACATAAAAGAAACGAAAAGTAGTAGTAGTTATAGCAAAAATTAAAAAAAAAATCACTATAATTGGAGTTGAAAAATCTGCGTTTTAGGCCAAAAATCTTCAAATCTGGATTTCGTCTTTTTGGAAGGTAAAAATCTGCAAAATCCAGATAAATCTGCATTTCTGGCACTTAATTTACATGTACAAGGGATAACAAAAAGAAATGATGGGGTCGTTGCTATAAGATGTCTAATTGATAATGATCGCAATCTTTTAGCTGAAGAGATTAAGGAGAAGATGGAGAATGAATATGAAATACAAGTTCCAAAAATGAGAAAGCCATAAATACTAATAACTGGAATGTGTGAAGAAGTAGAAAACACTAGAATTATTGAAGCAATAAAAAAAAAACAAAATGAGATTGCAGTCGTTAAGCAGCTCTGGGTTGGGGAGCATCTCTCGCGTCATCGTAATTATTTCTTAAGTCCGGTCAGGCCTGTGTGTCTTGTTTGGCCTTCGAGACTTTTTGGTCTCGCTCGCACTGGTTGACTGATCTGCCACGGATAACCGTATAATCTTGCGGTTTTTTGTGGAATTTCTTTAACAACCACGTTGCCTACTTCCTATGTGAAGGCATAGGTCGTGTACAGTCAGTCACAAAACCTTATAAAATACTGTTAATACCATCTTGGGCATATGGTCTACGTTACTCCGCCCATATTTATGCAACACCATATTATGCAAATTTTCTTTGCATTAATATGTTTAATAAATAAATAAAAAAATAAAATGAGATTGAATGTAACCACTTAGATTGTGTCAAGGTTTATAAATCGTATAAAAACCCAAGAGTGTATAATGCAATTATAGAAACAGATGGAAATGGTGTTGACTGTATAATGAAAAAGAATAAACTAAACATTGAATGGGATATGTTGGGGATTTAACCATAAAGGAATGTTGGGGATTTAACCATATAGCAATGAAATGTAATAATCATAGCCAAATTTGTGCGAAATGTAGTGGAGCTGGTCACTCTTGCAAAGAATGTAAAAACAACACCTCAAAATGCATAAACTGTGTTAAGGCGAAAGAACATTTAAATTTAAATGATATTGATACAAAACATGATTGTAGAGGTGGAGATTGCCCTGTATTACAACGCCAAAATAGATTGGAGACAGAAAGATCAATTAGAGATAATTTTTTTTGAAGAAAAGCTAGATTTTATATGGTTAACAGAAACCCACTTGACAGATGCGATTGAAAATGCTGAATTATTAATAGGCAACTATAACGTGATAAGATGTGACAGTACCTCAAGGCATACAGGTGGTGTATGTTTCTACATCAAGAATAATTGGCAAACAAAAATAATAGAGAGTAACTCCATTAATTAAAAGTACTGGTGGCTAAAAATTTAAATTAAAAACAAATATTATAAATATAACCTAATGGGAATTTACGAATCTCCTGATAAACAAAACCCGCCAGAAAGTGTTTTCATTGATTTTATTGAAGGCGAGATGGAAAAAATAAATACGGATGAGAATTATCTTATAATGGGTGATTTTAATATAGACTGGTTAGGGAATAGCATTTCCAAAATCAGATTAGAAGAAATAATAGGTGATAACTACCTTCCACAAATAGTAACACAACCAACAAGGATTTCATATACGAAATTGACTTTGTTTTAGCAAATATAGAAAATATTACAGCTACAAATAACATAAATATGAAAATAAGTGATCACGAATCATTATTCCAAAAAAAGAAAAATTAAAGACATAACTAGTAAGAAAATAAAAACGTTAAAATACGATAATAATATTTTTCGCAAACAACCTAATATATGAAAGGATTAACCATGTATACAATGACTGTGACTTCCATAATTGTACCATTGGAACAATTATAGAGCGTTCAAAAATCAATATAAAACAGAAATATCAATTGCAAAAAAACAATTATATAAATAACAAAATTAATAATTGTACAGACCAAAAGGCTATGTGGAAAACAATAAAAACTCTTATTCTTAATCAAAAAAGCACTTGAATACAGGAAATAAAAATTGCTGGAAAAGTCGTATCAAACGATCAAGAAATAGCTAACGAATTAAACTCATTTTTTATTACAAGTGTGTAACAAATAGTACATAGTATACCGTATATTAAATATACATATATTATAGAGGAATATCCCAACACAATTTTTAAATTTGAGAGTATTGAACGTAGAATTTTAAAAGATACAATGAAAACAATGAACAACAAAAAAGATCAAAATTATCTAACGGTGAAGACACTTTTAAACAATTGTGACATACTTGGTTCGCAGTTACAACGCCTTATTAATTTATCTCTACAGGCAGGAAAATTTCCAGATTGCATAAAAGAATCATATACAGAAGGTTAAAAATACTACCGATCCGCAAGAGATTCGCCCAGTGAACATGTTAACGACTACTAGCAAAATATTGGAAAAAAATTTACATTTTCGACTAAATAAGTATTTGGAAAATAACGAATTGTTAAGTGAAACCCCATCCGGATTTAGAAATCAACATAGTTGTGAATCATTTCTTAACTTGGTAATATCGCAATGGAAGACCGAAATACACAACAAACGTTATGTTGTAGCATTTTTTTTTTATTTAAAATGTGCATTTGAAACGGTTAATAGAAAAATTTTATTAGATAAATTAAACAAATATGAATTAAAATGGTTCGATAGCTATGTCACCTGGAGAGTGTATGTCACCTATAAAAAATGTCGATACAGGAGTTCCTCAAGGAGCAGTTTTGGGAACACTACTTATCTTAATTTACATTAACGACTTAGGAAGAGTGGTAAAAAGAGCTAAGGTGTGCATGTTTGCGGATGATGCCCTTATTTATATAAGCGGAACAGATGTTGATGAATGTACCAGTATTATTAATGATGAGCTGAGGGATGTGGAAATATATCTTAAGACGAACAAAATGAAACTAAATACAAATAAAACTAAAGCTATGATAATAAATGGAAGCACAAACGAAAATATCCCAATTGATGGGGAAATAATAGAAAAGCTTGAAGAAATTAAATATCTTGGTGTAATATTCGACAAGAAACTAAAGTTTGATTTGCATTTTAATTATATCTGTAAAAGAATTCCAAAAAATAGCGTTTATGAGGAGAATTCGTGACAAAGTATCTACAATAACATGTATAACAATATATAATACTATTATAAAACCACATTTTGAATATTGTTCTACACTACTGTTTCTCGGAAGTCAAGAAATGAAGAGCAGACTGGAAAAATTACAAAATAAAGTCATGAGATGTATACTAAGGTGTCATAGGCTGACAAACGTAGCTTACATGTTGAATAAGTTGCAATGGCTCACAGTCATACAAAGGCTAATGTTGAACGTGCTGTTATTTATACATAAAATCAAAAGTGGAATGCTGTCCAATTATTTGAGTAATCAGTTGGTATATGTAACGGATGTGGAACCATATTATCTTCGGAACAACAATAATTTTAGATTAAACTTTAGCACAACAAGTTTCTATCAGAATCTTTTATTTTATAATGGTCTTAAACTTTATAATTCAATTCCGTTAGAACTTAAAATCGAAACCAATTTTTATGTCTTTAAGCGTAAAACTACAGACTATGTTAGAGAAATTTTTTAATTGCGTATACAATTTGTAAAAATTATTAATTGTAAATTTAATTATTATTATTTTTTTTCAATAGCAAATTTGCTAAATAAATATATACATACATACATATATAAAGTAGTAGCATATTGACAACAAAACCAAGTGTATCAGTTGTTGTATGAATGTTCAAGTGATGAAGGCATATACTTTGGTCACTGAGCTACACTACTAATCATCAGAGTGCCCTCCTTCGATGGTACTGTTTAGCAGAATAATCGGCAAAGTAAAATAACCAATAAAATGGTTTCTAAAATTTAATAACCACATTTGACACCAGAGGCGCTGCAACACTGCATTATTAGAAAAGTGCAAAACAAGCAGAGTCGTAAAGGAATGAAGCTTTCCTCTATCTCCTCTTTCATCATCTGTCTTCACTATCACTATCACTATCCACACACACACACACATATAGTAATAGTAGTAGGCATACATTGCAAAAGTGTTACTTCCCTTTTTTTAAGTCTTCTTAGAAGAATATTAAAATATACGAGATCTGATCAAAAAATAGCCGTTATTTAAAATTTTTTCAAAAAGTATTTATTTATTCATCAATAACTACGTTGTCCCTTCAAAGTAATCCGACTCAGATATAACACAATTATGCCAGGGTTTTTTCCAACCCTCGAAACACTTCTGAAACGCGCTTTTTGGTATTGCAAACAGCTCCTGTTTCGATTTTTTTTATCTCCTCAATCGTAGCAAAACGCTTTCTTTTCATCGGTGTCTTCAGTCAGCGGGGACCAAGTCCGGTGAATACGGTGGTTGAGGCATGATAACGGTTTAGTTTTTGGCCAAAAACACATGCACAAGCATCGATGTGTGAGCTGGTGCGTTATCATGGTGCAAAATCCATGATTGTTTTTCTACAATTCTGTACGTTTCTGACGAATTGCTTCGCGCAAACGGCACATAAGTTCAAGGTAGTATTCCTTATTGACCGTACGACCTCGTGGCAAGAATTCACGATGCACCACGCCACGCAACGAACTTGTGTTCTGCTCATAGTAAACTCGCCAAACGCCACAATCAACATTTCAAATGTCCTTGCGCATTTAATTTCTTTCTTACACAAAACTTAAAACAGTTTCTTCGATCCATTTTTTCGAATAGTAAAAAATCGAAGAGCACACCAAAACACGACTAACCTTTTTATCTATCAAAAACAAACTGACAATCCAAAATTGCTGATATTGCCAACATATATAACATACATGTGTACCAACATAACAAAAAAAATCGAACAACCGTAACTCACGAAATTTGAAAATAACGGTTATATTTTTATCAGACTTCGTACATTCATACACAAGTCAATAAATTATAATTATAATTGTATCACCTATTGATCGAAAAATTTTAAATCATTTCGGGTTAAGAGATTATCCTACAAGATAAATAAATTTTTAGTTGGTTATTAGACTTACTTTGGGTTTCTGAGTGGGACTTTTTTCTGCACTCCCGAAAATTTACTAAAATTTTCGTTTGACAAAAAATTTTACTATATATAAGAAATATCTTATCTTAAATTTGGCAGTGCAAAAACGTCTTGAACTTTGAGACAATTTTAGTATTGCGATTTATCTACAGCCAATGAGCATGCCCTGTCTATTAGTTGATATACTGTT
The DNA here is from genome assembly GCA_905220375.1 of Tachina fera. Taxonomy (NCBI): domain Eukaryota; kingdom Metazoa; phylum Arthropoda; class Insecta; order Diptera; family Tachinidae; genus Tachina; species Tachina fera. The sequence continues at coordinate 31,505,945 of LR999966.1, read as the reverse complement.
GTATGTTTAAATAAATTTATCTAAACTGCTACTAGTGAAAATACTAGATACAAATCACCAGACCAATTTATTATAAATAAAATATTTTGAAGAAATTTTAGACGTAAAAATACGTTAATACTCACAAATAGCTTTGCAAAAAAATACTTATCTTTATGACAGAGTAGTATTGGGATACTATCGATACTATCCATAGTTTTAAAATATCGAAAAAATAATTTAAAAAAATATCGATATCGATATTATTTAAAACAGCTCTACCAGATAGTGACGACCGCGTTCTAAATTATTTGAGGCCCCTTTATTTAATGTAATGAAAATAGTACACGCAAGAAACACTGACACAACTAGCATTGTGCCCAGTGACTAGTCAATTGCTGCATGAATCCATACACAATCCCGATGACCTACAGCCCAGCTAAACAAAAGTTGTCAACGTGGCAGGGTTTATTAGTCACGACTGTTAAAATATGATTTAAAATTTTTTTTATTTCTTTTCTATTTTTAAACCAGCAAGAGTGCTATATTCGGCTGTGCTGAATGTTATATACCCTTTACCGAAGTACATATTAGAGATACAAACATACATAAGTACATGCATACATATTTGTTTTGTATAAAAATTTATCATTTTTGTTGTAGTGCAATTTTTAGTAAGTCACCTCTCGATATTTTTCGACGAAAGAATGTAATTCCAATATTTTATTTTCGATATTAGCAATAGTTGAATATTTTATTCTATACTCTGTATTTCAGAAATAAGTTACATTCACCATTATTCCAGTTGTCAATATCGACGAAACGTTAATACAATAAAATAAAAATTGGTCTTGTTTATTCACTCTCGAGATGTTCAAAAACCATGCTACTATTCAATAACTCAAAAATAGGCTTAAGACTACAGTACACGACATGTAAAAATACACATGCTCATATGACTCTGGCGTAATTTTGACGTCACCATCAAGCTACATTGGCTACATGCTGTGTACTAGCAATACATGTAAATTGATAAATTTACATCACAACTTATGTGCTGTTTCTGGAAATGTGTCCGACTCGACTAAATTTGTTATATTTAGATTTAGACAAAAATATTATCAATATTTTACGATATGTAGCAACTACAAATAATTAAAAAAAATTCAACATGCTGAAAATTCTCCTGACGTCATATTTAGTATTGCACCTGCACACCAAATAAATTAACTTTTTTTACATTTTCCCGTACTTAATAATATTTGATGTTGCAAATCTGTTTTGTGTCTCAATTGAAACATTCGATTCCATTCACACTCCTAAAGAATATTTTCAATTTTGTTCAGCATAAAGGAACGTTTTAAGGGAAATGGAATGGAACATTTCCATTAATTTATTTTATAGTTATAAGTGTTCTTTAGCGATATTTTTTTTTATCTTCCTTTACTAAAAATTAATTATAACTCGTTACAAGCTGTCAACGAAATATCATCGATTTGAAATATAAATGTGATGAGAGCATAATGTAAAGGATGCGTAAGATGGCAGGATCGCCATGTAAAGGATGTGTAGGATGGCAGGATCGCCATGTAAAGGACGAACAACCGTTTCGTCAGAGAACTTTAATGTTGAATTGTATTGGAGAGTGTGTAAAGTGATTGCTTCCCTATAGCCCAATTATTATTTTTATCCAGCTGTAAAGGGGGTCCAGCTTATAAATAGGCGTTCAAAGGAACTGCCAGAAAAAGTGAGAATTTAATAAAAAAAAAACTAGGCAAGTTATTGCCGGTTTGCGTTTAGAAATTAAAGTCTGTTTTATTTAGCATTTTGCTCTGCTTATATACTATTTTACATTCTTCAATTTTTGTGTTTCTTTATGTCTTTAATTTTGCTATAATAACACAAATTATTAATAAAAATAAAAGTGTGTCATTTAAATTTTATAATGTAAGCGTTTTGTTAATTATTACAATGAACTGTGTTGCAATTCAATTAAGCTATGCTACAGTGATTTACAGTAATTGAGGTACACTACAATAATAAGCATCATGTCACAAACAAACATACATAAACAAATTTTTAGTAAGGATATAGCTAACCATAAAATAAGCTTAACTGAGCAAAAATAATTTTGGGTTTATTTTTCCAATTTTTTTTTTCAATTTCCAACAAAATATGCCACTACACTCAAAAGAAAAATATGGTTGAGGTAACCATAATCAAACAGCAACATACTATGATTGAATTATATGGTTGCAGTTAAATCATATTATTATCAATAGAAAATCAAACTTTGAATAAAATTATTATCTGAGTTAATAATAATATTATCAACAAAAACAATGAACTTTGTTAACCTAATCTTATTATTGTAAATATGACAACACTATTGTTAGATGTGACTAAAATATAATTGATGCTCACAATACCATGTTAGTTTATTATAATAATATTGTTAAATACGACAACAGTATTATTTAATATAATAATAATATTTTGTTTTTCAATCATATATATATATATATATATATATATATATATTTATTGGTAGATCTCTTGTTAAAACAGCTGTGCGTTAAATCGGAAATAAAAATATATTAATATTGTTGAAAAAAATGTATATATAGAAATGTAGAAATACGGACACGTCTGTATAAAGCAAGGTTGGAAACCGAAACAACGGTATCGGTATTCATACCGGTACAACTATTTTTTCAATTTCGGTATCGGTAGCGGTATCGGTATTTTTTTTATTTCGGTATCGGTATTACCGGTACATACCGTTACTGAGTTTACAATACCGGTATACCGATATAACTGCTAAATTTGATAATTCAATCAGTGGACATAGCAAAAAAACATTTTTATTAAATTACTTCGAAAAGGGAGTATTTTTTCATTAACATAAAAAGTATTTAAACTTACATATATGTTTCTATATACGTTTTTATATTTTTATTAAAAATAATTTATTAAAAAAGTAAAATAAGAAAACTGCAGTTGAAACGTTGCATTTTGGTTAATTAAACAAAATAATAAAAATAAATATGTACATACAGTGTATGTATTATTTATATTACACACGAAGTACATGTACTAAGTGTATGCACTTAGTAAAATTCGAAAATTCGTATTCGAATTCTTGAATATTCGTCCGTTTTTAGATACATGCGTAGTCGCCAAATTTATACGAAACGAATATTTCAATAAATCAATTCAAATTTTTTGTAATTTTTTTTGGAATTGCCGAGAACTCAAAAGCAAATTCTATTTGTTATTACTTTCTACCTAAGAAAGACTTTTCAGTCGAAAATATTTGTTGGCAAATGTTATGTTTAATGTTACAAATTATATCCCTTATTCATAATAAGTTTCATTTTCTAAATCTAACTGTTTGCAGAACAGTGGACAAAGGTTGGTAAAAATGCCAATTTTTTTACACTTTTTCTCGAATATTTCCTAAACTGTAAGCGAAAACCCATAAATGTTGCACACTTAATTTTAGCTTTTGGATAGAAAAAAATCCACTTTCAAAAATCTTTTTTATCTGATCAAAAACATGAGCTTGGGATCGATTTTAATTTTTCATTAACTAAAAGTTTACTCATTTTGGTGCTTTGTGACTCCGCCCCTTTGAAGGATATATAGCATAAATTCCAGACTTGAGCTCTGTGACACCTCCTCAAATGCTGTATAAAATTTCATAAAAAATCGGACAGCTAGTTTAAAAACTGCAGAATTATTTCAAATTTAAAAAAAAATCTCCACTATGTATCGGGTACTTTAGGCCCCACCAGAAGGCAGCGTCGGATCGAGGTAAAAAATTAAGACCGCATTTATGGCAGCAAACCTCATATTTAAGACAGCGCCCATATGTAGTATATAAAAGCACTCTTCAAAACTTTAAATCTCGGCATTACCTTGTGTATCTGGAACAACCAATATACTAACTTTCGCGATTTCATATAAATAAGTTATTTATTTAAAAAGTTATTATTTAAAATAACTGTCTTTGTAAGGGCTTTGCTCTAGAGATACGTTTTTCGTTCCTAAAGGCATTAAGCAGCTCATGAAGTTCGTTAGTATTTCGCACTGGTGATGATTATGATATGATTGCACTTTCCGGTTGATTAAAAAAAACAGTGCTGCATAAGAATGTGTAAAGGCGAAAAAAACGTGTTTATATAAGAAAGTTAATTGAAATATATTTTTGAAATTTTATTTTTGGTGGGAATCGGTATACCGGTACATACCGGCATAGACCTAAACGGTATTCCTGGTACCGGTATTTTCTAACCGAAATGTGTTTCGGTATCGGTATCGATACCGGAATCTAATTATAGCGGTATTTGAAACGGTATCGGTATTTTTATGATACCGTTTGCCAACCTTGGTATAAAGAGATAAACATTTGTACGTATGTATGTATATGTTTTTATTTATCTGCCCTTTTGTTTGTTTGTACTTTATAGTAAGTTAATTGAAAATCTGAAAAATATTTTCAATTAATTATATCAACAAATAGTTTGTTAACATTTATTTATTTTTTCAACATTTATTTTTTTTTACATTTAAAATTTTTTTTTTAAATTAAAGCTATTGTTATATTAACAAAGTGAATTGTTGAATTTCATCACAAATTTTGATTATCATAGCTGTTATACTAACAATTTTATTTTTATATACACAGTCCTCAAAACGATTTTTTGCTTTTCTGCGAAAAACACTAACGGCCCTATGTACAAGCAAAAATTGGCATGAAGTTAGCATAAGTGGCAAAAATGAACATGATCTTAAAGAGTTTTGCGATGAAACACATTAAAAGTCATGCTAGGACTTAGAGGTGGGTTAAAATTAGGTAATGCTACCGTCTTTAATGTCAAATTGTATGGAGGAACTCGTTAACACATAATTTAATTTCGTCACTTATGCTAAATTCATGGCAATTTTTGCTTATACATAGGGCCGTAAATGTTTTGGGTCGGAGTTGAACCGGTAAACTGACTTGCTTACCTCTCAGCAACGCTTTATTAGATACACAAAAATGAATACACACAAAACATGATTTCTTGTTTTTTCTACATGTACGCATTCCGTTATAATACAATTTCACAAATAATTTTGTTCAGTAATTTAATTAAATTAATTGTTCATTAATTTAATTTAATTAACTTAAACTTTACTGGACACATTCGCCTCAAAAAGAGGGACACAAGGGCTATTATACTCAACACTCCAGATGGGACTGCTTGAAAATACTTTTATTTTATTATTATTTATAACTATCACTAAGCTTATGTCCGACACTGGTCGAGCTTAATAATTATATTTTAGCTTTAAGATTTGAATACTTATTGTTAGTTCATATTTGAAGGCACAATAAATAAATACATGTATTAATAAAATCCAACCCTGGAACGATAATTTTGATTTTTCTGATTTTTACTACTAATTTATTTCTTTCTAAAATATAGAATATATTTAAATATCAAAGAAATAAATAATTTGATTTGATTAAATTTATAAAGCAGACAATGGTCTGGAAAAATTTTTGGTATTTTTCTAATTTTTTATTTCTAACTATTTCTTCTGAGACATAAAGTATATTTAATTTGTAAACAAAAAAATTTAATTGAGTTAGTTACTTTAAAAAACAAAAAAAATTAAGTTTTCCAACCCTGGAATCATGTTTTTATATGTTTCTGACTCCTTATATCAATCCAAATCTTTAAAAAATGTATAAAATATGTTTAATGAACAAAGAAAAAGGGAATTGAAAAAAAATAGTTTTATTTAGTTATTTTAATATCAAAAAAAAATATTAAAATATTCTAACTCCTAAGCTGTCGTTTTCATTTTCTTCTTTTCTATACCAAATATTTCTTTCCACAACATAAAATATATTTAATCTATAAAGAAAAATAAAAAATTAATTAGCCCTTCTAACTTTTATTATCACAAAAAAAAAGAGATATCATTTATGAATACATTCTTATATACTTCCATATATAAAATCTTATATTTATATATGGATCCACGCATGAGCTTCAAATTTTCATATATGAGCTCATATGTTATAATACATTTCATATATTAGTCCATATATTAGTTCATATATAATAGTTTTGCCATGTATATCCCATATATTTCCATACATGAATTCATATATGTTCATATATTCATATATTAAAAATATATGGATCATATATAATTTTTTTAGCTGGGTATGCATTATTCTCTTCTTTTTTAGAAAGGTAAAAATATTGCCAAGTTAGCAGATTATCTGGAAATTATATGACACTCTTACGGTTACAAATCTATATCATGCATAGCATATCACAGTGATAGATATTGTGCTTAACTAGAACTTGGTCAAAATTTTTATCTCACCACTTTTAATGGCCAAAATTTTGGAAAGGCACTTGGCCTTTTTTCACATTTATGGTTTTGCTAGGATCTGACTACTTTTTGGAAAGTTTTCTTAATAAAGCTTATTAAAATAATTATTATTATTAAATTTAAAATTTCTAGTCTGTTATAGTTCTATTCATAATGACTACGTCAGCTTAAAAGGGCAGACTTACATACAATAATGGGTTAGAATGTGATAAGTACCGCATTGTGTCATTACAAGGACCGACTGATGTACTTAAATTTTTAAGAATCATCAGAGTAGAAATATGTAAAATATAGGGTACAATTTAGTGGAAGTGATCCCGCCTATTTTTCTGAAGTCTGTTTAGATGTAGCCCTTTTGAAAATGCAAAATTAAAGGCTACATTAATGAAATGTGCATGTAAAGTTTAAATAGAGTAGCTTGTGTTTTAAATATTTTCTAGTTGGTAACTTACCTAAGTGTAATTTTTTTTTCCAAATTTCAGTTCTCTGCCGTTTAACATTGCGCTAAGTTTTTATAAACATGGCCCCACTTCCCTAATGTAACAACCGGTGCTTTCGGATTTTTCCTACACGCAACTCACCCTTTAACTCAAGGGGTATTGAATTTGAATTGTACAGTTCAAATTCTAGCTTTAAACATTATGGCTGTTGACCCCACTCTCCGCCACTTTCTTAAACTCAAGATTTTGTTATGAGCAGCGCTCAATTATCATCGTTCTCTTTGTAAGATGATAGTTTTAAGTTAAAATTTATGTTAAAAACTTCAATACAATATTAGCGTGGCCCCTGCCACTCCCGTTTTAAATATTTGGCTTTTTAGACTTTTCTAGTTGATTTCTTATTTTGACCTACTGGCGTTTCAAATTTCAGCTCTCTAGCGCAAATTTAATTATTTTATTTTTATCGCGTATTCCTGCCCACTTTTTTAAAAGGAAAAATTGTTTAGTCAGTGGCAATCATACGTGTCAAGTTGCGATGGAAATGGACAATAATATCTAGTATAAATCTGCTGATCCGAAGTACATGAAAGAAGAGACTTAAATTTTATTGTCATGTTGAAGCCCACTTTTTTAAAGGAAAATTTATAGCCTTTCATTATTTAGACATATATGCCAATTTACAATAAGACTGCTTACGCCAAAGATTTAAATTTCATGTTTTAGTTCTAAGCTTAATGGACGTAGCCCAGCTCCTATGGCTTTATTTTCCTGGCTTTAAGATTTTTCTAGTTAGCTTCTAGCGTAGACCTATTTGTCTATCAAATTTCACCTCATTAACGAAAATTTAAATTTTGTATTCTTATTTGCGTGATCAAGCCCACTTTTTCAATCTCAAGATTTTCTTATCTCTCCTGTTGAGTTTCGCTGGAAACGCTTAATAATAAATACATAAATAGTATATTTAAATGTGCATATGTACATGAAATAGGATGACAAGTGTTGTAGGTTTTTAACGCCCATTTTGTTTAAAGAACATTTATAACCTTGTATTATTGCAACATGTAACCCAAATTACAATAAAATCGCTTGAGTTAAACGCATTGGATTTGCTTTTTTTTAATTCTGAGGTTTGTGGAGGTAGCACCGCCCCTTGGCTATAATATTCAGGTTCTCAGATTTTTTAGATAGTTCCTAATCTAGACCTACTTTATCAAATTTCAGCTAACTAACGCAAATTTAAATTTTTTTCTAGTGGGTGTGATACCGCCCACTTTTTAACCTCAAGATTTTCTTTGGCCGGTAGTTATCTTTCTTGTCGAGTTTCGTTGTAAACGGATAGTAGCAAATTTATAAATATTTAGTTTATTCTAATGTATATGAAATAGTACACTTAAAATGTATGGGAGTGTTAATGCCCACTTTTTTCAACGTAAATTTATGGCCTTACATTTTTGCAACATGTATGCCAAATTTCAATAAAATTGCTTCAGTTAAAGGAGTTGGGTTTGTATTATAAATTCTGAGCCTTATGGGCACAGCCACGACCACCTTGGCAAAATTTTTGAGTTTTCAGATCTTTCTAGTAATTTTCCAATCTATAACTACTCGTTTATCAAATTTCAGCTCACTAGCGCAAATTTTTTAATTTTTATTTTAATGGGCGTGTTTCCGCCAACATTTGTTTTCGCTAGTGTTTATCTTTCCTGTTTAGTTTCGTTGGAAACGGATAATTGTAGTTACATAACTAGTACATTTAAATTTGCTGACCGAAAGTACATGAAATAGGAGGTTTAAATTGTGTGGGCGTGTTAACGCCCACTTTTTTTTTTTTTTTGTATTATTGTAACATGTGTGCAAATTTCAATAACATCGCTTCAGTTAAACGCTTTAGATATGTGTTTTTAGCTCTAAACCTTATGGGCGTAGCGCCGGACCCTTGGTAAAAATTTTCGGATTTTCAGATTTTTCTAGGTGAAAACTCACATAGTTCTACTTGTGTACCAAATTTCAGCTCACTACCACAAAGTTTAATTTTTATGGGCGTAGCCCCGCCCACCTGGTGAAAGTTTTCGGGTTTTCAGATTTTTCTAGTTCATTGCTCACCTAGATCTACTTGTGTACCTAATTTCAGATCTCTAGATATAGCGGAAGTGCTTCATAATATTGATGAGTGAGTATGTCTTAAAATATGCGCTTTTTGCACCTCCATATCTCCGGAGCCTTCCATTGTAAAACTTTCAAACTTCGCATATGAGGTTACATGAATTTATTCTAGTTATGGTTTAAAATTTAATAATTTTACGATTGCGGGTAACAAAGTTATGAGGGGGTAAAAACAGCTCGAATGGCTTCCTGTAACTAACTAATATATAAAATATATTATAATTTTTAATCAGAAATAATTTTTTGTCAGGCTTAAGTTCAGTAATTTCAATTCTTATTGAATGAAATATTTTTATTAATTAATGTGAGTATCTAAAGAAGAGAAGAAAAATTAAACTTAGACTTTAAGCTGGGGGAAATACCGATACTTTTCTGTGCAGCCACGCACTTTATCAGCACCCTAGTCTATCTACTTGGGTAGAGATTCTTGTTAACATCAGCTATTTAACTTAAATTTTCAATGAAACGGAATATCAGAAACGATTGTTGTGTATACAATTGATTTACCTTTGGTAAACACATTTATAAGTATCACTATTAATTTTCTGTTTTTTCCATTTTTTTCATAGGTAAAAATAATTAATGTGATGATCGTAAAAGATAAGCAAGAATGACTAAACATACTTAGGTAGAGTAATATAATTTCGTGCTAACCTAAATAGAAAAATTAAAAAAATTTAAAAACTGAAAATTAATAGTGATACTTATAAATGTGTTTACCAAAATTGAAAATTTTGAAAAAAAACATTGAAAATTTAAGTTAAATAGCTGATGTTAACAAGAATCTCTACCTAAGTAGATAGACTAGGGTGCTGATGAAGTGCGTGGCTGCACAGAAAAGTATCGGTATTTCCCCCAGCTTAAAGTCTAAGTTTAATTTTTCTTCTCTTCTTTAGATATTCACATTAATTAATAAAAATATTTCATTCAATAACAATTGAAATTACTGAACTTAAGCCTGACAAAAAATTTTTTTTGATTAAAAATCACTAAAAGTTCAATTAAAAATTTATAAATGTTTCATATATTATAATTAGTATTTTCAACATCAGCGTAAAAACGGTCGTGTTATATAGCTGTAACCTCCATTTTTTGACTTAATAATTAAATATATAATTAGCTAATTTTTATTTAAAATTAAGCTGTATTTAAATACGATTTAATTTTTTCAGTGGTTAATTAAAGTTCTTATTAAATTACGTTGAAAGTACGGCAGCACTAAAAAACTTCCAAATATTATGGAAAACTTTCCAAAGAACAGCTGTTTACCAGAAACAAAAAAGTTAGGTTATAAAAATGCAAAAAATAAAATTGCATAAAAACACAGTTTATGAAATCAAAGGAGCATCAGAATGTATTTTTCTATTTATTTATACCATGATATGAAACTATGAATTGTATTTGTTATATATTTATGAAATTTAAACGAAATTCTTCCTAATACGACCGCATGATGTTTTTAGTACGACCACATGATGTCATATCTGTGTTTTCAATAAACACAATTAAATAAATAATAATTAATTACACAAGGTTAGGTATTTAATTATTATTTAATTATGCACTCAAAAACACAATTTCGTATTTAATTCGAACTTAAAAATAATTACAGTTTGATTAACAAGTCAAGAAATGGGCACAAGACTCTCAACGAGCGTTAAATGCAACAAACTTTAGTACTCATCAATAAATGTCCTGCGACGCACTATATGCCGAATATTTTGACCTTCGACTATCTTTAATGTGGTATAAGGTGTTAGGGACTTTTTTATAACAAAACTTTTTTTAAAAATGAGATAGTTTTCGTATAACTGATTGATTGATTGTGCTTAAATTTTCGAATTTTAATGCAATCTTATGTATATACAGAGCTTTTTGCGCAATTAGTATTTTCCACTCGGGACTAAAAGAATAAGTACCATAAATAATTACATATTTTTATATAAGTGAAAAGAAATATTGTAACATCGTTTGCAAAACGGTTTTCCAGAAGATCCGTTATTTTTCACTTTTTTCTTGTATCTACTTTGAAAATAATTTGGCTTTCTTATTTCAATAGCTATTAGCACAAGCGCAAATTATTTATTAACGAAATAACAAAAAATCTTTATCATGAGGGGGGATATCCTTTTTCAAATCTCCCCTGAATACGCCTTGATTCAAAATCTCGCACTACCTACTGTGTAATAAATGAAATTAATAAAATTAGTTTTTTAAACATTTTGAGAAAGGAGGTTGTATTTAATGACAAAATAGTTGGAAACGAACTAAAAGACATTTCATCCATCATTTTGACAGAAAATGTGAATTTAATATTTAAAAAACACTCAAAAGCTCATACTCGTGCACAAAATTTAATTTAAAACATCATAATAAAAACTAATGCAAAATGAAAAAAAATCCGTTTTTATATTAACAATAGTTTTCACACAAAAAAGTAATATGAATTATTTTGTAATATTAATTAAAATATTTGTAGTATCAATTAAAAAATTAATTAAATTTGCACTTATAAACAATTTGATAATATCATTTAAGTTTTTCCAGTCAAATTAATTAATACAATTAAAAATTTAATCACCCATATATCCCATATATGGTTCGGATCCGAAAAATTAGGGTATATGGGCATATATGATTATATATATTCATACATTTTCATACACAGTATGCAAAGTTCATATTCATACACTCTTTATTCACAATAGCGCACTGCTGTGCAATAAATTAAATTGCTAAAATTGATTTTTTTTTTAGACTTGACAGAGAGGTTGTATTTAATGAAACATTTGTTTGGGCAAATAATTCAAAACGAACTAGGTCATTTCATTCATCAAAAGGTGAATGAATTATTTAAAAAACACATAAATCATATTCGTACATAACATTTAGCTTAAGAAATCAGATTAAAAACTAATGCAATTAATTATAAAAGAAAAAATAATCCCTCTAACAATAGTTTTCAATACAGTGATATGAACTTTGTTTCTTATCTAGAGAATTTTGTAATTTTCTAAAAAATTAATGACTGGATTATCCTTTTGATTATTTGATATATTAAATGGGGCCACAATGTAACAAAAGTTTTTCTTTTTCAAACGTTGAGGGTACGCATATAAACTTTGCATACCGTATGTATTTTCTAATGGCTAAAATTCCAAGTTTTTTTGATTGCAAAAACGATCTTATGTGAGATATCATGTATACACACATTCTTATATGGCTTCATATATAAAATCTTATATTTATATATGGATCCACATATGAAGAGCTTCATAATTAAATTTTCATATATGAGCTCATATTTTATAATACATTTCATATATTAGTCCATATATTAGTTCATATATAACAGTTTTGCCATGTATAATCCCATATATTTCCATACATGAATTCATACATATTCATATATAGTTATATACATTCACATATTAAAAATATATGAACCATATATAATTTTTTTAGCTGGGCAATACAATTAAATTCTTAATTGAAAATATTAATTGGTGAATACTTCTTTTTGTGTTTAATATAATTTTTTGCAATAATATGAGCTTTATTTCTTAAAAATATCAAGAGTATTCCGTTATTTTCTATCGAACTAATTACTGAATTATCCTTTTGATTATTTGATTTATTAAATAAGGCAACAATGTATAAAATCGCGCAAGAATGATTTTTTTGTTACAAAAGTTTTTCTTTTTTAAACTTTGAGGCTGTACGAATATAAGCTTTGCACTCTGTATGTATTTGCTAATAGATTTCCAATTCACAAACTTTTTTTTATTGCAAAAACGATCTTATGTGAGATATCATGTATTAAAACATATTTATATAGCTCCATATATTACATCTTATTTCTATATATGGATCCACATATGAAGAGCATTATAATTAAATTTCCATATATGAGATCATATATTATAATACATTTCGTATATTAGTCTTTATATGAATTCATAAATATTTTTGCTGTGAATAATCCTATACATTTCCATACATGAATTCATACATATTCATATATATTTATATATATTCATATATTATAAATATACGTTTTTATATAATATATAAATATAATTTATAAACATATATATTTTTCACTGGGTTCCATTTCTATTAGAAAAATTAGAAATCCAAAATTAATTTTTGTTTCTGATTAAAAATAACTGTTATTTCTGCTAAAAATAAATAAAAATTATTGCTACTTGAAGAAAATAAAAGTTAAAAATTTTAAAAACATTAAAATTTTGAATCTAGTTGAAAATAACTCAAATTGTGAGATTAGGCACGCTCTCCGATGTTTCCTTGTACTATTTCTTCTTTAAAAGTTCACGAATAATTATTATTTTCGGTCCTTTTAAATTTCATATAAAGTGGACTTACAAACTTTGCTGACTAAGCCACCGAAAAATATGTATTTTTTATTAGAAAATCTGGCGAAACATTTTTTAAAAATTTAGAAAAATTATTTATGATCGATATATTATGCATATATGAATGTGTATAATTATATATATGAATTCATGTATGGAAATGTATAGGATTATACATTCGAAAAGTATTATGAATTGATATATGGACGAATATATAAAATGTATTATAATATATGACCTCATATATGGAAATTTAATTGTGAAGCTCTTCATATACGGGTCCATATACATATATAAATAATTTGTAATATGTGAAGACATATAAATAAGTATACCAAAATATATGCATACATGATATGTGATATAAAGTTGTTTTTGCGATCAAAATCTTTTTTATCACTGGAGAATTGGAAATATATTAGCAAATTCATACAGTATGAAAACTTAATATAAATACGTTTAGCCTGAAAAGAAAAACTATTGTAACTAAAACAAGTAAGAGTGCTATATTCGGCTGTGCCGAATGTTATATACCCTTTACCAAAGTGCGTTTATGTAGTATAGAGATACATACATAAGCACAGAGATATGCAGGTACATAGATATTAATTTTATGAAAAAATTCATACTTTTTTCTCTAGTGCAATTTTTAGGTTTTTGGCATTATGTTTAATTTGGTTGTTTTTAAATTTTGGCAATTTTTTTTTTGGCCTTGGACATTTTTTTCGGTTTTTGGCGTTTTTTAATTTTGGTGACTTTTGGGAATCTGGCAATTTTTTTGATTTTGACAATTTTTTTCATTTAGGCGATTTTTTTATTTTTTGGAGATTTTGTTTCATATAGGCGTATTTTTCGGTTTTTGGCGTTTTGATTTCTTTTTGACAATTTTTTTAGTTTTGACACTTTTTTCTCGTTTTGGCGATTTTTTTTGGTTTTTGGCGTTTTTTTAATTTTGGCGATTTTTATTAGTTTTGGCGGATTTTTTTTGATTTTGACGATTTTTTTTTCACATAAGCGATTTTTTTAATTTTGGCGATTTTTTCATATAGGCAATTTTTTTTTGTTTTGGTGATTTTTTTCGGTTTTTGGGCGTTTTTTTTTTTGAATTTTGGCGATTTATTTTCGTTTTGGCGATTTTTTGATTTTGGCGATTTTTTTCGTTTGGGTGGATTTTTTTGATTTTGACGATTTTTGTTTTGATTTAAGCGATTTTTTTTCGTTTTGGTGGATTTTTTTGATTTTGACGATTTATTTTTCATATAAGCGATTTTTTTAATTTTTGGGGATTTTTTTATATAGGCAATTTTTTTTTTGTTTTGGCGATTTTTGTCGGTTTTTGGCGTTTTTTTTTTAATTTCGGCGATTTATTTTCGTTTTTGCAATTTTTTTGATATTGGCGATTTTTTTTCATTTAGGCAATTTTTTTTTAATTTTTGGCGATTTTTGTTCATATAAGCATTTTTGTTTGTTTTGGCGATTTTTGCGGTATTTAGCGTTTTTTTGTTATTGTGGGAATTTATTTTTAGTTTTGACACGTTTTTCTCGTTTTGGCGATTTTTTTCGGTTATTGGCATTTTGTTTTAATTTTAGCGTTTTTTTTCATTTTGGCGATTTTTTTCGTTTGGCGATTTTTTAAAATTTTTGGCGATTTTATAATTTTCGGATTTTTTAGTTTGACCGTTTTTGAAAGTTTCAAGAGTTTAACTCTTACGGTTATTTTATTTATTTATGAAAAAAGTTAAAGTTTTCCAACCCTGGAAACGTTTTTTTAATTTTTTAGATTATTAAATTTTTTTTAATTATAATTACCAATTTTAGTCATACCGAAGTATAAAATAAGATAATTTAATAAAAAAGTACTAAAAACTTGTTTTCAGTAGTTATTTTCTATGGGTAAATTGAGTTCGAGTTTTCCAGCTCTGAAACCGTCTGCCCGATTTTGCTGATTTTCAATAGCATTTTAGCGTTTTTGTGTCATTGTGGAAATTTATTTTTAGTTTTGACACGTTTTTCTCGTTTTGGCGATTTTTTTCGGTTTTTGGCGTTTTTTTTTAATATAAGCGTCTTTTTCATTTTGGCTATTTTTTTCGTTTTGGCGATTTTTTTAAATTTTTGGTGATTTTATAATTTTCGGATTTTTTAGTTAGACCGTTTTTGTAAATTTCAAGAGTTTAACTCTTACGGTTTCCAAGATATAGCATTTTGTCAAAACTACATAGTCAAAATTGCATTAACTGATGGACCACCCTTTAATTTAAATGTTTTTAATTTTAGTGTTAATTGTTGTAGCCTATATAAAAATACACTAATTTTACAAATTTCAAGTGTCAATATACATATGTACATTTGTACATACAATTGTATGTATATTAGATGGGATTTTAACATTTTTCGTTGCTCGTTTTGGAACACCCTTTAAGTTTTAATTTTCATGTATTTGTTGTTGTAGCGATCAAAGTTCTACATATTCTGTCCAAATTTCAGACCCGTAGCTCTTACTGTTCCTGAGAAAATAGCCTTCTTCCTAAAACATGAAATATGTTTAATTATTATGAAAAAAGTTTAAGTTTTCCAACCCTGGAAACGTTTTTGTAATTTTTTAAATTTTTTAATTTTTTTTTTTAATTATAAATACCAATTTTATTCATAACGAAGTATAAAATAAGTTAATTTAATAAAAAAGTAATAAAAACTTGTTTTCGGTAGTTATTTTCTATGGGAAAATAGAGTTTGAGTTTTCCAGCTCTGAAATCGTCTGCTCGATTTTGCTGATTTTCCGAAAATTTCTGACACACCAGTCTAAGAACGAAGTCTCTAGCTCTTCTGGGAGCTTGGGAAAACCGATTTCACGTACAGACAGACGGCCAGACGGACATCGCTTGTTCGTCTTCCCTATGCATAAGGATCCAGAATATATATACTTTATGTGTCGCTTATTAATATTCTAGAAATTACAAACGGAATGACAAACCTATATATACCCTTTTACCATTTTTTGGTAAAGGGTATAAAAACTATTCTCATTGTACTATTTTATAAAATGTGGCCTTATTTAATAAATCAAATAATAAAAAACGATAATTTAGTCATTAATTTTATAGAAAATAACGGAATTCTCAAGATATTTTTAAGAAATAAAGTCCATATTACTGCAAAAAGTTGAATTGAAAACTGTTGTTAGTACAAAAACGGATTATTTTTTATAATTAGTTTTTAATCTGATTTCATAAATAAAATTTTATGTACGACTAGAAGTTTTGTATTTTTTAGATAATCGATTCACTTCTTTGTTCTTAAAATATTGAGTAAAATGCTTAAAAGTTCGTTTTTAACAATTTGGTGCAAATAAATGTTGCATTAAATACAACCTCCTCCCTGCACAAAATCTTACAAAAAATTTATTTTAGTAATTTAATTTATTGCACAGCAGTGCGCTTTTTGAATCAATATAAGCTTTGCATACTATAAAGGGAATATTTGCAAATACATCTATGAAAATTTATGAATATATATTATTATATTTATTTATTATTATATTATATCCATATACCCTCATTTTTCGCATCCGAAGCATGTATGTGATATCATATACATGCATATGCTCCATACATACTTTTTACCTGGGTTGTTACAAATTAATAAACATTAAAAAATACCACCCAAAAAATTGCCCCTCTAAAAGCTTCAGCTGGATCCGCTCCTGCTGCATAGGGATCATTTACACACACATGTATGAAAATGTATGAATATACATATATTATTGTACATGTCCATATACCCTCATTTTTCGCATCCAAACCATATATGGGATATCATATATGCTCCATAAATTTTTTTTTTCAGCTGGGTGGTAATTTCTTGTATCAGTTTTAATTAAGTTCAGTTCACTAAAAACACAAGAAAAGCGTTTGAGAATGGTATTATTAAGAGAAATTTTATAACAAATTTAAATATTAAAAGAGAATATCGCTAGCACAGCTTATAATTTGAATGATTTTAGTAAAGTTAATTTTACTACCTAATTCATCACACAGATTAAGCCTTAATCATTAAGGTCTTTGTGATCTTAGAGTGCAATACAAATCTTCCATCTGGAAAATATACCAGTAGCTCGTTTCTGTATTTCTCGCATCGTAAAATTTCCCGCATGAAACCAGGGAATCGTAACAAAAATAGTGTAAATTGAAACAAAAAATGTCTTTTCTCGCATAAGTGTTTCTGTATACCCAGCTAAAAAAAATATGTATGGAGCATATATGATATACCATATATGGTTCGGATCCGAAAAATGAGGGTATATGGGCATATATGATGATATATATTCATACCTTTTCATACATGTGTTTGTAAATTTCCTCTACAGTACGCAAAGCTCATATTCATACACTCTTGATTCACAAAAGCGCACTGCTGTGCAATAAATTAAATTACTAAAATTAAATTTTTTTTAAGACTTGAGAGAGAGGTTGTATTTAATGAAACATTTGTTTGGACAATTAATTCAAACTGAACTAAAAGTCATTTCATTCATCAAAAGGTGAATCAATTATTTAAAAAAACACATAAATCATATTCGTAGATAGCATTTAGCTTAAGAAATCAGATTAAAAACTAATGCAATTAACTATAAAAAAAATAATCCGTCTAACAATAGTTTTCAATACAGTAATATGAACTTTGTTTCTTATCTAGAGAATTTTGTTATTTTCTATAAAACTAATGACTGGATTATTTGTAATATTAAAAGAGGCCACAATGTATAAAATCATACAAGAATGGTTTTTTTTTAACAAAAAGTTTTTCTTTTTTAACGTTGAGGGTACGCATATAAACTTTGCATACCGTATGTATTTTCTAATGGATTTCCAATTCAGCAGTGATAAAATTCCAATCTTTTTTTGATTGCAAAAAATATCTTATGTGAGTTATCATGTGTGCATACATTATTATATGGCTCCATATATAAAATCTTATATTTATATTTGGATCCACATATGAAGAGCTTCATAATTAAATTTTCATATATGAGCTCATATGTTATAATACATTTCATATATTAGTCCATATATTAGTTCATATATAATAGTTTTGCCATGTATAATCCCATGTATTTCCATACATGAATTCATACATATTCATATATAGTTATATACATTCATATATTAAAAATATATGGACCATATATAATTTTTTTAGCTGGGTATTTACTTTGCGAGAACTATCTGTCATTTGAATAAATATCCAGTAATTATTGGAAGGGTGTGAGAAAAAGTGTTTCTGTAACATATTTTGTGAAAAGTTTCTCGCAAGAACTGTCAAAACAACCCGCATTTTAAATTCGTGAGAGAACAACCAAATTTGTACATAGCATATGATTTTTTGAACTTGTGTGTGAAAATATGAAAAATACGCTAGTTGAAAAGATATGCAACGAATTGCTGTACTAAAATTATTATTAACGAGTCGATATGATTATGTTTATTCAGAATTTTTTTCTATAATTTTCTTATGTTTATTTAGAATATTTTTTCTATAATTTTCTTATGTAGAGACATTTGATAGAAAAAACTTATTTAAAGCATTTTGCATTCACTTGATATTCATTCTCATTCTTTTATTTTCTTTTTCCTGTAAATTATGTCCTTTTTTGTTGGTTTTTATTGGGTACCTCTCAATATTTCTTATCAAGCAAACACAGCATGCTATAATAGAATGTCAATTTTTACAGACCCTCTTTCAACCTAACCAAACTTAAAGCCACTCATTGTTCATAGTTTAATTATTGTGCAGACTTTGGCTCTACTACAATAAATTTAATTTTACTATATAAGAAGTTTCTCGTTTTTATTGTGAACCAAAAATAACTAATTTTGTTTAAAATCAACTTTTATGAAACTACCCAACTAAAAAAATATGTATGGAGCATATATGATATCCCATATATGGTTCGGATCCGAAAAATGAGGGTATATGGGCATATATGATTATATATATTCATACATTTTCATACATGTATGTGTAAATTCCCTCCACAGTATGCAAAGTTCGTATTCATACACTCTGGATTCACAAAAGCACACTGCTGTGCAATAAATGATTTTTTTTTTTAGACTTGAGAGAGAGGTTGTATTTAATGAAACATTTGTTTGGACAAATAATTCATAACGAACTAAAAGTCATTTCATTCATCAAAAGGTGAATCAATTAATTAAAAAAACACATAAATCATATTCGTACAAAGCATCTAGCTTAAGAAATCAGATTTAAAACTAATGCAATTAATTATAGAAGAAAAAATAATCCGTCTAACAATAGTTTTGAATACAGTAATATGAACTTTGTTTCTTATCTAGAAAATTTTGTTATTTTCCATAAAATTAATGACTGGATTATCCTTTTGATTATTTGATATATTAAATGGAGCCACAATGTATAAAATCATACAAGAATGGTTTTTTTTAACAAAAAGCTTTTCTTTTTTAAACGTTGAGGGTACGCATATAAACTTTGCATACCGTATGTATTTTCTATGGGATTTCCAATTCAGCACTGATAAAATTCCAAGCTTTTTTTGATTGCAAAGACGATCTTATTTGAGATATCATGTATCCATACATTCTTATATGGCTCCATATATAAAATCTTATATTTATATATGGATTCACATATGAAGAGCTTCATAATTAAATTTTCAT
The DNA here is from genome assembly GCA_905220375.1 of Tachina fera. Lineage (NCBI taxonomy): Eukaryota > Metazoa > Arthropoda > Insecta > Diptera > Tachinidae > Tachina > Tachina fera. Next base: position 31,485,893 of record LR999966.1, on the reverse strand, counting down.
ATATGAGCTCATATTTTGTAATACATTTCATATATTAGTGCATATATTAGTTCATATATAATAGTTTTGCCATGTATAATCCCATATATTTCCATACATGAATTCATACATATTCATATATAGTTATATACATTCATATATTAAAAATATATGGACCATATACAATTTTTTTAGCTGGGTAGACCTTAATTAAAATAGAAATAATTTAAAAGTTTAAGAGAAAATGAAAGGAGCTCCAAATGACATTTTGCAGAATTTTCAACCAATGCGGGAAGCACTGAGTTGTTTTTCAAGGATCTTCAAAAACTTCTAATCTTATTTATGATCTCAAAACTCAATAACAATTGCGTTATAATAGGTGATAAAATATTACGGTTCCTTTTTTGAAAATATCATTGAAAGTCTTGAAGTTTACATTACCTTAACCAACTACGGTTAAAATCGAAGCCAATATTTCTTAGAAAATCTTCTAAATATTTTTGGTACAATTTTGCCCTATTATAAAATTTTATTTAAACTTTTGTAAATTTTATTTAAACTTTTGTGGGTCAATATTGTTTTGTTTACGAGTATATATACTTATCTTCATAACAAACTTTCTTAGAGACATTGGGATTTTGCGAAAGTATGAAGTTTCGTTAACAGAATTTTGTAGCATATCTATATAACTCGATTTAAGATTTCGTCATCTTATGCTGTCATCGCTTTCAAGCACTGAAATATAAATGTCGTTAACATCAAATAGTGCAAGCTTAAACAAAAAATTTGTGCTGCAAAAATAGAGCAAAGAATTTGAAATACGAGTAGTACACATTTTAGACTATTATACAGAAAGTGGCAATGCTGGCTTCAAATAAGAGGGTTCGATGAAAACGTTAAAGAATTAACACTAAAGGCCATGTTAGATAAAACTCTTGCTTCGCGTTGCGTTGAAAATTCGCTTTGACATCTTAGATGAAATGTACATGCTTAAATGAAACATGTCACATAAAGTACTTTTAAAGCAAAGCGAAGCAAACTTTTTTCGTGCTTTGACAAACAGTTGGTATACTTTTCTTAATTTGTTTGACCAAACTCGTATGTAAATATGAATTTTTATAAAAGTTTCGGTAAATTTACTAAAAAAATGAGTTGGTGGCATCAGATTAATCGAATTGTGCTGTGTTTTGTGTATAAAACAAAATAGTTAAACAAACAGTGAGTGTTGTCAAAGTTTTTTGTCATACACATTTTGATTCACGCTTTTTCCCCAAAGTCAGAAACGTCACGCAAAGCTTTGAAGTTGTATCTGACACCACCTGAAGACTGTCTTAGTTGAACACGATATCAAAATGGCAAGTGGCGTGTATCCAGCGTTACCACTTGTCAAGTTTTCCATTTTTTAAGTTTTTTGAGATTGCAAAAAGTTATTTGAAAATGTAAAGTTTTGTAAAGTTTTAATAATAATAACTTTTGCAGTATATTGAATGAAAATATTAAGTGATGTTTGTATAATAAAATAATACGATCTTATATTTTCTCACTTCTTTATTACTGCAACAATGTCTAATTGTGTTTACTCCTTTTTTTTGTGTATGACTATGCCGTTTAAATGGCTCTTAATTTTAATAAAACAATGTACAAATAACATTTTTTTAAATACATGTATTTATTTATTGTATCTTCAAATATGAACTAATAATAAGTATTCAAATCTTAAATCTAGAATATAATTATTAAGCCCGACCAGTGTCGGACATAAACTTAGTGATAGTTATAAATAATGCATAAGTAATGATAATCAAAAAAGGAAAAAAAAGTACTTTCAAACAATCCCATTTGGAGTGTTGAGTATAAGAGGCCTTGTGTCCCTCTTTTTTAGGCGGATGTGTCCAGTAAAGTTCAAAATATCACGAGGAAGCGGATTAGGATGTGACTCGAGTTTTGTTAAATATTTTCCAGCGTATTTTGCAATTTCTTCAACCACTAGTGGCATATTTAAATCACGATGTATATTTGAATTTTTGATGTACCATGGAGCTGATGTTATCAAACTTAAAATTTTGTTTTGTCTTCGTTTGATTCTCTCGACATCGGAAACTGAAGCAGTGCCCCATAGTTGAATTCCGTAGCACCATATAGGTTTCAAATGCGACTTGTATATCAAAAGTTTGCAATCTAGAATGAGAGTTGAATTTCTACCAATTAGCCAATGTACCTGAGTTAACTTTAGTTTCATTTGTGATAGCTTTGAGTCAATATGTTGTTTCCATGTCAGTCTTCGATCAAGTTGTATACCAAGGTATTTCACATATAAATGTTGAGGAGCAAATTGATTATTGATTCTAATCAGGAACAATTATCTTTACGTAGGGCAAATGTTACCTAAGCACACTTCTGTTAGTTTACCTTTATTTTCTATAATTTTAACCATAGTTCCAGCTGGGTAATATGTTCCTAAAGATCCGTTCTCGTGCATACTAATGAAGGTTGTATCATCGGCAAATGTAGAAGTGTGTATATTACTGCTAACAGGCATATCACATGTACATATCAAATACAAAACTGGCCCCAGTATACTCCCCTGTGACACACCGGATGATATAGTTACAGGCATGCTCATAAAGTCTCCTTCCACAACAGTGAACTTCCGGGCAATTTTGTGACTTTCCGAAAGATTTAGAATGTTTAGTGGCAGGTAAGTCTTCAATTTTAAAATAAGGCCATCATGCCACACTTTATCAAATGCCTGAGAAACGTCAATAAACAGTGCAGAGCAATACGAGTTTATTCAATGCTGCTATGCTGACTTCTTAAACCAAATTGATGGGACGGGATACACACACTATCAGTTAAAATTGGGGACAATTTTATCATGAGTAAGCTTTCAAAAAGCTTTGACATTGTCGACAGTAAACTTATTGGCTATATGACTCAGTATTGGTAAGGTCTTTGCCTGGCTTTGAAATAATTTTTATCTTGGCAACTTTTCAGCTGTGTGGATAATACTCCAGTCGTAAAATGGCATTAAAAATTAATAACAGGATTCTAATTGCAATATGGGGCAAGATTTCCAGCGTATTATTACTGATTTTATCAACACCTGGAGCTTTCTTCGGGTTGAGTTCAGCAATTAGTTTTTGAACATCACGCGCCTTAAATTATATGGGTCGAGGGGGTAGAGCAACTACACTCGGCAAATCAATAACACCAGTACATGTGTTTGGGGTAAATACGGATTTTAAATGCTCAGCAAATATGTTACCTTTTTCAGTATCGCTTCTGGCACAACCTCCGGTAGACGTGCGCGGAGGTTATTTATACTCAACGGGTGGTTTAATCTTCAAATTTGTACAAAAATGTTGAATGCCAATATTTGTTGCTTGTAAATTTCCCAAATAATTTTCAGTTATTGCCTATATCTCAGGAACTAATAAGAGCTCACTCAAATTTTTTGACACAAAATGGAGAAGAGACTGGCAGGATTAACATATATTTTTTTAGAATTTTAAAAATTTAATTTTTTTGAGATATAGTTCCCCAAACATTAAATCATGTGACAGTGATCTTTGACCTTTCAGAAAAAAATTTTTAACTAAATAAGCTATTCTCAATACCTATTAAATGGGGTCAATTTCGATCCTGTATCTTAAAAACTTTTGAAGATATGAGCAATAATGGCAGACCACTCATATGTGTTTTTAATGATTTGTCATTTTTTGACACTTTTAAAATTTTATATTTATCTTAGTTAAGTAACGTGCAAAGAGACAACTAAGTTTCATAAGATTCAAATGTGGTCGAGACAATCCATTCGTCGGCTATAAAAATTTTAACAAAGACATTTTTCTTTTTAAGCCTTCTTGAACATACAATTTCCTTTCTTTTACAGCATGTTTATCGGCATCGCGAACTTGCCATTTGTTAATATGTAGCCTATAAGATACATGTAGGATACATTCAAAGCACCGAATCCATGCGTGAAGTGTTGATAGTCCAAATTCGTATAAATGTGCCTTGGGCTTTAATGATCTAACATCATCAATGTCATTCATGAACTTGGAGGAGGCTTTGCAAATTCCACAAACTTGGGAAGATGATTCTGCCAGAGCACTTAAAGCTTTCTTATATATCATCGTTAAATGAAATTGATGGTGTATCTTGAAATTACCAATGCTTGTTGGCATAATATTTGATATTTCATCATTACAACTAGCAAGCTCTGATCTAATCAACTCTGCAGATTCCTTGGAACAAAGTATTTTTAAGGGTCTACAGAATCGAGGTGAGGAAGGTTGGGCATTTTCCCAAATTGTCACGGATCTCTTTTGCACTTGTAATTGGACAATACAAACTGCAAACAAGTATTCATCACTTATAAATAGCAGTGAGATTTTGCTCACTGCTATTTTTGCTCTGTTCAGTAAAATTAAATTCAAATATAGAAGAATGAGCTTCTACGATGTACATAGCAATATGGTCCACCATATGTTGTTAAGGCACTTGAGCTGATTTGTTGGTAAATTGGACTCCATTTCGATAACATCTTTTTTATATAGCAATACGCAAAGTGTCGTACGTTGAAAATATGTTGGCATTCCGACTTTTTACACCAGCTTGCAGCAACTTGTATGAATGTTTGGTATAATTACCATTTAAAAATAATGCCAGAGCATCGTCTGTTGTATATGGAATCGGAAAGCTTGTATTTGATCCCAAAAACGATTTAATTTTTTTGCACTACCTTCGTCATTGGCCATTGAAAGAAGTTTCTACGTACTTCGTTTTCCAGCTTTGTATAAAGTGCTAATTGTATTTAGTACGAGCTCACTGTGAGGTGTTTCCTTAACAATTTGGGAAACTTTACTTAATTTTGTTTTGTTGGAACATTCATCGAACATCTTATCGGATCTCTCACGATTAGTCAGAGGATCAACTAATAAAAGTTGTCCGTCTAACCACTCCGTGTCGTTTTCTCAAACTTGTGGCTGATTCTATGGTTGAATTTCCATTTATAAGACAATTGTGCTACAAAATTTCTATTTTTTTTGCTTATTAGGAGGATTTCATTAGCCTTATACATGTTGATATTAATTATATTATATATATATATATATACCCAGCTAAAAAAATATGTATGGAGCATATATGATATGCCATATATGGTTCGGATCCGAAAAATGAGGGTATATGGGCATATATGATTATATATATTCATACATTTTCATACATGTATGTATAAATTCCCTCCACAGTATGCAAAGTTCATATTCATACACTCTTGATTCACAAAAGCGCACTGCTGTGCAATAAATTAAATTACTAAAATTAAATTTTTTTAGACTTGAGAGAGAGGTTGTATTTAATGAAATATTTGTTTGGACAAATAATTCAAAACGAACTAAAAGTCATTTCATTCATCAAAAGGTGAATCAATTATTTAAAAAACACATAAATCATATTCGTACATAACATTTAGCTTAATGCAAATAATTATAAAATCAAAAATAATCCGTCTAACAATAGTTTTCAATACAGTAATATGAACTTTGTTTCTTATCTAGAGAATTTTTTTATTTTCTATAAAATTAATGACTGGATTATCCTTTTGATTATTTGATATATTAAATGGGGCCACAATGTATAAAATCATACAATAATGGTTTTTTTGCAACAAAAGTTTTTCTTTTTTAAAACGTTGAGAGTACGCATATAAACTTTGCATACCGTATGTATTTTCTAATGGATTTCCAATTCACCAGTGATAAAATTCCTAGCTTTTTTTGATTGCAAAGACGATCTTATTTGAGATATCATGTATGCATACATTCTTATATGGCTCCATATATAAAATCTTATATTTATATATCGATGCACATATGAAGAGCTTAATAATTAAATTTTCATATATGAGCTCATATGTAGTAATACATTTCATATATTAGTCCATATATTACTTCATATATAATAGTTTTGTCATGTATAATCCCATATATTTCCATACATGAATTCATACATATTCATATATAGTTATATACATTCATATATTAAAAATATATGGACCATATATAATTTTTTTAACTGGGTATATATGAAATATATGACTTTCAACGTCTGAGCAACGACATTGGTCCTAAAAAATGCAATATCATATAAAGTAGCAGATGACTTGGATATTTTACAATCACAAGACAACATAGTAATAACAAAAATATTCTAGCCCCAAAACCCACTAATATCAGAAGTTCTGGTCCACGGACGTCTTGTTTTGGCTTTTTTCAAGCAGTTAGTGGTATAGTCAACTTTAACTATATTTTTTCTACAACACTTAAGCACTGGTCACAAACAAAAATTTTTTTAGTTAATACTTTTCTTCCACTTAATTGATACAAATATAAATTTAGAAAAAATTTGGCAATGCAAAGAAAACACGTGCTGAAACATATTTTGTGTTTGACAGCTCACAGCTGTGCAACTAGATCATGGCAATCAAAAAATAATCGATATATAAGTTCAGTGGTATATTAGTAATCGATTGGCGCAATTAAAAACTTTGAAAATTTAATTAAACGACGCTAGATCGACCATTTTGCCCACAGTGCGATGTGAAATTTATTCTCACCAATGACTGAGATTAGTTTTTTAATAAGCGCGCTTGAATTTTTTTCTCAGATATATTGGTGGTGGTTTAGAGGCTTTGTTCAAGGATAAACCAGGTTTGTCGTTTTCATCTTGCAATATTTTAAAACGGTTTTGACGATTTGTAGAGGATGCGCTGTTATCCCCAGATAACTTTGGAGCAGATGAAATTTTAGAATAATTTGGGCTACGCCCACGCTTTGAGTTTTTGGCTACTGTTATATAAAGTGATATCTTAGTTAAATGATGAGCACAAACCCGAAGCAGATGATATTGCTGGCTTAAATGAAGAAGTACTATGCAAAGGTAATGATAACGAATCACTAGTTGGCATTGGACAAAGCAAAGTTGATCGCTGACAAAAAGGTGGCTTTGCCATTAAAAAATTCTATTATCATGTTTTTTATTTTATTAAGAGCTTCAGAACTCACAGTAAGTCTATCATCAGCTTTTTTATTTTTGTTGTTTTCATTGAGAGTTTTAGAACTCACAGTTACATAGGCATTTCTGCCGTTATAACTCACTTCACAATTATTTGTTTTTGAGGTACTCATATAGAGTATTCCTTAAGGCCACTTTATTTGTGTTTTTTGTTTGTTTTTGTTATTTATATTTAATATGTAAAAAATATTAGCGAAGCAATTAAAGCTTATTTATCAAGGTTATTAATATGTATTCCGAATATTTTTTGATATGATTTTTTTTTGTTTAGTATGCAAGAACTCCGTTAAGACGTCTCTTTACTATGAATGTACAACGAGAAGAGACAAATAACAAAAACGTCCTCACCCCACGTCAACACCTGATATAATTTTATCATGACAAAAGTCAAATTCCATATATAAAAAAGAGCTAACATAAAAAAATATTTTTCAATATAAAGTTTGACTTTTGTTGTGATAAAAATATATCAGATGTAGACGTAGGATAAATCTTCTTCCTGAATATAAAAATGAGTGCAGAATTTTTTAAATTCCCTTCATTTCCTGGTGTTCGTCAAAATTGGCTAAGAGCTCATAATATCTGTGAAATAGACTTACCAAGAGATCTTCTTCAATATTTTAGAAAACGATCAACAAGAAACGAATTACTCGTATGTAGATAAAAGAAAATGCAATATCCATCAATATTTATTAAACTTAATGAAAACTCATTGTCAACTAATCAAAACATCAATAAATTTGGTTTCTCAACGCCAAGTTTATATAAAAATATATTTACAAGATTTGTATGAAGAGGAAAACATAAAATATGAGTTAAGTTATTTTCAAATTTCACAGATGTGTAGTTATGTATATCACTTTATTTATCCGCAAATTTTTTATAAGAGACTTACACATTTTTCTAAAAAAAATTTTAGTGGAAGACTTAAATTTCTTTCTATATGGGAACATTTTTCTTTATTTCTATCAAAAAACAAACTTCAAAAATCCTTATTTTTCAAAACAAAGAGAGAATGGAAATACCTTATATTATTATATTGTCACTGCTAGTAATTTAAAAAAATGCAACCAATATGCTGAAAACTCCCATGACGTCATCGCCACATACACATGTGGCTTTTTTAATGCAGTGTTCTTTTAGAATTGTGTTGCTTTAGAATTGTCTTTGAGACATTTTTCATTCTAGGGTATGACTACGACAATTTAAGCATACCTTTTTAATAATTACTTAAAAATTATGCTTCTCATCAAATTTCTTATTATGTTATTGTAATCTTAAATAAGCCTGAAAGCCTGTGCTTACCACACTTGACTGCAACATCAGAACTGCTAAGAAGTTTTAAATATACATACATACATATGTACATACCCCGCAAAGCAAATGTTAAGACATTTCAGTAGTTTTTCTGAACTCAGACTTTTCGTAGCGAATTCGTTAAGAAATTTCGGTAGTTTCTCTAAAAAAAAATTTTTAAACATTAAAACTTTGATTTTTGAGTAAATACCCAGCTAAAAAAATATTTATGGAGCATGTATGATATCCCATATAAGGTTCGGATCCGAAAAATGAGGGTATATGGGCATATATGATTATATATATTCATAGATTTTCATACATGTATGTGTAAATTCCCTCCACAGTATGCAAAGTTCATATTCATACACTCTTGATTCACAAAAGCGCACTGCTGTGCAATAAATTAAATTACTAAAATTAAGTTTTTTTAAGACTTGAGAGAGAGTTTGTATTTAATGAAACATTTGTTTGGACAAAAAATACAAAACGAACTAAAAGTCATTTCATTCACCAAAAGGTGAATCAATCATTTAAAAAACGCATAAATCATATTCGTAGATAATATTTAGCTTAAGAAATCAGATTAAAAACTAATGCAATTAATTATAAAAGAAAAAATAATCCGTCTAACAAAAGTTTTCAATACAGTAATATGAACTTTGTTTCTTATCTAGAGAATTTTGTTATTTTCTATAAAATTAATGACTGCATTATCTTTTTGATTATTTGATATATTAAATGGAGCCACAATGTATAAAATCATACAAGAATGGGTTTTTTGTAACAAAAAGTTTTTCTTTTTAAACGTTGAGGGTACGCATATACACTTTGCATACCGTATGTATTTTCTAATAGATTTCCAATTCAGCAGTAATTAAATTCCAAGCGTTTTTGATTGCAAAAACGATCTTATGTGAGATATCATTTTTGCATACATTCTTATATGACCCCATATATAAAATCTTATATTTATATTTGGATCCACATATGAAGAGCTTCATAATTAAATTTTCATATATGAGCTCATATGTTATAATACATTTCATATATTAGTCCATATATTAGTTCATATATAATAGTTTTGCCATGTTTAATCCCATATATTTCCATACATGAATTCATACATATTCATATATATTTATATACATTCATATATTACAAATATATGGACCATATATAATTTTTTTAGCTGGGTATGTAAGTAAAAGTTTGTGATATTATATATATTATATTTTTAAATAAATTTGTATACATATGTTGATAAAAAAGGATTGTAACAAATATTAAATAACAAAAATTAAAAATTTTAAAAACCCGCCAATATATCTAGAGAAGATGCGAATCTTCAAAACGGCTGGTCCGATTTTCTTAAAACATGGCTAAGAACCCTTTCGATCAAGGCACCTTTCAAACATAAAAACTACATCAAAATCGGTCCAGCCGTTTGGTCTCTACGTGGACACGGACAGACACACAGAAGCACACATACACAGACATACACTACAAACTTATAACACCCATTTTTTTAGTCGGGGGTTAAAAATGTGAGTATGTGCAAATTATTTCAACTATAGCAGCGACATAACGGCGAAGCGGTATTCTGCTATAAAAGCAGAAAGAAATCGTACCTACATGTCGTTACGAATTCGTACCAACATATCGTATCGAATTCGTGTCAACCATTTCATTAAAAAAAATTTAAGATTTCTGTTTGGTGGGTATGTATATGTAACCATAAAAAAAAGATTGACAATATTAAACAATGAACACAAAAAATTAATTTTTTCTTCTCCCTTACTAAGGCTTACTCAATTTTTATATACAAAATTGCAAGAGATTATAACAACATGCTAAGTAAGTTCTTCTTTATGAAAATAACAAATAAAACCCATGAACAAAACTTAAAATTTCAAGAACCACCTTCTACTTGTAGTTTAAGACATCCAAGATTCCAAACAATTTATGAAATTGTAAGACAAATGGAATTAAGTGAATATAAATGTATTTGTCTATTGTTTGTATTTTGCATTTACATTAAAAATATAAAAAATGCAAACATTTTACAAGAAATTCATTTAAAAGACATTTTAAACAGATTTTTCCATTTGTGGTTTTAATTGCAGATTGCTCAAAAGGGAAAAGAGGCAGCTTCTAGTTACATAAAGACAACAAAAAATATGTCTGAGGAGCAACAGCAGCAGCAACAACAACAAATTAAATCCCCCAAGGATACAAACAATTCAAATGCGAATAATAGTAACACCACCCAAAACACACCAACAAGAAAGTCAAATATACATGAAATGAGAAATACAGATTTTGTAAGTCGTCTTATGGCAGCCACGCCACCGTATCTCTACTCAGCTCCAATGGGTCCCAACAATTTCTTCTTCAGCGATATGCTGCGCTCTTTGGTAGCAGCACGTAATCACGAAAATGTACGGAATTTACAATTACAGCATACGGCCGCTTTAGCCAGACGTCCCCGAAAACGCACTTGGTCTCAACAACGCACATTTTTTAAAGAAAACGAAACTTTATTGGAAAAATCTCAGGAACACCAACAACAATCTCAACTGGCGACAGCTGAAAAGCCTTTAGAATTGACCACTCACAAGCCATATTTACAATTTTTATCAAACAAATATCGCAAATTGGAAACAGTGGCAAGTAAAGACTGTGCAGACGTAAAACAACTTTTACTTAATACAAAAAACAATGAAGCAGATCATGAAGATGGAAATATCAGCAATACTGCAAACTCAACCGTTGAAGGTGCCACGGTAGACACTACAATGCAAACTACACCACCTGCCGCCTCACTGCCACCGCAAGACCTGGTGCTGCCTCCTCCTCCACCAGTTTGGTACCCACCTCTTTATCCCCCATATGGCATTGATCCTTTGCACTTCTTCATAGACTTAAGAGTTTCTGGTCACATTTATGACCGCAAAAAAGAAAACATATCACCTTTGGCCAGCGCTGAAAACACAACTGCAAATGATGCAAACAATTCTACACCTGCTTCCCACACTATAACATTGCCGAACAAACATCGTCACGGTTCGGCTTTTACAGTACCAACGCCCCGCTGCAGTGATTTAAAAACAATTTCCTCCCTGCATCATACCAGTGCTACCCCTGCCTCTGATGCCATAAATCTCAGTTCCAGTGGCAGTGCAATAAACGCTTCGACCATAGACAAATTCGAAAACTACGCCAAATATTATGATTTTGGGGAGAGTAAGGAAAATCAACCCAACATTGCAAAATGTAATGCTAACTATATGCTGCAACATTTGCCTCGTTTATACAGTCAATTTGCGGGCAGAGATTTATTTGTTCAAACTCAACAAGAAAGTTTAAGCAATCACATTAATAGTGAAGCCCTCGAAAACGATAACAAATCTGATAATGACTGTGAGGCTGAGTCTGATGATCGGCATTCCTTACCAAATTCCGATGAAAATGATCTCGATGAAAGTTTAAATCGTGAACGTGACATAGATGTCGAAATTATTGATTCTATTAAGTATCGTACGGGCGGTAACAGCAGCCATTGTACAAGTCCAGATGAATCTTCAATTACGCAAATTGATTAAATAAAAAACAAATTATGAAAATCAAAACAAATTTAATAATTACAGTTTTAATAAATGTTATAGAAAAACTTAAAAAGCCTTTGAATTACGTTATACAAATCTATTATTTAATTGAACTGTACCCATGTTCTGTAACTTTGGTGAGAACTTTTCCAAACGAAAAGTTTTTTGTCATTCTGTGAAACACAGTATGACTAACAAAAAACTTAGTTCTTTGCTCATGTTTCTTGTAAGCTTATTTCAGGTTGTATGTGAATCAGCTTGTGAAAAACAGGACAACCAATATAATTGTTTGATTTTTCTCGACGCGAAAACTTCTCGCAAGTTACAGAACATAGGTACTGGATGAAAGTTTTATTAAGAATAATTTATTAATCGGGATCAAGTTCAGTGCATATTATTAAGTGCGTTCGCGAACTCAAAAATTTTTAAAAATTTATAAAATTTTTTACTGGATTGCGTTCCCGTACACAAAAAATCCAGTAAATGAGAGGGTGAATTGAGAGAGAAAAATTACAGTTCATTTACTGAGTAAATGCAAATTTTTACTGGACAAATTTTTGCCAATAAAATCCAGTAAAATGAAATGAAATGTTTTTAAATATAAACAAACAAAATCAAAGTGAAACAAAAATTTCCTGTTTTTGATGAAATTTTCAAAATAATAAAAAACAAATGAAATTATAGTTTGTAACTATAGTTACAAACAATATTACATTTATTTAAGTTCGATGCCAGAAAAATATTAAGGAGTGTTATATATTCCACGGAAAATTAAAACGTGTGGAATTTTCATAGAATTGTTAGAAATATGTATGTACATATTTATAAAAACAATGCCATGGCACTTCCAAACTATGTAATTTCACTTGGAATGCAGAAAATAGCCGATTGTTTTTAAACGTGAATAAAGTTAGTAGATTATTATAGTTCAATTTTTGTTTATATATACATATCGTCAGACGGTTACTGGTTTCTCTTAAATTTGTTTTCAGATTTTCGATATCTTGAGTATACTTATTAGGATATATAAAGATCTCTTCCGCTTTTATATTTGTCTTAATAAATGTACTCATTGGACTAACTTGAAAGGAAGTGAACAATATTGTTGTCATTATTGCCATATGCGACAACACAGATTTTTGTCTTTTTCTGTACTTCCTAATAACTCATCACGTCGAGGGTGAAAAGCTTAAAAATTTTAGCGGCCTGACCCGCGATGTCGACAAGAAAGTTTTTATCGCTACATACATACATACATATATTGAGAATAAAATAAGAAAGTTTGTTTTTTTTTAATATAAAAACATAAAAACATTTGGGTCTTTTACTTTTATTATTAAACAAAACATTCTATTGTATTTTTATAAAACAAGTGGAAAAAATCTTCATCGATTTTCTCGAATATACATATTTGTTCCATACGGCTGGCCAGTACCCAGCAAAAATTACTGCTTTCCAGAAGCGTTTTGTACAGAATCACTTGCTGTTGCGCATGAATAATATTTTTTTGTTCCAGATGGGTGTGCTCGACAGAAGTAATAATATATAATTTTTGCGAGAGCCTGCCTCACGTTGGAGCTTTTGAAAAACATTTTTCGAAGATTTTGTTATCAAGTAAGCAATACATTGCTTTCCTCAGTTGTTAGTGCTTCCAAATCAGAATTTTTTTGCTGGATAATTACCTGACGATATGTATATATTTATACATGTGTATGTATACATTTTTTTTGCATATACAAATCTATAATTTTTTAGCGCCAAAATTGTCAATCAGGTGTTGTGTAAATTTTACTGGATTTTACAATTTTTCCGTTCGCGTACTTGTATATGCAAACTTTTTTATTGAGAGTAATTTCTTTAAATTACTCAGTACCTACTCAGTTACTGGATTTTACTGCAAAAGTACTTAAACGCACCTATTAATGAAATTTAGCTGGGCGAAATGCCGACATTTTCCTGTGCCACATGTTAACGCCACCTATTTAACATGAATTTTAAATGAAATGAAACATGACAAATGATTTTATTACCGATAGTGAAATGCGCATAAGATCCAGCGAAAGCCCTCAAAGCCCCCCATTTCAATATTATTATTTTATGGCGACATAACAGGCTCCCACATTACCGACTCGACCATATGAGCACTCACATTTCAAAAGTATAATGCTCTTATGCAAAAACGATTGTTAAAGTTAAAGCATGCGCTAAAACCGGTTTTGCCATACAAAATTCGTTTGTTAAACCAACTTTAAGTTTACCAATTGTTTTTGCTTCGGTGGTAAATACATATGTGCCAGTTAAGATTAGGTTATTGATGGCCTGTTTCTACATAACAAGTCAGTCCCCAGGCAAGCTACCGGTACACAGGCGAGTACGTAACAAAATGAGTTTTTGTAGTACACTTGTCTAGCTTATGTTTTATTTGGTAGCACTTTTTGTATTTTTGATTTCATTATTGCCAATTTGGTATTTGAGTTAATTTTGTTCCATACTAGAGGCATTGCTGCATGGCAGCCCTAGTAGAAAATTATACGTACCTTTTCACAATGTATGGTTAAAAGATAACAAGGACTTTAACGGCAAGTTTTGTATGAAGAACTGTCAGTTAAAGTTCACGTTAACTCTTAACCATACATTGTGAAAAGGTACGTAAAGAACAGCTGATTTTTATTTACAATGTAATATTAGGTCAGTTCATTTACTATTCAAGCAAAATCGAATAACTGAATATATAATGAGTATTTTTGCTGGAAAAGCAATAAAGAATGTTTGGATAAATAAAGAAAGGCTGCATCAAAAATTTTAAATTAATAACATAACGATAGTGGCACAGTTATTTTTATTTTCGAAATATTGTAAATTTTTGCACATTATAATATAAAATATAATATAATTATAAAAACTTAATAAGATTTAATGAAAATCTATTTTGCTTCATATCCTTCAAGTAGTTAATTTTTTTTATTTAACATAAATATAAAAAAGGCGTTCGTCCATTACAAATCATAGGTGATTACTAATTTGCAGCACTTAATGAAAATGCTCCCAATATTAAATTTACTCAAATGTATATAAAGAAAAATGTTTAGTAATCTTAATAATTGTAGATATTGGAAACTTTAGACTTCTAATTTTTGCACTATGGAACTACGTCTCTCGAAAGTCATAAAAATATATCGCTGTTACCAATTCTTTTAAAAAATTTTTTACTACCTTCTCGAAATCAAGTGTCAGAAGTTGGAAAAATAGTCACTTGTTTTATTTCATTCGACAGACAAGAAAACAAGTTATTAAATTATCGAAAGAGTAAGGATTTTTGCTAATAAACTTTATAGAAACTGCTTCTATGTAATGAAAACAATCTTAGGTTGAAAATAACCACACGGAAACACTTTAAAAATATGCTTAAATAAATACATAACTGGCGCAATCGTACCATACAGGCATACGCAAAGTGGACACAAATAAAGAATAAGTAGAAATGCTTTAGAGCAGCATCATGTACGGGGCCTGAATGCATGAAAGTGAGGGCGGACTATAAATATAATTAAAAAAACTTCTTCATAACAAAACTGCATAACGCGCAATGGGTGGAGGTTCAAACTGCCCATATATGTATCTACGATTTATTGAAACCAATAAATAGATACTCATCCTCATCATCAGAAAATGAAAGTAAGGCACAACTCAACATTTTAAATTAATTTAATTTAAGTACCACAAAAAGAATTAAACTATTTCATTTTTGTTAGCACCAATTTATTTTTATCGTTATTATTTTTGACAGTTCGCAATAGATGGCTTCATAATATTTAATAAATTTTAAAATTTTGTGTTACTCTCTTATTTTTATTCTGTTACAAATTCCTTGCAGTCAAAAATTTTACGTAGTACAACAAACAAACAAATTCGAGAACCAATACGACAATGGTCGACGAATATTTTCGAGAACCCTAATAAGGCTGATTAATATCTTTCAATATATTCGAAATGTAGAAAGACTGATTAAACATATTAATACAAAGTAAATTTGCATAATATGGTGTTGCACAAATATGGGCGGAGTAACTAGACCATATGCCCAAGATGTTATTAAGAGTATTTTAAAAACTTTTGTGACTAACTGAACACGACCTATGCCTTCACATAGGAAGAAGCAACGTTGTTGTTAAAGAAATTTCACAAAATACCGCAGGATTATACAATAATCCGTGGTAGATCAGTCAACCAGTGCGAGTGACACGAAAAACTCTCGAAGGCCAAAGAACAAACACAAGCCTGACCGCACTTAAGAAATAATTACGATGACGCAAGATATTTTCCCCAACCCAGAGCTCCTTAACGACTGAGATAAAGTTAATATATTTTAATCAGAAATAATTCATAGTTAGGCTCAAGTTCAGTAATTTCAATTCTTATTGAATGAAATATTTTTATTAATTAATGTGAGTTTCTAAAGAAGAGAAGAAAAATTAAACTTAGACTTTAAGCTGGGGGAAATACCGATACTTTTCTGTGCAGCCACGCACTTCATCAGCACCCTAGTCTATCTACTTGGGTAGAGATTCTTATTAACATCAGCTATTTAACTTAAATGTACAATGAACGGAATATGAGAAACGATTGTTGTGTATACAATTGATTTACCTTTGGTAAACACATTTATAAGTATCACTATTAATTTTCTGTTTTTTCCAATTTTTCATTTTTCTATTTAGGTTAGCACGAAATTATTTTACTCTACCTCAGTATGTTTAACTATTCTTACTTATCTTTTTTACGATCATCACATTAATCATTTTTACTTATTCGATGTACCATCGGTACATGCATGTAAGTATTATTGTAGTGGTCTATGTTACTTGTTGTTGCATTCTACAGTTTTTACTTGGATTTCCAGCATTCTGAAACTGTGATGGCCAAGTGAACAGTGATTGCCAAGTGAACATATTTTTGTCACGTGCCCATGATGTATTAAGTGAGAAATTTTTTAGATATTTTAATTGAACTGTAGTGAATTTTAATCAGAAATAATTCATAGTTAGGCTCAAGTTCAGTAATTTCAATTCTTATTGAATGAAATATTTTTATTAATTAATGTGAGTTTCTAAAGAAGAGAAGAAAAATTAAACTTAGACTTTAAGCTGGGGGAAATACCGATACTTTTCTGTGCAGCCACGCACTTCATCAGCACCCTAGTCTATCTACTTGGGTAGAGATTCTTATTAACATCAGCTATTTAACTTAAATGTACAATGAACGGAATATGAGAAACGATTGTTGTGTATACAATTGATTTACCTTTGGTAAACACATTTATAAGTATCACTATTAATTTTCTGTTTTTTCCAATTTTTCATTTTTCTATTTAGGTTAGCACGAAATTATTTTACTCTACCTCAGTATGTTTAACTATTCTTACTTATCTTTTTTACGATCATCACATTAATCATTTTTACTTATTCGATGTACCATCGGTACATGCATGTAAGTATTATTGTAGTGGTCTATGTTACTTGTTGTTGCATTCTACAGTTTTTACTTGGATTTCCAGCATTCTGAAACTGTGATGGCCAAGTGAACAGTGATTGCCAAGTGAACATATTTTTGTCACGTGCCCATGATGTATTAAATGAGAAATTTTGTAGATATTTTAATTGAACTGTAGTGAATTTTAATCAGAAATAATTCATAGTTAGGCTCAAGTTCAGTAATTTCAATTCTTATTGAATGAAATATTTTTATTAATTAATGTGAGTTTCTAAAGAAGAGAAGAAAAATTAAACTTAGACTTTAAGCTGGGGGAAATACCGATACTTTTCTGTGCAGCCACGCACTTCATCAGCATCCTAGTCTATCTACTTGGGTAGAGATTCTTATTAACATCAGCTATTTAACTTAAATGTACAATGAACGGAATATGAGAAACGATTGTTGTGTATACAATTGATTTACCTTTGGTAAACACATTTATAAGTATCACTATTAATTTTCTGTTTTTTTCCAATTTTTCATTTTTCTATTTAGGTTAGCACGAAATTATTTTACTCTACCTCAGTATGTTTAACTATTCTTACTTATCTTTTTTACGATCATCACATTAATCATTTTTACTTATTCGATGTACCATCGGTACATGCATGTAAGTATTATTGTAGTGGTCTATGTTACTTGTTGTTGCATTCTACAGTTTTTACTTGGATTTCCAGCATTCTGAAACTGTGATGGCCAAGTGAACAGTGATTGCCAAGTGAACATATTTTTGTCACGTGCCCATGATGTATTAAGTGAGAAATTTTTTAGATATTTTAATTGAACTGTAGTGAATTTTAATCAGAAATAATTCATAGTTAGGCTCAAGTTCAATTAAAATATCTAAAAAATTTCTCACTTAATACATCATGGGCACGTGACAAAAATATGTTCACTTGGCAATCACTGTTCACTTGGCCATCACAGTTTCAGAATGCTGGAAATCCAAGTAAAAACTGTAGAATGCAACAACAAGTAACATAGACCACTACAATAATACTTACATGCATGTACCGATGGTACATCGAATAAGTAAAAATGATTAATGTGATGATCGTAAAAAAGATAAGTAAGAATAGTTAAACATACTGAGGTAGAGTAAAATAATTTCGTGCTAACCTAAATAGAAAAATGAAAAATTGGAAAAAACAGAAAATTAATAGTGATACTTATAAATGTGTTTACCAAAGGTAAATCAATTGTATACACAACAATCGTTTCTCATATTCCGTTCATTGTACATTTAAGTTAAATAGCTGATGTTAATAAGAATCTCTACCCAAGTAGATAGACTAGGGTGCTGATCAAGTGCGTGGCTGCACAGAAAAGTATCGGTATTTCCCCCAGCTTAAAGTCTAAGTTTAATTTTTCTTCTCTTCTTTAGAAACTCACATTAATTAATAAAAATATTTCATTCAATAAGAATTGAAATTACTGAACTTGAGCCTAACTATGAATTACTTCTGATTAAAATTCACTACAGTTCAATTAAAATATCTAAAAAATTGCTCACTTAATACATCATGGGCACGTGACAAAAATATGTTCACTTGGCAATCACTGTTCACTTGGCCATCACAGTTTCAGAATGCTGGAAATCCAAGTAAAAACTGTAGAATGCAACAACAAGTAACATAGACCACTACAATAATACTTACATGCATGTACCGATGGTACATCGAATAAGTAAAAATGATTAATGTGATGATCGTAAAAAAGATAAGTAAGAATAGTTAAACATACTGAGGTAGAGTAAAATAATTTCGTGCTAACCTAAATAGAAAAATGAAAAATTGGAAAAAACAGAAAATTAATAGTGATACTTATAAATGTGTTTACCAAAGGTAAATCAATTGTATACACAACAATCGTTTCTCATATTCCGTTCATTGTACATTTAAGTTAAATAGCTGATGTTAATAAGAATCTCTACCCAAGTAGATAGACTAGGGTGCTGATGAAGTGCGTGGCTGCACAGAAAAGTATCGGTATTTCCCCCAGCTTAAAGTCTAAGTTTAATTTTTCTTCTCTTCTTTAGAAACTCACATTAATTAATAAAAATATTTCATTCAATAAGAATTGAAATTACTGAACTTGAGCCTAACTATGAATTATTTCTGATTAAAATTCACTACAGTTCAATTAAAATATCTAAAAAATTTCTCACTTAATACATCATGGGCACGTGACAAAAATATGTTCACTTGGCAATCACTGTTCACTTGGCCATCACAGTTTCAGAATGCTGGAAATCCAAGTAAAAACTGTAGAATGCAACAACAAGTAACATAGACCACTACAATAATACTTACATGCATGTACCGATGGTACATCGAATAAGTAAAAATGATTAATGTGATGATCGTAAAAAAGATAAGTAAGAATAGTTAAACATACTGAGGTAGAGTAAAATAATTTCGTGCTAACCTAAATAGAAAAATGAAAAATTGGAAAAAAACAGAAAATTAATAGTGATACTTATAAATGTGTTTACCAAAGGTAAATCAATTGTATACACAACAATCGTTTCTCATATTCCGTTCATTGTACATTTAAGTTAAATAGCTGATGTTAATAAGAATCTCTACCCAAGTAGATAGACTAGGGTGCTGATGAAGTGCGTGGCTGCACAGAAAAGTATCGGTATTTCCCCCAGCTTAAAGTCTAAGTTTAATTTTTCTTCTCTTCTTTAGAAACGCACATTAATTAATAAAAATATTTCATTCAATAAGAATTGAAATTACTGAACTTGAGCCTAACTATGAATTATTTCTGATTAAAATTCACTACAGTTCAATTAAAATATCTAAAAAATTTCTCAGTTAATATATTTTATAATAAGTTATCTTCCTCTTCCATTAATCTGATTTTTTTCTTATCTAACTGACAGACATCAA
This sequence comes from Tachina fera, assembly GCA_905220375.1. NCBI lineage: Eukaryota > Metazoa > Arthropoda > Insecta > Diptera > Tachinidae > Tachina > Tachina fera. Next base: position 31,465,501 of record LR999966.1, on the reverse strand, counting down.
TTTGATGAATCAGGTGCCTCAAAATCAAGATTCTTGTCTCTAATTAGAGGTGTTTCTCAGAGTTCAATCCTGGGCCCTCTACTGTTTTCATTATACTATGTTTACATTATATTGTAAAATTAGATTGTACGCTGCCGACGTGCAGCTTCACAAATAGTAAACTCATTGTGATTGTAAACGCTGATAAAAATCAGGGAATCTACTTTAATAGTACCCTCACTTGGTCTAACCATATAAATTTTGCTTGCGGTCGCGTTTTTTCTATATTAAGAACTCTTTGGCAAAGTCATCATTGCAGTCCTATAAATATTCGTATAATTCTGGCTAAAACATATTTGATGCCAATTTTACTCTATGGGTGTGAACTTTTTGCCAGTTGCGAAAGTAATAGTAAAAGAAAACTTAATGTGACCTTTAATAATATAGTTCGCTACCTATATGGTTTAAGAAGATATGATCATGTCTCTTTGTACCTAAACAAACTTTATGGTATGTACATAAGTATGTGTTTTGATGACTTTTTGAAGGTAAGAATTTTAATCTTTATGCACAAAATAATATACACTTAACACTCAGATATCCAAATGCCAATTCATTATTTATGCAATAAGGCTCTGGAAAAATATTCCCTAAAGCTCTCAAGTAATTAGTAATGCACATCAATTCAGGAGAAATATTATCTGTCAATTTTTAAATTAATTTTACTTGACTTTGAGATTAACTTAAATTAATTTTTAATTAAAAAAATGTAATCGGGCTTGGAATTAAGGATTTTTGGAGAAGCACTTCCCTACTGGATTATCAACTTAATGATTTTAACAAGGCGTGAGACTAATACTACGTTTATACGCACGGCTTATTTGCAAATAAAACTGTAAATTGTTTTTATTGCTACTTACTAATTCAGAAAACTATTCACGTTTAACGCACTATTTGCAAATAAAATGCTTGAAGTTGCCACACTTACAAATTTTTGCTAATAAAAAACTATAACGTCCCTTTTCACAATGTATGGTTAAGAGTTAACGTGAACTTTAACTGACAGTTCTTCATACAAAACTTGCCGTTAAAGTCCCAGTTATCTTTTAACCATACATTGTGAAAAGGTACGTAAATTGATAAAATAATGTACAAAAAACATTGATAGAAGAAAAAATTACCATAAAAACAAATTTTTTATTTTACACATTTACAAAATTTTTTTGCAAACATAAGTAACATTTCCATGGAATTGCTACCAAGCTTTTATAAATTTAAAATGCCGTATAAGCAGTGAGTTAATTTATTTGCAAATATTTTGATTTGCAAATAGTGCGCGCATAAACGTAGTATAAAATAATCGATTCTTCAGAAATACTTACTTTTTTGTATTTGGCCACTATTTCACGCAATCTATTTAATCTAGAATGATATTTCTCCTAATTTAGCAACTTGTACATATTTTTTTAAATTTTAGCTAATGTGATTTGTAAGCGAGTAATGAAATTTGGTAATCGGAAAAGTAAGTCATTATATGGCAAGTAGTTCTGATGGTAATGTGTAATTTTTTGCTGGGTTTTATAATTATTTCCAATTTATCTATGTCTGTGTATTCCATTGTATATTAATTATAATTTTGTATGTACTTGTACTGAGTTCCATACTGCAAGATGAGACTTAGAGTCTTGTGTATGGGACATCGAAAACAAAATAAAAATAAAATAAAAAAAAAATTGAGCCTGTACCGCCCACTTTTTTTACAATGGGATCAATGAGAAGCTATACTCTCTCAGACAACAAAAAAAAATTTAAAATCGTTATAAAATGTACTGAGTTATGAAGATACAACTTTAAAAAAATCGCGACGAATTATACACCTCCCCCTTCTTTTGAAGTCAGTTAATTGGAAGTCAGTATTAGAGCCGTAGTGTCCCTCTTTTTCAGGCGGATGTGTCCAGTAAAATTCATGATATTACGAGCAAGGGGATCAAGGTGGGAGTTTTGTTAATTATTTGCCTGCGTATTTTGCAATTTCTTCAGTCACTAGTGGCTTATTTAAATCACGATGTATATTTGGATTTTTCTTGTTTTGCAGTCTAGGCTGATTGTTGACTTTCTACCAATCAGCAAATGTATCTGAGTTAATATAGACAGAATAGATTAGGTTTAAGTCAATGTAGTGTTTTCATGTAAGACGTCAATCAATGGGTATTAAAGTCCTGCACAAGACCATTTATAAGACATTTCAAGACATGAGAGATTTTTCAAATGCTTTGCTACAGCGAAATATTCTAAAACAAACGCTAAACAACACTGTTGGCATAACATTTGCTTTAGTTGTTTGTCTATGTTGGTTAGCGTTTTTAGTGTCATTTATTGATGTTATTTCAAGTGGGGAGCCTACTTACTGGCCTACTGACGTACGAAAAATTCCGGATGTTATAGATTTCGGCGTCATAAAAAGTATTTCTAGGGAATTAATTCACGTTGAAGCTTCCCTAGATCTATCGTCTGATCACTCTCCCACGATCGTTACAATCTGTAGTCCACTGATAAGCGCTTTACCTCACCCATATGTCAAGATGATAAATCGTGTTAATTGGCTGGGCTTCAAAAAATATCTTAGTAGTCATTGCACGGCCTTTTTGTCTTACCAGCATCTAATTACTCTTTGTGGCGCTCTGCTAAAAAGTTTAAAACACCCGTTGAGTTTAAGCCACCTCTGCGCACATCTACCGGAGGTTGGGCATGAAGCGATACTGAAAAAGGTAACATGTTTGCTGAGCATTTAAAATCCGTATTTACACAAAATATATGTACCGGTGTTGCTGATTAGCCGAGTGTAGTTGCTCTACCCCCTCGACCCTAAAATTTACGATGTGTGATGCACAAAAACTAATTGCCGAGCTCAACCCGAAAAAATCTCCCGGTATGGATGGAATTAGTAACCAGATGCTGATTAAGTTACCTCGTACTGCAATTAGAATCCTGTTATTCATTTTTAATGCCATTTTACGACTGGAGTATTATCCAGACTGCTGGAAGCTTGCCAAGGTTAAAATGATTCCAAAGCCAGGTAAAGATCTTTCCAAGGCTGAGTCATATAGGCCAATAAGTTTACTGTCAACAATGTCAAAGCTTTTTGAAAAGATACTCATGACAAAATTGTCTTCAATTTTAACTGATAATGGGTGCATCCCGGACCATCAATTTGGTTTTAGAAGCCAGCATAGCACCATTGAGCAAAAGCTTAGATTGGTTCAATTTATCAGAAAAACATTTGAGGAAAAGAAGTATTGTTCTGCCGTGTTTATTGATGTTTCTCAGGCATTTGATAAAGTGTGGCATGAACGCCTGATTTAGAAATTGAAGACATACTTACCAATAAACATTTTAAATCTTTTGGAAAGTTACATTGTTGCACGAAAATTTACAGTTGTGGAAGGACACTTTATGAGTATGCCTGAAACTATCTCATCCGGTGTGCCACAGGTGAGTATACTGGGGCCATTTTTATATTTGATTTATACTTGTGATATGCCTGTGAGCAGTAGTATGCACACTTCTACATTTGCCGACGATACCGCCTGCCTTAGTATGCACGAAAACCCTGATGAGGCATCCCGAAAACTCCAGGAACACATTAGCCAGATGGAAATATGGTTAAACTATGGAGAATTAAGGTAAATGAACAAAAGTGTGTCCATATAACATTTACCTTACGAAGAGATACTTGTTCCCCCATTCGGATTAATAATCAAGTTGTTCCTCAACATTCACATGTGAAATATCTTGGTAAACACCTCAATCGACGGCTTACCTGGAAACATCACATTGACTATAAGTTAACTCAAATTAAACTAAAATTAACTCAGGTACATTGGCTAATTGGCAGAAATTCAACACTCAGCCTAGACTGCAAACTTTTAATATACAAGTCGCTTTTAAAGCCAATATGGTGTTACGGTATCCAGTTATGGGGCACTGCTTCTGCTTCCAATGTAGAGAGAATTCAACGAAGACAAAACAAAATTTTAAGGTTAATAACATCTGCTCCATGGTACATTAAAAATTCAAATATACATCGTGATTTAAATATGCCACTAGTGACTGAAGAAATTGCAAAATACGCAGGCAAATATCTAACTAAACTCGTGTCACAGCCTAATCCGCTTGCTCGTAACATTTTGAACTTTACTGGACACATCCGCTTAAAAAAGAGAGATACAAGGGCTCTAATACTAAACACTCCGAATGAAGTTGCTTGAAAAAAAAAATTTATTTTTGCTTATCACCACTTGTGTATTACTTACAACTATCACTTAGTTATATCTGGCATTGGTCGGGCCTATTAATTATATGTTAGATTTAAGATTTGAATACTTATTGTTAGTTCATATATGAAGATACAATAAATAAAAAAACATGCATAAAAAAAATTATTGAAAGGTCTTATAAATGGTCTTGTGCAGGACACTAATGAATATACCAAGATGTTTTACATATGAATTTTGAGGAACAACTTGATTGTTGATTCAAATTGGGGAATAACTATCTCTTTGCAGGGTAATTGTTACCTGAACACACATTTGCTCGTTTACTTTAATTTTCCATAAGTTTATACATAGTTCCAGTTATTGATATGGTCTTGTAGACATCGTGAAGCCTCGTAAGGGTTTTCATTCTTACTAAGGCAGGTTGTATCATCAGCAAACATAGAAGTGTGGATATTAATATTCACAGGCATATCACAAGTATAAATCAAATATAAAACTGGCCCCACTATGCTCCCCTGTGGCACACTGGATGATATAGATTCGGGCACACCCATGAACTTTCCTTCCACAATCGTGAACTTCCGAGTAGCAATATAACTTTTCAATAGATTTAGAAAATTTATTGGTAGATATGATTTCAATTTTAAAATAATGCCTTCATGATACACTTTATCAAATGCCTAATATACGTCAATAAACAGGGCAGAACAATACTTCTTTTCTTCAAATGTTTTTCTTATAAATTGAACCAATCTATGCGTTTGTTCAATGGTGCTATGCTGACTTTTAAAACCAAATTGCTGGTTGGGAATGCACACACCACCAATTAGAATTAAGAAAAATTTTGTCATGAACAGTTTTTCGAAAAGTTTTGACATTGTTGATAGTAGACTTATTGGCTCATATGGTTCAGCCTTGGTAAGATCTTTGCCCGGCTTTGGAATCATTTTGACCTAAGCAATCTTCCAGCTGTGTGTATAATACTCCAGTCGTAAAATGGCTCTCCCTCTAGGGTCCTTTGTATCATATTTAGTGTAGCCATTTATTTTTAAAAGACTTCCCGAAGTCAAATGGGTCTCAGAGACCAACATTATATCAATATTTTTTTCCGTGAGGAAGTGCTGAAGTTCATTTTTATAAAGACGAATGCCGTTTTCGTTCCGAAAACATATTTTTAACGTGTTTATGGCTTGTTAACTAATGCTTGAAGCAGTGTATTCTGCATTCGTAGTATATCTTGCATATTGCAGTAAGTTTTTGTATAGCCATATTCTGGGTAATTATTGCACTGTACGGGACCTGAACGCTTACGTATTCAACTGTGATTTTTTGTTGAAAGAAAAACTTTACTCTATAAACTGGATGTGTTTAATTTTTTTCAATTGTGTGTCATTCGGCTCCAGTTCAACCCGAAAGAATGGGTACCTTTTCTCTGTTTATTATATTTGTAAAATTGTTAACCTTAAATCCTTGGAAGATAAGAGCACACTTTACTTTTTCGCGGTCAACATATGTATCTATGCCCTTCAGTACAATCTGTAGGTCTTTAGCACTCTTAAGTATGGTATGTATAAAAAAAATTTGTTTTTTTCAAATTTACTAACAAATTTTTGGGAAATCTTTTTGATTCGGTTTTTTTCATCAATATTAGCTCGTTTAATTTAAATGAAGTAAACAGTATTTTTACCTATAGTCGACAGTAGGTTTGTTAGAAGCACGTTAGAATTTTTTCTCTCAGATAAAAAAATAGGTGGTGGTTTAAAAGACTTTTGTGATGATGCAGCGGGTTTGTCGTTATTGTGTTGCAATAATGGAAAACTATTTTGACGGTTAGTAGATTATGCGCTGGTATCCCTAGACATCTTTGGGGCAGATAAAATTTTAGAAGAATTTGGGCTTCGTCTACGCTTCACCGCGCTTATATATCTGTCCACTCCGATTTGTACTTTGGGTTTTGAGCTACTGTTATCTACAGTGATAACTTGGTTAAGTGATAAAACATGAGCCCGAAACGAATGATGTTGCTGAATTAAATGGCAAAGTACTAGGCAACTGTAATGTTAGCGAATCACTAGAGATTCCTCAATGTCATGTTGTTTTATTTTGTTTGTGTTATTTTTACTATTTAAAAAATATTTACAAAGCAAATAAAGCTTATTTATCAAAGTCTACGTGTATTACGAATGTTATGTATTACGAATATTTTTTTTATAATTTTGTTTGTTTAGTATGTACATATGTATATAAGAAAAACTATGACGTCTGGTCACTACGAAGGAACAACGACAACTGTGGTACTTTTTTCCTTTCATTCATTTTTGAAGCAACGATTTTGGTGTTTTAGCACACGTGAACACAGTTAAACACTCCACCGGGGCGTTTAAAAAAGTGGCAAGAGTCCGCAGCTTTTGAAGTAGTCAACCGATTTCGATATTTGGAAGCACTCTGTTGTAAGACAGGGTATCTCCAACGAGCGTCAAAGTTGGAAACTGCGGGTGTCAAAATTCTTTCATTGAAAATATCGACCGATAATTTTTTAAACAATCAATGTTAAAAAACAAAAATAAAACATGCTGGAGCACCATTTTATCTTTTAAATGTTTTAAGTTATTTTAATCAGATATATCAGTTCAATTAATATCTAAAAATTTCTCAATTTTTTAAGTTATTTAACTTGAAAAAATTTTGCATTCTTCATTTAAATTCATATTAAAAACAATCTTGTTGATATCTGAAAAATTGTAGCAAGGAATAATTTTGCAATTTGGATTTTCGAAAATATGAGAAAATTTTATATATTTTGTGAAAAAGTATACTTAATTTTTTGCACTATTTAAATAAATTATTAGTAACTATTTGATACAAATTTTTATTGTTTCTAAGAGAATAGGCATTAAGAAAGACTGAAATAAATTTTACAGGTTTTTGCTGGTGCACCCCACATCCAGCATTGGTCTAAAATCAAACATTTATTATAAAAAAAATTGTTGTTAGTAACTTTTTTTTTTGGGCACCAAAAATCATTAAAATGACGATAAATCCTCAAATCTGGCAGCTGTGGTGGTAAGCTATTAATAATAGCTAATGGTTAAGTAAATTTTTTGAACTATACTGGTTTTTAAGTAAACCATATCCACAAATGTATTTATGTCTTCTTTGATTTTATGTAAACTTTAAGAGCTGGGGCAAATTACGGCATTAGATATCGAACGAAATTTTCTTTTATTTTCTATTGGAATTTCGATCGAAATCAAATACCGCAGTTTAACAACTCTTTTATTGTTATGACATACATATTTTATGATTTTTTTCATATTTAGTAGCTATCTATACTACGTTTATACTCGTCTTATTGGCAAGTAAAATATTTGTAAATACTCAACTAGCTGTTTAAACTGCCGGTATTATATTCTTTCTCTGTATACATACATCTCATCCGCAGTAATCAGTAATTGTTCTGAGAGTTATTACGTTAGCGTTTTTAGTTGCAAATAACAGGTGCGTATAAACGTAGTATATGCGTTCTCATTAAATTAATGTTTTTGTACTTCTTATACATGAGAAATTTGTTTTTATTTTTTGTTTCAAATAAAAATAACTTAATAAATATGCTTGTTTCTTTAATTTTTCTTCATTTTGAAGTTGCCCCTTTTTTTTAAAAAATCCCCTTTGTGTTTGTTTGTGAGCAGAAAAATAAGAGCCCAGCCAACCTGAGTTTCGAAAATAAACGAACGTTCGCTGAAGCCAAAAATTCTCAAAACATTTTCGTAAAAAAAGTTTAGCAACAAGAAACAATTTGTTTCTATCAATTTTTTATTTCTTTTGCATGTACAACATAAGAGGAATAACGTTTTTTGCTATTAATGTAATGAACTCGATTGATAATTATATTGCTAAAGGTTCGCTATTGATTCGTGAGCGAAACATCGATATCAAAAGATTTGCTGCCACAAACGACGAGTAAGCTCTAGCAGCACTTTCTCTTTCCGTTTGCAATAGTCGTTCTCGAGTGTTTTGCCCAAGAAATGCTTACGCAACATTCGAATGCGATTTATTTACGAATTTTTTGGTTAGCTGGGAGAGCATACACAAATTATGTAGGTACGTATGTATGTACATGCATGACGTCTGTATACGCGCCAATGCATAGAAAAAACCACAAACAGCACAAATTTTTCCGTCACGAACTATTTTCTTCTTCACTTCTATACCTGCAATAAGTTAAACAAATGTATTGGCAACAGTGTTGTTAAGCGTTTGGTTTAGAAGGTTTCGCTGTAGTAAGGCATTTGAAATTTCCCTCATGTCTTAAAAGTTCTTATAAGACGTCTTGTGCAGATCTTTATTGTGTAAAAGGTAATGAAAATAGTTTGTAACGTGGTTTACTGTTCCAGCTGGCGTATGACTCCGTCTGTCCAGTTTCGAACTCAAAGGTCCACTTCCTTTGAAATAAAAGATTAATTTTGTTGGGTGTTAAGAAAATATACAAAGCTTTCCTTATTTAACAAAACTTATGCTACTAGGATATCTTATAACAACAGGGTATATTGACAGTGAACTACAGGCGGTGACAGCTATAATTAAGACCAACCCAGCAAAAAATTTCAAAAAAGGTAATCTAGTGTGGAATTAAACATTTTTGTCAGAAGCTATTCCTTACTGGATTACCAACTTAATGATTTTAACCAGTCGTGAAACTAAAATAATCGATTCTTGAGAAGAAGTTATTTATTGTAGGAAGTAATAATTTTTTTTCTTTGTGGGAAAGCTATTTTATTTTTGATGCAACTAATTTTTTTTAAATAAAAATAATACTTTTTTTCATTACGTCGTTGTTTGAGTTAATAAAAGATCTTGACTAAAAGCTCAGTTTAATTAAATAAACAACAACTTTTTAAGAAATATATAAATACATTTAAAAAAATATTGTTTTACTACGTAAAATGTCTTTTATAAACTCAATTAAAGTGAGTTATATTTTATTCGTTCAAAAAGTTCTCGTTTCACCTTCACAGTTAATAGTAGATTAGCGGAATTTTTCTTACATACCAAACAAACAAAAAATTATACAAAAAAATATTCGTAGTACATATTATTCGTAATAGCTACATACTGACTTTAATAAATAAGCTTTATTGCTTTGAAAATATTTTTTACATAGTGGAAATAACAAATACAAAAAAAAACCGCAAACAAAAAAAACATAAACAGTGACATTGAGAAACACTCTATACGAGTACTTCAAAAACAGACAAACAATCATAAATTACAAAAACAAACAAAAACCGCAATCAAAAAACACAAAAAGTGGAATACTCTATATGAGTGCCTCAAATAAAAAAAATTATGAAGTAAGTTCTAACGGCAGAAATGCCTATTTTACTGTGAGTTCTGAAGCTCTTAATGAAAATAATAGAAATAATAAATCTAATGAAAGTGTTTTTAACGGCAAAGCCAATTTTTCGTCAGCGATCAACTTCGCTTTGTCCAATGCCAAATAGTAGTGATTCATTCACATTACAGTTGCCTAGTACTTTTCATATAAGTCAGTAATATCATCCCCTTTAGGTTCGTATTCATCACTTAACAAAGTTATCGCTACAGATAACAGTAGCTCAAAACCCAAGGTGCAAGTCGGTATGGACAGATATATAACCGTGGTAAAGCGTGGGCCAGAATTCTTCGAAAATTTCTTCCGCTCCAAAGATTTCTAGGGATAACAGCGCATCCTCAACTAATCGCCAAAACCGCTTTAAAATTTTGCAAGATGAGAACGACAAATCCGATGTATCCTCGAATAAAAAATCCAAGCCGCTACCAATCTACTTGAGAGAAAAAAATTCAAATGCCCTTATTAAAAAATTAATTTCGGTCATTGGTGAGAATAAATTCCACATTGTCCCAATAAAACGTGGCAATATCGATGAAACGAAAATTAAAATTTATGACGAAAAGCATTTCCGCAAAATGGTTTCTGAATTTGAAACAAATAAAACAAGCTTCTACACATACCAGCTTAAGAGCGCTAAAGGCCTGCAGATCGTATTGAAGGGCATAGATTCTTATGTTGTTCCTGAAGATATAAAAGATGCACTCGTCCTCCAGGGATTTAATGTAAGGAATGTATCTAACATAATGAACAGAGAAAAGGTACCCCAACCCCTATTTCATGTTGAACTGAAGCCGAATGATATACAGTTGAAAAAAACGAGACTCATCCTATTTATTGCCTAAAATACCTTTTATACAGAAAAATCACAGTTGAAGAGCCACATAAGCGTGCAGGTACCGTGCAGTGTCATAAATGCCAAGAATATGGCCATACAAAAGCTTACTGCAATTTACCTACAGTGTGTATTATCTGCTGTGAATTGCACGGTACTGCTAGTTGTACTAAACCAAAATATCAAGCGAGAAAAAATGCAGTAATTGTAGAGGTAATCACACCGCTAACTACAGAGGATGCCCTGTGTACTCTTTCGTCAAGCAGGCTATGGTGCAAAAACCTAAATTCGGTCCAACTCAACCATTAAACGCGTACTCCGCCACTTTTGCTCAAGTGAGCCAACCAGTTACTTCACGTGTATCGTATGCCGATGCTGCTAAGGCTAGTTCTATTCCCACACAAAATGTTTCACCGCCTAATAATTCAACGAATTCAAATTCAAGCTTTAACTTTAGTCGCCTTGAAGCTACTATTGAGAATCTGGTGCTAACTATAAACAACTTTACAACAAATATGACTAGCATGATGCAAGAAATGCTGTAAATGCAGAATACACTGCTTCAAGCATTACTTAACAAGCCATGAACACGTTAAAAATATGTTTCTGGAACGCAAACGGCATTCGCCAACATAAAAATGAAATTGAGCACTTCCTTACGGAAAAAAATATTGATATAATGTTGGTCTCTGAGACTCATTTGACTTCTAGAAGCCTCTTTAAAATGAATGGCTACACTTTATATGATACAAATCAAATTGGATCAGCAATTCTAATAAAGTCAAGACTCAAGCACTATATTCTTGACAACATTTGTGAAGAACATCTACAAGCAACAAATATATGTATTGAAAATTTTTGTACGAATTTCGTGATATCTTCAATTTACTCCCCTACCAGATTTTCAATCACTGAGGACCAATACGAGAAATTCAACAAATCTCTTGGACTTTGTTTCGTAGCAGCTGTCGACTTCAATGCTAAGCATACGGTCTGGGGTTCGCGTCTTATTACGCCTAGAGGTAGGGCGTTGTTCAACACAATTTCAAAAATGGGCTTGGATGTTATTTCGAGTGGGGAGCCTACTTACTGGCCTACTGACGTACGAAAAATTCCGGATGTTATAGATTTCGGCATTATAAAAAGTATTTCTAGGGAATCAATTCACGTTGAAACTTCCCTAGAAAATATTACGCTAAGAACACCCAATGATATTTAATCTAACATTGCCAATCTTAACGAGAATATTAAACAAGCTTCTGAACATTCGCATACTGCGTTCAATAAAATTTATTCTACAGACGTTGAACGTCTCGTACGTGAAAAAAGGAGAGCTAAAAGGGAATGGCAACAGCACAGATTATCTCAATACAAAATCAGATTTAAAGAGTGCACTAAACGACTCCAAGAGTTGCTTGCATCTGAAAAAACTGCATCTTTTAAAAATTACCTGGAAGGTCTTAATGTCACACCATTATCTAATTACTCTTTGTGGCGCGCTGCTAAAAAGCTTAAAACACCCGTTGTGTTTAAGCCACCTCTGCTCACATCCACCGGAGGTTGGGCAAGAAGCGATACTGAAAAAAGTAACATATTTGCTGAGCATTTAAAACCCGTACTTACACCAAATACATGTACTGATGTTGCTGATTTGCCGAGTGTAGTTGCTCTCCCCCCTCGACCCTTAAAATTTACGGTGTGTTATGTACTAAAACTAATTGCCGAACTCAACCCAAAAAAAGCTCCCGGTATGGATGGACTTAGCAACCAGATGTTGATTAAGTTACCTCGTACAACAATTAGAATCCTGTTATTAATTTTTAATGCCATTTTACGACTGGAGTATTATCCGCACAGCTGGAAGCTTGCCAAAGTTAAAATGATTCCAAAGCCAGGTAAAGATCTTACCAAGGCTGCGTCATATAGGCCAATAAGTTTACTGTCAACAATGTCAAAGCTTTTTGAAAAGCTCCTCATGGCAAAATTGTCTTCAATTTTAACTGATAATGGGTGCATCCCGGACCATCAATTTGGTTTTAGAAGCCAGCATAGCACCATTGAGCAAACGCATAGATTGGTTCAATTTATCAGAAAAACATTTGAGGAAAAGAAGTATTGTTCTGCCCTGTTTATTGATGTTTCTCAGGCATTTGATAAAGTGTGGCATGAAGGCCTGATTTTGAAATTAGGGACATACTTACCAATAAAAATTCTAAATCTTTGGGAAAGTTACATTCTTGCACGACAATTTACAGTTGTGGAAGGACACTTTAAGAGTATGCCTGAAACTATCTCATCCAGTGTGCCCCAGGGGAGTATACTGGTGCCATTTTTATATTTGATTTATACTTGTGATATGCCTGTGAGCAGAAGTATCCACACTTCTACATTTGCCGACGATACAGCTTGCCTTAGTATGCACGAAAACCCTGATGAGGCATCCCGAAAACTCCACGAACACATTAGCGAGATGGAACTATGGTTAAACATATGGAGAATTGAGGTAAATGAACAAAAGTGTGTCCATATAACATTTACCTTACGAAGAGATACTTTTTCCCCCATTCGGATTAATAATCAAGTTGTTCCTCAACATTCACATGTGAAATATCTTTGTATACACCTCGATCGACGGCTTATATGGAAACATCACATTGACTATAAGTTAACTCAAATGAAACTAAAATTACCTGACATTGGCTGATTGGCAGAAATTCAACAATTAGTATGGACTGCAAACTTTTAATATACAAGTCGCTTTTAAAGCCAATATGGTGTTACGGTATCCAGTTATGGGGCACTGCTTCTGTTTCTGAGAGAATTCAACGAAGACAAAATAAAATTTTAAGGTTAATAACATCTGCTCCATGGTACATTAAGAGTTCAAATATACATCGTGATTTAAATATACCACTAGTGACTGAAGAAATTGCAAAATACGCAGGCAAATATCTAACAAAACTCGAGTCACATCCTAATCCGCTTGCTCGTAATATTTTGAATTTTACTGGACACATCCGCTTAAAAAAGAGAGATTCAAGGGCTCTAATACTAAACACTCTGGATGAAGCTGCGTGAAAATACTTTTTCACTACTTATGTATTATTTATAACTACCACTAAGTTATGTCTGACATTAGTGGGGCCTACTCATTACATTTTAGATTTAAGATTATAATATTTATTGTTAGTTCATATATGAAGATACAATAAATAAAAAAACATGCATTAAAAAAATACTTTGCTCTATTGCATTTTTTAGTAAGTGACTTTTCGGTATTTTTCGAATAAATATTTTTTTTTGATATTAGAAATAAGTTGAATATCGATGCCTTACTTCCTCAAATTCGTATCTTGAAAATTAGAAGTTTTCAGCAAAGCAAAAAAGAAACTGTTTAACTCCTTATACTTAGGTGTTTGGATAAAAGTTCATATGCAATTATTAAGGAAAGGATTACATCTATGTACTTATATTAGTAGTAATAATATACTAATCTTTTTTAGTTTAAGCATGAAGCGCATTTATTGAGCTACGAGCTTGCTGCATTAAGAGTAATTTTAATTCTTGATACCTGATGAATAAGTTACTCGTTAGTTGCAATTATAGCTATACAAACAAATAACGCGGTCATATCAAAACTATCTAATGAAAACAATATTTAATATCCCATTTAACCTTAGATTCGATAAAAACGAATGCTCACTACAGCGAAGTTCGCAAATCTAAAATAAATCTAATATTCGCTAAGGCTTCAAACATCTTTCTTCTTTTTTTAATAACCCTTTAAAATATTTTTAGTGTTGTACCTTCATAGCAAGTACAGAGGTTCAATTCGTCACAAAATTGTCGGCGGCGGCGGCAGAGGCAATATATACCGGCGGCGGCGGCTAGGCTTTTGGAGCCGATTTTTTACATAAGTTTCGTATGTATTTACTAAGGCATTGGTATATACATACATATGTACATATGTATGTAAGATGTATGTTTGTAGATATTATTAATAAAAGAAGACAGAATTACTAACTTTAACTTCAAGTTAGTGTTATGTATAGATTGCTGAAGTTAATGCTTTTTTTATAATTTCATTAAAAAATAAAAAGTTGCTGCAACAAAATTTGAAAGTCTCATTTACTCAAAAAACGTTATAACTCAAAAACTGGAAGTTTTGAGTTAATGACGCAGAATTTATCCTCATATCATTCTTCATATTGTGTGAAAATTTCATGCGAACATCTTGTGTACACAATTCCGAAAAGGAAAATAATTTTTTTCTCATTAAATTGTGCGTAAATTGAAAACTTTAAACTCTTTTTCTGTCAAACGATTTTTGTGAGTTATGAAGTTGTTTGAGTAAATGAGCGATATGTTGTTTTATTATCAATGTCGAAATTTACACTATGCAAGTCTTATTGCTAAGCTGATTAGTGTTTGGGAAAAAGTGGCGAGGGGAACATGACCGTTTCTTTTCCCTAGTCTCTTCCTCGTAACAAACTAATCAGCTTAGCAATAAGACTTGCATTGTATAAATTAGGACAATCAAGAATATTTGTACTTAAAACGCTTGTATTATTTTTATATTTTATGTACATACAATTTGTTCATAAAATAGCTAGTTGGCAGTACTGCATATTTTTAACTTTGTACATACACGTATGCAAAACTGCGTCAGGTTTAAACATTGAAAATGATAATAATATAACATAACTTATAAAAATATAACATAAAATATATAAAAATATGAATATAAATTAAAAAAGAAAATTATTAATTTGTAAAATTCGGCTCAGCCATCTAGTTGTGTAAGCACCGCTGACGAAAACAAGCCGATGTCAGCCGCATGCATCGGCGGCGGCTTTGTCAATGAGAATTAGATCGGCGGCGGCTGTAAGCCGGCTGTGAGCCATACGAATTGAACCTCTGAGCAAGTAAACTATTTTGTTTTATTTAATAATATTTGGTGTTGCATAATTGTTAAGTGTCTCAACTGAAACATCTCATTTGAAAAGGTAAATATCGCTGTATTATGTAAACGTTTATTTATAAACAATGGTTTCGAATTTGTTCAGCACAAAGGAACTGTTTCAGGGAAATGAAACGTAACATTTCCTTTAATTTATTTTATGTTTATACCTGTTCTTTAGCGACACATTTTATTTCTAGCTCCATGCGCACGAAGGGTTCCGTACGGACACTAGATATGAAATACTATATGAACGTTCGCCTATATAAAATATAGTTTTGACATTTCTTCGTTTTTGGGGTTTTTTCGGTTTTGGGAATTTTTTAATAGGGTTTTTTTAGTTTTTGGCCTTTTTTTAATTTGGTGCTTTTATTAGTTTTGATGCTTTTTTCTTGTTTAAGCGATATTTTTTAGATTTTTGGCTTTTTTTTAATATGGCGATTTTTTTAAAGTTTTTGGCTTTATTTTTATTTTGGCGATTTTTTCTTTCCGGTTGACAATTTTTTTCATTTTAGCGATTTTTTTATTTTGGCGATTTATTTTAATGCTGGATTATTTGTCCAATTTGGAACTTTTTTTCGTTGTTGGGATTTTTTATGTTTTTGGCATTTTTTTTAATTTGGTGCTTATTTAGCTTTGGTGCTTTTTTCTCGTTTTAATGATATATTTTAGGTTGTTAGCATTTTATTTATTTTGGTGATTTTTTTCATTTTTGTGATTTTTTCATTTAAGCGATTTTTTATTTTGGAGATATATTTCAGTGCTAGATTTTTTCGTTTTGGTGATTCTTTTTTATTTTTGGTGATTTTATCTCGTTTTATCGATTTTTTTACCTTTTTTGCTTTTTTTATTTTGGCGATTTTTTTTATTTAAGCGAATTATTTATTTTGGCGATTTATTTTATTGTTAAATTTTTTTCAATTTGGTGCTTTTTTCGTTTTGGTTATTTTTCCGGATTTTGGAGTTTTTTAATTTGACGCTTTTTTACTTTTGGTGCTTTTTTCTCGTTTTAGCGGTTTATTTGGGTTTATTGCGTTTTTGCGGATTTCTTTTTCATTTCGTCGTTTTTTTTTATTTTAGCAATTTTTTTTAATTTTTTAAATTTCTTTTTCTTTAATTCAGCGGTTTTTTTTAATTATGGGGCTTTTTTCTCGTTATAGCGATTTTTTAATGTTTTTGCCGTTTTTTTAATTTTGGCGATTTTTTTCATTTTGGCAATTTTTTTCATCTTAGCGATTTTTTTCATTCTTGCCATTTATTTTAGTGCTAGTTTTTTTTAATTTAGTGCTTTTTTCGTTCAGGCGATTTTTTCGGGTTTTTGGTTTTTTTTTGGTTTGGCGATTTAATAATTTTGGGATTCTTTTGCTTAACCGTTTTTGAAAATTTCAAGACTTTCCCTCTTACGGTTACCAAGATACAGCAAGTTGTCAAAATTACATAGTCAAAATTACATAAACTGATAGCATATCCTTCAATTTAAAATTTTATAAATTTTAGTGTTAGTTGTTGTTGCCCATTAAAAAAAGAGACTCCAAAAAATTAAAATGAAAATGTAGACTTTGCGATCTGGAAGTAGTGAAAATTTCGATCGGATCTAATGATTTTTACATAAGGTTGTCATTGCAAGAAGTTCTCTTTCGATGCCTGGTCACTGAATTAGAAGCGATATTAAAAAATTCCCTTTTTTGTGTTCTATGATAATATTTTCATCTAGGAAAAATTATAAATAGTTACCTATTTTAACAGTTCGTTTCTTTTTATACAAATTTAAGCCCGAAACAGTATTTTCATGTAAATTTAAGCAAATAACTTTTAAATTTTAGACTAAAATTAGTTCATTACTTTCTTTAAAAAAATAATTTTTTTTAGTTCTGGTGAGTATTTTCTAACATTATGGAGGAGTTACAAGGTTTTGTATGCTCACTCTCGACAAATTAAAAATATCGATTTCTTGGAAGCAATGAAAATGTAGTTCCACTAGAATGACTTCCATTTTTTTTTTTACTGGGAGTCAGTATAAAAATACAATAATTTTAAAAATTTTAAGTGCCTATATACATACATATGTACATACAATTGTATATATAACATGGGGTTTTAAAATTTTTCGTTGCTGGTTTTGGAACACCCTTTAGTTTTCATCTCTCGTGTACTTGTTATTGCAGCGATCGAAGTTTTACAAAACTCTTTTCAAATTTAGGATCCGCAGCGCTTACGGTTCCTGAGAAAATAGCCTAAAAAGTGTAGTATCCAACCCTGGAATCACCCTTTTTGGTTTTTCTGATATCTTACACCAATCTCTTTCTTTAAAGAATATAAGATATGTTTAATTTATAGAAAAAAAGGAAAAATTTGATTTAGTAAGTTAGTTTTGTAAAGAAAAAAATTTAAAGTTTTCCAACCCTGGCAACGTCTTTTTAAATTTTTTTAAATTTTTTAAATATTTTTATACCCTTTACCAAAAAATGGTAAAAGGCTATATATAGGTTTGTCATTCCGTGTGTAGTTTCCACAATATTAATAAGCGACACATAAAGTATATATATTCTGGATCCTTATGCATAGAGAAGACGAACACGCGATGTCCGTCTGTCTGTACGTGAAATTGGTTTTGCGAAGCTCCCAGAAAAGCTAGTGACTTCATTCTTGAACTGCTATGTCAAAAATCTTCCGAAAACTTTTGCTATTGGAAATCAGCAAAATCGAGCAGACGGTTTCAGAGCTGGAAAACTCAAACTCTATTTTTCCACACAAAATAACTTCCGACAACTAGTTCTTATTACTTTTTTATTAAATTAACTTATTTTATACTTCAGTATGAATTAAATTGATGTTTCTAATATAAAAAATAAAAAATTAATAAGACGTTTCCAGGGTTGGAAAACTTTAATATTTTTTCTTATAATTACACATATTTTATGTTTTAGAAAAAAAGGCAATTTTCTCAGGAACCGTAAGAGCTACGGATCTGAAATTTGGACAGAGTATGTAGAACTTTGATCGCTACAACAACAAAATATGAAAGTTAAAAATTAACGGGTGTTCCATAACGAGCATCTAAAAATATTAAAATCCCATGTAATATACATTTATACAATTTTGAAAAATAAAAAAAATCGCTAAAATAAAAAATATCTCCAAAATGAAAAAAACGACAAAATAAACAAACGTAAAAAGCCTTAAAAATCGGTAAAACGAGAAAAAACACCAAAACTAAAAAAAGCGCTAAATTAAAAATATCGCCAAAACGAAAAAAATCACCAAATTAAAAAAATTCTAGCAATAAAATATATTGCAAAAATGAAAAAAATCGCTCAAATGAAAAAAATCGCGAGAATAAAAAAATCGCCAAAATGAAAAAAATCGCCAAAATAAATAAACGCCAAAAACTTAAAAAATCGCTAGAACGATAAAAAAAGCTTTAAAACTAAAAACGAAACCCAAATAAAAAACATGGCAAAAACCTAAAAAAATCGCTAAACGTGAAAAAAGCACCAAATTAAAAAAATTACCAAATCCGAAAAAAATTACAAAAACAAAAAAGCAACAAATTGGAAAAAAGTCTACAAAATTAAAAAATCGCTAAAATGAAAAATAAACACAGCCAATGATAAAAAATTCGCCAATATAAAAACTTGCGCGAAAAACTGTAAAAAGTCGCCAAATGTAAAAAAACACCAAAACTAAAAAGCATCAAAGTAAAAAACGCAAAACACCTAAACAAACGCTAAAACGAAAAAAGGATAAAAACTAAAAAAGCACCAAATTAAAAAAAACGCAAACAAACACCAAAACCAAAAAAAAACTTTTAACTAAAAAAAATATTAAAGAAACGCCAAAACCCGAAAAAATTATCAAAGCGAAAAAAAACCAAATTTAAAAAAAAGTATGACACTAATAATTGAAAAAAATCGCTAAAACGAGAAAAAAGCACTAAAACTTAAAAAAGCACCAAATAAAAAAAACGCCAAAAAAGCAGAAAAAACGCGAAAGCTAAAAAACCCTATTAAAAAACACTTAAAACCGAAAAAACCCCAAAAACGAAAAAATACCAAAACTATATTTTATATAGGCTAAAGCTCATATAGTATTATGTATTTAGTGTTCGTACGGCACGCTTTATGCACAAGTCAAAGTCGCGCTTTACTGAATTTATTTTTAGTAAATGGAAATGGAAATAAAATGTATCGCTAAAGTACAGTCCTAACTATAAAATTAATTAAAGAAGATGTTCCGGATTAGGAGATTATTGAATAAAACAATATGGTATGGAGATATAATTCTAAAATTATTTTATAGGGTTATTAAAAAAAAGAGAGGAGTTTGAAGCTTTAGTGAACTTTAGATTTTTTGCAAACAAATATTGAACAATTTTGTTTCGAAATTTCTTTGCTTTAGTGAGCATTCTTTTTTATCGAATTTCAGGTCAAGTGAAATAATAAATATTGTTTTCATTGGGTAGTTTTGATATAACGGCGTTATGTGTTTATACAGCTATCAATGCAAGAAACGAGTAACTTATTCATCAAGTATCAATAATTAAAATTACTCTTAATGCAGCAAACTCGTATCTTCATAAATGCGATTCATAATTAAACTAGAAAAGATTAGTGTACTATATATGTATATATTTATATCTAATCAATTCTTTAATAGTTGCATATGAACTTTTATCCAAACACCGAAGTATAAAGACATAAACCGTGTCTTTTTTCTCTCTTGTATTTTTTAATATACGAGGTTGAGAAATTAAGGCATCGTTATTCAACTTATTGCTAATATCCAAAAGAAAATATTCAATCCCAAAATACCGAGAGGTCACTTACTAATAATTGCACGAGAGCAAAAATTATGAATTTTTTTACAAAATAAATATGGATCTACATATCTATGTGCTTATGTATCTATTTCTATATTACATAAACAGCACTTTGGTAAAGGGTATATAAGATTCGGCACAGCCGAATATAGCAGTCTTACTTGTTTTAATTAGAAATACTAATTTTATTCTTCCTGAAATATAAAATTAGTTTATTTAATAAAAAAATAGTAAAAACTAGTTTTAAGTAGTTATTTTGTATAGCAAATTAGAGTTTGAGCTATCCAGTTCTGAAACTGTCCGTCCGATTTTGCTAATTTTCAATACCAATCTAACTCGGACCATCTGGGAGCTTCGGAAAACCGCTTTCACGTACAGACAGACGGACAACGGACATCGCTTGTTTGTCTTCCCTATGCATAAGGATCCACAATATGTATACTTTATGGTTCGCTTATTAATTTTAATATTATTAATACCATTTTTTGGCAAAGGGTTTGACGTTTCTAAAGTTGGAAAGCTTTAACTATTTTTCTCACAAAAAAGTAACTTCCTAAAACAAATTTTTCCTTTTTCTCTATAAATTAAACATCCCAGCTAAAAAAATATGTATGGAGCATATATGATATGCCATATATGGTTCGGATCCGAAAAATGAGGGTATATGGGCATATATGATTATATATATTCATACATTTTCATACATGTGTGTGTAAATTCCCTCTACAGTATGCAAAGTTCATATTCATATACTCTTGATTCACAAAAGCGCACTGCTGTGCAATAAATTACATTACTAAAATTAATTTTTTTTTTAAGACTTGAGAGAGAGAGGTTGTATTTAATAAAACATTTGTTTGGACAAATAATTCAAAACGGACTAAAAGTCATTTTATTCATCCAAAGGCGAATCAATTATTTAAAAGACACATAAATCATATTCGTACATAAGATTTAGCTTACGAAATCAGATTAAAAACTAATGCAATTAATTATAAAAGAAAAAATAATCCCTCTAACAATAGTTTTCAATACAGTAATATGAACTTTGTTTCTTATCTAGAGAATTTTGTTATTTTTATTAAATTAATGACTGGATTATCCTTTTGATTATTTGATATATTAAATAGGGCCACAATGTATAAAATCATACAAGAAAAAGTTTTTCTTTTTTAAACGTTGAGGGTATGCATATGCATAAACTTTGCATCCGTATGTATTTTCTAATGGATTTCCAATCCAGCATTGATAAAATTCCAAACTTTTTTGATTGCAAAAACGATCTTACGTGAGATATCATGTATGTATACATTCTTATATGGCTCCATATATAAAATCTTATATTTATATATGGATCCAGATATGAAGAGCTTCATAATTAAATTTTCATATATGAGCTCATATATTAAAATAAATTTCATATATTAGTCCATATATTAGTTCATATATAATAGTTTTGCCATGTATAATCCCATATATTTCCATACATGAATTCATACATATTCATATATAGTTATATACATTCATATATTAAAAATATATGGACCATATATAATTTCTTTAGCTGGGATAAATTATATTCTTAAAAGAAAGGGATTGATGTAAGAAATCAGAAAAATCAAAAAGGATGATTCTAGGGTTGGGAAACTTACACTTTTTGTGATATATGAAATAAACTACAGTATACTAACTTTTATGTTTTATTAAATAAACTTATTTTATATATCAGTACTAATAAAACTTGAATTTCAAATTAAAATAAATTACAAAAATTAAATAGACGTTTCCAAGGTTGGAAAACTTTAACTTATTAAAACAAATTTTTCCTTCTTCTCTATAAATTAAACATATCTTATACTCCTAAAATAAAGAGATTGGCGTAAGAAATCAGAAAAATTAAAAATATGAATCCAAGGTTGGGAAACTTACACTTTTTGTGATATGTAAAAGTAACTAGGTCTTATTAATTTTTTTCCTTTTCTTTATAAATTATATATATTTTACGTTTTGGAAAGAATAGTTTGGTGTAGAAAATTATAGAAATAAAAACCACAGCTCCAGAGGTGGAAAGTTTGAACTTTTTAGTAAATAAATAATAAATATATAGTGTCCTTTTTTCTTTGTACACTTAACATACTTTATATGTTTTTTTAAGAACTATTAGATTGGCATAATGAATCAGAAAAATCTAAAAAGATGATTCCAGGGTTGGAAAATTAAATCTTTCGTTTACAAATTACTTATACCTTATGTCTTAGAACGCAATAGTTTGGCATAAAAATTATAAAAATAGAAAACATTGCTCCAGTCCTGGAAAACTTAAACTTTTTCTGGTATACAAAACTAATTAAATAAAACTTACCATTTCTTTGGCAAATAAATAGTTTATCTAATTTTTCGACCTTTTGATATTATTTCTTAAGCTTTCTCAGCTAAACAAATTATGTATGGTCCATATATTTTTAATATATGAATGTATATAACTATATATGAATATGTATGAAGTCATGTGTGGAAATATATGGTATTATACATGGCAAAACTATTATATATCAACTAAGATATGAAATGTATTATAACATATGAGCTCATATATGAAAATTTAATTATGAGCTCTTCATATGTGGATACATGATTATCTGACATAAGATCGTTTTTGCAATCAAAAAAAGCTTGGAATTTTATCACTGCTGAATTGGAAATCCATTAGAAAATACATACGGTATGCAAAGTTTATATCCGTACCCTCAACGTTTAAAAAAGAAAAACTTTTTATGAAAAAAACCACCCATCTAAAAAAATATGTATGAAGCATATATGATATCCCATATATGGTTCGGATCCGAAAAATGAGGGTATATGGGCATATATGATTATATATATTCATACATTTTCATACATGTATGTGTAAATTCCCTCCACAGTATGCAAAGTTCATATTCATACAGTCTTAATTCACAAAAGCGCACTGCTGTCCAATAAATTAAATTTTTTTAGACTTGAGAGAGATGTTGTATTTAATGAAACATTTGTTTGGACAAATAATTCAAAACGAACTAAAAGTTATTTCATTCATCAAAAGGTGAATCAATTATTTAAAAAACACACATTCAAAACTAATGCAATTAATTATAAAAGAAAAAATAATCCGTCTAACAATAGTTTTCAATACAGTAAATGAACTTTGCTTCTTATCTAGAGAATTTTGTTATTTTCTATAAAATTAATGACTGGATTATCCTTTTGATTATTTGATATATTAAATAGGGCCACAATGTATAAAATCATACAAGAATGGTTTTTTTGTAACAAAAAGTTTTTCTTTTTCAAACGTTGAGATAAACTTTGCATACCGTATGTATTTTCTAATGGATTTCCAATTCAGCAGTAAAAAAATTCCAAGCTTTTTTGGTTGCAAAAACGATCTTATGTAATATATCATGTATGTATACATTCTTATAAAATCTTATATTTGTATATGAATCCAGATATGAAGAGCTTCATAATTAAATTTTCATATATGAGCTCATATGTTATAATACATTTCATATATTAGTTCATATATAATAGTTTTTCCATGTATAATCCCATATATTTCCATACATGAATTCATACATATTCATATATAGTTATATACATTCATAAATCATAAATATATGGACCATATATAATTTTTTTAGCTGGGAAAATTCTCTAGATAAGAAACAAAGTTCATATTACTGTATTGAAAACTATTGTTAGAGAGATTATTTTATCTTTTATAATTAATTGCATTAGTTTTTAATCTGATTTCGTAAGCTAAATCTTATGTACGAATATGATTTATGTGTTTTTTAATTAATTGATTCACCTTTTGATGAATGAAATGACTTTTAGTTCGTTTTGAATTATTTGTCCAAACAAATGTTTCATTATATACAACCTCTCTCTCAAGTCTAAACAATTTAATTTTAGTAATTTAATTTATTGCACTGCAGTTTCCTTTTATGAATCAAGAGTGTAAGAATATGAACTTAGCATGCTGTGGAGGGAATTTACACATACATGTATGAAAATGTATGGATGTATATAATCATATATGGCCATATACCCTAATTTTTCGGATCCAAACCATATATGGGATATCATATATGCTCCATACATATTTTTTTAGCTGGGTTAGGTCAATTTATAATATATATTGTTTTTCATTTATCGATGTTTCGTTAACCTTTGGCTAACTTCTTCAGGATATTTCTTTCTTTTAAATGTAGTTTTTGATATTTTGTTTTAAATTGTTTTTGAATGGATTTTTTCTTTTTCAATGACAAAAATTATTTTATATACATAAGTATGTATATCTAAATAACAATGTCTGTCATAAATATTTTTTTTATAAAAACTTTTGGTAAAAAACTAAATAGGTATATGTCTGCAATATGTAATCACATTAATAAAATTAAAAAATTTTAAATATTAATTGAAGCAAAAATTATTATCATATACAATTTGGAATGGTTTTTAAAACTGATAACCCAACTAAAAAAATATGTATGGAGCATATATGATATTCCATATATGGTTCGGATCCGAAAAATGAGGGTATATGGGCATATATGATTATATATATTCATACATTTTCATACATGTTTGTGTAAATTCCCTCCACAGTATGCAAAGTTCATATTCATACACTCTTGATTCGCAAAAGCGCACTGCTGTGCAATAAATTAAATTACTAAAAT
The DNA here is from genome assembly GCA_905220375.1 of Tachina fera. NCBI lineage: Eukaryota > Metazoa > Arthropoda > Insecta > Diptera > Tachinidae > Tachina > Tachina fera. The sequence continues at coordinate 31,440,518 of LR999966.1, read as the reverse complement.
TAAATTTTTTTAGACTTGAGACATTTGAACTATTTGTTTGGACAAATAATTCAAAACGAACTAAAAGTCATTTCATTCATCAAAAGGTGAATCAATTATTTAAAAAAAACGCATAATTCATATTCGTACATAACATTTAGCTTAAGAAATCAGATTAAAAACTAATGCAATTATTTATAAAAGCAAAAATAATCCCTTTAACAATAGTTTTCAATACAGTAATATGAACTTTGTTTCTTATCTAGAGAATTTTGTTATTTTCTGTAAAATTAAAGACTGGATTATACTTTTGATTATTTGATAAATTAAATGGGGCCACAATGTATAAAATCATACAATAATGGTTTTTTTGTAACAAAAAGTTTTTCTTTTTTAAACGTTGAGGATACGCATATAAACCTTGCATACCGTATGTATTTTCTAATGGATTTCCAATTCAGCAGTGATAAAATTCCAAGCTTTTTTGATTGCAAAAACGATCTTATGTGAGATATCATGTATGTATAAATTCTTATATGGCTCCATATATAAAATCTTATATTTATATATGGATCCACATATGAAGAGCTTTATAATTAAATTTTCATATATGTATGAGCTCATATGTTGTAATACATTTCATATATTAGTCCATATATTAGTTGATATATAATAGTTTTGCCATGTATAATCCCATATATTTCCATATATGAATTCATACCAGCGTTGACCACAAAGAGAAACAGATTCAAAATGTGTGTGTAGTGGTGAGTGCACTGGGAGGAATTTGCTGGTAAATGTATTGAATAATGTTTTTGTATACAACATTTTTTATGTTTAATTAATAACATGAACTGAAGTATGAATGAAACATTAAAAAATCAAATATTATATTATGAAAAAGATTAATTGTTTTACGTAATGTAAAGCATTTGCTTTGTCGAAAAATTTCAATTTTAAATAATGTATGTAGCCATTAGTTGGCTGCATGTTGCGGTATTTGTATTGATTTTACAATCACACAAAGCTTTATAATTTTTCAATTCCAAATTCTTTTTTAATTTTGTTATAAGCTTATCTCTGTCCTCCCCTGATAAACTACACATTTCTAAATGACGACTTTCATAATGACGCTTAAAACTGTATGCACTTATTCTTTTTAATTTTTGATTGCATACAAGGCACTCAGCTTCATTAAATATGTTTAGTGAAAATAAAAAATTTTTCTCATAATATGCCTTCTACATTTCAAAATAATAAAAAAATGGTTAATATGTAAACATAAAATTATTCCAAGTGTATTCAAATGCTGGAAAAAAAATCATAAAAATACTCAGTTGTTCTTCTCTTTTTCTCTAACTTGTAATCACAACTGTGTATTTTGTTGTTGTATCATAACAAATCAAGCGACATCAACCTTCTTTCTTAAAAGTTGGCATACAACTGAATAAAATTATAAATTTGTACTCTTTGCAGTGCGCTTTGTCAACATTCCTGTTGTGTATGTGTAAATCGCGAAAATTGTTCGGCCCCCGGGGGCATTGTGTGCGCATCATTGATTCATACATATTCATATATAGTTATATATGTACATTCATATATTAAAAATATATAGACCACCCAGCTAAAAAAATTATATATGGTCCATATTTTTTAATATATGAATGTATATAACTATTTATGAATATGTATGAATTCATGTATGGAAATATATGGGATTATACATGGCAAAACTATTATATATGAACATATATAAATATATAAGATTTTATATATGAAGCCATATAAGAATGTATGGATACATGATATCTCAAATAACATCGTTTTTGCAATCGAAAAAGCTGCTGAATTGGATATCCATTAGAAAATAAATACGGTATGCAAAGTTTATATGCGTAAAAAAACCATTCTTGTATGATAAATAATCGAAAGGATAATCCAGTCATTAATTTTATAGAAAATAACAAAATTCTCTAGATAAGAAACAAAGTTTATATTACTGTATTGAAAACTATTGTTAGAGGGACTATTTTTTCTTTTATAATTAATTGCATTAGTTTTTAATCTGATTTCTTAAGCTAAATGTTATGTACGAATATGATTTATGTGTTTTTGAAATAATTGATTCATCTTTTGATGAATGAAATGACTTTTAGTTCGCTTTGAATTATTTGTCCAAACAAATGTTTCATTAAATACAACCTCTCTCTCAAGTCTAAAAAAAATTCAATTTTAGTATCAATTTAGAATATGAACTTTGCATACTGTGGAGGAAATTTACACATACATGTATGAAAATGTATGAATATATATAATCATATATGCCCATACACCCTCATTTTTCGGATCCGAACCATATATGGGATATCATATATGCTCCATACATATTTTTTTAGCTGGGCATATATAATTTTTTTAGCTGGGATATTAAATAATATTTTTGTACGTAGTTATTAAAACTTTAACCCAGCTAAAAAAATTATATATGGTCCATATATTCATTATATACATTCATATATTTTTAATATATGAATGTATATAACTATATATGAATATGTATGAATTCATGTATGGAAATATATGGGATTATACATCGCAAAACTATTATATATCAACTAATATATGAAGTAATATATGAAATGTATTATAACATATGAGCTCATATATGAAAATTTAATTATGAAGCTCTTCATATGTAGATCCATATATAAATATAAGAATTTATATATGGAGCCATATAAGAATGTATGCATACATGATATCTCACATAAGATGGTTTTTGCAATCAAAAAAGCTTGGAATTTTATCACTGCTGAATTGGAAATCCATTAGAAAATACATACGGTATGCAAAGTTTATATGCGTACCCTCAACGTTTAAAAAAGAAAAACTTTTTGTAAAAAAAACCATTCTTGTATTATTTTATACATTGTGGCCCCATTCAATATATCAAATAATAAAAAGGATAATCCAGTCATTAATTTTATAGAAAATAACAAAATTCTCTAGATAAGAAACAAAGTTCATATTACTGTATTGAAAACAATTGTTAGACGGATTATTTTTTCTTTTATAATTAATTGCATTAGTTTTTAATCTGATTTCTTAAGCTAAATGTTATGTACGAATATAATTTATGTGTTTTTTAAATAATTGATTCACATTTTGATGAATCAAATGACTTTTAGTTCGTTTTGAATTATTTGTCCAAAGAAATGTTTCATTAAATACAACCTCTCTCCCAAGTCTAAAAAATTTAATTTATTGCACAGCAGTGCGCTTTTGTGAATCAAGAGTGTATGAATATGAACTTTGCATACTGTAGAGGGAACTTACGAACACATGTATGAAAATGTATGAATATATATAATCATAAGTGGCATACACACTAATATACCATAATCAAACACTAATCTTACAGACGCGTGTGAGTACAAAGAAAGTAATACAAGATCCAATCATTACTGTACCAAACAATTTCATAACAAAGGAATATTGATAACGAAGAAACTACAAGTAACCTAGGTATCGTAAGAAACCTTTTAATCTACACACACTGTAATAAAGTTCAAGGTCGCAAACACATAGGATAAGATAACGCTAGAAACTACAGGTAACCTAAGTATCGTAAGCAACCCTTAAACGCATAATGTACACATTAATAATGTTCAAGGTTACAAGATAACTCTAGTTTAATTTAAGACGCACATTGTTAGTATATAAGGAGAGAAATTATAGTAAATAAAGTTAGTTTATGAAGAAAACTCAAAAGCAACAAACGTTGTATATTATTCATATATGCCCATATACCCTCATTTTTCGGATCCGAACCATATATGGGATATCATATATGCTCCATACATATTTTTTTAGCTGGGAATATAATAAATAGTTAAAATGCGTATTACGAATATTTATATACAAAAAGGTACTAACTAAATTTTTTAATTAAACAATTTTTTATATGAAACATTTGTAAATTTTAATTGAACTTTAGTGATTTTTAATCAGAAATAATTTTTAGTCAGGCTTAAGTTCAATAATTTCAATTCTTATTGAATGAAATATTTTTATTAATTAATGTGAGTTTCTAAAGAAGAGAAGAAAAATTAAACTTAGACTTTAAGCTGGGGGAAATACCGATACTTTTCTGTGCAGCCACGCACTTTATCAGCACCCTAGTCTATCTACTTGGGTAGAGATTCTTGTTAACATCAGATATTTAACTTAAATTTTCAATGAAACGGAATATGAGAAACGATTGTTGTGTATGCAATTGATTTACCTTTGGTAAACACATTTATAAGTATCACCATTAATTTTCTGTTTTCCATTTTTCTATTTAGGTTAGCACGAAATTATATTACTCTACCTAAGTATGTTTAGTTATTCTTGCTTATCTTTTACGATCATCACATTAATTATTTTTACTTATTTGATGTACCAACGGTACATGCATGTAAGTATTATTGGGCGCATTCATAAGAAGTAGCTGTTGAGCTCAACAGTTGTGAAACTGCTGGCAACTGTTGGCCCCAACAGCTACTTCTTAGAAACGGCTTGATGTATATAATGTAATTGTATGTCTTTATTTCGTTACTTCATCACATTTGTAATGTAAAACTTAACAAAGATTAGTTGCTAGCACCTAACAAAGCACATAAAAGAAATAGCTCTATTTGACCTGCTGTTCAGGCTGAGCACAACGTGTTGACTATAGGGAGCGAAAAAATTTTATGATGGAAAATTACTCAACTGTTGAGTGGAGCGGAGATACTCAACTATGCGTTTCTAATACAAACACTCAACGGTTGCGCAACTGTTACGTCTTATGAATGCGACCATTGTAGTGGCTTTATGTTACTTTGTTGTTGCATTCTACAGTTTTTACTTGGCAGTAGTAGTGAATTGGCGGTTCGGTGCCAATTAAACTTGCAAAATTGTGGGTGAAATTGTTAAATTTGGGTAATTAAAATTTGAAAATTCTTAAATTCTTGGAAATTTGTGAAATTTGATACCTGCGAAGGTGGTTCAATAAGTCCGTCCAAATTTTTGTTCACATAAGGACTTTTTTGTTTACATTAACTTTGTGGGAACGGGTGATTTTTTTTTGGGTAATATTAATTGTCATAACGGGTGATTTTTTTTAGTGGGTGTGGATTAAGGGATTTTATAAGATTAAGATTTCACAAGTGTATATGTCGATGGGAAAATCATGAAAATGATTTTTCCTAATACCAATAGTAGTAGGGAACTGGGCATTGTGGGGCACTTAAACTTGCAAAATTGTTGGCTGAAATTGTTAAATTGTGGGTGAAATAGTTAAATTTGGGTAATTAAAATTTGATAATTCTTAAATTCCTGGAAATTTCTGAAATTTGATACCTGCGAGGGTGGTTCAATAAGTCCGTCCAAATTTTTGTTTACATAAGGAGTTTTTTGTTTACATTAACTTTGTGGGAAAGGGTGATTTTTTTTGGTAGTATTAATTGTGGGAACGGCTGATTTTTTTTGGGTGTGGATTAAGGGGTTTTATAAGATTAAGATTTCTCAAGTGTATATGCCGACGGGAAAATCATGAAAATGATTTTTCCTAATACCAATGGTGAAAATAGTGATTATTAATTTTTCCTAATGCCTACGGCAATGCATGATAATTTTTCGTAATGCCGACGGCAATACATGATTATTATTTTTTCGTAATGCCGACGGCAATACATGATTATTATTTTTTTCGTAATGCCGACGGCAATACATGATTATTATTTTTTTCAAATGCCGACGGCAATACATGATTTTTATTTTTTTCAAATGCCGACGGCAAAACATGATTATTATTTTCTAGTACCAAAGGGAAAATTGCCAGTGTTGCCAGACTATAGAAATTCGTTATCGTAATACTATATCAGTAATATCAGAGAAAATAGATTTGATGACTACTACGCGATTCTCATATGAATCAGGAGAATGTGTGTATGATTTCCTCACGCTAATAAATTTTTTATAAATAAAATAATTAAATAAATTAATAAACAATTAATTTAATTATTTTATTTATTTATAAAATGTTCTCTTGTATATGAACACCCTATACTTGTGTGTGGATGATCCAGCTTGTTTGTCGCTGGTATTTATTTATTCGTTTAAGAAATATAATTGTATGTATGTATGTATGTATATTTGTATGTGTATGTATGTATGTATGCATGTATGTGTGTATATTTGTATGTGTATGTATGTATGTGTATTTGTATGTACATTTATATTTTGCAACGTAATCATTTTCTTTGTCTGCGATTATTTTAAAGCAGCAAAGTTTCAATTAAGTACAATAATCAGCAGAGAAACAAAAAGTAAATATGCTGCAAGGATACTGCTACTAATTTTTGTATAAATACGCCAACTTTTTTAACCATCACATCAGTATTTCATTGTATTTACAACCATCATCAGAAATTGTGTTATAGTGAAATAATAACAATAAAATAATTAAAAATGAGTTCTTCAGGTTCTCAGTGTGAAAGATGCCATAAGGTATATAAATACCAAAAGTCCTTTTTGGATCATGTCAAAAATCATAGTGTGCAGGATCAAGTGGTCGTAAGTCGGAACAGAAATCAAGAACAACCGCAGACATCTCTTGAAAATTATCAACAGCACCTAAATATGTCTCATCATCAGCAACATCCTTCTCTACATTACCCCCAATATCAAGTACCAATGAATTATCAACAATACGGTATGCCATGGAATAATCAGTTTTTGGGATTAGGAGTGCCAATGCAATATGAGTAACCAACTTATAATTATAATCCCGTCACACCAGATAATCAAATGCAGCAGTATTCCAATTTGATGCAATGGCAACCTCTTAATTATCATCAACAAGAGCAGCAGCAACAACAAGCTCAACAACAAGGTGTGGATGTCCATGGAGGGAATTTGTACAACGATGCTATGGACATAAGTTTCCCGGAAAGTGATGGAGAAGAAGAAGAAAGAAGAGAAGAAACTCTGCCAACTCCAATGAGTGCTTCACATTCTAGGACAGAAGAAGTAGCAGAGAATGTGAGATGTTTCAAAATATCGAAAGCCTTCAAAAATCATATCACCACATATGCTATTTTTAATAGAAAGGACCAACTTCTTCTGGAAGAGTTTATGAAGGAAAACATAAATATTTTTATTGAGAGACTTCACATGACTTTGTGTAAGCATACAATTATTAAATTTCATGTGAGTATTGTGGCGGAGTATATCAAAATTGTTGAAGAAGATTTGGATTTGTGTGTTATAACACATGTAGCTAAAATGAGTTTGGTGACGAAGGCAGACAACATAAAAGAAATATTCCGTAAACAGATTGAGGAGATTTCAACCAAAATGTCCGAATTTGAAGAGCGCGATTCTGGTTGGACTTTATCACGCATAGTCCGAGCAGAAATCAACATCAACAAATCGTCGCTCGTCAAAGGATCAAGTTGGATATCCACACGTCAAAAACTAGTAAGAAAAAAAGCTTGCATCAATATACAAAACGATGATGAATACTGCTTCAAATGGTGTTTGATTGCTGCCATGGATACCACAACATACGATACCCCAAAACGTTGCAGTTCTTATGGTATTCAGGACATTTCTTCAGACATTATTTTTACGCGAAATGGTGAAGTGCTAAATTTCAAAAATTTAAGCTTCCCATTAGCTCTAAAAAAAATTAACGTGTTTGAGGTGAACAATCCTAGAATAAGCGTTAACGTATTTGGGTATGATGAGGAGGCAAATCAAATCATTGGTCCCTATTATGTGACTAAGGACGAGAAAATTACTCATGTAAACTTGCTTCTTTTGGAGAATGGTGAAGTTCATCACTACATTATGATAAAGGACATATCAAGGTAAGTTAAAAAATTAAACTACACTTTAATTTAATGATACATATACTTGTTTTATATATTTTATAATAGATAGATTTTACTACTAAATGTTTATCTATTTTTTATTATTCACAGACTTTTACGAAGTCAGATAACTCACCACCATGATAAGCTACATTTCTGCAACACCTGTCTGCAGTACACTCATAGCGAGAGTGGAATAAGTCATCATAAGACTGAATGCGGTAAAATTGTGACAAGTATGCCATCGGGTCCGGATGCAATTCTCAGCTTTAAGGGACATCAAAGGAAAATGGATGTCCCCTTTGTGGTTTATGCTGACTTCGAATGCATCCTGGAAGATATAAGTGATAATGTAAGTAATAAAACTAGTTTAATTAAAAAGCACACTCCTTGTGCATTTAGTTATTATATTAAGTGTCTCCATAACAGTAAGTTAGATAAGTTAAGGGTTTATACTGGGAAAGATGCCTCAAAAATTTTTTTATCATATTTAGTTAAAGATTGTGAGGATATTTACAATAATTATTTAGTTAATAATAGGCAAATGGATACTTTATCCCCTTCTGATGTTTATAGTTTTTATAGTGCGGTAAATTGAAATATTTGTCAAAAATTTTTAGGTAAAGATCGCGTTAGAGATCATTGCCACATTAGTGGTAAATATAGAGGTGCAGCCCACAATAAGTGTAATTTAAATTACCAAATTCCCAAGTTTATACCAGTTTACTTTTATAATTATTCAAACTATGACTCACATCTTTTTATTAAAGAACTAGGTGAAATTTCAATGCAGCTGAAAGTACTCCCTCTCAATGAGGAGCTTTATATATCCCTCTCCCAATTTTCAGAAATGAGTGATGGTCATAAGCTTGAAATAAGATTTCTTGATACAATACGTTTTATGGCTGAGAGTTTGGAATCATTAGCCTGCAATTTGTCGGATAATGATTTCAGCACTATAAGGTCCTTATTTCAGTCAGAAAACGAGTTTCAGCTTATTAAGAATAAAGGTATTTTCCCCTATGAGTACCTAAATTCATTTCAAAAATTAGATGAGTGTCAGCTCCCTTCACGCAGTGATTTCTTTAATAAGTTGAACAATAAAGAGTGTTCTTTAGAGGAATACTCACATGCTGTAGAGGTATGGAATACTGTTGGTTGCAAAACTATGAAAGACAACATGGAAGTTTACTTAAAAACAGATGTCCTCTTACTGACAGATATTTTTGAGAACTTTAGAAAAGTTTGTAAGGGTATTTATGAGCTCGATCCATGCCAATATTATACAGCACCTGGCCTTTTCTGGGATGCAATGCTCAAATATACAAAAATTGAATTAGAATTATTGACAGACATAGACATGTACAATTTTATGAAAAAAGGTATACGTGGGGGGATCGTACAGTGTAGCCAAAGATATTCGAAAGCGAATAACAAATATTTGGAAGATTTCGATGCATCAAAACCATCAGAATTTCTTGTCTACTTAGACGCAAATAACCTTTACGGTTGGGCAATGTCGGAATATCTTCCTCATGGTTGATTCAGATGGCTATCGCAAGACGAGCTGAATCTGGATCCAAACAGCATAACTGATAATGGAACAGACGGTTATGTATATAAGGTCACGTTGGATTATCCCTCTCATTTACACGACTTGCAAAATGATCTTCCTTTTTGCGCTGAAAATAAGAAACCTATGCAAGCGAAGTACAACAAGTTGATAACCGATTTCTCTACAAAGCAATCATATGTGATACACTTTAGAGTTCTAAAACAGTGCTTAGAATATGGCTTAGTTTTAAAGAAAACTCATCGTATTCTAGCATTTAAACAATCTCCATGGTTAAAAGGCTACATTGACTTAAATACCAGACATAGAGCCACTGCTAAAAATGCTTTTGAAAAAAAATTTTCAAACTACTCAATAATGCTGTTTATGGTAAAACCATGGAAAATGTGGACAAGAGGAGAGATGTTAAAATTGTCAATAGTTGGGAGAGAATGAACTGTAATCATTTGGGTGCCCAAGATTGGATATCAAAACCAAATTTTCATAGTTTATCTATATTTTCAGAGGACCTGGTAGCAATTGAAATGACAAGAGTCAAAACCTGCTACAATAAACCAATTTACTTAGGATTTTGTGTACTCGAGCTGTCCAAATGGAAAATGTATAATTTCCATTACGGGTACATGGAACCTAAGTTTAAAACAAAACTCTCCTTAAACTATATGGACACGGACTCTTTTATATTTTCAATAAAGACGGACGACTTTTATGCTGACATAAAAAATGACATACAAGAACAATTTGATACATCGGACTATCCTACAGACAACATTTATAATTTTCCTCTAGTTAATAAAAAGGTGCTGGGTATGATGAAAGACGAAAATTGTGGAAAAATAATGAAAGAGTTTGTCGGGTTGCGATCTAAAATGTATTCATTTAGTGTTCAAGATCAAAATGATGTAAAGAAATCGAAGGGGGTAAAGAAAGCCATATTAGATAAATATAGTTTAGCTACTTATAAAAATTGTTTATTCAATAAGACCAATGTATATGATAGTATGTTAACATTTAAATCTAAGCTACATCAAATATATACTAGTGAATTAAATAAGGTAGTATTAAGTTATGGAGACGATAAGAGAAAAATTAGATCAAATAACATTAACACATATGCATGGTATCATTTTCGTATTAAGGAAACTAACCCTGAATACGAACTTGACATGTTGCTAGATGAGATTGCTAGAATGCAAGAAAATGGCTAAAATTAATTAATTTTTAGTTAATTAGTTTTAAATTTTTAAGTTGTATATAAAATCTGTGTTATTAAGAAAAATTATTGTAAATAAAATCCTATTTATTTTTGTAAAAATTATATAATTATAATTATAAAATCCTATTAATTTATTTATCAAGAAAAATGATTGTACAAATGTAAATAAATTTTTAAGAAAAAATTTGAAATAAAATATTGAAAAAATAATGAAATATGTGACTGGTGTTTATTTCTTTACTGGTTTTACTTCGTTGGATCAAAAAATTTTTTGTTTTTGCTTATTTGCAAATTCTTGTTTTCATATCGCTTAAACATGCACAGTCTTGTTTTCATATCATTTAAGCATGCTCAGTCTTGTTTTCTTTGAGAAGTTCTGTACAAGAGAAATTGAATTTCACAATATTATTAAATTCCATCAAATTTCATAAAGAGAAACAACCAAGACAATGGAAAATATTTTTCAATTGAGATGAATATCAAAAAACTTACAAACAGATGATTCCTAATTTTCCTTTAGAAAAAATAATACAAAACGAGGAATATTTTAATAATACAATTTTATTTTATATTTATTTCTTTTGTTTCTTTTAATAATACAATTTAGTTTAATTTTTATTTATTTTATTTATAATGATGGAAACATTTCGTAGTATCCAATTATTAGATGTTCTAATATACTTTTTCGTAAAAAATATATTGTACATCTACAAGTATCGGGTCCTTCCTCACACTCAGGATCATACCAAGGACAGCTTTTGAAGTGCCCTTCTGTGTTGTCTTCATCTTCCATAACTCCATATTCTTCGTTCTCATCCAGCATATTTTGGAAAAATTTTATCATCTCCCAATGATCAAAAAGCCTGAAGCTTTCAAAATCTCTCATAAATTGGTTTAGAGTACGTCTAATTTGGCTCATTTTATTTGCCGATAAATGAATGATGATGAATGTTGGAAGGTTCCTTAAAGACTAATTTTCTCAGTAAATTTTTAAACATCTCTATTCCATTATTCTTTTTAGCACTCTATCTCTCTCTATCCCTTTTTTCTCTATAACTATCTCTTTCTGTCTACCACTATCCACCACTTATTCACTATTTCACCATAATTATTTTTGATTAGTATTCTTGAAATCATCATCGCTTCTTTTAAGATCATTTCCAGTTAAACATTCAAAGTGAGAAGAACTAATTAAAAAAATGGACTCCACATCAAATCTAATTTCAAAACTTAATGATCTAAACAGCAAGACTTTAATCCACATAAAGGAGCTTGAATCATCAAAGAAATACACTATTAAAAATGTGTTAAGTGTAACAACTAAATATGGACCAACTCTAAAAGTGGAAATGAATAAACACATAATGTTCCTGCCTAAACGGTATATTTTAACAGATGACGATATTAAAGATCTATCCAGTGGATCTTATTGATTAAGCAGAGAAGGTGAAGAAAATCTAATCGTTGAGAGTGAGCTGAGTGAATTTCTAATTCAAAATTCCCAGTTTCCTATTTGGCAATAAAATATATTAGCTATGTATTTTAAATTATAAATAAAAAGACATTAAAGAGTTTTGTAAGATATAAATGTTTGTGTTTTTATTTAATATTTTCAGTTATTTCATAAAGAAATTTAAGACATAAGTGACCACATGTAAATGTATTAAAATTCTGATGTTGGTTATAGTTGTATTTTACATTTGTACCAAGATATTTGACTACTTCTGAAGGAGGTTGTAAGTTTCCAAAGCTATCAAAATATTCTTTTTCATTGTTGTTTTTATAATATGCTACCCAATGTGTACCAGGTCCTGTTGATACATCTAAGTTGATTATTCCACATTCAATTTTCTTTGCTCGTTTTGGTAGAATATTCAACATGAAAACTCCTCTAAAATATGGAATATTTATAAAGAAACGGTTTAGGTCCACATCAGATAGTGGTCTGTTGGGCTGCATCTCTAAGAGTTTTTTGATTCTTCTTTGTGAACTAAGCCATAACCTTTTTTATATGGTTTTAAGTAAAGTCCTTTGCTAACTGCTATAGATTCCATCGCTCTTTTATGTCTAGTTGCTTCATCAAGTTGATTTTTGGCACTCTTTGTTGCATTTACAGCTTTAGCTATGGCAGCACCTCCAGTTGTTAGACTACCAATTGCACCCAGAGCAGTTAAAATCGGTATTAGAGGCAAAAATCCACCAATTTTTGGGACACGTATTACACGTGGTACTATAATTTGAGATTTTAATGATTTGTTGATAGTTTTTCGTGCAATTTTAATAGCTGAGTTAATATCTAATGGCTTTTCCTTATTTAGTATTTTTGTTGCAGCTCTAATTGATGTTCTAAACAGTTTTTTATCATTTAGCTTGTTCTTTCTAAAATTTTTCTTTTTCTCCACACCCATACCAAATGTTGATTTGGCTTTCATTGCGTTAGTAACCATATATGCAAATGATTTTTCAGCAAGACTACTATCTTTTGATAAAACTCGATTCCAAGCTGAATTTTCCAGTATTTTATCAGCTTTATGTCTAGTACTTAAATCCATATTTTTTGAATACACAATATCGTGATTTTTACAAGCAGAGTCCAATTAATTAATTCCTTTGTCACCTCGATTTAAACGTTTTTGTAGTTTTGTTCCAGGTCCACAGTACTGATATCCAGGAAGATGAAGCTCAACAGGTAGAGCGTTTATTATTTTATCTACTATACCTCCTCCAACGAAGGTGTTTTTATGACTAAACGTTTTCTGATATCGTATAACCATATTATCTAATTTTTTCTATAATAAGAGGTAACAATTATGAAATGCATTTAGTTACAAAAATGCAGTTAGTGAAACAACATAAAAATATTTTAGTTCGTAATATTGATCAATCATCGAACATTACTTCAAAAATAAAGCACAGCCCCCTCTTACCAAATTCTATTCGTGCTCTAATAGTGGGACCATCAAATTGTGGAAAGACTAATGTTATGATTGGCTTACTAGAATGTCCTAATGGACTCAAGTTTGAAAACATCTATTTATACTCAAAGTCTTTATATCAGCCCAAATATGAATACCCGAAGAAACTAATTTCACCTGTGAAAAGCAGAATAATATACGTACATATTTTTGTATAGGGCCACATAGGGATGTTGATTCATTCTACTTGTGTCAAACTTATACTAGAACTCCCAAGCATTTAATAAGAGACAATGCAAATGTTATTATAATGTTTAAGAAAGATGAGACAAATATGAAGCATATTTAAAGGGATCATGTTGGCAGCGATATGAGTTATGAAAAGTTCCAAGAAATTTGTCGAGAGTGTTGGAAGGATAAATATGGATTTTTGGTGATAAGCAAAGATACTGAATTAAATAATGGTCGCTACAGAAAGCAATTTGACTATTTCATAACTATATAAACTACTCTTGATAAACATTCACTTTAGTTATTAATCTAACTTTAAACTTCATATTCTATTTGCTATAAGCTGAGCTGCTACCTGATAAACTGATCTAAAAACCAGACCAGGTGCTAAAAAGCTGATCTGATAACCAGACCAGGTCCTAAAAAGCTGATCTGATAACCAGACCAGGTCCGGAAAAGCTGATCCGAAAACCAGACCAGCTCCTGCAAACGTGATCTGATAACCAGACCAGGTCCTAAAAGACTGATACCTGATCTAATAGCTGATACCTGTTATTTACTATTATTAAGCATGGATGAGAAAATTTTAAAACAATTGGTGTTGACAAGAAATGTCTTAAAGAAAAAGCTTCGTAGTATAAAAACTGGTGAAATAGATACACATGAACAACTAAGAGATACATTTAAACCTATAACAGAACCACTCAAAGAATTCATAAATAGTTCTAAAAAAATTAAAAGAATTCCCATGAAAGAAGAAAGTAAAATGAAGACAGAAGTTGAAAATAATACAAGTCTTAAGCCTGAAAAAACATCAGTCAAGATAGAGTCAAGTACACCAAAGAAACTAGCAGAAGGAACAATATTTGATAATACCATCTCATTAAATGATGCTAATACTGTAAATGATGATGACTATGATGATGATGATGATTTTTACTCACAGACTTCCAATACAGAAGATACTTATACTGACTTATCAGTCTTGGAAGGAAGAAATGAACTAGATACAAACTATGGTCCATTACTACTAATGCATATAGAAGAGACTATACACCTGATGGTCAAATAAAGGGTACTAGAGGATATAAATATAAACATATTATTAAGAAATTTATTGACGAAAAAAACCAGAAGAATTTACCCCAATCAACAGGATCTAAGCCAAAAGGTAGCTATTTAGGTGATGGAATGATGGAATTTAATATTCATAAGCCCAACTATATATACTGGGATGATCCAAATGAGTTAGTAGATCGACTTCGACTACTGCTCGCATCACAAGGTGCAGGTCATACTAATCACAATAACGAGATTGTATCAATTATTGAAGAGCTACGTGAAGCAAATATAATACATTAACTTTAATAAAGTATATAAAGCATGTCTGTTGATAAATTTGGACACTACTTAAACGATACTAGCAACATAATTTCTTTGAAAAATGCACCTAAACTGTTGGGGTTATTTGTGGATACGAACAACAACATTGATGTCCAAAACAAAAGGATCAAAAATGTTGCAAAAGCTCTGGAGGAAAACGATGTTATCAATAAATTGTTTCTGCAAACTCAAATCGAAAAACTAGAAGAGAAATTATTAACATACTTTAAGGCAGACAATACTGTAATTCAAGAAGATCTTCAAATGCAAATCGAAGAACTACAACGTGAAATAAAATTAGATATAGAAGAAAATTATATAATTGTAAAAGATATCCAAAAAACTAAAACATCCTTTGAAGAACAAATTGAGCAGCTTAATGAGAAAATTTATAGATTGGAAAATTACATGTTTGTATCAATAGCTGAAAGTCCTTCAAGTAGATCACAACACTCTCCAAAAAATCTGTAAAAACAAATTAATGTCTTCAAAAAGAAATTTAGTAAACGAACTCCATAAGCTAGCACGAAAACATTTTGTGCGTCGCAGAGTTGTAATGAAAGGAATTGATGATCTTTGGCCAGCTGATTTAGTTGAAATGGGGAACTATTCTAAAGAAAATAAAAATTATCGATTTGTGTTGACTGTAATCGACACATTTTCAAAATTTGCATGGGCAGTACCGCTAAAAACAAAAACTGCACTCGAAACAACCAAGGCAATGGCAGATATTTTTGAATTGGGGCGAGTACCAAAAAACTTACAAACAGATGATGGTAAAGAATTCTTCAACAAAAACTTTGAAAAATTAATGCATAAATACGACATTAATCACTACTCAACATATAGCAGTATGAAAGCATCAATTGTAGAACGATTTAATAGAACATTGAAAGGAATGATGTGGAAAGAATTTAGCTATAATGGTTCATATAAGTGGATTGATATACACAAAGATTTAGTTAATGCATACAATAAAAAATTTCATCGTAAATTAAAATGTCTCCTATTAAAGTCAACTCAACAAATAAGCAAAAGCTGCTTAATACAGTATACAGTCATTTGAAGATGTATAAAATGTCGAAATTTAATGTAGGAGATCATGTTCGCATAAGCAAATATAAGCATATCTTTGAAAAAGGTTATACTCCAAATTGGACCACAGAAATATTCACAATTACCAAAGTTCAAAATACAAATCCTGCAACATACATATTAGAAGATTATCTTGGTAATCCTACTAAAGGTGGATTCTATACTGATGAACTTTCAAAAACTAGATTTCCAAATACATATCTAGTTGAAAAGGTTCTCAAAACTAAAGCGAAGGAAGTATATGTTAAATGGCTAGGATTTTCAGATCAACACAATTCTTGGATAAGTAAAGATGAAATATTATAGTTGGAAGAAAAACTAATCACCAACAGCATCATATCAAGAACAATAATAGCATTAATATTAAGAAACTAATGTTAATTTTAAAATAAGAAAATGAAATAAATATGTAAATTATGCTTATAAACCATACTGTGTACTAAACTTTATTTAATTGTAATCAGTCTGTTATAATGTCAATAACACTTACTCTGAGCTCTAACTCATCAGAATTATCTGCTAGTTACTTTCCTCCTATTGAATTACATGGTGCATATGAGTGTGCTCTAACTGATTTTCATTCATACAGTATTCCAAATGTAGACACTTACAACAATATGTTTCATATAGGAGAACATAAAATTGAAATACCAACTGGATCTTACGAATTAAATGATATAGTTGATTTTATAGAAGAGCAATACAAACGACTTTGCCCAGCAAATAAGATTTTTATTGAAACCAATAACAACACAATGCAAGTTAAAGTTAATAGTTCCAAGGATCCTGTATATTTTAATAAGGAAAACACAATTGGAAAACTTTTACGATTCAATAGCAAAATCCTAACACCAAACAAATATTATTACTCAGATCTTCCAGTTAATATTTTTAAAGTGAATCTCTTGCGAATTGAAAGTAGTATCGCTATTAACACATATATGAATAACTCCAAATCCCATACACTTCATGAATTTCCGATAAATGTGCCTCCAGGCTATAAAATAGACGATGTTCCAAGAAATCTCATCTATTTACCTGTGAACACCAGAGAGATAAGTTCACTAGCTCTACGCGTACTTGATCAACACGGTGATTTAATTAATTTCCGAGGAGAGGAAATTACAATACGAATACATTTAAGACCAACTAAATAATGCTAATATACAACACAAATACATTAAAAAATATAGCAGCAAAAACAACAACAACATTAAAGCGATCAGCTCAACAAAAAGCTCTAACAACATCAAATAAAAATTTTCTGAAGTCATTGAATTTGAAATTAAAGACAAAATGAGTTCAATAATAGATGTCTTAGATAAACCTTTGTCTGATGAAAATATAATCAAAAAGGACTATCATACATATGTACCATACTTACAGTCTTACAACAATAATGATGAAATTAGAATTTCAATACAAAATCAAGATTTGTACGTGCTACCCAGTGAGAGCTACATTTATGTGGAGGGGTTTGTTGCTGATGATAATACGACCAAATCTTCGTCATCTTCGTCATCTTCAGAGAACTTTATACTAAAAAACAACTTTGTGGCATATCTGTTTGATGAAATTCGCTATGAGCTCAATGGAATGGTGAAAATAGTGATTAGTCATTTTTCCTAATGCCTACGGCAATGCATGATAATTTTTCCTAATGCCTACGGCAATGCATGATAATTTTTCGTAATGCCGACGGCAATACATGATTATTATTTTTTTTCGTAATGCCTACGGCAATACATGATTATTATTTTTTTCAAATGCCGACGGCAATACATGATTATTATTTTTTTCAAATGCCGACGGCAAAACATGATTATAATTTTTTTCAAATGCCGACAGCAAAACATGATTATTATTTTTTTCAAATGCAAATGCAAAACATGATTATTATTTTCTAGTACCAAAGGGAAAATTCCCAGTGTTCCCAGACTATAAAAATTTGTTATCGTAATACTATATCAGTAATATCAGAGAAAATAGATTTGATGAGTACTACTCGATTCTCATATGAATCAGGAGAATGTGTGTATGATTTCCTCACGCTAATAAATTTTTTATAAATAAAATAATTAAATAAATTAATAAACAATTAATTTAATTATTTTATTTATGTATAAAATGTTCTCTTGTATATGAACACCCTATACTTGTGTGGGGATGATCCAGCTTGTTTGTGCTGGTATTTATTTATTTGTTTAAGAAATATAATTTTATGTATGTATGTATGTATGTCTATTTGTATGTGTATGTATGTATGTATGTATGTATTTGTATTTGAATGTATGACTGAGGATGCTTGCGCGTAAAATATTTTGTAGAATACATTTATATTTTGCAACGTAATCATTTTCTTTGTCTGCGATTATTTTAAAGCAGCAAAGTTTCATTTAAGTACAATAATCAGCAGAGAAACAAAAAGTAAATATGCTGCAAGGATACTGCTACTAATTTTTGTATAAATACGCCAACTTTTTTAACCATCACATCAGTATTTCATTGTATTTACAACCATCATCAGAAATTGTGTTATAGTGAAATAATAACAATAAAATAATTAAAAATGAGTTCTTCAGGTTCTCAGTGTGAAAGATGCCATAAGGTATATAAATACCAAAAGTCCTTTTTGGATCATGTCAAAAATCATAGTGTGCAGGATCAAGTGGTCGTAAGCCGGAACAGAAATCAAGAACAACCGCAGACATCTCTTGAAAATTATCAACAGCACCTAAATATGTCTCATCATCAGCAACATCCTTCTCTACATTACCCCCAATATCAAGTACCAATGAATTATCAACAATACGGTATGCCATGGAATAATCAGTTTTTGGGATTAGGAGTGCCAATGCAATATGAGTAACCAACTTATAATTATAATCCCGTCACACCAGATAATCAAATGCAGCAGTATTCCAATTTGATGCAATGGCAACCTCTTAATTATCATCAACAAGAGCAGCAGCAACAACAAGCTCAACAACAAGGTGTGGATGTCCATGGAGGGAATTTGTACAACGATGCTATGGACATAAGTTTCCCGGAAAGTGATGGAGAAGAAGAAGAAAGAAGAGAAGAAACTCTGCCAACTCCAATGAGTGCTTCACATTCTAGGACAGAAGAAGTAGCAGAGAATGTGAGATGTTTCAAAATATCGAAAGCCTTCAAAAATCATATCACCACATATGCTATTTTTAATAGAAAGGACCAACTTCTTCTGGAAGAGTTTATGAAGGAAAACATAAATATTTTTATTGAGAGACTTCACATGACTTTGTGTAAGCATACAATTATTAAATTTCATGTGAGTATTGTGGCGGAGTATATCAAAATTGTTGAAGAAGATTTGGATTTGTGTGTTATAACACATGTAGCTAAAATGAGTTTGGTGACGAAGGCAGACAACATAAAAGAAATATTCCGTAAACAGATTGAGGAGATTTCAACCAAAATGTCCGAATTTGAAGAGCGCGATTCTGGTTGGACTTTATCACGCATAGTCCGAGCAGAAATCAACATCAACAAATCGTCGCTCGTCAAAGGATCAAGTTGGATATCCACACGTCAAAAACTAGTAAGAAAAAAAGCTTGCATCAATATACAAAACGATGATGAATACTGCTTCAAATGGTGTTTGATTGCTGCCATGGATACCACAACATACGATACCCCAAAACGTTGCAGTTCTTATGGTATTCAGGACATTTCTTCAGACATTATTTTTACGCGAAATGGTGAAGTGCTAAATTTCAAAAATTTAAGCTTCCCATTAGCTCTAAAAAAAATTAACGTGTTTGAGGTGAACAATCCTAGAATAAGCGTTAACGTATTTGGGTATGATGAGTAGGCAAATCAAATCATTGGTCCCTATTATGTGACTAAGGACGAGAAAATTACTCATGTAAACTTGCTTCTTTTGGAGAATGGTGAAGTTCATCACTACATTATGATAAAGGACATATCAAGGTAAGTTAAAAAATTAAACTACACTTTAATTTAATGATACATATACTTGTTTTATATATTTTATAATAGATAGATTTTACTACTAAATTTTTATCTATTTTTTATTATTCACAGACTTTTACGAAGTCAGATAACTCACCACCATGATAAGCTACATTTCTGCAACACCTGTCTGCAGTACACTCATAGCGAGAGTGGAATAAGTCATCATAAGACTGAATGCGGTAAAATTGTGACAAGTATGCCATCGGGTCCGGATGCAATTCTCAGCTTTAAGGGACATCAAAGGAAAATGGATGTCCCCTTTGTGGTTTATGCTGACTTCGAATGCATCCTGGAAGATATAAGTGATAATGTAAGTAATAAAACTAGTTTAATTAAAAAGCACACTCCTTGTGCATTTAGTTATTATATTAAGTGTCTCCATAACAGTAAGTTAGATAAGTTAAGGGTTTATACTGGGAAAGATGCCTCAAAAAAATTGTTATCATATTTAGTTAAAGATTGTGAGGATATTTACAATAATTATTTAGTTAATAATAGGCAAATGAATACTTTATCCCCTTCTGATGTTTATAGTTTTTATAGTGCGGTAAATTGAAATATTTGTCAAAAATTTTTAGGTAAAGATCGCGTTAGAGATCATTGCCACATTAGTGGTAAATATAGAGGTGCAGCCCACAATAAGTGTAATTTAAATTACCAAATTCCCAAGTTTATACCAGTTTACTTTTATAATTATTCAAACTATGACTCACATCTTTTTATTAAAGAACTAGGTGAAATTTCAATGCAGCTGAAAGTACTCCCTCTCAATGAGGAGCTTTATATATCCCTCTCCCAATTTTCAGAAATGAGTGATGGTCATAAGCTTGAAATAAGATTTCTTGATACAATACGTTTTATGGCTGAGAGTTTGGAATCATTAGCCTGCAATTTGTCGGATAATGATTTCAGCACTATAAGGTCCTTATTTCAGTCAGAAAACGAGTTTCAGCTTATTAAGAATAAAGGTATTTTCCCCTATGAGTACCTAAATTCATTTCAAAAATTAGATGAGTGTCAGCTCCCTTCACGCAGTGATTTCTTTAATAAGTTGAACAATAAAGAGTGTTCTTTAGAGGAATACTCACATGCTGTAGAGGTATGGAATACTGTTGGTTGCAAAACTATGAAAGACAACATGGAAGTTTACTTAAAAACAGATGTCCTCTTACTGACAGATATTTTTGAGAACTTTAGAAAAGTTTGTAAGGGTATTTATGAGCTCGATCCATGCCAATATTATACAGCACCTGGCCTTTTCTGGGATGCAATGCTCAAATATACAAAAATTGAATTAGAATTATTGACAGACATAGACATGTACAATTTTATGAAAAAAGGTATACGTGGGGGGATCGTACAGTGTAGCCAAAGATATTCGAAAGCGAATAACAAATATTTGGAAGATTTCGATGCATCAAAACCATCAGAATTTCTTGTCTACTTAGACGCAAATAACCTTTACGGTTGGGCAATGTCGGAATATCTTCCTCATGGTTGATTCAGATGGCTATCGCAAGACGAGCTGAATCTGGATCCAAACAGCATAACTGATAATGGAACAGACGGTTATGTATATAAGGTCACGTTGGATTATCCCTCTCATTTACACGACTTGCAAAATGATCTTCCTTTTTGCGCTGAAAATAAGAAACCTATGCAAGCGAAGTACAACAAGTTGATAACCGATTTCTCTACAAAGCAATCATATGTGATACACTTTAGAGTTCTAAAACAGTGCTTAGAATATGGCTTAGTTTTAAAGAAAACTCATCGTATTCTAGCATTTAAACAATCTCCATGGTTAAAAGGCTACATTGACTTAAATACCAGACATAGAGCCACTGCTAAAAATGCTTTTGAAAAAAAATTTCAAACTACTCAATAATGCTGTTTATGGTAAAACCATGGAAAATGTGGACAAGAGGAGAGATGTTAAAATTGTCAATAGTTGGGAGAGAATGAACTGTAATCATTTGGGTGCCCAAGATTGGATATCAAAACCAAATTTTCATAGTTTATCTATATTTTCCGAGGACCTGGTAGCAATTGAAAAACCTGCTACAATGAACCAATTTACTTAGGATTTTGTGTACTCGAGCTGTCCGAATGGAAAATGTATAATTTCCATTACGGGTACATGCAACCTAAGCTTAAGACAAAATTCTCCTTAAACTATATGGACACGGACTCTTTTATATATACAATAAAGGCGGACGACTTTTATGCTGACATAAAAAATTACATACAAGAAAAATTTGATACATTGGACTATCCTACAGACAACATTTATGATTTTCCACTAGTTAATAAAAAGGTGCTGGGTATAATGAAAGACGAAAATTGTGGAAAAATAATGAAAGAGTTTGTCGGGTTGCGATCTAAAATGTATTCATTTAGTGTTCAAGATCAAAATGATGTAAAGAAATCGAAGGGGGCAAAGAGAGCCATATTAGATAAATATAGTTTAGCTACTTATAAAAATTGTTTATTCAATAAGACCAATTTATATGATAGTATGTTAACATTTAAATCTAAGCTACATCAAATATATACTAGTGAATTAAATAAGGTAGTATTAAGTTATGGAGACGATAAGAGAAAAATTAGGTCAAATAACATTAACACATATGCATGGTATCATTTTCGTATTAAGGAAACTAATCCTGAATACAAACTTGACATGTTGCTAGATGAGATTGCTAGAATGCAAGAAAATGGTTAAAATTAATTAATTTTTAGTTAATTAGTTTTAAATTTTTAAATTGTATATAAAATCTTTGTTATTAAGAAAAATTATTGTAAATAAAATCCTATTTATTAAAAGAAAAATTATTGTAAATGAAATCCTATTTATTGTTGTTAAAATTATATAATTATAATTATAAGATCCTATTTATTTATTTATTTATTAAGAAAAATGAATGTACATATGTAAATCAATTTTTAAGAAAAAATTTTAAATAAAATATTGAAAAAAAGAATAAAATATGTGACTGGTGTTTATTTCTTTAATGGCTGGATCAAAAAAAATTTTGTTTTTGTTTATTTGCAAATTCTTGTTTTCATATCGCTTAAACATACATAGTCTTTTTAGGGTTCCGTACACCAAAGGTGAAAAAAGGAACCCTATTGTTTTCGCTACGCTGTCCGTCTGTCCGTCACACGGTATTTTCTCAGAAACAGTAAGAGCTACGGACCTGAAATTTGGACAGAGTACGCAGAACCTTGGCCACTACAACAACAAATACATGAAAATTAGAAATTAAAGGGTGCTCCAAAACGATCGACGAAAAATGTTAAAATCTCATGTAATATACATTGTATGTACATATGTATAGTGACACTTGAAATTTTTAAAATTAGTGTATTTTTATATAGACTACAACAATAAACATTAAAATATTAAAAAATTTAAATTAAAGGGTGGTCCATCAGTTAATGCAATTTTGACTATGTAATTTTGACAAATTGCTATATCTTGGAGACCGTAAGAGGTAAACTCTTGAAATTTTCAGAAACGGTAAAACTAAAAAATCCGAAAATTATAAAATCGCCAAACCGAAAAAAATCGCCAAAACCTGAAAAAATCGCCAAAAATTTAAAAAAAATCGCCAAATCTAAAAAAGTCGACAAAATTAAAAAAAATTCTAGCACTAAAATAAATCGCCAAATTCGAAAAAATCGTTTAAATGAAAAAAAATCGCCAATATGAAAAAACGCCTAAAACCGAAAAAAATCGCCAAAACGCGAAAAATGCGCCCGAACCAAAATAATTGTTTATGTGAAATAAAAATCGCCAAAATGAAAAAAAATTGCCAAAATTAAAAAAAAAGTCCTAAAACTTAAAAAAAATCGCCAAAATTTATATTTCTGCTATTTGGGCATCCATTTTATCAAACCTTTTCTTTACCGCTTCTTGATCCAATTTAATTATGTTAATGGTAGAATCTATAATTGATGTTTGATTCTTTAATATATTGAGTAAGTGGGCTTCATTTTGGTTAACTTGTGCTATTGTGTGTTCAATTGTTTTTGCATATTTGGAGTCTAGCACTCCAAATAATGTATGCGCAATGTTTCCCACAAGATCGATTGCAGCTCTTTTATGTCTTTTCCCGGAAAGTAATGTGCTGTCCATGAGTAGCCTAGCCTCACCATGTTCAAAATAATTGACTAGGTTTGTGCATGTTGCCTTTTGTTGCATTTCTTTGCACAAATGACTAATTGCCTTGGTTCCATTTGAGAATAGCGCTAGTTCAGACCAGAACCCCTCCAAATCATAATAAATTAAAAATTGCCATTCTGTGGGTGAAATAAATGCTCTTCCGATTCCCTCATAATAAATTCCAGGTTGTGTTTCAAATTGTTCATTGTAGATATTTATTCCTAATACCAGTGGTAACAGTATCATAGTCATTATCAACAAGGGAATATTTGAATTGATTGAAGTGCGTCTCCTTTTCGTAGGCATTTCAGATTCATTATCGTTTGCTTCAATTGCTTGGTCTTGTACAGATATTTTGTTATCGTTTTCAGTATTTATTGGTAACGGTGCTAAACGTGTAATAGGCCTTCTGAAGTTGCCTGTTAATGTTTTAAGATCAGCTACTCGGACGAGATCGTCATCTCCTTGATGTATCTTAATAATTTTACCCAATGGCAATTGTAACGGTGCTGTGTTGTCTTCTTTGATTATTACCATATCCTCGGTTTTAATATTGTTTGCTTGAGTTTTCCATTTATGTCGATATTGTAGTTCATTCAAATATTCCCTCGACCATCGTCTCCAAAATTCATTTTTGAGATGAGTTACTAGTTTCCACCTGGTCAATAAGTTGCCTCGTTCTTGGGTGCAATTTACGTCAACTTGAGCATTGGGGGGTTCCCCAATAAGGAAGTGGCCCGGAGTTAATGCTGCTAAGTCATTGGGGTTTTCTGACATTGGGCTTATTGGTCTTGAATTGAGAATTCCTTCAATTTCAATGATTACCGTGTCAAGTTCTTCATACGTGAGCGATGCTGTTGACACACTTCTGACGAGAAGATGTTTTGCTGACTTGACCGCAGCTTCCCACAAGCCACCGAAATGTGGTGCTCTTGGGGGTATAAAATGAATTGGGGGTACAAAATGAAATGTTATCCCTCTTGATGTACATTCTCGGTTAATTATTTCTTGAGCTGAGCCAGAATGGATAGTTTCTGATAATTCTGTTAATTGATTCTTTGCTCCTACAAAAATGGTAGCGTTGTCACAATAGAGGTTTCGGCATTGACCTCGCCTTTTACAAATCTTTTTAGTGATCCTATAAACGATTCGGTGGTAAGATCACTCACTAATTCCAGGTGTACTGCCTTGGTAACAAAACAGCAAAACACTGCGATGTAAACCTTTTGAGGCCTTTTCCCTCTGACTTTATAATGGACATAAAATGGTCCGCAAAAATCAACTCCAGCGTTGATGAATGGTCGAGCTGGTGTTACACGCGCCGCTGGTAAGTTGCCCATTATCTGATTGAGCAGCCTTGGCTTGGCCTTGGAGCATTGTATATAATGTTGTACAGTAGATCTTGCTGCGGATTTTCCCTTGATTGGCCAATATCTTTGTCTAATGTATGACAGGAGTGCTTGTGGACCGCAATGTCTGTTTTGTTCATGCACCATTTGCATGAGTAACTTTGCGATTGGGTCATTGTAGGGAAGTAGCATCGGATGTTTGGCGTCATATGAAAGGGAAGATGTGCTTAATCGTCCTCCCACTCTAATTATACCATTTGAATCCAAGAATGGGGTAAGGTTTCTGAAAGGACTTGCCTTACTAACTACATTACTTCTTTTTAAATGTTTTAAGTCGTCTTCGAAATCTGACTGCATTGCTCGTACAATAACTACAAGGGCTTGTTCGAGTTCCATTACTGTCAAGGCGAGTTCTGGACGTGTGTTTATTTATCTTGTCTTGTTAATAAATCGTAGCATATAGGCTACAATTCCTTGCAATGTTCGAAATGATCCCTTGTGATCAACGTTGTAGATTATTGGTGTTGTATTCTCAATTGCTAACACGGTAGCTGTTTTCTTTCGCTCCATGTTACCTTCCAGTATTTCTGTGGCCTTCGAGTATCTTTGTGGCCAAACTGCTTCATGCCCATGTAGGAAGATTGGGCCATAGAACCATAAGTTGCATGATGGTAATGCCTTTGGAGACAGTCCTCGCGATATGATGTCAGCAGGATTTCCTTTTGAAGTTACATGTCGCCATTGTTTGGCCATTGTTAACTCCTGAATCGCGGCTATTCGATTGGCCACAAACGTTTGATGAGATGATGACTGAGAGTTAATCCAGGCCAAAACAATCATTAAGTCTGTCCAGAGGAAGGTAGGCTTATCCTCAAGTTTTAAGTCCTCTTTCACTCGAGCCGTTAGTTGAGCACCTAAGCGTGCTGCACAGAGCTCAAGACGGGGAAGGCTTTGTTGTTTTAAAGGTGCTATTCGTGATTTTGACCATAGTAACCTTACTATTATTTGGCCATTTTTTATAATTGACCTTATGTATATTGCTGCCCCATATGCTCTCTCTGAAGCGTCTACAAATGTATGAATTTGCATTTCTGATGCAATCTGCCCTTGGAAGATATGTCTCGAAAACTTGAGGTTGTCTATGTGTGTTAAGTCGTTCCGAAAGTTCATCCATTTTGTATGTAGTTCTGCTGGTAGGGCTTCATCCCATTCCAGTTTTAATTGCCACAATTCCTGAATGAACATTTTTGCCGTGACTACAATTGGAGATACAATTCCCAGCGGGTCGAATAATCGAGCCAAATCTGAGACAACTGTTCGTTTAGTAACACGTTTGGTATCACCCAAACATACCTTTATACGAAACTCATCGACATTTGGTATCCATGTCAATCCCAGGGTTTTGACTGTTTGATGATTTTCGTTGTTAAAATCAATTTTTACTTCTTCGTTCGTTGAGATGTTTTGGAGTAGTTGGTGATGATTTGCACTCCACTTTTGCAAAGTTAGGCCATGCTGTTTTAACATGTGCTTCAATTCTTGCTGAATGGTGATTGTTGTACTCAAACTGTCATCTCCTCCCATCCCATTATCGAGTCTTGTCATGAAGCTCTTTAATGTTGTCACTTGTTCTATCATCTGCATCTTCGACCAATTCATGAACTAATCTGCTGACTAGTAATCTCTTGTTGTTGTAGCGATCTATGATCATCGTCCATGCGGCTTCAAAATTTTCTTCTGTTGCAGCAAAATGTTTTATCAAGTTTGCTGCCTCTCCTACTAAGTGTGTTTTTAAGTACCAAATTTTTTGGACTCTTGTCATTGGTTGATTGACAACCATTGATAAAAATAGATCATGAAATTCCTGCCATTTCATCTGGTTTCCATCAAATTTGGGTGTAGTGATTTTCGGAATAGGTACTGTTAATGTGTCTGAATGCCCAATGTTTTGCCCATGATTACTCTGAACTGTGTTGTCTCTAAGTCTTCTGGAGGCTGCTCGGACCTGCCCTTCAAGCTGGATAAACCTCTCCATATTGTATACATTCTGATTTCCTTCATCACATATTTCTGAGATTTTGTAGTGTAGGTCCTCAATGTCTTGCCATAACCTGGTGGCGGCTATGGCAACGTCATGACTAACGTCATCTGTTAATAGTCGATTGACCGATGCCATCATGGCTGCCTGTCTTCGCATAAGTTTTACCAGCTCACCAACTGGTGCCGTGGATTTCTCAGCGAGTTCTACCTGTATTTGATCATCTGTATTCGAGACTTCAGGCATAGGTAGTTTCAGCATTGATACTTCAAACTCCCTCCTGTATTGCTGCACGATATTTCGGATTGATGTGTAATAATCCTTTTGGAAGTAGTCATGGTCGAGTTGAATCTTCTCCAGCTCACGAATTTGGCTGTCATAGACTTCAAAGGCTTCCATTACTCGTCCAGTCTTCTTAATCGCTCTTGTTGATGTCTTCCTCGATGCTGCATCCTTTTTATAGTTGCGGATGATGGTTTCGATCCGCTGACCAATCTGCTGCTGAAAAGTAACCAGTTCCGTAAATGAGCTCATGTTGAATTATTTTTTCTTGATGAAAAGATGATATTAACCAATCAATAAACTGACGATCACGTCGGGGTCACCAAAATGTTAATTAACTCGTTTGTTAATTAGATGCTTGTTTTAATCTCAGCACATAAACTGGATTAAAGTGTTAAAGTGTTAAGGTTTATTCAACAATACAAACAGTACAAACAGTACTTGAACCGAGTCGTTTGAAGAAATGATTTGATGTAGACTCTTTAATGTTCAATAACAAAAAGGTTTTCTTTATTTAAATTTTTCTTCATTTTATACAGAAATATTGATTACTATTAATTTAATATAAAATGTTATTTACTGTTAATTTTACATACTTAGCATTTATGGTATTATGTATCATATTTTAAGTTCATTGGCTGTGTGACCATGAACATGAGGCGAACAAAATACTTAGCATGCAATTTAATGTCTAAAAGGTGATCGTACTACAAAAAACAAACAAATTAACAAAAAATGCATAACAGACAAGAGTGACTTACAAACAGACTATATAATTGTAATAAAATACTTAAGAGTGCAACGAAACTAAAAATGCATAATAAGCAAGAGTTAATCAGAATTATAAAGACAAAAGAATAAAACCAAAATAATAAATTTATAAATAAAAAACTATGTTAATTAAAAACAATCACTTTAATTTCAAAGTGTTTGCAATTTTTTAAAAGCCAACGCAAGATGTTCAAAAATGTATGCAAAAGGTGAAGAAAAAATAAGATGGTTGGAAAAATTCAAACGTTGAGGATATAGGATGCATTAACTTTAAGCAAATGGAAATCAAGTATCCAGAATACCTTTGTTCTAGTTATCATAATTTTGGTGTTTGTGCATTAAAAATTATATTTTACTAAAAAAGAAATGTCTTGCTTTAAATGAACTTTTTTACTTCTTAAAATATGAATTTATATACATATGTATGTATTATTATAAAATTTAAAAAAATTGAGAAATTTTTAGATTCTTTAATTGATCTGTAGTGAAAGAAATAATTCATAGTTATGTATGAAAGAAATAATTCATAGTTAGGCTCAAGTTCAATAATTTCAATTCTTATTGAATGAAATATTTTTATTCATATTCCGTTTCATTGTAAATTTAAGTTAAATAGCTGATGTTAATAAGAATCTCTAACCAAGTAGATAGACTAGGGTGCTGATGATGTGCGTGGCTGCACAGAAAAGTATCGGTATTTCCCCCAGCTTAAAGTCTAAGTTAAATTTTTCTTCTCTTCTTTAGAAACTCACATTAATTAATAAAAATATTTCATTCAATAAGAATTGAAATTACTGAACTTGAGCCTAACTATGAATTATTTCTGATTAAAATTCACTACAGTTCAATTAAAGAATCAAAAAATTTCTCACTTAATACATCATGGGCACGTGACAAAATATGTTCACTTGGCAATCACTGATCACTTGGTTATCATAGTTTCAGAAGGCTGGAATAACTAAAAATAAAACTGTAGAATGCAACAACAAGTAACATAAGACCACCACATGCATGTACCGATGGTACATCGAATAAGTAAAAATAATTAATGTGATGATCGTAAAAAGATAAGTAAGAATAGTTAAACATACTGAGGTAGAGTAATATAATTTCGTGCTGACCTAAATAGAAAAATGAAAAAATGGAAAAAACAGAAAATTAATAGTGATACTTATAAATGTGTTTACCAAAGGTAAATCAATTGTATACACAACAATCGTTTCTCATATTCCGTTTCATTGTAAATTTAAGTTAAATAGCTGATGTTAACAAGAATCTCTACCCAAGTAAATAGACTAGGGTGCTGATGAAGTGCGTGGCTGCACAGAAAAGTATCGGTATTTCCCCCAGCTTAAAGTCTAAGTTTAATTTTTCTTCTCTTCTTTAGAAACTCACATTAATTAATAAAAATATTTCATTCAATAAGAATTGAAATTACTGAACTTGAGCCTAACTATAAATTATTTCTGATTAAAATTTAAAAAAATTTTAAACAATAAATGTATACAAAATAAAAGAATGTACAAGTGTTTTCTTATTTGAAATACAAACTACATAAAGGAAAGAGAAGGAAGTGGCGAGGAGGAGAGTTAACTTTATTGCTTACTTGCAAATTTCTAATTTTTTTTCTCTGCTGATGATTGTACTTCGTTGAAATTCTGCTGCTTTAAAATAATCGTAGCTAAAGAAATAATTACGTTGCAAAATATATGTAAATGTATTCTACAAAATATTTTACTCACAAGCATCCTCAGTCATACATACAATTACATGTACATACATACATACCTACATTCAAATATACATACATATATATTTCTTAAACAAATAAATAAATACCAGGAACAAACAAGCTGGTCCACCCACACACAAGTATTAGGGGTGTTCACATACATGAGAACATTTTATACATAAAGAATTTATAAACAATTTATTAGCGTGAGGAAATCACACACACATTCTCCCGATTCAGATGAGAATCGCGTAGTGATCATCAAATCTATTTTCTCTATAGTCTGGCAACACTGGCAATTTTCTCTTTGGTATTAGAAAATAATAATCATGTTTTGCCGTAAATAATAATCATGTTGTGCCGTCGGCATTTCAAAAAAAAAATAATTATGTGTTTTGCGGTAGGCATTTGAAAAAAATAATAATCATGTTTTGCCGTCGGCATTAGGAAAAATTATCATGCATTGCCGTAGGCATTAGGAAAAATTAATAATCACTATTTCACCATTGGTATTAGGAAAAATCATTTTCATGATTTTCCCGTCGGTATATACACTTATGAAATCTTAATTTTATGAAACTCCTTAATCCACACCCACAAAAAAAATCACCCGTTATCACAATTAATATAACCCAAAAAATCACCCGTTCCCACAAGGTTTAATGTAAACAAAAAACTTCTTATGTAAACAA
Source organism: Tachina fera (assembly GCA_905220375.1). Classification (NCBI taxonomy): domain Eukaryota; kingdom Metazoa; phylum Arthropoda; class Insecta; order Diptera; family Tachinidae; genus Tachina; species Tachina fera. Next base: position 31,409,176 of record LR999966.1, on the reverse strand, counting down.
AAAATAAAAAGCACTTATTGAACCACCCTCGTACGTATCAAATTTCAAAAATTTCCAAGAATTTAATAATGTTCCAATTTTAATTACCCAAATTTAACAATTTCAGCCACATTTTAACAATTTCAGCCACAATTTCACAATTTTAATCGGCGCCAGGAGTGGGATTCCACTACTACTCGATTGATCATATTCATATATGGGTGAGGTAAGTCACTTCTTAGTGGGTTACAGATTGTAACGATAGTGGGGGAGTGATCGGAGGAGAGGTCTAGAGAAGTCTCAACGTTAATTAAATCCCTAGAAATAATTTTCATGACGTCAAAATCAATAACATCCAGAATTTTTCGTACGTCGGTAACTGAAAATCTGGGAGGTGAGTAAATTGATGATATCACGAAGTTAGAACAAAAATATTCGTAGATTGCATATATATTTTTCACTAACGTTGTCAAGGATATAGTGCTTGTGTATTGACTTAATTAGAATTGCAGATCCACCGCATGCTCTCCCTCTAGGGTCCTTTGTATCATATATAGTGTAGCCATTAATTTTGAAAAAGCTTCTCGAAGTCAAATGTGTCTCAGAGACTAACATTATATCAATATTTGTTTCCGTAAGAAGGTGCTCAAGTTCATTTTTATGTTGGCGAATGCCGTTTGCGTCCCAGAAACATATTTTTACTGTGTTCATGGTTTGTTAATTAATGCTTGAAGCAGTGTATTCTGCATTCGTAGCATTTCTAGCATCATGTACGCAACTAGAACCCCAATTGAATATCTATAAATTTAACATATAATGTTCGTATTCGCGAATATAGTTTCAAATATTTGTATTCGTACTTGCGAATATCAAAGTTTGATATTCGGCACATCATTAATAAATACCTATTGTCAGTTATTGGAAAATTAATCAGAAACCCCACTTTCATGAAAACTCATCTGCAATTTGATGCATACAATAAAATGATAAGTTGTGTAAATATGATATTATTAAAATTTTTAAGAAGAATTAAATAATAGGCTATAATTCCATACCAGGTGTTGCAAGTATTGCTCATAAATCAACACAGCAAAAGTATAAAAACTTGCGGCTGGAAGGAAAAGGGGGTGATGTTGTCAGCTTTGACAGTAAAAAATCAACAATCGCGATGCATCGTTTTAAGCCACCGAATAATTCATATTTTCCTTTTACGGTATTTAAAAAAGCAATTTAAATATATCCAAAGAGTAAATTAAAAAAAAATAAAGAAAACCCCCTGAAACAAAATTTGGTTTTACAAAACGCGATTCTATTTAATTGACAATAAGGAAGACGACAACAATTCAGTGTACAACAGCCTAAAAAGTGATTTCATAAATCATTTACAAGCCGGACTGGTCTGGCAGGGGTATGACGTCCTTAACCGCGAGGCATTTTTCAATTGCTAGATGCGAGATGATAGATAGATCCATCCACCATTGATGACAATTGTGGTGTTAAATTGAAAAAAAAAACAAGAGCAAAAAAAATTTTAACCAACAAACAAATAAAATATATGTACATATGTATGTATCTATGTCGGTATGAAGAAAATATTAAAACTGCTTTTGGCTGTTCAGTCACCAAGTACATATGTATGTAGTAACATATGTACATATCCCTGTAGTAAATAAAATAATTAATTGACAAAAACACTAACTTATAAATTAATTATTTTGCAAGTGACTACAATTTTTTTTAAATCTCATGCAGATATCAACCAAACATATTGAATAGAACCACACGTAAGAAATAAATAAAAGCAAAATAAGCAAATGAAAAGAAAATAACAAAAATCAAAAGAAGCATGCCATGAAATCAAATGCCAAATGTTTGTTTTGAAGAAAAAAACTAAATAATTTCATAATTTCAATACTTAATATGTATAATATTTTCTATGAGCGGTTCGTATTTTTATTTTTAGTGAATATAATAATAATAAATAAATATATATATATATATATATATATATATATATATATATATATATATATATATATATATATATATACATGTACATATACATATGTATTTATATATTTATATATGTATGTATATATATTATATATGTAATATAAATATACATATAGCTTTTTTCACTATAATATTAACTACATATAAGTTGAAAAACAAGCAGTTAGTAGTCAATTTAAAAGTCATGCAGAGATGGCCAATTGACTACCGCCTATGACATGCCTATTTTGAAATAGTGAGTCGGCGACAAGGAAAAAAGTCACTTAATCAACCAGTTGTAGTTATTAAAACACCTGTTTGAAGGTACTTACAAATGGGTTTGAGTTCCTATAGGGATGCTTACGTATGTTTGTACATACATACATATGTAAGTATGTTTGTATGTATGCATAAAAATTATGCTGCTGTGGAGCATGATTATGGTTTGAATGGTGGTTTAACTAAATGAAACATGCATTCACAGTCTTCACTGACTTTTTTCCAGGATATTAATTTTTACACCATTCATTGATTTCCGCAGTTAATATGCGAAATAAGCAAAAACAGACTGAAGTTGTAGATATATGACAAAAGAAGAATTAAGCTGAAAGTAAAGCTGCGCAATTGGTAAAAACCGAAATCTATTACAGCTACTTGCATACTAATACGATGAGAAATTGCAAGCGTTTACAAAAAATAATTAATTAATTAATTACAGCCAAAATGAGTTCCAAATGATGCCTATTTAATAAAAACAAAACAGTCTTGAAAACGCTTTGTTAAAGCTGTGTTCACATTGTATGTATTTGTCGTGTGGAATGACACTTTTTCACATGGTAAACTTGTACATATAGTCTGAACACCATTAAACAATATCATGTTTTATTTCTCTGTGTGCAGTACAAACGACAATTTTTATTTAGAGCGTGTTCTATTTTCAAGTGACAAAGCATCTGACATCAGCTGGTTTTAAATAAAGCAAGTGTTTGTGGCGTTAAAAATTAAGTAAAATTGTAAGATAAATTAAAGTAAAATGGATTTAATAGATTAGAAACTAAAATTGAACAAAAAATTGAAAAGAAAAAGGCATTTGTTTACCTTTATATGTTATGCCATATGAAAATAACATACCAACTTGTACAGACAAAAATTATAAACCGTATGTAAAATGCAGATTTTGACATACACAGAAAATATCATGTGTCAAAAAAAGTGACATTCCATAAGGCAAATGCATATAATATGAGAAAAAATCTTAAGAAAAGGCATATCGTATGTTATTTTTTGAATTCTTCACAAGGCTGCACTCGAATAATGGAAGAGGTTGATTTATTTAATCGATTAATTATAATTGTTAATATCATGAAATATCATAAAACGATTTCGCGTTAGCCAAGTATACATACATACATATCTATAAACTTTTTATTTTGAATCTAAAAATTTCCATTGTGTATACTTTTTGATGCGTTCTTATAAATTTGCTGTAATTTTTAGTCACACTGGATTTTTGTTTCACATTATTACAAAGTGAATGTACAGGGTGGCCCAGAAAGACCGAAGTGGTGTGAATTCCTTATAACTTTTTATTTAAGACATATTTTTTTAATTTTTTGTTTTTTAAATGCAGTAAATTTATAGGGAATATTTTTAAATTAGTTATTAAAAATGATATCCCGCAAGTGGTGGACATTTTCTGCTTCGCACAAATGTGTTCTTTCCATTTCCATTATTCATAACTTAGTTATGAGTGACGAAGCCTCGTTAACAAACAAAACTTTAGGATATGGGATATTGAAAACCCGAGAGTACTTCATCAACGACAATTACACCCAGTTAAGTATACTGTTTGATGCGGTGTTTCTTCAGAAAGGATCATTGGCCCATATTTTTTTGAAAATGAACGAGGTGTCGCCATTTCCATCAATGGTGATCGATATCAGGCCATGTTGGAAAATTTGGTAAAGCCAACCGTGGAAAACCATCCGCAAATATGGTTCCAACAGGATGGACCCACAGCGCACACTTCCAGGGCCACAATGGCTCTTTTACGCGACATCTTTGGTGAAAAAATAATTTCGCGTAGAAGCAATTTTAATTGGCCTCCGCGTTCCCCGGATTTAACTGCTCCAGACTGTTTCCTTTGGAGTTATTTAAAAGGGAAAGTTTATCTTAATAAGCCTAGGACTATTGAGGAATTAAAAACCAATATTCGAGACGAAATTAACAACATAACACCGGAAGTTTTGCGAAAGGTCATTGAAAATGTGTTGGAAAGAGCACATTTGTGCGAAGCAGAAAATGGCCACCACTTGCGGGATATAATTTTTAATAACTAATCTTAAAATATTCCCTATAAATTTAATGTATTTAAAAAACAAAAAACTAAAAAAATATGTCTTAAATAAAAAGTTATAAGGATTTCACACCACTTCGGTCTTTCTGGGCCACCCTGTATATCAGCTGGTCTCGCTGTAGCTTGTAATATGTCAATACATATTTTGCAGTACACTTTTCTTGACATCCCCAGCGAGGCATATTTATATACATGTATACCAAGGCAATTTCATATAAGGTATACTCAGCTCAATTCGCTTTGCGAAATTTATACTTGAAATGTCAGGTATAAAAAGAATCACCTGATCCCTTGCGACTACATATTATGAATTCGCCTTGCGTATATACGAGTAATATCGCCTCAATTCGCTTTGAACAATTTATACTTTTGATGCCAAAAAATTTACTAAAAAATGTATGTTGACATCTAGCGGGTATTCAAATTGCAAGCGGCAAAAATAGTCACAATAGCAGTTAAAACAACCTGGTATGGATTCGCCTTGATGACTATTTTCGACGCTTGTAATTTGAATATACATACACAAAGCAAATCTATACTAGGTGATCGCAAGGGATCAGGTGACTATTTTCGCCGCTTGTAATTTTAATATACCTGGGATGTCACGGCACATTTTTCAGTAAATTTTTCTGACATTTCAAGTATAAATTTCTCAAAGTGAATTGAGCTGAGTATACCTTATATGAAGTTGCCTTGATACATACATTGTATGTCAACACAAATTTTTCATGTTTTTGCCATTTGAAGTATAAATTTCCGACTATGAGCCGACTATATCTTGTAGCAAATTGGAGCGAGTTTATACAAATATACTAAGGCAAATTCGCCTTGGATATGACTGTGCAGCACCACAAAGGGATCATTATATTGGACCCAAGTGAGCTGGACTCTAATTTTCTACTTTTCCTTGCCAGCAGCCTCCTAACCATGACTGTGCAGCCTAATGTCAAACTTTGTATTGCAAACTCGTTGTACGTCACTCAAGCAGCAATTTCAAAACGCAAGAAGTAATTTTTGCATCGAATGCATTTTTGCGATGTATAATGGACCCAATATAGCAACTCAAACCGCAGGAAATCATATGTGAAACCAGCCAACGAGCCACATCAAATCTGAATACCCAATACGTCAAGTTGATGCGCTGTATTACTAGAAAAAATAACCTTCCTTTATAATGTCATGTATCAAAAAGTTCACAAAATTTTCCGCTTTCGACATGGAAACTAATTTATACACCTACCTCAGAGAACGCAGTTCCTATCGAATTTGGTTTCAATTTTGAAAGTCGAGTCTTTAGAAAACGAAAAATAAAAACTTTCTTCGGAATGAAACCTCTTAAAAATTTCAAAGTGCTTTTAATATTTTTTATGATTTTTTACAGAAAAATACCAATAAACTGAGTCGAAATGATAGTTTAAATGTTATGTTTGATTATTACATTGGTGTTTTAAGCACTTACCAATAAGCACTCAAAAGCTTAAAATTTAACTGGAAACAAAGTTGAATTCGAGCATTTTTTCAGGTAGTATTCAAGTTTTTAAAATATTTTTAAATAAAAAATCAAACAACAAAAATACATACATATTTATATGTTCAACCCTTGTCAAATATATAATTTATTTATTATTAAAACTAAAATTGTGGTGAAAATATCAAAACTCAAAAAAACAACAAAGTGAATTTGGAAATTAAAGCTGAGTGAAATCGTGAAGACAATACGAGTAGTTAAGGCAGATGTGCAAAAAATTATTATAAGAAAACAAAGGAATTGCATTTTTGAAGCATTGTTTTTGAAGCTGGAAATACACTTGAACTCAATTACAATGTACTACAACTTAATGGTTCGAATTGAATTCAAGCTCCCTTTTCACTGGAGAATGCTATTGAAATAAAGTATAAATCAAGCATAATTCAACCCTTGACAATTGAATTTGTGGCTTGAACAACAGTTGTTTTACATTATACATTAGAATTCTAATTTATTAAACTGTTGACAGAATCTGAAGAACCTAGGGCAAAATCTATCGGAGTTACATTTACGAACATGTCTCATATAATAACACTGTGAAACAGTGAAAAATCCACCCACACGGTCTTCACAGAATAGGTTCGATAGTACTACCAAATTGTAGTAAATCAGAGCGACATCAAAAAATGCTGTCATCAGTTTTTGGTCAACAACTAATTCAGACTTGCTGAAAGTACTTAAGTATATATGACAATAATGTAGCTAAGAGTTCACTAGATAAATCTTAATAACATTTTCCACCAAAAAAAAAAACATTTCTTCGTGTACTTTGCAAAAGTAAACGAAGTTTGACAACTTTTGTGAAGATATCAATATAATCTGAACGTGCCTAGGCACCCTAGCAGCTCATACGGATCACTCTTTACTTCAAAAATTTTCGTTTTTCACAACTTTTCGACGCTAAAATTTTTTTTGAAAACAATATAGTCGTGTGCACACTTCTCTGTTGAGTTTCAGTAACATTTATGACCGTAATTTCTACATATAGATAACTGGGAGTTTTAATACCTAGCAGATATATTAACGCAGTTGGTAAAATCAAATTGGTAACTTGAACGTTGTTCAGTGTTGCCAGTTTTTTTCTAGAACTTATCCCCAAAAATCCCCAAATTGATTTTTTATTAAAATTTTTTCTTTTGTAAAAAAATACAATTTTTTTAATATTTTTTTTAATTTTATCTGAAAAATAATGACAAAAATAATATATTTATTCAATAAAATTCATTTATATCGATAGCTACGAGTATATTTAAGTACATATAAATTTTATTTATATATTATTATTATTTATAAAAAAATTTTTAACCAAAGCTTACAATTTAAAAAATTTTAGAATCAATATCTTCTGATTCACCTGCCTCAGAAACTTTGTTGTACATAGTACTTGTATTAAAAAGCTTCAGCATTTAGCAGAAGGTTTAAATTTGTCACAACAAATTAAATAATTTTTAAAATGTGTGTTTATTCTAAGTGCTTCAAAAAAGTCGTTTAGCATTTTGTTGCGTATTTCTGTTTTGGTAGTGTTCAATATTGGTTAATCTGCCTTCATACTTCGTCTTTATTAGAAACCATACAGTATGAACAGTAACACACATTTTTAGAGTTGCCAGACGCATACTTCTTAGTTCAAAAATCATTCTTGTTTGACCTTCAGTTATAAAAAAAATCCCCAAAAAATCCCCACAAATTTGGTTACATCCCCAACAAATCCCCAGATCCCCAATACGAAATTTTCATCCCCAATAGCGAAAAAATCCCCCATTTGGGGACAAATCCCGTAAACTGGGAACACTGCGTTTGTTTTACCTACGTGTTTCTACCGAGTACACTTTTTTTATAAGTATTAAAAATAATGCCGAAAAAATTTATAAGATTTAAACTTTTTCAATGCCAATTGAAACCGAATTCAAAGTATATGAAAAAAATGTAATTAAATCCATATCGTTTGTTTCTGAATATGTAATATCGTGTTCCCTACATCTAATGAATTTATTTCCTTATCACCTCTTGCTAAACGTTTTTCAAATTTTGTTCCAGGTCCACAAAACTGATAACCAGGTAAATGTAGTTCAAGAAGTAATTTGTTTATTAAGTTGTTTACTAATCCACTACCAATATTATACTGATTATCTTTAACTCCCTTTTTATAGTTTATATCCATTTTTATTAATTATATATGCTATGCGTAATGTGTTTGACACTATAAACTTAAATGATGAGGTTTCGCTATATAATAATAAATTTATATCAAAACCAAGTTAGTTATAAAAATGCGATTAATAAAACAAGCTTAACAAATTGTAGTAAGAAATGCGGATGAAGCACAAGAAAACGAACAGAAAATTAAACATAGTACACACAAATTCAATACGAGCATCAATTGTAGGTCCTTCAAATTGTGGCAAAACTAATGTTATGATTAGCCAAAATACTGTTATCTCAAGGAATTGTACACCCAATAAAATGAATAAATATTTTTACATTTGCGGAAAACGAGAAAGTTCTTAGTCCTACAGAAGCGAACTCACATTCTATCATAATATTTGATGATGTTATTTGTGGAAAACAAGACACTATAAGAGATTACTTTTGTATGGGTAGATATGTGAATATAGATTGTTTTTATTTATGTCAAACATACACAAAAATCCCTAAACATCTTGTACGTGATAATGCGAATATGATTATAATATTTAAACAGGATGAAATTAATTTACGACATAAATATATATATATATATATATATATATATATATATATATATATATATATATATATATAATGATCATGTAATTGGTGATATGTCATTTAAAGAACTTACAAATATATGTAGTGAATGTTGGAAAAATAAATATGGCTTTCTTGTTATCAGTAAGGATAATTTTATAAATAAAGGGCGATATAGAAAAGGTTTTGATGAATTCATAGAACTATAAGTAAGCAGATCTTAAGTAGTTATAATGCAGATTGCAATCAGACATAAAACAGATCATTAGCAGATAAATATCAATTACTTAAGCAGATATCAGGCAGATCATTATCAAATATAAAGCAGATTTCAAGCTCATATAAATACAATAACTATGGATAAAAAATTGTTAAAGGATATTGTTAAGACAAGAGGAGTATTGAAAGCAAAATTAAAAAATCCCAATTTAGACAATATAGAACGAGTTAATATTTTAAAAGATACATTCAAATATCATTTAATGAATATCAAAGTGATGATATATTGAATGATACATCTAAACCTTTGAATAAAATGATAAAAAAGATGATGGTTATAACTCAGATGATTATCAATCTAATGATAACATAACAGATCCACAACTTCCACTACTACCATCCGACGACAGTTCAAACAATTTTGATGATGCAATTAATTATAACCAAGTTACTGAAGCTGATTTGAAAAAATATCCCTTAGCTTAAAATATAGAATTACTCCTCAATAATAAAACAATAGATAAAATTTATGGTTTCAACAAAGATTAAAGCGGAAATTGGCGATATGGAAATATAGAATTAAATTTTAATGCTGAAAACTCTATTCAAATAGTGAATTCAATGTGGAAAATGACTCCAGGATTATTTGCATTAGTTTTCCATTCAAAGCCTCTACATTAAAATAAAAATGATTTAAGAAAATATTTTTTATTTATTTTTTATTAAAAAATATTTTTATCTAATTTTTCGACCTTTTTTTAAGTTAAATTAAAAAACTATTTTTTTGAGCTTTAGGTCAGTTTATGCTAAATTTATTGGTTCAATATTTCGTTAACAATATAAATCCTGAAGAAGTTAACCGAATGTTAACGAAATATTGAACCAATAAATTTAGTATAAACTGACCTAAAGCTCAAAAAAATTGTTTTTTATTTTTTTTTAATATATATATTTATTTATTGTATCTTCAAATATGAACTAACAATAAGTTTTCAAATCTTAAAGCTAAATTATAAATATTTAACCCGACCAGTGTCGGCCAAAACTTAGTGATAGTTTAAATAATACAAAGTAGTGATAATCAAAAAGGAAAATTAAATGTATTTTCAAGCATTCCCATCTAGAGTGTTGAGTAAAATAGCCCTTGTGTCCCTCTTTTTTAGGCGGATGTGTCCAGTAAAGTTCACAATATTACGAGCAAGCGGATTAGGATGTGACTCGAGTTTTGTTAAGTATTTGCCTGCGTATCTTGCAATTTCTTCCGTCACTAGTGGCATTTTTAAATCACGATGCAAATTTGAATTCTTAATGTACCATGGAGCAGATGTTATTATTGAATTCTCTCTACATTGCAAGCTGAAGCAGTGCCCCATAACTGGATACCGTAACACCATATTGGCTTCAAAAGCGACTTGTATATTAAAAGTTTGCAGTCCAGACTAAGTGTTGAATTTCTGCCAGTCAACCAATGAATTTGAGATAACTTAAGTTTCATCTGAGTTAGCTTAAATTTAAGAAAATATAAGGAAATTTTAATAAGTACCAATGCTCACAAACGTCAATATCAATCAAAAAGTCAAATTAAAGGTACACGAGCTTATAAATATATTCGTATAATAAAAAATTTATTTAATAGTAAACCAAATATTCTAACGAAAGGTAGTGGATTCTCGTTAAAGACTATTGATAATCGTAGATCTAGTTACATATATTGGAATGACACAAATGAATTACTTCTTTACGACATAATCTAAATGACTCAAAGTTAAAATTATACAAATATAATTTGCAATTGAATAACATAACAAAAGATATAGAAAAACTGGATAATATAATTAAAACTATTAACAACCAACGTGAAGAACTTTAAAACGATTATAATTTTCAATTAAACATTTTCAAAAGGGATGTTAAAGTATTACAAGAATTAATTACAAATCGAATTAATGAAAATGTTGAAGCTATTGAAAAAGTAGCGAGGAATCAAATAAGTTATGCAAATGAAGACTTTTCAAACAATATCGAAGAGAGATTCAATGCACTTGAGGATTTTATATTTAAATCGATGAAGAGAAATGATGTAAACGTTGAGGTGAAAAAACGAAAACTTGAATTTCCTAAAATTAAAGGATAAAAATTTTATATAAATATTTGACACTCATATCTGAATGCTTAATAGTAAAGAATTTTATTTCAAAATGAACTTAGATAAAAGAGAAACAGTAGATGAACTTCATAAGCAAGCGCAAAAAAATTTTAAAAGAACACGGGTTATCATAAAAGGAATCGATGATTTATGGCAAGCGGATTTGGTTGAGATGGGCAACTACGCAGCATATAATAACGGTCACCGTTATCTCTTAACAGTAATAGATTCTTTTTCAAAAAAAGCTTGGGCTATAGCAGTGAAAAATAAAACTGTACTCTACATAACGAACGCCATGAAAAACGTTTTCATAAAAAGCAATCGTAAACCAAAAAATTTACAAACAGATGATGGTAAGGAGTTCTTCAATAATGAGTTTCGTCACTTAATGCAATTGAATCAAATCAACCACTATTCAACATATAGTAAAGCATAAGTAAAGCATCCATCATAGAAAGATTTAACAGAACTCTTAAAGGAATGATGTGGAAGGAACAAGGAACATATAAATGGTTAAACCTTGTAGAGAAATATAATAATACTTACCATAGAACAATAAAAACGTCGCCCAATGAAGTAAATTCATCAAACGAAAAGTTTTTATTGGATATAACTTACAACAATTGAAAAGTATTTACAAAACCAAAGTTCAACTGAAAATGATAGAATAAGTAAATATAAACATATATTTGCAAAAGGTTATACACCAAAATGGACTACTGAAGTATTTACGGTTAAGACTATAAAAAATACTAATCCAAATACATATATGTATATTAAAAGACTATCAAGGACATGAAATTAAAGGGGGGTTTTATGAGTCTGAATTAATGTAAACTAGATTTCCTGAAACTTTTTTGGTTGAAAAGGTTTTGAAAAGGAGAAGAAACAAAATTTATGTTAAATGGCTTGGCTTTTCTTTAGAACATAATTCTTGGATTAATATAGATTATGATTAATAATAAAAACTGAAGAAATTAATAATTAATTTAATCATTCATGAACCACTAAAATGTCAATTACATTAACTTGAAGCGGAGACTCTTCAAATCTTGTCGCGAACTATTTTCCGCCAATTGAACTAAATGAAAATTATGTTTGCGGCTTAATAAGTTTTGATACATATCATTCAATTCCAAATCTAGATGTTGAAAACAATTTATTTCATATTGGAAATCGTGAAATACAAGTTCCAGTTGGGTCATATGAATTAGCTGATATAACTGAACTACTAAAAATTAAATATAATGATATGAATCCAACCGGTTCTCTTGATGTACGAGCAAATTATAATACACTACAAACATGTATAAAAAGTACTTCTGATTCAATTTATTTTAATAAAAAAATCCTCAATTGGATCATTATTAGGCTTTAGTAGAAAAGAACTAGCACCTGAAATAGAACATTACTCCGATAAAACGATAGATATAAGAAAAATTAATACAGTAATCGTTGAATGCAATATTGTATGCGGTTCGTATATAAACAACATGTCTACACATATTTCACATCAGTTTTCGCTTAACGTTAGTCCTGGATATAAAATAACAGAGACTCCAACCACTGTAATATATTTACCTGTAAATTCAAGAACAATAAATAATCTAATTGTGAAAGTTGTTGACCAAGACGGAAACCTAATAAACTTTCGCGGCGAAAAAATAACAATACGATTGCATTTAAAGCAACAAAAGTGATCTATCGAACGATTTAACATTTATTTAGTCACCATCATAAAATGTTTGCAAAAAGTTAAAAATACAATTCTATAAAAATAATAAACATCGAAAGCCTAAAAAAGCTAACGTTTTAAATAAAACTACAACCAAGGAAAACAAACAATTAATATATTGCAAAAGCCTCAAGTAGATAATTCAATTATCAAGAAAGAGTACCACAGTTATACATCATATTTACAGTCATTTAATAATAATAATGAAATTTTTATATCAATTCAAAATCAAGATTTGTATGTTTTACCAAGTGAAAGTTTTCTATATATCGAAGGTCTTGCAACGAAGGAAGATTCAACAGTTTCTACATCCACACGTCTCTTAAACAATTGTATGGCACACCTATTTGATGAAATTCGTTATGAAATTAATGGTATCGAAATTGATCGCACACGTCATTTGGGTATTGCAACAGAATTAAAAAACTATGTTTCGTTGAATAAATTTTAAAGTGATAGTCTACTAAATGCAGGATGGTCACCATTTAACAATGATAGCCTTATACCCGAAAATGGATATTTTAATTTTTGTGTACCACTAAAATTACTACTTGGATTTGCCGAAGATTTTCACAAAATAATAGTTAATTCTAAGCATGAATTGATTCTGTTACGATGATGATAAATAAGTTTTTAAATATCAACTATCAACTGAAAAAACCAAGTTAACAATTTTAAATATAACTTGGAAAGTACCACACATTCAACTTGCTGATACATACAAATTGCAGATATATTAAACAATAAATAACCATCATCCGTTAAGTATATATTTTAGAAGTTGGGATATGTATTATTATCCTTCACTTCCAGAAAGTACAACAGTTTTGTGGAATGTTAAGCTAGCGAAACGAAAGACCACGCTTCCTATTGTTAGGTCTTCGATATAATGACAACTCGTTTCAACATTATGATTTAAGTGATGTAAAAGTTCATCTTAACTCTGATACATATCCTTATGATGATCTAAATCTTAAGTTTGATAGAAATCGTTTTGTTATTCTATATGACATGTACTTAAAATTTCAACAAAGTTATTATTCACGCAACACCCAACCATTATTAACACCAGAAAACTTCAAAACTATGGCGCCAATAGCTGTCTTGGATGTTACACATCAAAATGAATTAGTCAAAACTGGACCAACCGATATTAGAATTGAACTGAAGACTTTAAAAAATATATTATGTTATACATCTGTGTATTGTTTAATTATTCATGATAAAATATTTGAATATATTCCACTAACAAACGAAATTAGAAAATTGATATACTTTATTTTTAGTTAGTTTAAGAGACTAATAATTATAGATATACATAAACTAAAAAATAATTGTGTACAATTTATATAAATGTTAACTGTAATAACATTATTGTTTATTCACAAACATTTGGTCTACATACTCAGTCGCACTTATTTGTAAGGATGTTACTCAACGATATATATGAATTTTTAAAAAGATGTTTACACATTGTCTCCAACGAAGATAGATATAAACTGGTTAATATTCAATCACATCTCGAAGAAGCAAATATCTTAAAAACAACGAAAAACAAATTTGGAGAGCATTATGAAGATTGTGCATGGTCTAATGAGAATGAAACTTGTGGGCACGACACTTGTTCATGTTCATACAAAAGAAGACAAAATATGAGATTAGAGGAAGAAGCAAAAAAATAATTCTGTTATAACATATATAATGTCAGTAAATGTAAAAATTGTAAGTTTCAAAAAGTTTAGATAATAAAAATATTTATTTAAAAGAAAAAAAAACATATTCATTTATTTAATAAATAAAAATAATAATAATATTTATTTAAAAGAAAAAAAATATTCAAAAATATTTAACAAGATTCTCTTAACCCGTATTTTGAACCCTTCTTAACACATCTAAAAGTATATCATCCTGTCCATCATGTAGCAATAAATATGATGATATATCCAACGGTGGTAAAACTTTTACCTCCCTAATATTTATGGGCTCTTTGATGCTTAAAAATACATCTTCATGGCCTTCTAAGAGATGATGATACCTCTCGTCTGTTGTTGGTGTTGATGCTTCTGTAATTGATGATATATTTGATGTTGATATTGCGGCTTCTATAGTAGATGATGATGTTGATGATGCGGCTTTAGTAGCTGATTTTGCGGCTTCTATAGTAGATGATGACGTTGATGATGTGGCTTTAGTAGCTATAAGTGTAGTTGGTGTTGTCGCTTCGATAGATGTTGATGTTGATGGTTCAGATTCTCTAATCTCCTTATTTTTCTTAATTATTCTCCTATATAAAGGAGTATCCCAAATTTTTTCGTTTTTAATTTTATTCCATGTTGGTACAGATAATGGCATTTTTTGTTTGAACTATTTGAAAAAGTAACTATTTGACATATGTCACAATATAATTTGTTATTATTCATTTTGAAATGTTTAGTTTTTTTTTGAATGACGTCAAAAGTCTAGAATTTTGTTTAGAAAAATGTTTTATTTTATACTTTTTTTCTGCACACAATATATGCATACATTCATCTATAGAAAATTACCTGTGATTGGAAAATCTTCATATTTATCTACATTTATGATCTTGTAAATTACTGAGTTTAAGCAATAAAGGAAAAATATTTGTTTGTCCTTCATGAAATATATTTTTTGAAAATAAGTTTTTTTTCGCATACCCTTTTTCTCAGAACAAATTAAAATTAGATTCAACTAACGCATACATACAGTAGTATGTATAAGCAAAGTATGCACACTCATTCTACACACACTGTCCTATCCTTTGTTTAGATTTAATCAAAATACATCTAGATGCTGTGGCATGAAAAAGCATGCAAAAGCATGCCTACGCATGTCTTACGGAAAAATACATGTATTGGAATACCCTTTCTTATGGGAAAATATATGTAATAGAAATATCCTTCCTTATAGGAATATTTTTTCATGTAATTTTTTTTGTAAGAATTTTGAACATTTCCATATAAATGAAAAAAGTAATAAAACATTGTAATGCATACATATACAAACATATGATCATGTGTCTTGCACATGCATGTTTAACTTTCATTAAATTTTTAAATGTTTTATCCTTTTTCTTAAAATGAAAATAAATAAGATAACTTATTTTCAACATAAACTCTCATTTTCATAAAATTTGAAATGACTTTGAAATATATGCATTTTATTTTATGTAATTTTTCAAACTAAATTTTTTGAAATGGATTTCAAATTCACTTTGTTAACGTGCATGTGCATGTTTAACATAAAAACAAAAATCAATAAATAATAGGGGTTTACTTCACTTTACTAAATATATTTATTGTTTTAAAAATTGTGTAGCTACATAAAATATCTTATAACAAATAAAAAATTTAGGTATAGTATAGTTCGAATATTGCTGAACCATTTGGTGATTGACGTCCTTTGTAAATAATTGTCCAAATTTTGTCATTAATTTTTGCTAAGTAAGGATCCTCTCTATTTAAATATTTAACGATTCTTTGCGGAAGATAAAACCACTTATTGTTGTTTAAATATGCAATAACTTTGGATCCATATTGTGTAACCTTCCATTCAAAATTTAAAATCTTGTAAGGTTCATTTAAGAGAATATCATCAATTTTTGTGTATTCTGATTTTATTCCTTGGGCAATGTTAATTATTTGTTGATAGATCTAAAAACAAACAAAAATTAATTAAATTTTACATGTATTTATTAAACTTTCATATAATAAATAAAAAAATTCTAATGTTATGTTAAACTTCATTCTTACCATTGTTGTAGAACGTAAATTCAAGGATCTTTGAAAGACAATAACTAAAACAAAATTCTAATTGGTCTTTTATATACATATTTGTGAGTCAATCGAACTCTCATTTTAATATAATTACTCAAATGAGAATCTCATTCGAATTGTTCCATTTGGTCAATCGCACTCTCATTTTAATATAATTACTCAAATGAGAATCTCATACGAAATGTTCCATTTACAAAAATGTCTTCGTTAAACTTTTTATGAGAAAAATATATATTCTCATTTGAAGTTAGCTTTGTTGTAGGAATATATGTATGTATTGGAATATCCTTCCTTATGGGGAAAATATATGTATTGGAATATCCTTCCTTATGGGAAAATACATGCATTGGAATATCCTTACTTATGGGAAAATACATGTATTGGAATGCACATAAATATACTAATTAGAATGATCCTTATTGTCAAATACACTATTCTAATTAGAATGATTCTTATGGACAAATACCCTATTCTAGTTAGAATGATCCTTATGGGGAAAATACACGTGTGCCAGAATGCCCATAAATATACTACTAACAAACGAAACATTTTTGAGCAAAAAAAATTATTTTTGGCTGACCTTTTTCTGGAATTACCCATATGGGTAAGATAAGTCACTTCTTAGTGGGCTACAGATTGTAACGATAGTTGGTAGTGGTCGGAGGAGAGATCTAGAGAAGCTTCAACGTTAATTAAATCCCTAGAAAAAATTTTCATGACGCCAAAATCAATAACATCCGGAATTTTTCGTACGTCAGTAGGCCAGTAAGTGGGCTTCCCACTCGAAATAACATCTAAGACCATTTTTGAAATTGTATTGAACAAAGCTCGACCCCTTGGTGTTACAAGACGTGAACTCCAGTACGTTTGTTTTGCATTATAGTCTCCAGCTGCCACAAAACAAGACCCAAGCGATTTGTAGAACTTCTCATGCTGATCTTCGGTAACTGAAGGTAGCTTCAAGGCGATTAAAACTAAAGCTTGAGTTTGTATTTGTTGAATTATTTGGCGGATACACATTTTGTGCGGGAATAGAATTTATTTAAGAAGCATCGGCATACGATACACGGGAAGTAACTGGTTGGGTCATTTGCGCAAAAGTGACGGAGTAAGCGTTTCCTGATTGAGATGGAGCTAATTTAGGTTTTTGCACCATAGTCTGTTTGAAAAAAGAATACAGAGGACAACCTCTGTAGTTAGCAGTGTGATTACCTCCAAAACTAATTAAATAGCATGCTAAAATGTTGAGATGCCTTATTTTACTTAAGGCTAATTTACAACAATTGTAGAAGTCGAATAAAGTTATATGGTTGTCTTTAAATTTTATCTTCAGATGATGCCATCTATATATTTACACTTGCACAATGTTCCAGCAATATAAAAAGATCTGGGTTCTGATTTTTCCAACTATTTCACTAGCGAATTAATTTTTTTTGGATAAATTAATTAATTAATTAATTAAAAGTATGCATAATAGATATGTATGTATCTATGAATTTATGTAAATCTTGTTGAAAATTTAAGATCCTTCAAATGGTTTGAAATTGCTTAATTAGCATAATCTAATTGAAATTATAAAGTGTCTATGGAAATTCATCATGAAAAATAACAAACAGCATCATATAACGCGTCTAACATTCTCTGGAAGTTTATTTTACTTAGCCAAATGAAAAAACAATAAAAATTTGAATATTTTAAAATTGTCAAAATTAGACATAGTAACTTTTTTTGGGTTTACAAGAATACATAAGTAAGCAAAATGCAGAGATTCTTAATTGTTTGATTTATTTTTTAGCAAGTTTTAAAAAACAAAATTTTTTCTTGTAGCTTGAAGCCTTGCAATTGGTATACCACCCGAAAATTAGACACGTTAATAATCCTGTTGTTTGTATTACAAAAAGTACAAGTGGATAATTAATAAATACGATTTTGTTTTAAGTTCATATTGAAGTAATAATATGGATTGGATAATTGTACTTTTGCTGTATATCTATTTTTTGAAAACATTTTCTTATGCGTTGTATTACTTTCACTCATTAAAACCACCAGGAGTCTCCCATCACAGTATCGTTAAACTAGAAATTTTCAGCTGAAAAGTAATGTATTTTAACTGACATACATATTATGGTTTAATTTCTTTTAAAATAAAAATTCTAAAGGTGCAATTATTTATGTTATTTTTTTATTGTATATCATTCAAAAAAGAAATTAACTCCAAATTGAAGTTGTTTTTCATACACATACATATATATGTATGTATTCGCATATATATTTCTTAGAATGTCTAGATTTCGCGGCGTATAACAATTGAAAACGTTCTTTGCGAATATAAATTTTATAGGGTAAAAAATAAAAGAACTCAAAAAGAACATTTCTAACTTCCTTTGCAATGAAGCTCAGGGGTCTAATCGTCGCTTTCGATACAGAGCTAATTCGATAAATTTTTTTCAGTTTGATATTGTGAGATTCGATATCTAACCATATTATTAAATTGTTCGATATCGAATGCTATAATCTCAAACTGAAAAATCGTGATCGAATTAGCTCGTTATCGAAAGCAACGATTAGACCCCAGTTAACCTGACACAAACTTTAACCAAAATAAAACTGAAGTGACATGAAATTTTGTGCAAATTATGAATATGTGAAAATATTTGATCATAATGCGTCTTTTACATATAACCCTAAAGACTTCGACAGATTTGCTTGGTAAAAATGGAATGGCTAAGCTGGACGTCACACAGTTTGAACCACTTATATCGTCAGTTGCTTCTTTGAAAACACAAAGAAGAAAAATTGGCTCGCATATGACACTGTTTCTAATTTGTTATCATGTCTGAAGAATTCCTATTTGTCTGATTTTTGTGGCTAACATTTTAGCTACGATTGTTTCAACCATAATTGGTCCATAGCATTAACTAATGTACTCTGGGTAACTGGAACATTAATAGGAGGAAAGAAAATACGACCTAAATTTTACAAAAGTTCACGAAAATATATTTAAAATTTCATTTAGGAATGAATTTTTTTAGCTGAACACGTATTTTATTTTTTAAGTTCATGGCATAATTTGATAACAATTTCCCAATTACAAATTTAAGTCTGTACGTATTTATACATGGTGTAATTATGCAGCTGACTGCGTAAGGATTTTTTATACAAAACTATAGCCTATAATCCGATCCAAAGAACGTCTAAAATACAAAAATAATTGTACCAAAACAAAACGAAATTTTTGACATTCTTTAGCTACAAAGCACATAGAACAAAAATTATCAGCTTAAGTAGTGCTGCCACCTAGTTATATACACCTCGTATGTGTTTATGGGCATCGTATGTAAAATATATACAGTTATTCAAACTAATTTTTCATTTTTTTATGTTAATTTTGATACATTTTTTTCCATATGTACTTTGTGTTATAAGCTTTATGTCAATAATATTTTAAATTTTTTCTAGTGGATCCAAAAAAAAAGAAACTAATCCTGAACAGGGAAAGATTATTATTTTCCTCTGAAAGCACGGGAAACCTCTAAGAGAAATTTACGAAATAGTTGAGCTCACATTCCTTTATCCAGTAAAATGAAACTGGAGTTTATTATCTAAGGCACGGACTAGCTGCTCTTCATAGTTAACTTCAAGAGAGAAAAAAGTTACATTGTCATTGCTGTCCAGAGAGACCCCAAAACAGCTCTCTTAAAAGGGGCAAAACATATCAATACAAAGCTTAGAAAAAGTATTTTGGATGATATAGGTCGAAACATTTTAAACCGAAATGGTTTTCATGCAAAAGTGTCATGACAGAAATCGTTTATATTAGTAAAAAAAACTAGCGTAAGCAAATATTGTTTACTAAAGAGCACATAAATAAACCACTAAAATTTTGAAAAAGGGTCAGTTTTTCAGATGAGCGCATGCTCTGTATATCCGAAATAATTGTTTGAGGGTTTATGGCAGCTAACTGTGTGGATAATCTGCAGATTATTGAGCCCAAGTTATAAAACCAAGTTTGAACGAAAGTGCAATAAGATTTGGTGTTGGGAATCATTATAAATTTCAACAAGATAACGATCGAAATTGAGAATTTGGGGTGACCCTGTTACAATAGAGGCTCAGCTAGAAAGTGCCAAAGCTGACCACCTCGAGATAAAAGAGGCTGAAAGCTACTTTTTATGGTATTTTAAGTTTTTTCTTGTGGGGTTTCAATTCTTATATCTAGTGTCGAGTAAAATATTTCACAGATTGATTAACAAATAAATATATTCAAAAGAATCAAATTTTTTCCAACAACTAACTGAACAAAAATATTTGTTTTTTGATCGACTAAAATATGCTATCTCAAAAATACGCAAACCAGTGCGAAACAAATTTTTTTTTGTAGACCTATAAATTAGTAAAGGTCCCTTTAGACCAGCTACGTCCAAACACGCATACATTTTTATTTGAATTTGTGGTAAACAGCTTTGAAAGCTCTTAAATTTGTTCTTGTTTCTTTGCAAAATAAGAGCAAGTATTGCTGTCTGTTCTGTTGTTGTTGTGGATGTGGTACTCTCGTCGGTGTGAAAGCACAAAAAGCTCTCAATAAAAGCTTGCACATTGTGCATATGGCTTGGACGTAGCTGCTTTAGACTTTAATACAAGTATTAATACTTTTGTGGAAAATGCAGCTCTGACATGTTGAGTTGTTATAGCTTTTTTGAAATTTTTGAAACATATATAAGACCAGGGATGAATTTTCGTCAAATACAGTCTGAAATAGCCTTAAGCATATTTAAACCATCTTGTGGAAGGCACTTCATTTATTTTTGCAATAATGAGAGAATTAACTAGTTTTTTTGCTCTACTGAAAAACTAACTCTTTCAAGTTGGCGTATATTGAATATAGGCTCTCGATATGAATTTTTGAATTTGTGTGTAAAAATATGAAAAATAAACTAGCTGGGTTAATTCTATGCAAAAAAGACTTGCTGAAGTCTTATAAAGAAGGGGCTACGCAAAAAGATATTAAATTTTTAATACAAAGACTGCATGCACACATATTTCTATCTTACAACTTATTATTATTGCAATCTATATGAGCATTATAAGTATTTTTGTAAAAACTTAATATTGTTTCAAAACATGCAAAAAGATCTTAAAATGGTTATAAATTATGACCCTATAAGATCTGCCACGTTGTCACTTTCATGATTGTCTTAGGTAAATTTTCTCTGTACGCAGTTTTTTCTGGAAAGTGTATATAAATAGAGAAATCGGATGGCCTTGCAGGGCCATCAATGATATACTGCGATATCTGATATACTTTTTAACGGTCTAATTCATAAAAATTCCTTATTTCAACTTTAATCTGTACATTACTTATGAAACAGATTTTGCTTTATTAAGATCTAATAAAAATTTGTATTATAACTAATTAATATCAGTGAATTAAGTATTAAACAATTTTGCTTCTTTTGTAATTTTATGTTGGCAACATCATGCTACTTACGCTCTCATTTTATGTTTAGTGATGCATACAACGAAGAATCGATTATCTAGGTAGTCTGTTTGAGTCGAAAAAAAAGTAAATCATTACGCATAATGTTATTAAAAAATAAATTAAAAAGTAGGCGTTTCACTTTTTATTATTAAATAAACCAAAAAAATTTATATGTTACAAAAAATTGTATTTAAACACATTTATATTCGGCTGAGTACAGAGGTAGGCAAATACCTATTTTATAGCGGTCGATTATGCATCACTTTTTATACCCTTTACCAAAAAATGGTAAAAGGGTATATATAGGTTTGTCATTCCGTTTGTAATTTCTACAATATTAATAAGCGACACATAAAGTATATATATTCTGGATCCTTATGCATACGGAAGACGAACAAGCGATGTCCGTCTGTCCGTCTGTCTGTACGTGAAATCGATTTTCCCAAGCTCCCAGAACAGCTAGAGATTTCGTTCTTGGACTGGTGTGTCAGAAATTTTCCGAAAAATCAGCAAAATCGGATAGACGGTTTCAGAGCTGGAAAACTCAAACTCTATTTTCCCATAGAAAATAACTACCGAAAACAAGTTTTTATTACTTTTTTATTAAATTAACTTATTTTATACTTCGGTATGAATAAAATTGGTATTTATAATTAAAAAGAAAATTTAATAATTTTAAAAATTTAAAAAACGTTTCCAGGGTTGGAAAACTTTGACTTTTTTTCTAATAATTAAACATATTTCATGTTCTAGGAAGAAGGCTATTTTCTTAGGAAAAGTAAGAGCTACGGGTCTGAAATTTGGACAGAGTATGTAGAACTTTGATCGCTACAACAACAAATACATGAGAATTAAAACTTAAAGGGTGTTAAAAAACGAGCAACGAAAAATGTTAAAATCCCATGTAGTATACATACAATTGTATGTACAAATGTACATGTATATTGACACTTGAAATTTGTAAAATTAGTGTATTTTTACATATGCTACAACAATTAACACTAAAATTAAAAACATTTAAATTAAAGGGTGCTCCATCAGTTAATGCAATTTTGACTATGTAATTTTGGCAAAATGCTATATCTTGGAAACCGTAAGAATTAAACTCTTGAAATTTTCAAAAACGGTCTAACTAAAAAATCCAAAAATTATAAAATCGCCAAACCGAAAAAAATCGCCAAAATGAAAAAAACGCTAAAGTTAATAAAAAAAACCCTTAAAAATCCGAAAAAAATCGCCAAAACGAGAAAAACGTGTCAAAACTAAAAATAAATTTCCACAATGACAAAAAAGCGCTAAAAACCGCAAAAATCGCCAAAACAAAAATTAAATGCTTATATCGCCAAAAATTAAAAAAAATCGCCTAAATGAAAAAAAATCGCCAAGTTAAAAAAAATCGCCAAAACGAAAATTAATCGCCAAAAAAAATGTCAAAAAACCAAAAAAAAAACGTCAAAACAAAAAAAAATTGCCTATATGAAAAAAATCGCCAAAAATTAAAAAATCGCTTACATGAAAAAAATCGGTAAAATCAAAAAAATTTAAAAAACGAAAAAAAATCGCCAAAATTAACAAAGAACGCCAAAAACCGAAAAAAATCGCCAAAACGAGAAAAAAGTGTCAAAACCAAAAAAAAATTCCCACAAAGACAAAAATCCGCAAAAATCGCAAAAACAAAAAAAAAATGCTTATATGAACAAAAATCGCCAAAAATTAAGAAAAAACGTCTAAATGAAAAAAATAGCCAAAACTAAAATAAATCGCCGAAATTAAAAAAAACGCCAACAACCGAAAAAAAATTGCCTATATGAAAAAAAATCGCCAAAAATTAAAAAAATCGCTTACATGAAAAAAAATCGGCAAAATCAAAAAAATCGCCAAAACGAAAAAAATCGCCAAAAATGAAATAACGCCAAAAAAAATCGCAAAAACTAAAATAAATCGCCAAAAATTAAAAAAAATCGCTTAAATGAAAAAAAATCGTCAAAATCAAAAAAATCCGCCAAAACGAATAAAAACCGCCAAAACGAGAGAAAAGTGTCAAAACTAAAAAAATTGCCAAAAAGAAATAAAAACGCCAAAAAATAAAAAAATAGCCTAAATGAAAAAAATTTTCAAAATCAAAAAAATTGCCAGAACGAGAAAAAAGTGTCAAAACTAAAAAAATTGCCACAAAAAAATAAAATATATACAAAATAAAAAAATCGCCTAAATGAAAAAAATCGTCAAAATCAAAAAAAATCGCCAGAACGAAAAAATCGCCAAAATTAAAAAAACGCCAAAAACCGAAAAAAATCGCCAAAACCAAAAAAAAATTGCCTATATGAAAAAAAATCGCCAAAAGTAAACAAATCAGCAAAAAAATAAATCGCCAAAATTTAAAAAGCACCAAATTAAACATATTGCAAAAAACCTAAAAATTGCACTAGAGA
Source organism: Tachina fera (assembly GCA_905220375.1). Lineage (NCBI taxonomy): Eukaryota > Metazoa > Arthropoda > Insecta > Diptera > Tachinidae > Tachina > Tachina fera. The sequence goes on along the minus strand of LR999966.1, from coordinate 31,384,789 downwards.
AAAAATAATGCATTTTTTCACAAAATTAATATGTATCTACATATCTCTGTGCTTATGTATGTATCTCTATACTACATAAATGCACTTTGGTAAAGGGTATATAAGATTCGGCACAGCCGAATATAGCACTCTTACTTGTTTGTTTTAATTTTAAAATGTTATTGTACATACATACATACTACATATGTAAGCATGCAGTACCATACAAACATACGTATGCTTGTCTTACATATGCTCTTATTTTTATACCCTTTACCAAAAAATGGTAAAATGGTATATATAGGTTTGTCATTCCGTTTGTAATTTCTACAATATTAATAAGCGACACATAAAGTATATACATATATTCTGGATCCTTATGCATAGGGAAGACGAACAAGCGATGTCCGTCTGTCCGTCTGTCTGTACGTGAAGTCGATTTTCCCAAGCTCCCAGAACAGCTAGAGATTTCGTTCTTGGACTGGTGTGTCAGAAATTTTCCGAAAAATTTTGCTATTAAAAATCAGCAAAATCGGGCAGACGGTTTCAGAGCTGGAAAACTCAAACTCTATTTTCCCATAGAAAATAACTACCGAAAACAAGTTTTTATTACTTTTTTATTAAATTATCTTATTTTATACTTCGGTATGACTAAAATTGGTAATTATAATTAAAAAAAATTTAATAATCTAAAAAATTAAAAAAACGTTTCCAGGGTTGGAAAACTTTAACTTTTTTTTCTAATAATTAAACATATTTCATGTTTCAGGAAGAAGGCTATTTTCTTAGGAACGGTAAAAGCTACGGGTCGGAAATTTGGACAGTAGTGTATGTAGAACTTTGGTCGCTACAACAACAAATATATAAAAGCTAAAAATTAAAGGGTGTTCCGAAATGAGTGACGAAAACTTTTAAAATCCCATGTAATATACATACAATTGTATGTACATTTGTATATTGACACTTGAAATTTGTAAAATTAGTGTATTTTTATATAGGCTACAACAATTAACTCTAAAACTAGAAAATTTAAATTAAAGGGTGGTCCATCAGTTAATGAAATTTTGACTATGTAATTTTGACAAATTGCTATAGTTTGGAAACTGTAAAAGTTAAAATCTTGAAATTTTCAAAAACGGTCAAACTAAAAAATCCGAAAATTATAAAATCGCCAAAAATTTAAAAAAATCGTCAAAAAGAAAAAAATCGCAAAAATGAAAAAAACGCTACAATTAAAAAAAAAACGCCAAACAACGAAAAAATCGCCAAAACGAGAAAAACGTGTCAAAACTAAAAATAAATTTCCACAATGACAAAAAAACGCCAAAAACCGCAAAAATCGCCAAAATCAAAAAAAAATCGCCAAAACGAAAATAAATCGCCAAAATTAAGAAAAAATACGCCAAAAACCGAAAAAAATCGCCAAAATGAAAAAAACGCTAAAATTAAAAAAACACCAAAACCCGAAAAAATCGCCAAAACGAGAAAAACGTGTCAAAACTTAAAATAAATTTCCACAATGACAAAAAAACGCCAAAAACCGAAAAAAATCGCCAAAGCAAAAAAAACGCCTAAATGAAAAAAATATTGTCAAAACAAAAAAAAATTGCCAGAAGCAAAAAAGTCGCCAAAATTAAAAAAAGCGCCAGAAAACGAAAAAATTGCCAAAACCAACAAAATTGCCTATATGCAAAAAAAATCGCTAAAAGTAAAAAAATCAGCAAAATAAAATAAATCGCCAAAATTTAAAAAGCACCAAATTAAACATAATGCCAAAAACCTACAAATTGCACTAGAGAAAAAAGTATGAATTTTTTCACAAAATTAATATCTATGTACCTGCATATCTCTGTGCTTATGTATGTATCTCTATACTACATAAACGCACTTTGGTAAAGGGTATATAAGATTCGGCGCAGACGAATATAGCACTCTTACTTGTTATAATTCTATTTTTCTTTTTGCCAATGAATGGGATTTCTTTAATTTTCAACCATGTTTATATGTATGTATTTTTCTTTTTGTACAATTATGCATACATACATACATGTACCAACTTACATAAATTAATACATTTGCCAAAGAACATTATTCAGGAGACATGCATAAGAATAAACAAGAAACATAGAAGTGGGAAACCACAGAAAATCTCACATAAGGGATAAAAAAATCAAGAAAATATTATTTATAATTGTTTATCAAACGCTTAAAGTAGCATGGAGGCTACATTAAAAATCTCTGAGTTATGAAACGTTTATTAAACGTCTAATAGGCTAAGAATCATTTATGAATACGCATTTAGCGATTTTTGACTATTAATGTGTTATTGAACTGTTAATAATAATTCATGAATTAGACCGCTAAGATTGATTTAACCAAGATTCTTGAAGTAATTAACGACATTTTTGAAATTTTTCGTTGGCGACATTTCTCAAGAGAATCAACCGATTTTCATGAAAGTGGCAGCAAATGAATTGTCTTTTTGATTGAGAGACTTTAAGACTTTGAACTTGATGGACTTAGTAGTTTAATATTTAATTAAAAAAAAACAGTTTTTTCCGACATCCGGTGGAATTTTATCACTCTCTTACGATATCTAAAGGCAGAATTAGGGGCTAATTGTGTAAAACGGAACGCCAAGCGTTGACAAACTTTGTATGGAAAAAGTTTTAATTACAAAACCAATATTCGTGTAAAATACATCAGCGGTAAGCGTTGAGGTTTACAAAATAAGGACCTTAGTTTCTACATTCTGTTCTGTTATGAATCAGCTGCTTTGTTTCAGTTAAATTTAAAATATGTATGTATGTCGTACTTTGTTCTGTTCTGTTGTGAACAACTCTGTAGAAAATATAATTCAACATTAAGTGACAGCTAGTGTTGTTAATTATTCATATTTCATATTTGTTCGAATGAAATTTCATGATTTTTTTCTTCTTCGATCTGAGGAATAATTTTTAATTTTTGTTTGAATATGCGAACGAACAAATAATCAAAAATTTATTCAAATAATTTAAAAAAAGTTTGCACAAACGACATGCGTGTGTATTATTTAAATTTTTTATTAACAAACAAAAACGAATTCATTACGCAAGAAAAACAAATAATTTTATTAAGAAAATATTAATAACTTTAATTAAAAATTTTAAAAATCCCCGACGAGATGATGCTGTAGCATAAGTTAGGAACTCAATTTGCAACTACTATTATTGAAGTAGAGAATTGCAAAAAGAAAATAGTAAATGAATATATAGACATTTTCGGTTGGAGTAATTTTCTTCAAGATATACGATCAAGTCATACAAGAAAAAAAAATTAAAATCGGTATAGCCGTTTGGGAGCTACGGCTAGACTTTCAAACAGAACAAAAAATAAATCAAAATCAGTCTAGCCGTTTGGTCTGTACATGGCAGATTTTTTATCAGCCAAATGACTTGTCGAATATCGCCAAATATTGCCAATATAATAAAACATAAAATTATAGATACAAAAATATTTTTTCTTTTGTTTATTGTTAAATTTTAAATTCAGTAGGTAACGTCTGTTGTAAAACATAAAAATTATATTATTTAAAAAAAATTATGAAGTGTTTATAAAAAATACTTAAAAATAAATTATTCCAAAATATCAATCTAAATAGCATAAATTGAACTTGAGCACCAAGATAAAAATTATTACTTAAATCTTGTGATAAAACTGAAATAACATTTACTTAAATGAGTATTTAATAGGGTATTCAATCGGTTAACCGTTAATCGGTTAACCGGTTGATTACTACCCGATTAAATGATCGGTTAGTTTAAAATTGGCTTTTTTTCAATTAATGGTTAAACCGGTTAATTTCATTCGATTAACTGACGTAAAAAATGTTTTCATATTTTGTGGTATTTCAACTTATTTTTTGTGTGAAAAATTATCTGTTTCGTCTAATTTACAAAAGGTGAGTGCTTAGAAATTATTTTTCATACACACAAAGAAGTATGATCAGTGATGCTAACTAAAGTAAAACTTCAAAATCTGTGAACATGGATATAAATGAGTTTAATAAAGACTCTGGTACTCTAACTAGAGGAAATTATTAAGTTTTTGTTCAATAATTTAGTATAAGCCAATAGTACAGTTGCCAACGATTTAGTGAATGATTAGATTTAATGAGAGACGAATTCAATTATTCGACCTCTACACTCTGATATATTTCCATCTAGCAAAAAATACAGTACAAAAACGAAAGCTTAGAAATTCAGAAATTAACTTTTTGCAGAACATTCGTCGCTGAGCTCTGCCAGTACGAGTCAGATGATGACCCGCTAACAGAAGGAAATATCAATAGTAAGGCAAGAAATGTTCCAACAAATTTACCCGAAACAATTAGAAGTATTATGAATTTGAAAAAAAAAATATAAAACAGGACTCTAGTGGCATAATGAATGATTTTATATGTTTTGAGAAATCCAGGAATAGTAATGAGGAGCTAGATATTCTGTATTATATATTACTTTCGATTTTCGAAACATCTACGATAACTAAAGGATTTTTCCAAATCAAGTTTTATAAAAAATAAAGAAGAGAATCACTTAAATCCTAATCATTTAACCAAATTATTTTTCTGAAAGATTGTGTTCGAAGATCTCTTTAAACTAACAGCCTTATTTATAAACTTATTAAGCCCTTAAAAAGTTATTTTAGAAAAAAAATGCATACAAATTTTTCTTAAAACGTCTTTATAAAGCCTTAATAATTTTGTAAATAAGGCAGTAAGTATATAATGACCTCACAAACTGGTTAATTTTCAATAAATAAATAAATAAATATTTATGAATTTTGTTTGCTTGATTAAGTTTAAGAATTATTATGTGTGATTTTTTGTTTTACTAATAAATTCAAATTAATAAATAATTTATGCACTTTATTAATCGGTTAACCCGTTAGTGCTGAAATTAACCGATTAAGCAAAACCCTCTATTAATTAACCGAGCGATTAACCGATTAAAGCAAAACCCCCACTGTGTTTCATAAACACAAAATAAGATTTTTGGTCAATATTTTTTTAAAACTTCTTGAATTTCAGATAATTTTGTTTGAGATAAGGTCACAACATTTAGAATTTTTACACGAAATATTTTATGTTTTAGACAAAATTCCTTAAAAGAATTTCACATTCTTAACATTATTCTATTTTATTAAAATCGTACAAATATTGACTATATATATGGCGTTCAAATATCGCCAATCGCCATTTCAAAATTTTCATCGCCGAAAACAAATTTTTGTCGCCACGTTTGGCGAGATATCGCCATATCTGAAAACATTAGTACGTGGACTCTTAAGCCTATAAGTACACGGCATGTAAAAGGCCATATGCGTGTGTGAAAATGACATCATGGGAATTTTCTGCATGTTGGTGGTATTTTTTAAAATTACTGGTAGTGGCTAAATTTTGATAGTATTTTTTTCAAAATACAAATGTGGCAGCAAATCAAAATTACGTCAAAATTACGTCAGAGCCACATGCGCTGGTGATTTTTTACATTTCGTATGCTATAGGCTAGACAAACAAACAGATACACAGTCACACACCACAATTTTTATAACACTCCTTTCTCGGCCGGAGGTTAAACTGAAACGAAATTAGTTAAAACTCCCCAGTCAGCCTAGAACCATATGTCTCTCAACACTCTTTCTGTAGCGACAATTGCACTAGTTTAAATTTCGACAACTTTCCTTTTATGCGCGAGTAGAGATCAGTGCCACCAGATTAGGGGATTTGTCCCCAAAATGGGGATTTTGCCTCTCATTTGGGGACAGCAGTTCCTGGGGAGGGATTTGGGGACTTTTAATTTTTATTTTTTTTTAATACATATATTTATTTATTGTATCTTCAAATATGAACTAACAAATCTTAAAGCTAAAATATAATTATTTAGCCCGACCAGTGTCGGCCAAAATTTAGTGATAGTTTAAATAATACAAAGTAGTGATAATCAAAAAGGAAAATTGAATGTATTTTCAAGCATTCCCATCTAGAGTGTTGAGTAAAATAGCCCTTGTGTCCCTCTTTTTTAGGCGGATGTGTCCAGTAAAGTTCAAAATATTACGAGCAAGCGGATTAGGATGTGACTCGAGTTTTGTTAAGTATTTGCCTGCGTATCTTGCAATTTCTTCAGTTACTAGTGGCATTTTTAAATCACTATGCAAATTTGAATTCTTAATGTACCATGGAGCAGATGTTATTAACCTTAAAATTTTGTTTTGTCTTCGTTGAATTCTCTCTACATTGGAAGCTGAAGCAGTGCCCCATAACTGGATACCGTAACACCATATTGGCTTCAAAAGCGACTTGTATATTAAAAGTTTGCAGTCAAGACTAAGTGTTGAATTTCTGCCAATCAACCATTGAATTTGAGATAACTTAAGTTTCATCTGAGTCAATATGATGTTTCCATGTAAGCCTTCGATCAAGGTGTATACCAAGGTATTTCACTTGGAAATGTTGAGGAATATTTTGATTGTTGATTCGAATGGGGGAACAAGTATCTCTTCTTAGGGTAAACGTTGTATGGACACACTTTTGTTCATTGACTTTAATTCTCCATAAGTTCAACCAGATTACCAACTGTGTAATATGTTCTTGAAGATATCGGGAAGCCTCGTGCGGGTTTTTGTGTATACTAAGGCAGGCTGTATCATCGGCAAAAGTAGATGTATGGATATTGCTGCTCAAAGGCATATCACAAGTATAAATTAAAAACAAAACTGGTCCCAGTATGCTCCCCTGTGGCACACCGGATGATATACATTGGGGCAGACTCATGAATTCTCCTTCCACAATCGTAAACTTTCGGGTAGTTATGTAGCTTTCTAATAGATTCAGAAAATTTATTGGTAAATATGATTTTAATTTTAAAATAAGGCCTTCATGCCACACTTTATCAAAGGCCTGAGAAACGTCAATAAACAGGGCAGAACAATACAGTTATTCTTCAAAAGTTCTTCTTATAAATTGCACCAATCTATGAGTTTGTTCAATTGTGCTATGCTGACTTCTAAAACCAAATTGATGGTATGGGATGCACCCACTATCAGTTAAAATTGGGGAGAATTTTGTCATGAGCAGCTTTTCGAAGAGTTTTGACATTGTTGATAGCAGACTTATTGGCCTGTATGACTCAGCCTTGGTAAGGTCTTTGCCCGGCTTTGGAATCATTTTGACCTTCGCAAGCTTGCAGCTTTGTAGATAATACTCCAGACGTAAAATGGCGTTAAAAATAAATATTAGAATTCTAATTGCAATATGGGGCAAGTTTATCAGCATATTGTTACTTATTGCATCCATACCTGGAGCTTTCTTCGGGTTGGGTTCAGCAATTAGTTTCTGAACATCACGCGTCTTAAATTTTATGGGTCGAGGGGGAAGCGCAACTACACTTGGTAAATCAACAACACCAGTACATGTGTTTGGTGTAAATACGGATTTTAAATGCTCAACAAATATGTTACCTTTTTCAGTATCGCTTCTGGCCCAACCTCCGGTAGAAGTGCGCAGAGGTGGTCTATATTCAACGGGTGTTTTAAGCTTTCTAGCAGCTCGCCACAAGGAATTATTAGATGCAGGTGTGGCATCAAGATTTTCCAGATAATTTTTAAGACATACAGTTTTTTCATATGCCAGCAGCTCTTGGAGTCGTCTAGTGTACTCTTTAAATCTAATTTTATTTTGGGGTGATCTGTGCTGTTGCCATTCCCTTCTAGCTGTCCTTTTTTCACGTAAAAGACGTTCAATGTCTGTAGAATAAATTCTATTAAACCCAGTCTGCGGATGGGAAGTAGTGGCATGTTCAGCAGCATGTTTAATATTTTCGTTAAGATTTTCAATGTTAGATTCTATATCATCTGGTGTTCTTAGGTTAATATTTTCCGTACTGGATTAGGCCAGTAAGTGGGCTCCCCACTTGAAATGACGTCCAAGCCCATTTTTGAAATTGTGTTGAACAATGCCCGACCTCTAGGTGTAATAAGACAAGAACCCCAGAACGTATGTTTTGCATTGTAGTCCCCAGCTGCTACAAAACAAGGGCCAAGCGATTTGTAGAATTCCTCGAATTGATCCTCAGTAATTGCGAATCTGGGAGGGGAGTAAATTGATGATATCACGAAATTTGTAACAAAATTTTCGACACAAATATTTGTTCCTTGTAGATGTTCTTCAAAAATGTTATCAAGGACATAGTGTTTGAGTCTTGACTTAATTAGAATTGCTGACCCACCGCATGCTCTCCCCCTCGAGTCCTTTGAATCATATAGAGTGTAACCATTTATTTTAATAAGCTCCTTGAAGTCAAATGAGTCTCAGACACCAACATTATATCAATACTTTTATCCATGAGGAAGTGCTCAAGTTCATTTTTATGCTGGCGAATGCCGTTTGCGTTCCAGAAACATATTTTTAACATGTTCATGGTTTGTTAACTAATGCTTGAAGCAGTGTATTCTGCATTCGCAGCATTTCTTGCATCATGCTAGTCATATTTGTTGTAAAGTTGTTTATAGTTAGCGCCTAAAGTTAAAGCCTGAGTTTGCATTCGCTGAATTATTTTGCGGTGAAACATTTTGTGAGGGACTAGAACTAGCCTTAGCAGCATCGGCATACGATACACGTGAAGTAACTGGTTGACTTACTTGAGCACAAGAGGCGGAGTACGCGTTTAATGGTTGGGCTGGAGCTAACTTAGGTTTTTGACTCATAGTCTGTTTAACAAAAGAATATACAGGGCATCCTCTATAGTTAGCGGTGTGATTACCTCCACAATTACTACATTTTTTTTCTGCTTGTTTGTACCATGCAATTCACCGCAGATAACACAAACTGTAGGTAAATTGCAGTAAGTTTTTGTATGGCCATATTCTTGGCAATTATGGCACTGTACAGGACCTGAACGCTTACGTGGCTCTGCAGCTGTGATTTTTCGGTGTAACAGAAACTTTACGCTATAAATTGGATGGGTTTCATTTGTTTTCAATTGTATGTCATTCGGCTCCAGTTCAATGCGAAATAGGGGTTGGGCGACCTTTTCTCTGTTAATTATATTAGTAACATTTTTTACCTTAAATCCTTGGTTTAGAAGTGCACATTTTACTTCTTCGGGCTCAACATATGCCCTTTAGTACTATCTGTAGGCCTTTAGCACTCTTAAGTTGGTATGTGTAAAAGTTTGTTTTATTTTTTTCAAAATCATTTACAATTTTTCGGAAATTGGTTTCATCGTATATTTGGATTTTAGTTTCATCAATATTACCTCTTTTAATTGGAATTACGTGAAAAGTATTTTCACCAATGGTCGACAGTAGTTTTTTTAGAAGCGTGTTAGAATTTTTTTCCCTCACATATATAGGTGGTGGCTTTATGTTAATTACAAAAGTACTTATAAATATTTTTATAAAGCGAAAACCACGATAATTTGCAAAACTGTTAGGAAGCTAAATTAACATCCAACCGCCCGCTTTTATGCGAACTTTGCAAAAAACCGCGAGAATTTGCAAAATTTTAAACAATCCATAACATTGATTAAAAGTCAATAAAACTGTAAGAAATACAAACAATTCGACAAAAATCGCGAAAATTACGATAATTTGCAAAAAAAAAATTATTAACAGTGGTATTAGGCTTGCCACCCGTTCTTTATAATAAAGTATTGTACGTTATTTTGGGTATTTGTATTTTATACTTTATGGGAATAATAAAGTACTTTATTTCGCATGATTTGATTTATAGTGCGATAGTGCGGTATTTAGATCTATCTTGGTATATACGTTGCTGGTTAATTGTTATGGAGAAGGTGTCAATTGCCACCTCCGTAGGACATTCCCATCTTCAATTCAACAATTAAATGATTGTGATGTGCTAGTGGCTGTTTTTTTAAGAACTGGAGAATATACACGCGCTGCACTTGCCAATACACCAATACATACACAACTTTAAAAAGAGGCAAACTTCAAATGCTTACAAAAATCCCTAATACACACAAAGCTGTATATACATACGTATACATTTTTATGTCATGAATTAGTGTCGTGTGTTCTAAAAAGAACAAAAATTGTGCGGCAAAAAATTTCAAAAAAGGTAATCTAGTTTTGAATTAAGCATTTTGGGTGGAACCTTTTCCCAACTGGATTACCAACTTAATGATTTTAACAAGGCGTGAGACTAAAATAATCGATTCTTGAGAACTACTTGTATTTTTTATTTGGCAATATATTCATGTAATGTATGAAAACTGAAAGAATCATTCTTCTCATCAATCAACTTCTACATAGTAATTTCTTTAAATTTTATGTAAAGTGATTTGTAAGCGAGTAGTGAAATTTGGTAATCAGAAAAATATCCGCAAGTAGTTCTTAACCTGACTCAAATACATAAATACACACACATATGCACACACACACACACATACATACACACATACAAACACCCACATATACATACATCCATGAACTGTAAGCACAACGTTTCTTTACAATAACAACATAAGCTGTACACACAAGTACATACATTCATAGAAAGAATCAAAGTCTCGCACACACACACAACCACACACACACACAAAATCTCCGCATGAAAATCCCCAAAATCCCCCACATTCGGAACAAGGTTGCCATCACTTTTGTATTAATGGGGGTCTGAGTCCTGTTTTTCCCAGTTTTGAATTCCCAAAACAGGACTCAGGTCCCCATTACCACTCTACTAATATCACCTTACAATTAATACACAGTACAAAGTACGAAAAGGTATAAGCGGAAAGGCGCAATAAATGAAGAAATTAAAGAGGAAACAGAAAGATGTTGTTAGTACGTATAGTACATACTATTTTTGCTGAGGACCTGAACTTCAAAAAAATAAAATGCTATTTTATTGGTAGTAATGATGGCCACAGTGCCATTCTGGTCAAGGACAACATGAAAAGGGTCAGTGACATATGGATTCCGTTATTTTCTAATATGTTATTTATTACGATAATAAGTTTATTTACTTGAAATACATAAGTAATAGAGGTCAGTGACTTATAGATGTAAATAAACCGCTTAAACTCGATGGAATAGTCGTTAGCCTAGTGCAGTTACCTAGGGTGTAAGGGAGATGAAGAGGCTATGATTCTGCACTAAAGTTAGTTAGAGGGAAACAGAGAATGAATATTCAAAACAATTAAAAAATAAATATAAAAAATGGTATAGAGGTGGCGATGCGCGCTGAATAGGATGAGTTGAAGGGATCACGTTTGAGCTTAAAAGTGAAAAGCACTGCAACTGCACAAAAAAAATCAAGTTGCTTAAAATATTAAATTAAGATTTTAGTGACTATTAAAATAAAAGTTCAAGTCCACATACATTTCTGTGACATAAAGAAAATCTGCTGGAAGGTGATATTGAGTAAAATAGCCCAAAAGGGAAGGAAAGCCAAAACCTTGAAGACAGCGACAATTCTCCAACAAATCCATATCGGGAGAATACACATACACTGGTATCAGTCTTTAGTCAGGTGCAACATTTATTACTTGTGGATATTGACATGTAATGAGATCAATCTGGTTAACTACTGTGCCAGTTAATTCGTTGGTGAGTCCGTTCCAAGTAAAGGGAATTAAACAAAACAAGATTTTTTTGAAGAAGATAAATAATTGAAGTTTATAATAATCGTAAAGTTTTATTCCGAGGCAGTTTGTAAAGATTAAAGTGACCAAAATAAAAAGAAAAATTGTATATGTATTTATTGTAATACTGCATTAAGTATCGTTAGTGTTGAGTTAAGTTAGTTAATTTTTTTAAAACATTTGTAAGCCTAAAAATACTGATCGCGGGTAATAGAAATTCTTAGTTAGGGGTGAAAATAAAATTTTTGTCATAGTCACCGAGGCATTTGCTTTAGAGAGCTCTCTCAAGTGAGGTAAACTTCATTTCTTGTTTTCTTTATTTAAAATTTGCTTAAACCCTGATATAAATAAAACAGGTTAAATAAAAGTATTTTTGGGAAAATTTCTGTTATAGTATTTGTCGTTAAGTATATGTGTAACTTTGTAGGTTATTACTTAACAGTTTCAATATATATATTTTTTTATAACAATTAAAAAAAATGGGTCATAAAGATGCCCAAGTCATTAGTTATTAGCCAAAATTAATACTAAATAAACTTTTATAACGTTTTAAAGTCATAATGTTTCCATTTGTCTGAACAAATCAAACAAACCAAATGTCCGGCTAAATCCAGTAAAGTGATGTGTTATTGAGTAAGTAAAATGTGATTTGTGTCTGAGTACGGGGTAACACATAATCTATTTTATGTTACCATGGCAGGGTGGGCAACTAGTGCGGAGATGAATACCAACTTCCGTTTTCCGTAGCCATATATTTGTTATTGTATATAGGTATGCAGATATTTGTGTTGTACTACTGTTGTCGTCTTAAATTTGGATTTTTTTACGTTTATATAAATTTTATTGTACAGCCCTGTCCCATAAATAGCTGGTCGTACCCCCTCTGACATCCCTGAGCTGGTCTGGGCAGAACAAAAGCTATTTATGGTTTGGCAAGCAAGGGGTTTCTTTTTAATGTTTGATGACTGAAGTAGGGTCAGAGTGATAAACATTAACAAGATGGTTACAAACTTTGCGAATATCGTAATACAGAATAGCAATTGTTCGCATTAATTTTTGCTTCGCAATTCAAAATAAGCCTCCAGATTTTTACATGTAGGAAAACACAATGTGGCGTACTTAAGAGCAATCAGGTTGACAAAAGATGATAAACACAAACAAACAGACAATTCGTAGGTTTTTTATTTTAAAAAATAAATTTGCATAAGTTGAAAAAAAAGATAAGCAATAGCTTTACCGCGGCCCCGAGTGCCTCACGTATTTTTTTTATTTTTATAATTCTTATGCCAAACTTCTTCTTTCTCAAGCATAAAGTATAAATAACTTACACTGAAAGGAAAATCATTCATTCAGAGAATGAAACGGTTTCATTAAATGTTCTGCATTATATCAATGAAACTTTTCATTAATACAATGAACAATTACATTGTATACATGAAATCTTTCAATCTCTGCTCTCCATGTGTTCTTCATAGTTCATTGTATTAATGAAAATCGTTACATTGTTTAAACGAATTTTATTTTTAGCAAATTTGGGACAAATGTAAGTAATTTACACAACTTTTATTTACTTACTGTATACAGTAAGTAGACATAAATAAATTAAAAGTTAGTTTGTTAAAAAATGTTTTCGATTTCTTACTTTTCTAATCCCTTTTAATTTCAAAGCAGTGTGGTCGTCATAAATGCAATGAAATGATTTCATTTATACAATGTAATATTCTTCATTGTATGCTAAATATCTCTCTCTTTTTTATCCATTCACGTGACTCACCACTATACAAACACAAAAAGGTTGTGCCAAACATCCAATAAAGATGCTTGTTTTGTTAAGATTTTTGTTTGATTCTTTTAAATTTATGTTTGTGTATTGTAATTCTCAACAACATATTAAGAGTTTTACTATAAATATGTAAGTTTTTGGGCTTACTTAAAACATTATTTGGGTTGAACTCTAATGATGAGTTTGCTTAAATCTTAAATGTTTTACTTTAATAAATACAAACATATGTACATGTATTAAGTACATACATATGTACTTGTATATATTAAATAAAAAAAGCTATATATTTTTTATTAAGTAGGTGGCTTGGAAGGGATATGATTTCGTGTTTTTTATAGAAAATTTTCATTGTTTACTGCTTATATTTAATTATATTTATGATAATCTCATCATAATTTTAATGAAATTTTCTTTATATTAATGAAGAAACTTCATTAATAGTATGTAAAAAATTCATTAAATCAATGAAACAACTACATTATATTTATGAAAAAGTTTCATTGAAGTAATGAAATATTTTCATTCTATTTATGACACATCCGCCAAAATTAACTTCATAAATACAATGAAACATTCTTCATTGATCCAATGAAGGGCTTTTAATGAAAATTTTCATTAATACAATGAAGAATTTCATTGTCTGAATGAAGAGTTTCCTTTCAGTGTATAAACAAAAAGAAAAAATAGTTTAACCTAGTTACTACTTTTGTATACGAAAAAAATAAATTTTACAACCCTAGAGTCATCCTTTTTAATTTTTCTGATTTCTTACGCCAATCTCTTTCTTTTAAGAATATAAGATATGTTTAATTTACAGAAAAAAGGAAAAATTTGTTTTAGTAAGTTACATTTGTATAAAATAAATTAAAATTTTTCCAACCCTAGAAACGTTTTTTAATTTTTTTAGTATAAAATACCAGTTTAATTTCTACTGAAGTATAAAAAAGTTTATTTAATAAAAAAAATAAAAATTTGCCAACGATAGTTAATTTTATATATCACAATAAGTGTAAGTTTTCCACCCCTGGAATCACTATTTTTAGTTTTTCTGATTTCTTTCACCAATCTCTTTCTTTCAATCAATATAAAATATCTCTAATTTTTATAAGAGAAAAAGGTAAAGTTTTCCAACCCTGGAAATGACTTTTTAATATTTTTAATTTGCAATACCAATTTTAATCTTACTGAAGTGTCAAATAAGTTTATTGAATAAAAAGTAATAACAATTAGTTAACGGTACTTAATTTTATATATCACAAAAAGGATAAGTTTCCAAACCCTGGAATTATCCTTTTTGATTTTTCTGATTTCTGACATCAATCTATTTCTTTTAAGAATATAATATGTGTCTAATTTATAGAGAAAAAGGAAAAAATTTTTTAAGTAAGTTACTTTTGTATAAAAACGTTAATGTTTTCCAATCCTGGAAACCTGTTTTAAATTTTTTTAATTTTTTTAATTTGAAATACCAATTTTATTCGTACGGAAGTATAAAAAAAGTTTATTTAATAAAAATATATAAAAAAAATTTTTATGGTAGTTAATTTTATATATAAAAAAGTTTTAGGTTTTCCAACCCTGGAATCATCCTTTTTGATTTTTCTGATTTCTTGCATTAATCTCTTTCTTTTATGAATATAAGATATGTTTAATTTAGTAATTTACTTTTGTATAAGAAAAAAAGTTAAAGTTTTCCAACCCTGGAAACGTCTTTTTGATTATTTTATTTTTGTTAAATAGAAATATCAAATTTATTAATACTGTAGTATAAAATAAGTTCATTTAAGACAAAAATAATAATAACTAGTTTTCGGTAGTTATTTTGTATGTCAAAATAAAGTTTAAGTTTTCCAGCTCTGAAACCATCTGCTCGATCTGGCTGATTTTCAATACCAATCTTTTTCGGACCATTTCTGACATACCAGTCTAAGAACGAAGTCTCTAGCTTTTCTGGGAGCTTCGGAAAACCGATTTCACGTACAGACAGACGTACAGACGGACATCGCTTCTTCGTC
Source organism: Tachina fera (assembly GCA_905220375.1). Lineage (NCBI taxonomy): Eukaryota > Metazoa > Arthropoda > Insecta > Diptera > Tachinidae > Tachina > Tachina fera. The sequence goes on along the minus strand of LR999966.1, from coordinate 31,369,370 downwards.
TTCCCTATGCATAAGAATCCAGAATATATATCGAGGGTTTATATTCAAAAGTGTTATCTGCAATTCTTGAATATTTTAGTAGACAAAATAAAACTGTTATTTTCTCTATGTCCAAGAGCTATAACTGTATTTGATTAACATTATTATTCATCAAAATTTAGTTATTAGCTCTTGCACTTTGAGAAAATAACAGTTTTTTGCGCTCTTCTACAATTTTCAAGCCTTGCAGATAGCACTTTTTGAATATAAACCCTCGATATACTTTATGGTTCGCTTAATAATATTGTGGAAATTTCAAACGGAATGGCATGTACTATTATTAAGAAATTTTTTTTCATAAATTCAAGTAAAAAAAAATTCTAAGTTTAAGTAATTTTTTCCAAGTTTATAGCATAGACAGACGACAGCGTTAATTTGCATTAGCTCTCTTAATTCAAATTAACTTGCGAATTATCCCCATCCCAATGCGCATTAGATTTACCGTAAACGCACTAAATGAAATTGAATTAATACTGAATTTAGCTATTTCAATATGGTATTACCGTCAAAAGTCAATCAGAATTAAATTTATTTTTATTTTTAAAAATTAAAATGGATTCAAAGTCAGGAAATATAAGTTATTTTAATTTATGATTTGAACGGGCTAAAGTTCGTATCGCTTTTTAAGCCCAATTACATGTGATAATTATTAATGAACAAATAACATCAAAGTTAGTTGTAAATATTCTGAAAACAAATGGTTGAACGGAACAGCCAGCCGTTTTCGAAGGCCACTAAACCTTCATCATCAGCGTTCTTCTGTGTTGTTCCACTGTGTGCGGTGTCAGTCGATGTAAATTTTTCATATTTTCGAAGAATATTTGAGCTTGAAATTTATTTTTTTGTAAATAAAATTAAATTTTTAAACTCAACAATTTCAATGCCTATCAATCAGAAGGTTGCTGGTTCAATACTTGTCTCCTCTCAAGGAATTTATATGTATGCATGGTGAATTGTAATTAAGAATATAATATGAAGATATAATAAATAACAAACATATCATTTGGTATAGAATTTAATTAAAAATAAAAATAAGTACCAGAGTTAAAGACAAAAAAATTGGAAAATTTTTTTAAATTTGAGATCAAAGACGAAAAATTTTTTTGCCAAGCTGCGAATCTTATGGGAAAATTGTACTTAATTTTAGGAAAATTTTACTTAAATATGAAAATATAATTACTATAAACTAGTTCATTAATGAACTAGCAATTTAGTAAATATTTTACTGCTTTCAAATAAAAAACAGCTTTGGCGCCATACGACAACTTTTTTATTGAAATCTAGAAAATTTTCAAAACATATATAAAAACTTTCATTGAATCATTTTTAATATTTTTGTATAAAAATTTGTTTGAATATGACTTTATACTTAATATGAAAAAGTTTTTCTTCCTAAGCACCTATATAACGACTACTCGTATTAAACAATAGCCATTACAGTAAATTTGTTCTACCCCAGATGGTTTGCTATGTGAAAATTTCTTGCTATTACGGTTTAGAGTACACTCATGTTGGAAATATATTTTAACAATTAGCAAGAATTCAAACTTTTGTGTTAAACTAAAAAAACACCCGGTAGTATGAAATGTAGTATGAAACCTTTTATGAAAAACATGCAAATACCGTAGAACAACTCTTTGACTTAACAATGAGATCGATTTCATTTAAATGTATTCAAGCAGAAAAACTGCAATGTTGGTATTAAGTTCGATAAAGTGAACATTTGTGGATATTTTAATATGTATGTGTTACAAAAAATAAAAATCATAAATTAAAGCAGTCGTATAAATTAAAAATGTATTAAAACTTCTTGTTTAATCTCAATAATGACAAAGATTTATTTTTTATATAATTTGGACAACCATATTCCTTCACGCCCCCTCCCCATTAGAAACAACAGCTTTCACTTTAGGCCACAATACTGTTATGCATAGTAACTTAACGTCAATTATTTAGATATTTTCATTTTTTAAGTGGTTTTTATAGAAAATTGAAATCCAACCTAATTGTGGTAAATTTATAACCATCTCATACCTACTTAAATCGTACTTTCGCACAGGCTGTTTGTTTCGTCAGTCAACTATTGTTTTGTAGTATCAACTTTGTCATCTTCTTTTGTTGTCCTTAGATGAATATACAGAAATTGGTCATTGTTTTAAGGACATAACGAAAGTGTTTCTTCTACTTAGTAAAGTACGTTTATAGTATATGTATCACAGATTAATATTCTAATTTATATAACTGTTTAGTGAAATATAAAATTCGTCAACGGCACGGTCGCATGTTAGGCGTATATTTCTTTCTATCCAAATGTCAAAGAAGGGTTTAAATAAATCAGAATACTTATGCAATAAAATGCAGTAAATAAGTAATTACTGTGAAAATTTTAAAATTTACTCTCAAAAAGAGGTGTTGCCGAAAATAGTATGCAAACGGAAAAATAGTAAAAATTAGTAAGATTTAAGAAACAGCTGACCTCAAATCCACATAGTGTTGAAAAATATATATAGAGTATTCAGCTCTTTTAATTATTGGTAGTAAATACAATGGGCCATAACCATAGTCAACAAAAAATTATACTTTTTTAGTTTTAGAATGCACTTTTTTAAAAAATTAACTTTTGACCTGCCGTAGACGAGAAAAACTACACTTTAAAGGAAAAAGTCGGTTCTAAAGTTAAAACATGCTGAAGCCAGTGTTGTTAGATTTATTTTCAGCCTCCTCGCCAAATGACTCGTCGAATATCGGCAAATATCGCCAATATAGTAAAATATTAAATTAAAGGTACAAAAATATTTTTTTATTTTGTAAGTATATTACTAATATTGCGAAATTTGAAATTCAGCAGGTAACGTCTATCGTAAAACATAAAAATAACCCAGCAAAAAATTACACATTACCAACAGAACTACTTGCGATATATTGACTTACTCTTCTGATTACCAAATTTCATTACATTATCTAAAATTAAAAAAAAATGGGGAACAAGTTGCTAAATGACGGGAATGATTTTTTTAGATTAAATAGATTACGTGAACAAGTTGCCAAATAAAAAAGTAAGTACTTCTCAAGAATCGATTATTTTAGTCTCACGAATAAAAGTTGGCGTGAAATGTGTCTCCTTTTCCTAATATTGTGATCGCCAATGTTTGCGTTGTGTTGTCTCAGTACACTATTTTCTAATTTTGTTCACCATTTTTTGTTCACGGGAAATATTTTACGTGAACAAAATGTTCGCATTTTTTTCACCCATATAACGGTGGATATTTAAGAAAAATTAAGAACATGTAACATGTAAATACTGGCGTACAAAAAATACTTAAAAACAACTTATTCCAAATAGGATAAATTGAACTTGAGCACCAAGATAAAAATTATTATTTAAAACTTGTGATAAAACTAAATTCACATTTACTTAAATGTGTATTTAAGTACACATATCACATCCCTGAAGTGGTAAGTACCAGCAGCATCGTCGTATTCGTACACTCTAGGCGAGAACTCGTGCAGGCTTTTCGGTGCTTCATTGTCAAAATGTTGATTCTAACTTATAAATAAAAGAAAGTTTTTCCCACTGTATTTCATAAACACCTACACCTACCAACGCACATAAATGCGATTTTGTGGTCCATATTTGTACGTATGTATTTGTATGTACATATGTACCCATTTGTATATACTTACATACAGACATAAATATGAATGACTTTCATCTCTTGGCTTCTTTTGTTCCCATAAACAGTTTATAATTCAATTATTGAATTGAATTATTGAAATTCAAACACCTCTTACATTTTCTCTATATTGATTATTTGATAACTTGTTTTTATGTTCGGTTGTTTTATTTTATCTTGTTATCAAATTTAATCTTTTTTCATAACACAGTGTCAGATGAGCGAGTGATGAGAGAGATGAGAGAGAGATGCCACTTTCTTATATTTTGTTTTCGATCATATTAAAATTTGTTAAATTTGTTAAATTAATAAAACTTACATGACTATTTGTTAATGTGACTGATTACCTTAAAAGCAAGTGCACTTTTAAGTAACCAGATGTTTTAAGGTCTTACAACTCTGCAAAACAAAAGGATTAATAAAATAAATTAGAAATCTTGTATATTAACTTCTATTATTATTATTTATAAATGAATTATTTTTTAATGACTTTAAAAGTTTTTTTTAACTTTTTCTTAAATTTTTACACTTTTTGTTTGCGTACGTTTCCTTTGTTTACATTTTGAATCATATGTTTTTATCTTACTAAACTTTACTACGACAAATTTCTGAAGTACAAATTTGCAAAACACTCAGTCAATAACTGTCAGTTTAGTCTCTCAATTTGTGTTCTCATTTACTCTATTTTGGGTAAACGAACGCAATTATGTAAAATGCAGTAAAATTCAGTAAAAATTTGTAAAAACTTTTTAGTACGCGAACCCAAATAATATCGATACAATTTAATTACATAAGTATGTACCCAGTAAAAAAGAGACTCCAAAAAAGTCATGAAAATGTAGAGTTTACGATGCGGAAGTAGTGCAAATTTCGATCCGATCTAATGATTTTTACATAAGGTTATCATTGCAAGAAGTTCTCTTTTTCGATGCCTGTTCACTGAATTGGAAGCGATATTAAGAAAAATTCCCTTTTTTGTGTTCTATGATAATATTTTCATCTAGGAAAAATGGTAAATAGTTGCCTTTTTAACAATTCGTTTCTTTTTATACGAATTTAAGCCCGAAACAGTGTTTTCATGTAAATTTAAGCAAATAACTTTTAAATTTTAGACTAAAAATAATTCATAAATTTCTTTAAAAAATTAAATTTTTTTTAAATTCTGGTGAGTATTTTCTAACACTATGGAGGAGTTACAAGGTTTTGTGTGACTAAAATAAGCTTGTACATGGTTTTTTGCTCACTCTCGGAAAATTAAAAATATCGATTTTTTGGAAGCAATGAAAATGTACTTCCGCTAGAATGACTTCCATTTTTTTTCACTGGGTATGTATTTAAAATTAAAATTAAGGTACATAAGTACATTTTACATTGTTTTATGCAAATCAATTTGCATTTAGTAAGACAACCGTTACATAAATGTTTTTATTGCAATTATATTCCTAAAAAGAGAAAAAATTCAAATAAACCTGTATTTTATGAACGAGTGTTCTATTTTTAACCCCGACCAAAAAGTGGGTGTTATAAGTTTGTTGTGTGTGTCTGTGTGTCTTTGATTTAGTTTTTTCTGTTTGAAAGGTGACTTAAGCGAAAGGGTTCTTAGCTATATTTTAAGAAAATCGGTACAGCCTTTTAGAAAATATCACATCTTTTCTAGACATACGAGTATTCGGGGGTTTTAAATAGAGATGTGCAAATGTCGTGATTTTATCGTGTCACGCGTGAATCACGTGAATAGTGATCCAATTTATAATTAATCACGAGTGAGTGCGTGAGCGTGACTTAAAATAAATTACTCGTGCGTGATCGTGCTTGAGCTATTTTTAAGAATCACGCACTAATACTCACGCTCTCGCGAGATATCATTCCTGCCTAGCTACGAGTACATACATATGTACATATGCAACTGTATTGAATCTTTTGAAATACATTATTTTATAATAATAAATATGTATGTTTTAATTTTAAATTTATTTGGTGGCGGTTAAGCATTGTCTATGTGCATTTCATTGTTGATTTAACAAATCGTCAGCAGACTTCAACCACGTATTTGAACAGTCACAAACCTCATATGCACTGACTTTCAAAAACTACGAACAATAATTTAGAAAATCACAAAACCAAAATAAGCGTAGTACGCTTAGAAACTTTGTAAGGGCCCAAACTTCTGGGAATTTAGTCCAACACAACATATTATTTTATATACATATAAACAGTACATAATAACTGGTGTTTCATTTCTGAATAAATGGATTACATCCATCAATTGCGGGGAGGGGGCAGATTCCATCGGCCACGTTTAATTTTTATTTCGTTTCAGGCAGACTGACCAGACGTGGCGTGAGCATGAGCAGAATAGCAAAACAACACGACCGCAGCAGAAATATAAGTCGCGGTAGAGATGTCGTGAGAGGAGAGAAACAGAAAAAGCAGAGAGGTGTGAAGGAGTATAGGCGTGGGCAGAGGCAGATAATTTGATGACAGCGATAAAGGAAACTTAATTGCAGTAACCACTAAACTACATTTTGTGCAGTGGTGGAAAAAAAGGGTATAAAAGACCATACAAAATAATTATTCGCTCTCTTTTGGTTGGTATAAGCGAACAGGCAAGACGTGGTGACTGGTAGCAAGCATAGTTTAGGAGTGTATAAGGATTGGTTACACTAATCCTTATACTGTATTGAACCAAGATGCTGATTTATAATCAGTATAGTGAGGCCGACTAGATTACATCTAGCCAGAAGGGGATAGGAAAGGGCACAAGAGACAGGATTCCGCTGAGGTAACACCCCGGAGCTGAGCTTAGGTCCACAGAATTTTTTTGGATTACATCCGATTTTTGCAAGCTTCTTTGGAGCTAGAGAGCAGTTTTATAGAAAACCACCACTGCGTCCACCACGAAGCGATATATCCTGTCGAGTGTAAAATAAAGTGATCGAAAGTAAATAAATCTGTAAGGAAAGAAAAATAAAGTGAAAAGAAAAATAAAGTTGTGTGAGCACCCTGGACAACGACGAGCATACCCCAGCTATAGACACGGTATAACCGGAGGTTCCTTGCAACTTAGGCTGAGCTTACATCTGGCATTTCATGTGTGACATGTGCCCAAAATAGCGTAACCACTAATTACTAATGGAAAACTGTTTGTTTCAGATACGTATTTATTAAGTTAAACAGCTTCATACCTAATTAATAGACAATTTTGTGATCAGAAACTGTTTAGATCAATAAATGCATGTCTGAATCAAACAGTTTTTCATTAGTAATTATTGGCTACGCTTTCTTTCGCGCATGGCACACATATGTAAACCCGTCCTTATACAAAACCCAGTAGTATCATAATCAGGTAGCACCTCCCGATGCCGCTGCAATGTAATGCGCAAGTACATTTTATAAAAAACTGTAGCATATAACTAGCTGTTATCATTAACTGCACTTACATGGAAAAATACATCGTATAATTTTGAGAAATATTTTTTATTGCGGAAAATGTACATACTTAAAAAAGTGTATACTTATTTTATAATATTCCAAATTTAGTTTTGCTTTTCTATTCGTGTGGTATTTGAAATTTTCAAAATCTACCGTCGCAACTTTTTATAAGCGATTAAACACAAAAACAATTTTTTAAATTTACTGTTTTGGGACTTTGCTGAATGTAGGGTAGTTAGAAAGTGAATGTATTAATCAACGTTTTTTTACTTAAAAAGAAATGCCTTTTTCAGGCAAATTTTAAAATTTAGATTTTTTAGCATTTTCCCGTTTTCACGAATGTAGATACTCATAATTTATTTCTCGTTTTTGTTAACAATTTTTCCAAAAATTTAATGCTTTATTTTAATCAAAAACACAGCAATAAACTAACAAGTAGTAGGCGAAATATTAAAGTCAAGGCAAACATTTTTTTATAAGAGAGCCTAAATCCTTCCCTACGGCTGTTAGAAGTTTCATATAAATCCAATCAGTAGTTTAGAAGTTCCAGATTTATTACCATTTATTTTGAAAAATTTCCCACTGAGCAATGTAAATATGCACGTGTATACATTTGTACATACATATGTACATACATACATATATAGATATGTATGTTTACAAACCTATTTTTCAACCCAAAAACCATTATAATCTTTTTCGTGAGCGTGCGTGATCGTGATAAGTTGTAAATCAATCGTGCCTGATTAAGAATATTTTATTCGTGAGCGTGCGTGATCGTGAAAATTTTTAATATCATTCGTGCGTGAAAGTGCGTGAGTAAAATCCTTTTTCGCGTGAGCGTGCATTTCGTGAGTCAAAAAACGCTCACGTGCACATCTCTAGTTTTAAAATGTTCAACTTTTGTTATAAAATGAAGTATTCAAAAAAGGTAAAGGAACCCAGCAAAAAAATTAGTTCAATCATGGGTTCTAATGATGCTAAATGCGTGAAAATTCTTATAAAAAACATTTAATTTTATTTAACAGGAGCGTGTCATTGGAAGTCGTGCATTTATATTTAAATAAACTGCTCATTATTCAAATGAGTGCTTGTTTCTATTTTTTGCCTTACCAAAGTGCTTCACAGAAGTAACTGGGAGAATTTTTGTATCCTTTTTTTCTACTTTTTGAGAGCCCGTCTTACATTAGTGCTTTTCAGAAGCATTTTTCCAAGCTTTTGTTATCAATTACGAAATACAATGCTCCCCTCAGTTGTTAGTGCTTCCAAATCAGAATTTCTTTGTTCGGTGACTAATGAAAACTTAATGTTCTTAACCCATCGTAATCGCACCCATTAATAGCTCGATTACGATTAAAATTTTTCGCATTTTTAAGCAAACAATTTATTCCAAATTTGCACACAGTTGAAATTAAACTCATAAAAAATTAATATTAAAAGTGTTAATCTAGGCGCACGGCAGTTTACAGGAAGCCATTCAAGCTGTTTTACCCCCCTCATAACTACGTTGCCCACAATCGTAAAATTATGGTATTTAAACCATAACTAGAACAAATTCATATAACCTCATATGCGAAGTTTGAAAGTTTTACAATGAAAGGTCTTGGAGATATAGAGGTGCAAAAAGTGCATATGCATAAAAATTAAAATTTGTGCTATTGAGCTGAAATTCAATACAGAGCGAAGTCTAGGTACGAAATAAAATAAAAAAATCTGATAACTCGGAAATTTTGGGCAGGTGGGCGTGAAAGTCAGAATTAAAAAAGCTAATATAAGGCGCCTAATGGGAGCTATTTTATTAAAATTTGGCATATATACTGCGGTAATGCATGGCTATAAATTTTGTTATTAAAAAGTGGGCATTGACACGCCCATACAATTTAAACCTAATTTTAATGCCCTTGCGGCTCAGCATATTTAGATATACTATTTATGTGGTTATTATTATCCGTTTGCAATGAAACTTGATACGAATACTAAGAACTGGCCGAAAAAAATTTTAAGTTTGGAAAAGTGGGCAGGGTTACATTCATAAAAATTAAAAGTTGCGCTAGGGAGATGAAATTTGATATACAAGTAGGTCTAGGTGAGAAACCAACTAGAAAAATCTGAAACCCCAAAAAAATTTATCAGAATAGGCGGGGCCGCGCTAATATTATTTTGAACTAAAAATTTAATATACAGCTTTTAATTCAAGCCAATTTAGTGAAATCTTGCATACGCTTTGCACGTGCAAAAGACTTTAAACTATCACCTTAAAAAGTGGACGTGATCATTCCCATAAAATGTTGTGTTTAATCTACTTTGGTCTAGCATATTTTAGAAGAAAATTACCATGAATTATAAGCGCTGCTCACAACAAAATTTTGAGTTAGCAATAGTGGGAGAGGTAATGCTGATAAAATTTAAAGGTATAATTCGCGCTGGAGAGCTGAAATTTTATACACAAATAAGTGTAGCTGCGCAAGCCAATGGGAAAATCTTAAAACAAAAAAGTTTTACCCAGTATACGGGGCCACGATGTGACTTCACCCATAAATCGTAGCTTTTTTTCGTGTACTTCGGTTTAGCAGTTTTTAATTTATTACTCATATATTTCTCATTAACTTTTTAATACCAAAGTTTGCATGAACCATGAGCACTATCAGATATTGAAATCGCGGGGTCAGGCCCATAAATATTTTAAATAATATTATACTATAGAGAGCTGACATTTTTACACAAATAGTAATTGATGTACTCAATCGGAAAATCCAAAAATTAAAGCACCATCTACCCTTTTGAAACTTTGCATGCGCATTGGGAATATGCTCTTAATTTATGTATTTTGGTTAAGCAGATTTTAATATGTAAATATATTGCGAAAATAGACGGCGTCACGTCCATTAAAGTTTACGCTGTATTTTACATGTTTCTTGCCAGACGACTCTTACCAGATTGCGTACACACTAGTGACCCGTTGTAATTACACAATAGTGCATTTTTAAGGTCTACAATCCAACACTCATCACGCTCTTACCCATTATTTTATGCAACTATGCCATTTTCAACTGGCACACTGATCATTAATAGAAGTAAGACATACAAAAACATAAATGTGAAAAACGGCCAAGTTCCTGTTCCAAATTTGGGTCATTAAAAGTAGTGAGATATAAATTTTGACCAAGTTCTTGTTTGATACAATACCTAACAGAGAAATATGTTATGTATTATATAAATTTGTAATCGTAAGGGGGTCACATAATTTCTACATAATCTGCTAACTTGGAACTTGGCCTTTTCTTACATTTATGTTTTTGTGAGGATAAAATATATACTATACATATATACATACATATGTATATATTTGGAAAAAACATTTCTATATGTTTGCATTTCATTGGCGCTTTAACAAACCATCAGTAGACTTCAAACATACTGTTGAAAAGTTTTAAACCTCTTATCTTATGCACATACTTTCAAAAATCATTTGAGAATTTATATAAGCTTATTGGAAATTCCAATAGAATAAAAGAGTAGGCCCAGAATTTCGTACATTTTCCTACTCCTTAACCCTAATCTTACAAACACGTGTCTGTGAGACACATTTAGATGTTCCATTCAATTTAACTACAGAAATATAAAACATATCGCAACCAAACTTCATGACTTTCTCATGTTTAAGACTCGGCAGTTTTTCTTGAAGCAAGTCTGCGTTTGAGGAAGAGAGGGAAAGAAGTACTGACTTTCTTGTACAGAAAAGTTACTTCAATTCTGTTTTGTTATTTCATTCGCTACATTAAAACAATAGGAAAATTTAACAGGAAACCGAGAATTGAAAAGAATTGCTTCAAGAAAAACTGCCAAGTCTAAAACTTGACTTTTATTTGACATATGTTTTGTATAATTTAATAAAAAAAACTAAGTATTGCCTTCTTACATCATTTATACGCCAAAATATAAAAATGTAGCAGTAAATACTGACATGTGTCTCAGAGACACATAGTACATGAATGTTTTTGTTTACATATTTTTGGATGTCTATCGTTTACTGTTTATGAACGTATGTTGTAACATAAGTATATTTCTAACTTAATTCCTTAGCATTTTTGACATAACAACTGTCTTTTGTATATATTTTTGCGTTACAATAACAAGCTTTTGTATATAATGTCATAAGCATTTATTATATTTATAACTATGGGATTCCCCTTTGATTAAAATAGGAAGTTTCAAAAATACTTTTAATCAAAAATATGCCAAAGCGACTAACGGAAGAAGAAATTAGGGTAGCCGCGGAAGAAGTTGACGAGCAAACGACCAGTGATGTTGAAGACGATGATATTTTTATACCATCTGATGGCGAAGAGAGTGAGATTAGTGAAAACTGTCAGAGATGTCTGATACTGTTTTCGATATCGAAGAAATTGCAGTTGAGGATCCTAGTGAAATTTATGTTGGTTTTTACGCACTTGTGAAATGTACTAATTAGTATGCAGTAACTACAAATCAAACCGACTGGCAGTCAACAAATGAAATAGAAATAAGAGCATTTATTGGACTACGAATTTTAGCAGGGACAAAAAAAGATGGAAATGCGGAGATTTCAGAGTTTTGGTGTTCGCGATACGGCTGCCCAATTTTCCGCGCCATCATGAGCCGAGATCGTTATATGAAAATTTCAAAAAATGTGCGCTTTGATGATAAAAGCACTAGGATAATTCGACAACAAGAAGACAAACTTGCACCCATTAGGTATTTATTTGAAATTATAAACAAAAACTTAAAAAAAATATACTGTGCTGGTGATATCATAACGGTCGATGAGCAGCTTGTTCTTTTTCGTGGAAGGTGTTCTTTTCGGCAATATATGTCTAGCAAATCAGATAACTATGGACTCAAAATTCGGTGGAACTGTGACAGTAAGACAAGCTATCCATTGAACGCAATACCCTACTTAGACAAAGTAAATAATCAGAGGGGCTATGGCTTGGGTCAGAAAGAAGTAGAAGAGTTAGTGCAGAATTATGAAAATACAGGCAGAAATATAACGTGTGATAATTATTTCACGAGTATTGAACTAGCGCAAAATTTATTGGCTAAAGGCTAAACACTAACATTACTAATAATAGTAATGTGTGCAATGAACATGCTATGAAAGTTCTTTTATGTAAAGAATGTAATGAATAAAAAATAAAAAAAAGTTTAATAATTTTTCCGTAAATTTTTTTATATGTGTCTTAGAGGCACATGTTAGTAAGATTTGTAAGTTTTTATGTTAGTATGATTAGGGGTAATACAATAACAATATTATAAACCAAAACGATAATTAAAATTAAGCACTTATTAAATTTATTATTTTATTTTACTATATTCTACCAATTTTACTTCAAAAACATCGTACTATTTAAAAAATTTCATTACGATTGATACAAATATTTTTCAATCGGTTGTCAGATAGGTGCAGTTTGCTTTATTGTGGGACCTCGCATTATTATAAAAAAATATAGAAATATTAAAAAAGTTATAATTTAGTGTCCGGACGTGATGATTTTATGTCATGATGAATAAACAACTTCGTATAAAAAAACGGTACAATAAATACTCTTTTTATATGAACTTGTTCATTCATTATGATATAAATTCATCAGATGTGGATACAAAATTAAATAAAAAATAAATTAATGAAGTAGAAATACATATACTTCGTCGTAAAAAAAGTGTTCTATCAAAAGCTTGATTTAACACAATTCGTACACTATTAGAAAAATAACGATCTACTTTTAAGAACAAAAATTTTGAATTAAGATTGTAGAACTTTTAAAATTTCAATCTTGAAATTTGTTCAGTAAGATTGATGTTCTCAAATTTAAGCATTAATTCTTAATTTATAGAATGAATTCTGAAATAAAGAACGTGATCTTAATTTTAAGATTATATTCTTAAATTTTAAGAATACGAAATACTACAACCTTAAATGCGATTTAAAAAAAATTAGAATCTTATTCTTGAATCAAGAATTTTCACCTATAACAGACTATTTAGATTAAAAAGTTGATTTTAGCACGTGTTTCCTTTAGTATATTGCTTTTGATACTCATAAGCTCTGATTTACGAACTTCATCTTATGTGCTTTACGATTTTCTCAAAATAAAAATACAATTTAATTGAAAAATTTTATTAAAACGTGAACTCAAGACAAAACAAATAAATATCTTTGGCTAAACCCATGCAGTTCGACTAAAACTCATGACACAATTTATTTTGGTTTTAGAAAAAACTATAATTTTATATTTTCTTGATTAATCGCGTTTAACCGATAATCGCGATTAATCGCATATTTTTTAATCGTAATCGCGATTATGAAAATCTGCGATTATTTGCAAACCCTAGCTTTTGACATACGGAACTATTCGGATTTGAAGACATGTTCGCTGCAACTGACCCATTTCCTACTTAATTTTTAAGGCGTCCCTTTGTATCAGTTGTTGTAAGAATGTTCAAGTAATGAAGGCATACACACTGGTCACTAAACTACACTGGCTTCAGCGGATACTAATCCTAATGTAACATTAGAAGGCCCTAATTTGTAGTATTAACTCATCCATTTTAATTCAACATTTTTTTATTTTTTCATTTATAAAAATATTACATTAACTAAAAATTTAATTGAAGGTTTTTTAAAGGTTCAGTTAAAATTTAATTGAAATATTTTTGAAGATTCAATTAAAAAATTAATTGACATATATTTTAAGATTCAATTAAAAAACTAATTTAACATTTTTAAAGATTTAATTAAAATAATTGAAACATATAAAAAATCTAATATATTATATATATATCAGTTCCCGTAGTTCCTATCAGGAGCATAGGGCCATAAAAAATCGAATGGTGTATAAATATAAAAAATTTTGCTATGTACATACATACATATGAATGTATGTATGTATGTATGTATAAATAATTTCCAAAAATTGAAACGTTTGTATATTTTACCATACACTTAATTGATGCATCGTATGGTTTTTGAAGTTCGAATTGTGCACAAAAGTACATGCAATATCCGCATTTGGTGTTAGATAGTCTTCCGTAAATGTAAATGCAGAATATCACAGCGTTTCTTTGAATTAAGTGTGTAGTTTGTAATTTGATTTTGAAGAAAGGCTACGATATTTTCCATATTTACTTATGCAAGACCATTTGTATCGAATTCTAAATACCGTCAATGTACGAACTTTCCCATCCATATTTGGTCTATCAGCTTGTATTTCTTTTTCTATTTTCTTGTTATTTCTCAACAAAATGGAAGAAAATTAATTTTTATTTTGTTTTTATTTCAATATTTTATTTTTATTCCACGCATGTCAAAATTACTATGAATAAAAAAAATATGTTAAGCTGAGTAGTTTTCTTTCTGTAATAAAAAACTTAAGGCTTTTAGTTCGCCTCCACCCCACCTCCGACGAAATTAGAAAATTAGTATTATAACATATTATTATTATAATTTGAGCTGAAGGCCTATTGCTTATTGAAGGTCATTGCCTTAATAAATATTAGATTATAATTTTAATTGTAAGTCTAATAAATAAATAAAATTATAATAATAATTAAATATCTTCAGTTTACATTAATTTCAAGTACAAATTACTTCCACGAACATATTCCCGTGGCCAACCCCTGTAACAACCTTCAAATCTAGGGTTGCAAAAAATTAATAGCTAAGATTTATTAGTGGGTTGGAGATTTTTGGTTTGAATTCTTAAGATGATTTTAAAAATACACAAATACATCGTTTTGTCATTCATAAATCTTTGAAGAATCTCATAATTCACCCGATGTTATGTATAAAATTTTGTTACACTTTTCATTTCCTTCGTCTCTATTGTATTACTCAAGTTTCTGCCGCTATTGTTGCTTCGTTCATCCCTTTCTTCGTCGTCTCTAGAGGATTATGAAAATTTTCAAGTTTGTTAAACAATTAGTATGTACTTATGTGTGTATGTATGTACATATGTATGTATTAATGTGGAAGATATTGTTTATCAATAAGTATCTTGCTCAAACTTTTTCTAAATGATTCATATGTATGTACTTATATAATCTGTGGCAGGATGAAAGTTTTTTATCGTTTTCAGATTTATAATGATGAAAGAGGCTTTTAAAATAATTGCTTTTATATTGTATGCAAGGTAATTAGAGGTATGCATGAACATATGTATGTACATACATATGTATATATTAGTGATGTAACTAATGTCAAATTTTGATATTCGCGAATACGAATACGAATATTTTAAACGATATTCGCGAATACGAATATTATATGTGAATTTTATATATATAAAATTGGGGTTCTTTAAGCCTGCAAAATGAAATATAAAAAATTGCTATGAAAAAGAGTTTCATACTCCTTTTGGAGTTCTTTAAATTAATTAAAAATAACCCAAAATGTTAATGATCGTCATTAAAGGGCCACTCAGACTATAATACAAGTATTAATACTTTTGACGAAAATGCATCCCTGGTCTTATATTTGTTTAAAAAATTTAAAAAAAACAATAACAACGCAACATGTCAGAGCTGCATTTTCCACAAAAGTATTAATACTTGTATAATAGTGTGAACGGGGCTTAAATAGCATTTAAAAATGATACAAAGCACAAATTTCTATGCAAAATTTATTTGTAGCCATTTATTTAAATTTCGTTTAGGAATTATGCATTTATTTATTTAATTTTTTTGGAAAAATATTCGTACAAATACGTAAAGTTTCTGGTAAAGCCGACAGTGTAGTAATTCAAAATATTCTTGATAATCAAGTGGGTTCTAATTGGCTGAACACTTTCTACTACTCTTCCTTGGGTTATGTTTAACATGGAATTGCGTGTGTTAACAGTTTAATGCCAAGATTTTATGTTTCAAAAACTCCAGGTGCCCACAGGGGCTAATATTTATTTATTTTTCCCCCTTCTCTTAGTTCTTAGTTTAGTTTTTAAGTCCATTCTTTTTTATATAAATTATATGTATTAAGGCGGGAGCAAGCACTTAACTTTCAAAAATTGTTATTACGCATATTCACACAAATTGATAAACTTGTTACTGTCTAAAGCTAAGTCTAGACGATATGTTGAATCAGCAAATATATGCTTACATTCATATGCTTAAAAATAATAACACAGTATGCTGAAAGTACCAAATTTTTTAAAGTCAACATATGTCAGCAAATGATAATACAACATATGAGTTAGCATACAATTTTTGTGTCTACACAATATTTTGAATTTCGTATTCTGATATATATGTTGAGTCATGTGAGCATTTGCTTAAATATAAAGAAATGACAATTCTCTTTCTTTATTATTAATTTATGTATATATATCGCTTTTAGTGTAAAAAAATTTATATTTTTGCAATTATCTATGTATATAACGAAAAAGTAATTGGCGACATGACGGAAATTAGCAAAAAGCTGCAACAGCAGGATGACAAAGTCTAAAAATGTTTTAAACTCGCCAAAACTGGTAAAAACCAAAAGTTGGCAAAGTTTGCAAGAATTCGCGAAAATTTCCAAAATTTTAAACAAGCCATAATATGAATTAAAAATCGGTAAAACTGTAAGGAATATAGAAAATTCAGTAAAAATCGCGAAAGTTACGTAATTTTGCAATTTTTAAAATCGGCAAAACTGTCAAGAAGCTGAAGACATGTAAAAAGTCGCTTTTATCGCAAATTTTGCGCAATAAAAATTCGAGAAGTCGCATAATTTTTTTTTTTTTTTTTTTTTTTTTTTTTTTTTTTTTAATACATTTATTTATTTATTGTATCTTCAATTATGAACTAACAATAAGTATTCAAATCTTAAATCTAAAATATAAGTATTAGGCCCGACCACTGTCGGACATAAACTTAGTGATAGTTATAAATAATACATAAGTAGTGATAATAAAAAAAAAGAGAAAAAAAAATATTTTCAAGCAATCCCATCTGGACTGTTGAGAGCCCTTGTGTCCTTCTTTTTCAAGCGAATGTGGCCAGTAAAATTCAAGATGTTACGAGCAAGCGGATTAGGATGTGACTCGAGTTTTGTTAAATATTTGCCTGCGTATTTTGCTATTTCTTCAATCACTAGTGGCATATTCAAATCACGATGTATATTTGAGTTTTTTATGTACCATGGAGCCGATGTTATCAAACGTAAAATTTTATTTTGCCTTCGTTGGATTCTCTCGACGTTAGAAGCTGAAGCAGTGCCCCATAACTGAATTCCGTAGCACCATATTGGCTTCAAGAGCGACTTGTATAATAAAAGTTTGCAGTCAAGGCTGAGTGTTGAGTTTCTACCAATCAACCAATATATCTGAGTTAGTTTAAGTTTCATTTGTACTAGCTTTGAGTCAATATGGTGTTTCCATGTAAGTCGTCGATCAAGGTGTATACCAAGGTATTTTACATGTGAATGCTGAGGAACAACTTGATTGTTGATTCGAATTGGGGAACAAGTATCTCTTCGCAGGGTAAATGTTACCTGAACACACTTTTGCTCGTTTACCTTAATTCTCCATAATTTTAACCATAGTTCCAGTTGTGTTATATGTTCTTGTAGATATCGGGAAGCCTCATGAGGATTTTCGTGCATACTTAGGCAGGCTGTATCATCGGCAAACGTAGATGTATGGATATTGCTGCTCAAAGGCATATCACAAGTATAAATTAAATACAAAACTGGCCCCAGTATGCTCCCCTGTGGCACACCGGATGATATAGATTCGGGCACACTCATGAATTCTCCTTCCACAACCGTGAACTTCCGGGAAGTAATGTAACTTTCTAATAAATTCACCAAATTTATTGGTAGATATAATTTTAATTTTAAAATTAGGCCTTCATGCCACACTTTATCAAATGCCTGCGAAACGTCAATAAACAGTGCAGAACAGTACTTCTTTTCTTCAAATGTTCTTCTTATACATTGAACCAATCTATGCGTTTGTTCAATAGTGCTATGCTGACTTCTAAAACCAAACTGATGGTCTGGGATACACCCACTACCAATTAGAATTGGGGACAATTTTGACATGAGCAGTTTTTCGAAAAGTTTTGACATTGTTGATAGCAGACTTATTGGCCTGTATGATTCTGCCTTGGTAAGATCTTTGCCCGGCTTTGGAATCATTTTAACTTTGGCAAGCTTCCAGCTGTGGGGATAATACTCCAGTCGTAAAATGGCATTAAAAATGAATAACATGATTCTAATTACAATACGAGGCAATTTTATTAGCATTTGGTTACTAATTCCATCATTACCCGGTGCTTTCTTCGGGTTGAGTTCAGCAATTAGATTTTGTACATCACACATTTTAAATTTTATGGGTCGAGGGGGTAGCGCAACTACACTCGGGAAATCAACAACACCAGTACATGTGTTTGGGGTAAATACGGATTTTAAATGCTTTGCAAACAAGTTACCTTTTTCAATATCACTCCTGGCCCAAACTCCGCTAGAAGTGCGCAGAGGTGGTTTAAACTCAACGGGTGTTTTAATTCTTTTCGCAGCGCGCCACAAAGAATAATTAGATGCTGGTGTGACATCGAGATTTTCCAGATAGTTTTTAAGACATGCAGTTTTTTCATATGCAAGCAGTTCTTGGAGTCTTTTAGTGCAATCTTTTAATCTAATTTTATTTTGAGGTGACCTGTGCTGTTGCCATTCTCTTCTAGCTCTTCTTTTTGCACATACGAGAAGTTCAATATCTGTAGAATATATTCTGTTAAACCCAGTCTGCGGGTGGGAGGAAGTGGCATGTTCAGCTGCCTGCTTAATATTTTCGTTAAGATTAGCAATATTAGATTCAATATCGTCATGAGTTCTTAGCTTAATGTTTTCAGTGCAATGACTACTAAGATATTTTTTGAATCGCAGCCAATTAACACGACTGACCATTTTCACATATGGGTGAGGTAGAGCACTTCTCAGTGGGCTACAGATTGTAACGATCGTGGGAGAGTGATCAGACGATAGATCTAGGGAAGCTTCGACGTGAATTAATTCCCTAGAAATATTTTTCATGACGCCAAAATCTATAATATCCGGAATTTTATGTATGTCAGTAGGCCAGTAAGTGGGCACCCCACTCGAAATGACGTCCAAGCCCATTTTTGAAATTGTGTTGAACAACGCTCGTCCTCTAGGTGTGATAAGACGCGAACCCCAGAAAGTATGTTTTGCATTATAGTCTCCAGCTGCTACGAAACAAGGGCCAAGAGATTTGTAGAAATCCTCGTATTGATCCTCAGTAATTGCGAATCTAGGAGGGGAGTAAATTGATGATATGACAAAATTTGTGCAAAAGTTTTCGATACAAATATTTGTTGCTTGTAGATGTTCTTCACAAATGTTGTCAAGAATATAATGCTTGAGTCTTGACTTTATTAAAATTGCTGATCCCCCGCAAGCTCTTCCTCTTGGGTCCTTTGAATCATATAAAATGTAACCATTAATTTTAAATAGAATTCTTGAAGTCAAATGAGTCTCAGAAACCAACATTATATCAATATTTTTTTCCGTGAAGAAGTGCTCAAGTTCATTTTTATGTTGGCGAATGCCGTTTGCGTTCCAGAAACATATTTTTAACGTGTTCATGGCCTGTTAACTAATGCTTGAAGCAGTGTAGACTGCATTCGTAGCATTTCTTGCATCATGCTAGTCATATTTGTTGTAAAATTATTTATAGTTGGCACTAGATTCTCAATAGTAGCTTCAAGGCGACTAAAATTAAAGCTTGAGTTTGCATTCGTTGAATTATTTTGAGGCGGAATATTTTGTGTGGGAATATGACTAGTCTTAGCTGCATCGGCATACGATACACGTGAAGTGACAGGTTGGCTCATTTGAGTAAAAGTGGCGGAGTAAGCGTTTGCTGTTTGTGTTGGAGCTAATTTAGGTTTTTGCCCCATAGTCTGCTTAACGAAAGAATATACAGGACATCCTCTGTAGTTAGCGGTGTGATTACCTCCACAATTACTACATTTTTTTTCTGCTAGATCTTTAGGCTTAGTACAACCAGCAGTACCGTGCAATTCACCGCAGATAACACAAACTGAAGGTAACTTGCAGTAAGTTTTTGTGTGACCATATTCTTGACAATTATGGCACTGTACGGGTCCAGAACGCTTGTGTGGTTCTTCAACTGTTATTTTTCGATATAAGAGATATTTCAAATTATAAATTGGATGAGTCTCGCTTTTTTTCAATTTTATATCGTTTGGCTCAAGTTCGACGCGAAATAGAGGTTGAGGAATCTTCTCCCTATTTATTATGTTAGATACATTTTTTACCTTAAAACCCTGGAGGACGAGTGCATCTTTTATTTCTTCGGGAGCAACATAGGAATCGATGCCCTTTAATACGATCTGCAGGCCTTTAGCACTTTTAAGCTGATATGTGTAGAAACTTTTCTTACTTTTTTCAAATTCAGTAATCAGTTTGCGAAAATCTTTTTCTTCATAAATTTGAATTTTGGTTTCATCAATGTTACCACGTTTTATTGGAACGATGTGAAATTTATTCTCACCAATGACTGAAATTAAATTTTTTATAATAGCGTTTGAATTTTTTTCTCTCAAATATATTGGAGGCGGCTTGGATGTTTTGTTCGTAGATACATCGGGTTCGTTGTTGTCAACTTGTAATATTTGAAAACGATTTTGGCGGTTAATAGAGGATGCGCTGTTATCCCTAGACATTTTTGGAGCAGATGAAATTTTCGAAGACTTTGGGCTTCGTCCGCGCTTTACCACTGTAATATATCTGTCCATTCCCACTTGGACCTTGGGTTTTGGGCTGCTCTTAACTTCAGTAAAAACTTGGTTAAGTGATGACCACGAGCCCGAGGCGGATGATATCGCTGAGTTAAATGTAGAAGTACTAGGCAACGGTAATGTTAACGAATCACTAGTTGGCATTGGACAAAGCGAAGTTGATCGCTGACGAAAAAGTGGCCTCGCCGTTAAAAAAAGTCTACTATCAGATTTCTTATTTAATTTATTATCGTTAAGAGCTTCAGAGCTCTCAGTAAGTCTATCATTAGATTTTTTATTTTTATTATTTTCATTAAGAGCTTCAGAACTCACAGTAAAATAGGCATTTCTGCCATTAGAACTCACTTCACAGTTATTTGTTTTTGAGGTACTCATATAGAGTATTCCTCAAGGGCACTTTTGTTTGTTTGTTTGTTTTTTTTTATTACGGTTTTTTTGTTTTTGTTAATTATGACTATGTAAAAAATATTAGCAATGCAAATAAAGCTAACAATAACAATATGTATTCCGAATATTTTTCGTACAATTTTTTTTTGTTTAGTATGAAATAAAAACTCCGCTAAATTGACTGTTCACTATGAATGTACAACGAGAACTCGATAATATAATTTTGATTAAAAATCGACAAAACTGTATTGAATTCAAAAAATTCAATAAAAATCGCGAAAATTACGAAACTTCGCAAAAACTTACTATCAGCGGGATGATGGCCAATTATTTTATTTTTTTTAAATCGGCAAAACTCTTAAAAAGCTGAAAGCATGCAAAGAGTCTCTTTTATTGCGAACTTGCAAAATCGGAAGGAATAAGAGTGATTATCTTCTTCAGAATCGCCTGAATTTTTTTTACGAAATTGTAATTTCCCTTATGTCTTACTCACCCGAATCCACCATTAATATTTCTGCAGTATATTTTTCACAGGTTTAATATACAGTAAATTGCCGAATTTAAGAGAAAAAATTACAAATCAGGCAACACATGTATGTATGTACATGAGTAGAGTTAAAATATCAATTCTATTTGCTATCAAATTTGCCGTATGCTGATAAGCTTAAATAGGCTTTTCAACAAATAACATATATGACAGCATACATAGAAAATATGTTACAAAGTAAAAATATGGTGCCTACACGATATGCTAAAATCCTGATCAAACGTATGTTGGCAACTTTAACAAATGCCCTTCAGTAGTTACGCATACGTATGTATATTGAAAAAATTTTGTGTCTACACGATATGTTGGCACTGGTAACAAATTTTTCACCATAAATATGCTAATTTAACATATCGTCTAGACTAAGCTTAACATTAGTATCATTATTTCAAAACATTATAGATTTAAGTTTTCTTTATAATGATTTTTTTATTGTTTTCTTTGTAATGATTTTTTAAGTCTGAAATAAACTTAACTTTACTTAATTTTTGCAAAAATATTCGTATTCGTTTTTGCCCGAATTTGTCCAATATGAATACGAATATCTTAAAATGGCTGAATATTCATCAATTGGAATACGAATACGAATATTCGGCCATTTTTAGACATTCGTATTCGCAAAAATTAGGTGAGTACGAATACGAATAAATTTTTTTTAATAAATTTCATAGAAATATATAGACAACTTTAAACTTTTTCTTCAACTTCTTTTACATGACGATATTGAATCTAATATTGCTAATCTTAACGAAAATATTAAGCAGGCAGCTGAACATGCCACTTCCTCCCATCCGCAGACTGGGTTTAACAAAATATATTCTACAGATATTAAACATCTCGTATGTGCAAAAAGAAGAGCTAGAAGAGAATGGCAACAGCACAGATCACCCCAAAATAAAATTAGATTAAAAGAGTGCACTAAAATACTCCAAGAATTGCTTGCATATGAAAAAACTGCTTCTCTTAAAAACTATCTGGAAAATCTCGATGTCACACCAGCATCTAATTATTCTTTGTGGCGCGCTGCGAAAAGAATTAAAACACCCGTTGAGTTTAAACCACCTCTGCGCACTTCTACCGAACTTTCGGCCAGGAGTGATATTGAAAAAGGTAACTTGTTTGCAAAGCATTTAAAATTCGTATTTACCCCAAACACATGTACTGGTGTTGTTGATTTCCCGAGTGTAGTTGCGCTACCCCCTCGACCCATAAAATTTAAAATGTGTGATGTACAAAATCTAATTGCTGAACTCAACAACCCGAAGAAAGCATGGAATTAGTAACCAAATGCTAATAAAATTGCCTCGTATTGCATTTAGAATCATGTTATTAATTTTTAATGCCATTTTACGACTAGAGTATTATCAACACAGCTGGAAGCTTGCCAAAGTTCTTTGCCGGGCAAAGATCTGACCAAGGCAGAATCATACAGGCCAATAAGCCTGCTATCAATATGTCAAAACTTTTCGAACAACTGCTCATGTCAAAATTGTCCCCAATTCTAATTGGTAGTGGGTGCATCCCAGACCATCAGTTTGGTTTTAGAAGTCAACATAGCACCATTGAACAAACGCATAGATTGGTTCAATGTATAAGAAGAACATTTGAAGAAAATAAGTACTGTTCTGCACTGTTTATTGACGTTTCGCAGGCATTTGATAAAGTGTGGCATGAAGGTCTAATTTTAAAATTAAAATCATATCTACCAATAAATTTGGTGAATTTATTATAAAGTTACATTACTACCCGGAAATTCACGGTTGTGGAAGGAGAATTCATGAGTGTGCCCGAATCTATATCATCCGGTGTGCCACAGGGGAGCATACTGGGGCCAGTTTTGTATTTGATTTATACTGTGATATGCCTTTGAGCAGTAATATTCATACATCTACGTTTGCCGATGATACAGCCTGCTTAAGTATGCACGAAAATCCTCATGAGGCTTCGCGATATCTACAAGAACATATTACACAACTGGAACTATGGTTAAAATTATGGAGAATTAAGGTAAACGAGCAAAAGTGTGTTCAGGTAACATTTACCCTGCGAAGAGATACTTGTTCCCCAATTCGAATCAACAATCAAGTTGTTCCTCAGCATTCACATGTAAAATACCTTGGTATACACCTTGATCGACGACTTACATGGAAACACCATATTGACTCAAAGCTAATACAAATGAAACTTAAACTAATTCAGGGGGCAAATTACGGCACTCGTTACTGAACGAAATTACAAAATATTTTAATAGAGTTTATATAGAAATATTTTAAAATTTCGAAACGAATCGAATGCCGTAATTTGCCCCCAGATATATTGGCTGATTGGTAGAAATTCAACACTCAGCCTAGACTGCAAACTTTTATTACACAAGTCGCTTTTGAAGCCAATATGGTGCTACGGAATTCAGTTATGGGGCACTGCTTCAGCTTCTAACGTCGAGAGAATCCAACGAAGGCAAAACAAAATTTTACGTTTGATAACATCGGCGCCATGGTACATTAAAAACTCAAATATACATAGTGATTTGAATATGCCACTAATGATTGAAGAAATAGCAAAATACGCAGGCAAATATTTAACAAAACTCGAGTCACATCCTAATCCGCTTGCTCGTAACATCTTGAAATTTACTGGCCACATTCGCTTGAAAAAGAAGGACACAAGGGCTCTCAACAGTCCAGATGGGATTGCTTGAAAGTGTTTTTTTTCTCTTTTTTGATTATCACTACTTATGTATTATCACCAAGTTTATGTCCGACAGTGGCCGGGCCTAATACTTATATTTTAGATTTAAGATTTGAATACTTATTGTTAGTTCATAATTGAAGATACAATAAATAAATAAATGTATTTAAAAAAAACTTCTTTTAAAATTACATAATTAAAAAATTTAAAGTACTTTTCATCAGCTCAAAAGAGGAATGTTTAACTCAAAAAATAAAAGTAAAACTGTTTTTTCTCCATAAATCCTATTACGACGAAGTTTGGAAAAAAGATTGTGAGGTTGATCATTTTCTCGCCCGGAATACTTTCCGGAGTTGTGGATAAATATAGGCAACTATTGGTATATACTAGAGATGCCAATCGGAACTGGTTTTTACGATCCCGGGATTCGGAATTTCAAAAAATCAATTCCCGGGATTTCGGAATTGTTTGAGATTCAGGAATTTTTCGGGTCTCTGGGTTTTTTCAACATTGGTCGCATTCATAAGACGTAAGTGTTGCGCAACCGTTGAGTGTTTTTCTTAGAAACGCATAGTTGAGTAGTTTCGCTCCACTCAACAGTTGAGTAATTGCTGCCAATCTTTCGATCGTAAAATTTTTTCGCTACATGTTGTGCTCAGCCTGAACAGCTGATCGAAAAGACTTATGCCGTTTATACCATAATGCAACGCCGCTTTGTTGGGTGACGGCTGCAAATATGTCTTAAAGTTTAAATTTAAAATGCGATAAAGGAAAGGTAAAGGAAACAAACACATGTACATATGTTTATTATGCTGTCTATTTATATTATACGTCACATATTTAATACACTATTGCGTTTAAAGATTTTTTGAGCATATGGTGGCTTAGAGTTAAATTATAAATACTATAGGCACAAAGTAGACCAGAGTTGTAATAACTGACGTATGCAAAAAGCTAAAATCATTTGTGGTGCAGTCACTGCGAGAAAGGGACAACTGTAGTATATATGTTATTAAGATGTTAACAAAATAATCAAAACAAACAAGAGAAAATATGTACTTTGTGAAACGAACACGTGTACATACATACATACATACATACACATTTACAAAATTAAATTAAAGAATTTGTTGAATTGAATTAAAAAAATAGAATGTGAAATAGATTAATGGTATTAAAAAGTGATTTAAATTTGTTTACAAATAATTACTGATTTAACTTTAAGCATTTTCATTGAACAATTTTAATTTTTACCTTTTGTTTACAAAAATCACACAGCAAATGAGATCACAAAGCATAAACTGAAAATACATTTGAACAAGTAAACCAAGTACACAATTTTACAAAATTAAATGAAAGAATTTGTTGTGTTGAATCAAAAAACAAAATGCCAAATAGCTTATTACTATTAAAAAGGCAATTAAAAAATGTTTTAAAATGATTGCATATCTTATTTGAAGCATTTTCATTTAAAAATATAAATTTTTACCATTTATTTGCAAAAATCGCCAAGCGAATGAGGTTACAAAGCGTAAAATGAAATTAAGCTAAAAAATGCAACCACGAAAGAAGGTTAAAGAATGCGCAGTGACTGCGAGAACGAGACCTCTGAAACACAAATTATCTTCCGTCTCGTGACATCTCTGTATATCCTCTGTGCTATAGGCGCAGGTTTTTCTTTTATTGCCCTGTTGTAAGCCCAGAAAACTTATTTTGCGGAGCAAATTTCATTGTAAAAATGGAAGATTCCTGGACTGCTGACTTAATTAATTTGTGTTGCATATATATTTTAGCTAAACTAATTAATTTTGCCAATCTTAATTATTTTTTTTATTCCCCTTTTATTCCTTTTCAATTGTTTACATTCATCAGCTGTTCATTTTGCAGTACATCCATCAAGCCGTTTTTAAGAAGTAACTGTTGGGGCGAACAGTTGCCAATAGTTTCACAACAGTTGAGCTCAACAGCTAAGTCTTATGAATGCGCCCATTGTAGAAAAGCAAAATTGTGAAAGTTTTAAAAAAAATTTATCTTAATAATCACATAGAAAATTATTTTGCACAAATGATGCAAGTATCAGGGTATGAGTAAGTGCAAGATTATCAGCGTAAATTTTGCAAAGTTATAAAAATTTTAATGGCATTGCCAAGACAAAAAGTACTGATAAAAACAGCTACATATAGATAAAATTATAACGCAGAAATACCTGTTTTAGGTATATGTTTTTCTTCTAAATGAAAAAAAAAACAAGTGGTTGAAGATGCGATCTATACAAATAAATTAATTAAAAAATTATGAAATTCATAAAATTTTAAAAATTCTAAACTAATGAAAATATATGAAGTAATTTTCAAATTCGATTTTAGGGTAACAAACACGTAATTTTATTATTTTCAAAAAACCTATTGTTCAAATACGTTACAAGAATATTGTTAAAGAATACGAATGTTAATAATATTTATAATTTGATTACAGAATTATTCAGCGAAGTTCTGACGCTTTGTTTCAGAATTTTAACAGAGTCTTTTACTAATTAAGAAACACACTTGTATGTTTGTACATTAGGGGTCCCATTAGTAAACATTTTTTGATGTTATCTAGTCCCATTCCCCGAACTGGTAACAATAGGTAAAAAATACTTTCTGCGTAATTTCAAGTCAATTTGTGAAGATCAATGAAGTTTACAACATATCTTACTTGCACATGTTTTCCCCTATTCTCATATATAAAAACTTAATTAAGAAGAATTGAATAAAACCAACAAGTATCAAAATTTTTATATCATTAAATAAAATTTTATTTTCTTTTTTATATACATACATTCAGTATATCTAGGGTTTATATTAAAAAAGTGCTATCTGCAAGGCTTGAAAATCTTAGAAGAGCGCAAAAAAGTATTATTTTCTCAAAGTGCAAAGGCTAAAACTAAATTTTGATAAATAGTATCATTTACAGAAGACATCTTAATTCTACTAATGTTAATCAAATGCAGTTATTGCTCTTGGACTTAGAGAAAATTACAGTTTTATTTTGTCTACTAAAATATTCGAGAATTGCAGATAGCACTTTTTGAATATAAACGCTCGATATATGTACTTATGTTGACATTTTATTAATATTTTAATATAAACAAAGAATTAAAATTTGCAAATTAAAAAAGGTTTGTTGTTATTTAAGCACGTCTAGATGCATTTCGTTGCTGCTTAAACAACTAATTAGTATACTTTAATACAATTCCAAATATCTAGGCACACAGTAGTGCGCCAGGCCAAGTTCTGGCCAATGCACGCAGTGTCTATATTTACAGGAAGCAATTCGAGCTGTATTTACCCACCTCATAACTTTGTTCCCCGCAATCTAAAATTATGGTATTTAAACCATAATTAGAATAAATTTATATAGTTCTGCATTAGTAATTAGTGGTTACGCTTTTTTTGGCTCATGGCACACATGAAATGCTAGACGTAAATTCAGCATTTTAATACACATATGTATGTGCCCTTATTTGTGAAAGTGGTCAAAGTCATATGAATTTTTGCTTCGAAATATCAAATAAATCTTAAGAAAACTTCAATAAATATTTAATAACCCAGTAAAAAAGACATGTAAAAGAAATATTGAATGCATTGGCTATACTGCAAATGAATTGTTTAAATTTAGGTGCAGAACACATGATTTTAACACAGGGGTGCCATTTTCAAGCATGGTTTAACATTTCACAAAACTGCTCATCATTTAAATGAGTGCTTAGAACCCATGCAAGTTCCCTGATTCAACAATATATAAAAAAATAATACAATACAATATATAAAAAAATTTTGTCGCGGCCAAGGTACGAACCTTGCCGTACAGATCTTCCAGGCACACTTTCTACCACTGAGCTATTGTATTCTTTATGTCTTGAAAATATGTCAATGTGACGATTTAATTCCGTTTTTTTTTTGCATGCCATTTTTCCCGGATGTTTATTTCAATGAATTACCCAATTTTTCACATGAGTTTTTAATGAGTTCAAAAACTATAACATTACTTACAATTTGCATGTCATTCAGAATGCATTCGAAGAAACAAATTATTAAATTAATTTATATTAATCGGACCTACTGCAACTCTTTATTAAAACGATGCATAATATAAAAATATGTTTTGATATGCTAAAATGTAGTCTACGAAATATCTCGACAAAAGAAATGTACGACTTAGACCACTTTCATAATTAAGGGCACATACATACATACATATGTGCCCAGTTGGGTCCATTATGATATGTATGTATGTAATATACATAAATTTTGTACAAGTTGTCAAATGTCAAATTTTGACGTTAGCAAATACGAAAACGAATATTTGAAACGATATAGCAAATTACGTCGATCAACTAACATGTTTCAAAATAAATAGGCAAATATCTAGGCTATATGTGTAAATACAAGTGCTCCGAGCGTACAAATGTTCAGCGGTGTTGTTCACTTCACTTCGTTGTAGGCTTTATGGAGAAAAATCTTCTAAACTTTTATTTTTGAAGGTAAACATTTCCCCTCTTTAGGTGATGAAAAGTGCATTTACTTTTTAAATGTTGATTGCCCAAAAAGTATATATAGTTTATTGGGTATAAGAATATTTTTTATTCTTTGAATTGATATAAGTTTATTTTTTAAATTATTTCCCAGAAATATTTTTATTCCACTTACTGAGGGTATTCATTTCAGTTTTTTTCCTCGTTGTCAAAATAATTTTTGACAACAAACACAAGGAAAAAAAATTAAAAAATTTTTTTAAAATTTTTTTCCCTGTGTTTGTTGTAAAAATTTACATTTTTCCATTTTTCCAACGAGGAAAAAAACTGAAATGAATACCCTCACAATTTAAAAGATAAAAATTTTCTTATTAATATTCGTCTCAATACGAATTTGTTTTAGGAGTCCTCATTGAAAAGACCGATCTTTGATTTGAGAGTGGTTACAAAATCTTTTTTCCAGTGAGTCGCTGTAATGTTCATATTTTGAGAAATTTATCGAAAGAGTAGATGAAATGAGTTTAATTAATTAAAAAAATATTGTGTATGCACATGTTTTTTAACCCTTATACCCATGCATATTGGTCCACTTGCCTACATTTCAGTTTTACCTGATTTATGACTGTTATTTCTACAAACAGGTAATCTGTCTAAGGTTTTTACCTACAAGTTTTCCTTATAAAATTTTACTTACACGATAGATATATGTACACTAATAGATATCTATGGGTAGAAATAACGGGATTAATTTATAAATTTTAAAGTATGAATTTATAAAAGTTCGCTGCTTAGCACTCACAGTCACGTTAACAAGGCAAGCGTAAGTTAAGAGATTTTTTGTCTGTAAGATCGATGGATACGAACGTTTTTACATAAAATTACGAATGCCTATGTACATATGTATGTAGATATGCACATACCTAAATATATACTACATAAATATGCGTTCATGTCTCTTCATTTTATGATTTGTTTAGGGTATATAAGATTCGGCACAGCCGAATATAGCACTCTTACTTGTTTTTATTTATTTTTCCTTCTAATGTGTTACTAATTTTGGATTTTACTACTTGAAATAGAGACCATTTACATATATAATTTTTAAAAGTATACATATAGATAAATATATGTATGTATGTAGAAATTAGTTCAAATGCAAGGAAATACATGTTTAATAATCAACTATTCTAGAAAATGGATCACAAATAACTCAGTTACCTCCACCAGCAAGCAATTCACCATAAGTATTTGCATAAAGTGTCAGAAACAGTGGAATATATATGTTTGGGAGAATTTTACCTCAAGTGTTTCAATATGAGGTTTACTGGTTGACCCCTTGAAGTAATTCTTGTTAACGTAGACTGGATTATATCGCATGCAGATGTAATGATTTTTCACTTAAAAAGGGTCCTCATCACCATCAATCATACCCTATACAACACATTCATGAGTTGTATTGATCCTTTTAGTGTTAATTGTTGTAGCCTTTATAAAAATGCACTAATTTTACAAATTTCAAGTGTCAATATACAAATGTACATACAATTGTATGTATATTACATGGGATTTTAAAAGTTTTCGTCACCCGTTTTGGAACACCCTTTAATTTTTAGCTTTTATATTTTATATGGTTGTAGCGACCAAAGTTCTACATACACTGTCCAAATTTCAGACCCGTAGCTTTTACCGTTCCTGAGAAAATAGCCTTCTTCCTAAAACATGAAATATGTTTAATTATTAGGAAAAAAGTTAAAGTTTTCCAACCCTGGAAACGTTTTTTTTTTTGTTAAATTTAAAATTTTTTTTTAATTATAAATACCAGTTTTATTCATACCGAAGTATAAAATAAGTTAATTTAATAAAAAAGTAATAAAAACTTGTTTTCGGTAGTTATTTTCTATGGGAAAATAGAGTTTGAGTTTTCAATAGCAAAATTTCTGACACACCAGTCCAAGAACGAAGTCTCTAGCTGTTCTAGGAGCTTGGGAAAACCGATTTCACGTACAGACAGACGGACATCGCTTGTTCGTCTTCCCTATGCATAAGGATCCAGAATATATATATATATACTTTATGTGTCGCTTATTAATATTGTAGAAATTACAAACGGAATGAAAAACCTATATATACCCTTTTACCATTTTTTGGTAAAGGGCATAAAAATAAAAAATATGAATAAAGCTGTTAGATGATGATGAAAAACTATTTTTTAGAAATGAATTCGCAGACAGCAATTGTATCTGGATCAATACAACTCTTGAATATATTGTATAGGGTATGATTGATGGTTATGAGGACCTTTTTTAAGTGAAAAATCATTACATCTGCATGCGATACAATCCACTAGAAATGAGCGATATTTTGAAACATGTTCTTTTTTCACAGCGATTGAAAAATCACTAATCACAACTGTGACTGAATTTTTCAAGTAACAGGTTTTAAAAATATAGTTCTTTCATACAAACATTGATTGTTCTTATATGCTTACTTAACATTAGATAAGGATACCACATGAATTTTTTGTATACCTTCAGCTTTTGTCGATAAGAAAATCGTCAAATCGTGTCAAATCGTCTTTTCTGGCAACTATGTACATCTCACATGTTCGTTCATATTTGCAATTTTTGTTTCTCTCCCTCTTATACGAAAATCTCATTATTTGGACGGGGTTGATTGCTAATTGTTTTATCTTGTCGCTCTTCTTATTAGTATTTATCAAAATACCAATACTAATAAAAACTTTTAAAGCAAAAGAGCTGAAATGAGTTAAACTGTGATCACAGTCACAGTTTAATTTCACTGCTGCTCTTCTTATTAGATTTCTCAAAATAACAGAACTGCTACAAACAAAATACCGCTAAACTGTGATCACAGTCAGGGTGACCGATGAAATTTTTCAAAAAGTGGCACCAAAAGGGGATTTATCAAAAATAAGGGACAAAAATAATATAAAACGAGAAAACTACACTAAATTTTTTTTTTTTAATGTATTTTTATATAATTCACTCCAAAAAAAGGGAGACAAAAAGTGGCAAGACAGATGAAAAAGTGGCAAGGCAGTCAAAAAAGTGGCAATTTGCCACTTTAGTCGGTCAAACGGTCACGCTGATCACAGTCACAGTTTAAAAGAACAGCGATTTAGAAATCACATTCACAAGGAGCAACATTATTAAAAAATCGCGTTATGTCTCATCACTACAATCCACCCTAAGTTTCTGATACTTTATGCAAACACTTATGGTGAATTGCCTGCTGGTGGAAGTAACTGAGTTATTTGTGATCGATTTTCTAGAATAGTTGATTATTAAACATGAATTTGCTTGTATATGAACTAATTTATACATGCATACTTATATTTATCTATATGTGTACTTTTCAAAATTATATATGTAAATGTTCTCTATTTCAAGTAGTAAAATCAAAAATTAGTGACACATTAGAAGGAAAAATAAATAAAATTAAGAGTGACGGACTAACTTATACGTACAGTCTGCTAACAGACACACAAAGCACAATTA
Source organism: Tachina fera (assembly GCA_905220375.1). NCBI lineage: Eukaryota > Metazoa > Arthropoda > Insecta > Diptera > Tachinidae > Tachina > Tachina fera. The sequence goes on along the minus strand of LR999966.1, from coordinate 31,336,772 downwards.
AATTATAGCCTGTTTGTAGAACGCGACAAGGGCGACTCACGACGAGCCGTTTCATGGACGTCTACGTAATGAAAAGCGTTTGTATAACGCGACTCGACTTTGTCGTGCAGCTTACGTTAATGCGCCTATATATCCCACCCTGTGGCAAAACATCATGTTGCCAACATGTCTAAAAATTGTTTTCATTTATCTTTTTTCATAGAAAATTATAAATTCAACTTGAAAAAACGGTAACCCTATGCTTGTGTTGAAAAAACACAATTGAATTGAAAAATTATTTGTATATATTTTATTATAATTTTGTTATAAAAAATCAATTGTTCTTCAAAATTTCTGCTGTTATTTGAAGAAAAAAATTATGATATCTATGAAACTATGTGAAATTCATGTGAGTGTACGTATATTTTCAGTATTTATTCATTTTGATGCACTTTTTTTGAATACGATTATTCATATTCATTCGCCCATCTTGACATTTATAATGAGCCAAACCGTGTTACACAAACCCAAATAAATTGAGAGTTGTTACGTTTTTTAATTAAAATCGTCAATAGTCGCGATCTAAAAACCAAAAAAAGAAAAATGCTAACATGTTAGCGATTATTATCGACGAGTCGTGTTCTACAAACAGGCTGTAAGTTTTATAGAGGACTAAGGATTAAAAAGTATTTCAAATGATTTCATTGGGAAAAAAACTTAGCGTTAATTTTCATCAATTATGAATATAACAACTTCATTATAAAACTCTGTTTTGATTTTAAATGTTAATCAAAAAAAAAATAAAAACAAACAAACTGGCTAACAAAAAAAACTGTCATCACCAAAGCTGTTTATACATTTTTAAAAGGCAATGCTATGTATACCCCCAAAAATTTCTTAAGCAAATGTAAATTAAATATAATTAATATTTCTATTATAGTTACTATTACTATGGTCTGTCTGCGTACTTTTCCAGTAGCAAATACTCAGTCAACTTTTTTGGGAGAGTAAGACCAATTTTACTCTGTCAATTGCCCGTGTGAACATGGGGAACACAAATTGATCTAAAAATCGCTGAAATGCAGTTAAGTTACTATCACTTTTATTAAGAAAATTGGTATTACTGAAGTAACCAAGGCGAATTGACATAAGGTGGTCTTAATTTGCAACTCTGCGTATTCGCCTTGTATATTTGTTAGTGTAAAATTTCCTGCTGTCAGAATATTTCTTAACGTTTTGATTCATTTGACAGCAGGGAAATTAAGTCAGCTGGTGAATTAAGATCACCTTATGTGAATTCGCCTTGGAAGTAACTGTAAAAATTTTTCATTTTTCATGGAATTAAATTTTGCAGCATTTTGTATTAAGCATTTTCGATTAAGTCGATTTTCTTGAAAACGGACTTTGGCGTGGGGGTCCAAGAGTGCTCCTGGGAAAATTCATCCACGGTTTTTTTGGCCGTTTTCGACTAAATCGATTTTCTCGAAAACGGCTCGTTAGAATTTTTGCACGGTAGTCTCATTTTGTTCTCCTAAGTGTCCACTTTAAGAATATATGAGACTTTGGCGTGGGGGTCCAAGAATGCTCCTGGGAAAATTCATCCACGGTTTTTTTTAACATTTTGGATTAAGTCGACTTTCTCGAAAACGGCACGCTAGAATTTTAGTACGGTAGTCTCATTTTGTTTTCTTAAGTGTACACTTTAAGAATATATGAGACTTTGGCGTGGGGGTCCAAGAATGCTCCTGGGAAAATTCATCCACGGTTTTTTTTTGCCATTTTCGATTAAGTCGATTTTCTCGAAAACGGCTCGTTAGAATTTTAGCACGATAGTCTCATTTTGTTTTCCTAAGTGTCCACTTTAAGAATATATGAGACTTTGGCGTGGGGGTCCAAGAATACTCCTGAGAAAATTAATCCACGGTTTTTTTGGCAAATTTTCGATTAAGTCGATTTTCTCGAAAACGGCTCGTTAGAATTTTAGCACGGTAGTCTCATTTTGTTTTCCTAAGTGTCCACTTTAAGAATATATGAGACTTTGGCGTGGGGGTCCAAGAATGCTCCTGGGAAAATTCATCCACGGTTTTTTGTGACCATTTTCGATTAAGTCGATTTTCTCGAAAGCGGCTCGTTAGAATTTTTGCAGGCTAGTCTCATTTTGTTCTCCTAAGTGTCCACTTTAAGAATATATGAGACTTTGGCGTGGGAGTCCAAGAATGCTCCTGGGAAAATTCATCCACGGTTTTTTGGCCATTTTCGATTAAGTCGATTTTCTTTAAAAGGGCTCATTAGAATTTTTGCACGATAGTCTCATTTTGTTCTCCTAAGTGTCCACTTTATTTCTATATAACGTTTTGTCGTGGGAGTCCAACAGGGCTCCTGGGAAAATTCATCCACAGTTTTCGTTTTGTTTCCCATTTGAATTCCCAAAATCGTTGCTAGCCAGCTGATATATTTTTAAAAATACCCACGATTTTCCCCAATTTTTTTTGCCGGTTTTTGAATTCCGAAAATCGACGGTATTTCGTCGACGCTATCTTGGCACACGTACAGAATTTTATTTTTATTCTATTTATTGATAACAATCAAGAATGATAGAAAAACAGATTACGACATCACGCACACAAAATTTTATTCTTCTGCGCAGGTAGGTGAAATGACGTCACGACTCTCAAAAAATATGTCAACATAACAGTGGGGCAAATTATTATTTTTGTTAAAAAAAAAATAAAATGAAAAAAAATAGTTTATTTATTTATATTACGTTGTTGTTTTATTTAATTTTCTTTTACGCTTATTTATATTTTGGGACATTTCTGCATTAAGAGACCGTATTCTAAAATACATTCTGCATCTAAAAAAAAGTCTTTTTACTTCTTCACTTGCTTATATATTCCTTGCTTCCGCCAAGTGCTTTTCTAAATATCCCTTTGTAGCAAGTAACTTATCCCTATTTAGTTTTACAAAAATTTCATCACAAGATTTTAACGTTTCGTGTTTGATGGAATACTTAACCCACCTTCATTTAAATGTCTAACCCATGAGTATGCCGAGTCCTCTACAGGCTTAGCAACGAGACTGGGATCTTCGTTTTTTAATTTGTTGCAAATATAGCCGGCCAAATTCTCCAAACCATCATAATTCAGGTTTTCCACCTCCTCCTCATAATTTTCGTTTTGCTCTATGCTGGGATTAATACGTTTAAGTATTTTACCTTAAGAAATCAAACGAAACTTTAAAAACTGTATGATTTTAAATTGTTAGTTTAAATGTACCTGTTAATGAATAATGTACGTCCTTCAAATCGGGAGTATTGTCTATCTCTACATTTGCATTACTGCCCAAGATGCCTTCGTTGTACCCCAAAATATATGACCGAAGTCTATATTTAAATTCTTGACGATCGGGATGGTCGTGAAGACCTCCCTTAGATCTTATTATGCCAAAAAAATTCTCAAGAACATCCTGATTTAGGCGATATGTTAAGACGTAGTCTATATTATAACGATTCTTTAGTTCATCGTGGAGCATCTTCAATGCGTTATTTGATTGAATAATGCCTGTGAAATAAATGTTTTACAATAGATAAATTTTTTAAAGTTTAAATTAAATGTATGTGTACCTTTTTGAAATGGTAAGAGCGTATTTTTGCCAATCGCACGAATATATAACATCATTTGCGACATATTATTTAACGTCTCATTTTGTATTCCAAGTGACAAGCCGTATGCGTGTAATCGCTCTCTTGCCTCCTGTCTTGGTACCCTTGAATTCATTATATCAAACCAGTAATTCGTCTAGTAAAAAATTTATAATGATTTTATTATATTTTAAAATAAAACATCTCATTACCAATTTGAAGAACTGACTGCATTCACTCCAATTTTTATCACTCAAAAATCCTAAACTGGCTGCTCGTGTAATTGATTGAGCAACTGTATGTGAGAACAGCTTCGTAGCCAGTTTAACTTTCTGTCTTTCAGCTCCAGCAACGCTTAGATAATGTACTGATATTTTGTTTGTGATTTTTAAGTCACTAGATTGAAGCGATAAAAGATTTAAAATAATATCCTTCTTAACTTCTTTGCCGTTAATGATAAACCCGTCGTCAATAAAATGGTTTCTTAACAGTTTAATCATATGTGGAACATCACTAAACACGAATATTTTTGTGTCGTCGTACAAAAACCTGTAAATTTAAAATTACTTTAATTACCACACAATACATACTTACTAAATATACCACTCACCAGGGCTTATTAAAATCAACTTCAAGCTCATTAAAAAGTTTTCGGTTCCCACCGCCCAAATCACAAACAATTGCAACAATTTCAAAGCCACACTGCCGCATTGTCTTCACTATATCAAATAATATAATTTTTGTCATTTGGCAATCATAGTTATAGAATATTGGTTGCTTCCATTTTGCTGTCAAACCTGATAATAAAATAGAAAAATGTTAATAAAAACTCTTAAAATTGATTTATATAAATCACCTCTCAACATAGCCACCTGAATATAATTAGCCGGTTCTAACAAAGAGTCTGTTGGCTTGTCGTAACAATACTTTTTTTCGCCTTCATTTCATCAAAGCTTAATACACACAGCTTTTGTATTTTGGACATTTGATTAGCCGCAGACAATATTTTTACAACAGGATCCAAAATACCTGTCGACACATCTAATTTCTGCGACCACCTCTGCAATGTTCTTACGGAGGGAAGCGGAAAATTTTTTCTCTTCAGCAACCTGTAAGCCTTGGCACTTGTGGAATATAGCGTAATTGACTGTGCAATATCTTCTTCAGTAAAGTTTTGTCTTTTGTCACCGTTTTTAAGTTTTTTTATTTGGCCTTCAGTGAAAAGACGTCTCAGTGCCCTCTGCAGATTTGCGTTTGTAAACTTTAACTTCTGAACTTCTTGAGACAAATTTTTAGTAGTGATCTCAGCTTGGTTTTTTTGCATTTTTAGCATATCATTTTCCTTACGTAATGCATCGCTAGAAACGATCATATATGTAAAAGTTTTTGTGAACCATTTAAAAGTATATATAAAAGTGTAGATACATACATTTTGTCTTCCAAATTTTTTATGTAGATCTGTAAACTGTCTTCGTTAGTGCTAGTCTTCAGCATTCTTCGTTCCTCAGGGAATTTTGTTGTTTCCTCCACGATTGTTTTTGTTTCCTCTACAAATGTTTTGGTTTCCTCTACGGATGTTGTTGCTTCCTCTACGTATGTTTTTGTCTCCTCTTCCGTTTCACCCGCTTCTATAGTCGGTACTGCTCTCTCTTTCAACTTCAGAGTTGCTCGATTGCTGAATCCTATGCATAATTATTAATTAAAAAACTGAACAAATAAAAAAACATAATTGTAACTTACCCATTTCAAATTTTAAATTTCTTTCAAAATCGTCCTGTTTAAAATGTAGAGAACAAATTCTCTCCCTGTAGGTCTTTATTGTATCCCGCCGATTGCAAAACTTTATCCAAAGTCTTTTGAGCCCTTTATCATTCTTTGGAAAACTATAAAAAGATAGAGCTAAATTTAAATTAATTAAAAATATGCACAAAATTAATTTTTCACACATTTGCTCACATGATTTTTGACTATCATTTTGCCTGCATTTGCCCACTGCACACTTCATGTTTTTTTTTTTTTGCTTTTGCTTCGATTTTTTTGGCGAAGATTTCGTGCACTTTTTCTTATTTTAAACACTTTATACACGGTTTTTATAATAAAGATTATTTTTTTTTATAAAATAAAACTAAAATTAATTAAAAAATCCTGATTTTTATCGAAATATAATATATATTTGTTTCGACCAATCAAAATTAATTTTGAATTGCGGGGTTGCCAAGTGTCACATTAGACTTAACCAAGTTTCGGGCAAAATTATTTATTTGTGTATACAATTATGTACTAAGATTTAGATTTTTTCACTTTTTTAGATTAACGGTTTCTTTTATTTATTATTATTTTTATTTTTCAATTAAAATTCATCAATTCACTTTCAAAAACACAATACGACTGATATTACTTAAAAAATTATTTTCATATCAAACCATGAACACTGACTACCTGAAAAAAACGCAACATTTTACAATTACCTAAAAAAATTTCAGAGGATGCTTAAATTTATTTTTTTAATAAATAATTGGAAAAAACCAAAAATGTTTTATTGAGGGTATGTTCAGAAATAGATTTCCTACATTGATTTTATTACAGGTAGTTTTTAAAGTGGGAAAAACCCTTTAAAAATCTGTGTACATGCAATAAAAAACATTGGAATGTTACAATTATTTTCTAATTATATTTTTAAGGTTGCAGGCCAAAAAAAAAGTTGCTTAAATTTATTTTTCCAGGAATTAAGAAAATGCCAAATCGTTTTATTGAAGGTACAGTCAAAAATAGTGTTTCAAACATCAAGCGCTTGTAACTTCCACAATAAGATTACAATGACAAAAACGACCTACATTGCAGTTTATTGCAGGAAGTTTTTTAAAGGGGGGTTTCATGACAAAAAGAAAAAAAACAAACATTTGAATTTTATATTATTTTCTATATTTTTAAGGCTTACAGGTCAACTAGAGAAGTAATTGATACACTTTATAAGGCCACACAAATCAACTTGTTAAACATTAAAACCAAATACAGTTAATAAAACTAAAATTAATTAAAAAATCCTGATTTTTATCGAAATATAATATATATTTGTTTCGACCAATCAAAATTAATTTTGAATTGCGGGGTTGCCAAGTGTCACATTAGACTTAACCAAGTTTCGGGCAAAATTATTTATTTGTGTATACAATTATGTACTAAGATTTAGATTTTTTCACTTTTTTAGATTAACGGTTTCTTTTATTTATTATTATTTTTATTTTTCAATTAAAATTCATCAATTCACTTTCAAAGACACAATACGACTGATATTACTTAAAAAATTATTTTCATATCAAACCATGAACACTGACTACCTGAAAAAAACGCAACATTTTACAATTACCTAAAAAAATTTCAGAGGATGCTTAAATTTATTTTTTTAATAAATAATTGGAAAAAACCAAAAATGTTTTATTGAGGGTATGTTCAGAAATAGATTTCCTACATTGATTTTATTACAGGTAGTTTTTAAAGTGGGAAAAACCCTTTAAAAATCTGTGTACATGCAATAAAAAACATTGGAATGTTACAATTATTTTCTAATTATATTTTTAAGGTTGCAGGCCAAAAAAAAAGTTGCTTAAATTTATTTTTCCAGGAATTAAGAAAATGCCAAATCGTTTTATTGAAGGTACAGTCAAAAATAGTGTTTCAAACATCAAGCGCTTGTAACTTCCACAATAAGATTACAATGACAAAAACGACCTACATTGCAGTTTATTGCAGGAAGTTTTTTAAAGGGGGTTTTCATGACAAAAAGAAAAAAAACAAACATTTGAATTTTATATTATTTTCTATATTTTTAAGGCTTACAGGTCAACTAGAGAAGTAATTGATACACTTTATAAGGCCACACAAATCAACTTGTTAAACATTAAAACCAAATACAGTTAATTAAGCCATTCTCTTATAATTCATTATCGAAGTTCACATATAAATTTTAATTATAAAACATTACGAGCAAAGACTGCTTAATATGTTTTAATTACCTGTAAAAATTAGAGTAAATGTCACTCAACTGGACGAAATATGTGAGCAGGTATATGGAATGGAGCTTTATAATAGTCTCTGAGCCCAAAGTTATTTTGTGACTCAAAATAACGAAAATTAAACAAAAGTCTCAGCGTGAAATAAAACAACCAGTATGAAAACTGGTTGGATATTTATTTGTATTTAATCGGAGGATGAATCTTACCAACTGGACAACGACAAATTAAGAAGGAAGGGTTTTCAGCCGAAATTAGTATCTGCCCCTCATGCATGTTCTTGACATTTCGTTAGGCATTAATTTTTTCATAGTGATGTAAGATATGCTGCAAAGATGTATATTTCAGCTTCTATTTATATAGACAAAACTGGGAATTGTGAGGAAAATAGATATGCGGCTTTTGAATAATTTTAATGGCACTTAGGAATTTCATTAAATTAATAATTTTGGCATTACCTTTTACAAACAATTTTTTTAAGACATTTCGCTTACAAAGATAAGAAAACCCTTTAAAAACATTTACTTTTAATTGTTTAACGCTCGCACAAAGTAAAACTATTGGCAAAATTTAAAAGTAGCGTTGCCGTGCAAGAAATTCTTTTTCCACCAAAATTATTCAAAAAATCTACCAAAACGCTTTTTTGTCAACGAAAATCGAAATTTTAAAATTTATTTTGTTATTAACAGGACCACTGATCCAATTACACTAGTAAGTAAATATAAAAATATTAATCATACAAGATAAAAATACAGCCCTAAAAATTATTGTGGAATGAATGGATTGGCAACCCTTTCTTAGGGGAATATACGTCATCTAGCGGGAAATCATGCGCATGTCGTAATCTGTATTTCTATCATTCTTGGATAACAATAACCAACCGATCCCATAGGGCCATATATAGTTGATGGACTACAAGAATAGCATAATAATTAAATATGTGGGCAACAAATAAACTAAACACAATATTCATGAAAGGAAAATAATAATAATAATAAGTTAACTATATGTATTCGGAATCTAGATCAGTTCAATTGTGAGAAATGTTCAACAAGCTTACCTTTGAATGAATTACGAGTAATATGGAATGCTCTTAAGGATCGTGGCAGTTAATTTCTACGGCTTAAATCTAGTTTAGGGGCACCTCCCAGAAATGAACAAAAAGTATCCTATCCTATAGTAAATTGAAAAATAAGAACAAAAAATTAAATAAAAATATTGGCGGCAAGGCTTAGTTTCCGAGTTATGGGCCTCTGAAATTTTAGTACAATATTTTAATTATACGGTGTTTTTCAACGAATATGACCAATATTGGTATCTCAAAAATTAAAAAAAATCCTATCCTATAGAAAATTCAAAAATAAGGTAAAAAAATTAAATAAAAAATTTGGCGACGAGTCCTAGTTTCCGAGTTATGGGCTTCTGAAATTTTAGTGCAATATTGTTATTATACAGTGTTTTTCAACAAATAAAATTAATATTGGTATCTCAAAAATTAAAAAAAAATACTCTATCCTATAGAAAATTTAAAAATAAGACAAAAAAATTAAATAAAAAAATTGGTAGCGGGCTTAGTTTTTGAGTTATGGGCTTTTGAAATTCTAGTATAATATTGTGTTATACTTTGTTTTCCTTGTCGGGAATTATCATGGTGGAGAAAATCCTTAAAAAAAATGTTATTAAGCAGGAAAACTTTACTTGGCTGCGCCGTCTCGGGAAACACCATGGTAGAGAAAATCCTTAAGCCTAGCCGAAGGCCGGCAATGCAGAAAAATGTTATTAAGCAATAAAACTTTGCAGGGCAGAAAATCTTTACTAGGCTGCGCCGTCTCGGGACACACCATGGTGGTAAAAATCCTTAAGCCCGGCCGAAGTCCGGCAATGCAGGAAAATATTGTTATGGTGGAATAAATCCTGAAAAAAACGATATTAAGCAGGAAAACTTTGCAAGGCAGAAAATCTTTACCAGGCTGCGCCGTCTCGGGAAACATCATAGAGGAGAAAATCCTTAAGCACGGCCGAAGGCCGGCAGTGCAAGAATACGCTATTAGGCAAGAAAACTTTGCAAGGCAGAAAATCTTTACTAGGCTGCGCCGTCTCGGGAAACACCATGGTGGAGAAAATCCTTAAGCCCGGCCGAAGGCCGGCAATGCAGAAAAATGTTATTAAGCAATAAAACTTTGCAAGGCAGAAACTCTTTACCAAGCTGCGCCGTCTCGGGAAACATCATAGAGGAGAAAATCCTTAAGCCCGGCCGAAGGCCGGCAGTGCAGGAATACGCTATTATGCAAGAAAACTTTGCAAGGCAGAAAATCTTTACTAGGCTGCGCCGTCTCGGGAAACACCATGGTGGAGAAAATCCTTAAGCCCGGCCGAAGGCCGGCAATGCAGAAAAATGTTATTAAGCCAGAAAACTTTGCAATCCAGAAAATCATTACTAGGCTGCGCCGTCTCGGGAAACACCATGGTGGAGAAAATCCTTAAGCCCGGCCGAAGGCCGGCAGTGCAGAAATACGCTATTAGGCAAGAAAACTTTGCAAGGCAGAAAATCTTTACTAGGCTGTGCCGTCTCGGGAAACACCATCGTGGAGAAAATCCTTAAGCCCGACCGAAGGCCGGCAATGCAGAACAACAATAAAACTTTACAAGGCAGAAAATCTTTACTAGGCTGCGCCGTCTGGGGAAACACCATGGTGGAGAAAATCCTTAAGCCCGGCCGAACTATATATACTTATATACATATATATATATATATATATATATATATATATATATATATATATATATATATATATATATATATATACATATGTATGTAATACATTTTAAAATAAAAAATGTTTATTTTTTCTTCTTTCAATACTTGTTTACATGTTTGATCATTTCTATATTAATGTATACAATTTCAGAAGCCCACAACTCAGAAACTAGGACTCGTCGCCAAATTTTTTATTTAATTTTTTTCCTTATTTTTAAATTTTCTATAGGATAGGATTTTTTTTAATTTTTAAGATACCAATATTGGTCATATTCGTTGAAAAACACCGTATAATTAAAATATTGTACTAAAATTTCAGAGGCCCATAACTCGGAAACTAAGCCTTGCCGCCAACATACTTATTTAATTTTTTGTTCTTATTTTTCAATTTACTATAGGATAGGATACTTTTTGTTCATTTCTGGGAGGTGCCCCTAAACTAGATTTGTTCCATTTCTACATTTGGCGACTCGTACAGTAAATGATCTTTCAAAAATAAGACGATTTCGAGATAGTCTGGACATTCTGTGAGCATGACATTATAAAATAAAAGTAGTGATCTAATCTGTATGAAGTTTTTAAAACTACAGCCCAAAAAATCAATAACATGCATAGAAACATTATCTTTAATTCGTAGTTGGTATATACAGCCAAATGCCACACAAGCGTAAAAAAAGCGTAACCAACTAAATACTAATGAAAAACTGTTTGATTCAGACATGTAAACTCAGCCTAAGGCACACTTATTTAAATTTTCAGCGCTACAGCCAGAGTATACCTCAATACAATATAATTTATTAGACATCAATAAGGAGTTAGCTATGCTCTTTCTAATATGTAAGGGCAGGTATAAATTCATTGCATAAAGTCTTCGTAAGGTGCAAAATAGCATTATTGGAATCATTGGTTCTGCTTTTACGCCACTGTCGCACTGTATACTTGGACGTTTCTAGCATGAAATAAAGTGTTTTGTTTATTATAATTTATTATAAACGTTAAAAATCAACACAATTGTAACTATTTACCTCTGCCATTGTTAAATTTCAATTTCTATTTTCATTTCACAAAAATTATTTCATTCAAAAAATAATAAAAACAGCTGTTCAAACTAGTTGCAAAATCTTGCAAGAAGAAATTTCTCCAGTAACATTTTGCAAGTTCTCTAACTTCCAACTGTCAAAAAGTTCTCATTTTGGCTCTCTCGCTGCAAGAGATTTGGAATACGCAGACAACATTTTGCACAAAATGATGCAAAATATGTGTACGCAGACAGACCTACTATAGAGTATGTATCTTCAGGAATTCAGTTTTACTTGAAACAGAAAATCCTCAAAACTTTAAGTAAATGCAGATAAAACTTAAAAGAACGTTTTTTAATTTCAAATAAAACAAGTAAGAGTGCTATATTCGGCTGTGCCGAATCTTATATACCCTTTACCAAAGTGCGTTTATGTAGTATAGAGATACATACATAAGCACAGAGATATGTAGGTACATACTAATTTTGTGAAAAAATTCATACTTTTTTCTCTAGTGCATTTTTTAGGTTTTTGGCATTATGTTTAATTTGCTGCTTTTAAAATTTTGGTGATTTATTTTATTTTGCTGATTTTTTTAGTTTTGGCGATTTTTTTCATATAGGCAATTTTTTTTGGTTTTGGAGATTTTTTTCATTTAGACGATTTTTTTATTTTTTATATACAGTGCTTTTCGCTTAAAGCGAACTTCAAGGGGCTGATCAAATTTGTTCGTTTTAAGCGAAGTTCGTTTTAAGTGAAGACATCAAGAAACCGTTATTGTGTGTGCACATGTCTTTTTTTAACACTGGCTATTTATTTACTTATTAAAACAATTTTAGAACATTGTAGTCTTTAAAAAATAAGTTTATTTAGTTTTTAAAAATCAGTTATTTTAGTTTGCTTAGTATTAAATTGGCTTCATTTATATACACTTCCACTTGGGCCAAGTGGTCAAGAATTTGAGGTGGAGTGTCGCGAGACTGAAGAAAATTTCTTACACAGCTTACGCTACACATTAATATATAAATATAATTTTTTGCTCATGGCAACACACTTCTTGGTTCGTCTTAAGCGAAAAAAAGAACAATTTACATGCAAAAAAAGTTTGTTATAACCGAAAGTTCGCTTTAAGCGGGTTCGTTATAAGTGAAAAAAGGTTCATGGTTTTATAGAAATAAAAGTTCGTACTTTCGAAAATGGTTCGTTTTAGGCGAAAGTTCGTTTTAAGCGGGTTCGCTATAAACGAAAAATACTGTATTTTACTTTTTTTTATTTTTTTGTGGGAATTTTTTTAGTTTTGACACTTTTCGGTTTTTGGCGTTTTTTTAATTTTGGCGACTTTTTTCCCTCTGGCAATTTTTTTGATTTTGACAATTTTTTTTCATTTAGGCTATTTTTTATTTATTTTTTGATAATTTTTTTTTTATATAGGCAATTTTTTTTGTTCTTATTTCTTTTTGGCAATTTTTTTAGTTTTGACACTTTTTTCTCGTTTTTGATGATTTTTTTCGGTTTTTGGCGGATTTTTTTGATTTTGACGATTTTTTTCATTTAAGCGATTTTTTAAAATTTTTTTCATATAGGCAATTTTTTTTTGTTTTGGCTATTTTTTTCGGTTTTTGGCGTTTTATTTTTAATTTTGGCGATTTTTTTTCGTTCTGGCAATTTTGTTGATTTGGCGATTTTTTTTCATTTAGGCGATTTTTGTTCATATAAGCATTTTTTTTGTTTTAGCGATTTTTGCGGATTTTTGTCATTGTGGGAATTTTTTTTACACTTTTTTCTCGTTTTGGCGTTTTTTTCGGTTTTTGGCGATTTTTTTCGGTTTTTGGCGATTTTTTTCGGTTTTTGGCGTTTTTTTCGTTTTGGCGATCTTTTTGATTTTGCAGATTTTTTTTCATATAAGCGATTTTTTTAATTTTTGGCGATTTTTTTTATATAGGCAATTTTTTTTTTGTTTTTGCGATTTTTTCGGTTTTTGCGATTATTTTAAATTTTTGGCGATTTTATAATTTTCGGATTTTTTAGTTTGACCGGTTTTGAAAATTTTACAGTTTCCAAGATATAGCAATTTGTCAAAATTACATAGTCAAAATTTCATTAACTGATGGACCACCCTTTAATTTAAATTTTTTTAATTTTAGTGTTAATTGTTGTAGCCTATATAAAAATACACTAATTTTACAAATTTCAAGTGTCAATATACATATGTACATACAATTGTATGTATATTACATGGGATTTTAAAAGTTTTCGTCACTTATTTTGGAACACCCTTTAATTTTTAGCTTTCATATACATATTTGTTGTTGTAGCGACCAAAGTTCTACATACACTGTCCAAATTTCATACCCGTAGCTTTTACCGTTCCTGAGAAAATAGCCTTCTTCCTAAAACATGAAATATGTTTAATTATTAGGAAAAAAGTTAAAGTTTTCCAACCCTGGAAACGTTTTTTTATTTTGTTAAATTTAAAAATTTTTTTTTAATTATAAATGCCAATTTTATTCATACGGAAATATAAAATAAGTTAATTTAATAAAAAAGTAATAAAAACTTGTTTTCGGTAGTTATTTTCTATTGGAAAATAGAGTTCAAGTTTTCCAGCTCTGAAACCGTCTGCCCGATTTTGCGGATTTTCAATAGCAAAATTTCTGATACACCAGTCCAAGAACGAAGTCTCTAGCTGTTCTAGGAGCTTGGGAAAACCGATTTCACGTACAGACAGACGGACATCGCTTGTTCGTCTTCCCTATGCATAAGGATCCAGAATATATATAATTTATGTGTCGCTTATTAATATTGTAGAAATTACAAACGGAATGACAAACCTATATATACCCTTTTACCATTTTTTGTTAAAGGGTATAATAAGCATTTGCTTTTTATTTAAAAATTTGTTTTAAAACCTAAAATATGTATGTATGTGTTTTGTGTTTTTTTTAACAAATTTTCCATTACCATTTTTTTAGAATATTCTCAATTTAAATTAAAAATGGTGTAGTACATTTTAAATAATATACTATTTTGCTTGTTTGCAACATTAGAAAAAATTTTATTAAAGAAATAGTTAAATAAATTTATTGGGAATCTGCAATTTCACATAGTCTTGCTAGCAAACTAGTTAACTGCAACAACGAGTTCAAACCATCGACGACTATCATATGTGTTACTCCAATTTCGCGTATAAAATTCAGTTTCATATGTTCATCCACATTTAAACGTTTACAAACTCGAAATATATTTCCTATGATATCCTCAGCAGCATATCCAAAACGCCATAACTTTGCTAATATTTTATATGCTTTGTGTATATCATTTTGAGCACAATGTTGCAACATATCCTGTATAAGCATCGGATGAGGTTCATCGCAAACTTTAAATACATTAGCTCCTGTAATTTTGCCGAAACCTTGAGCGGTCGATTGCAAGTTATTCAATCCTTGCCTCATATCACCCTGAGCTGTAAATACTATAGCCTCAAGACCGTCTTCATCGTATTCGAGGTTTTCACGTTGACAAACCTCAAGAAGTTTAGCCAAAACTTGTGCATCCGATAGTTTCGTAAATCGCAACATGGCACAACGAGACTGTATAGGTTCTATAATTTTTTCACTTGTATTACAAGCGAGCGCAAAACGTGTGGTATTACTATATATTTCCATTGTACGCCTTAGTGCTTGCTGGGCACCCTCAGTCATGCTATCAGCCTCATCTAGTATAACAATCTTATGACGTCCGCGGGGCAGAGTAACCTTTTGCTGAGCAAACATTTTAATTTTATTACGCACTACATCAATGCCACGTTCATTTGATGCATTTAATTCCAAAACTGCATCCTTATAACTGTCAGCAAGCAGTATCCTAGCCAAACACTGAATAGTTGTAGTTTTGCCTACACCAGGTGGACCCTATAAGATATCAACATAAGCAGTATTTCGTGCATTTATTGCCTAATACTTCAATTATTCAATAATTCCGAACGGTTTATTCACAGGGAACTGATGTTTTTCCATACGAAATACCAAGCTTCAAGTGAATAAACTGTTCACATTTTGTTCCAAATAAAAGCCTTACTTACCGCTATAATAATGTTTGGAGCATTACCCTGAGTAGCAAATACGGATAAACGGGCTACAGTATCCTCATTACCCACAATTTCTTCAAATTTTACCGGTCGATATTTTTCAATCCTAAATTATATTCAACATTGTCTACGTACACATGTATATATTGATTACACATTGATATATTAACAAACCATGGCAAATTACGCTTCTTGATTTCTTCGGTAGTTAATTCCACTTCGGGCATGACTTATTTATTTGTTAAATTCCACTTGCACAAGTATTATCTGTCATAGACTACTAAATATTCTATTCTATTCTATTCATATTCTGTGTTATCTGTCACAAAGTCTACTTTGTGTTATCTGTGTTGGATACAAAGTTATTGTTTATTTGCGCCAAAAACAGCGTTGCCGTTGTGCGACGAATTTTCGACTGCCCTGCCACTTTTTTGCCCCTTAAGCTGTGTTCACATCATATGTTTTGCCTTATCGAATGTCACTTATTTTTACACATGATATTTTCTATGTATGTCAATATCTGCATTTTACATACGGTTTATAATTTTTGTGTTCACACGTTGGTATGTTATGTATATGTGACATAACCTATAAAGGAAAACAAATGCTTACTTTTGTTAATGCCTTTCCAATATTTTCTTTCATTTTTAGTTTTTAATCTAATAAATCCATTTCAATTTAATTTATCTTACAGTTTTACTTAATTTTTAGCACCGCAATCACCTGCTTTATTTAAAACCAGCTCATGTCAGATGCTTTTCACTTGAAAATAAAACACGCTCCAAATCAAAATTGTCGTTTGTACTGAACACAGGGAAATAACACATGTTAATGTTTCAAGGTATTCACTGTCAACTCATCAAAAACATCAATAAATTTGGTTTCTCAACGCCGAATTTAGATGAAAATATAGCTAAAAATTTGTATGAAGCAAAAAACATAAAAAATTAGATAAATTAATATTATTTCAAACTGCACAGACGTGAAGTTATCTATATCACTTAGTTATTCGCAAATTTTGGTTAAGAGATTACCTATTTATGTAAAAAAAATTTTTGTTGAAGACTTAAATTTTTAACTATATGGGATCATTTATCTTTATTTCTCTCAAAACACATTTTAAAAATACTTATTTTTACTTCATGGTTGTGCACACCCCTCTTTGTTTAAAGACAACTTTCGTTTTTATTTTGATAGTAATCGTGCAAAGTCTACCACGTTCCACAACAAGATTTTATTTTCTATATGCCAAACTTCATATCAAAACATGACATTTTTTTGGAAATTGACAGTGCGGGAGCACATGATGTCAAAGGACACCATACACGATCAATTCAATTTTCAATTGAATCGGTTGTTGTCGAAATCAAAGCGTGTATGGCTTTATCAATTGCTTAATTTGGCAGATGTTTAGTTGATTGAAGAAAAATCAAACGATTTTAATTTTTCATGTTGATTAGTGAATCTTTCAATTCGCTTGTGCTGTGTGTGCTCGATTCTCTTGATAAGCTTTCAAACATTTGTGTTCGTTGTTTTCTTTTGTATAGAAAAAGTTATGTATTGTTAAAATTTTATTTAATTTAAAAAAATTTTAAATAAACAATTTGATTGTAAAAAAGGTAATTAATGTCACAAAAACGTGTGTAGTGAAATAATTTATATTATTAAAAGTTAACCTCCTTCTTGACCACTAATAAATATTTCGGCAATATAGCAATAACGTCGGCAGAACAGTGTGACAAAATTGCTGATTGCCTTACTTATGTTAAGGCTAAGGGAAATCGTAGCCATAATATGAAAAAAAAAACAAGGAAGGTGCAGAGCAAATATATAATTCATTTGTAAATATCTGGTTAATCCAACACATTTTTATTTATATAAACTTATAATAATACAATTTATTTCACTACACACGTTTTTTTAAACTATTTGCCTTTTTCAATTGTATAAATTCTTAATTACAGTAATATTATCTAATTGTTAAACGCTGTACAGAAAATTCTAAGATAAATTAATACTGAGTTTGACGTGTTCGCAATAATTATCAAGGAAAATGCGTTGACAATTATGGCTACATATATTACAGGTACCTGAAATGAGCTGTCTCCACAAGCAATAACACAATTTTGACATCTGCTGCAATATATGTATGTCGACATATTTATGGTTAGTCGATACGTAGGGTTATAAAAATAAAAATGTGTTGGATTAACCACATATTTACAAGTGATTAATATTTTTATTCTGCACCTTCCTTGTTGACTGTTTCCATATTGTGGCTACGATTTCCCATAGCCTTAACACTGAGTCTTCAAGTAGCAAATTTATTGCTGAAAACAAGCAATAACGTCGGCAGAATTATTTTATTTTCTTTTTTGCTTCTTGCTTGAGGCAGAGAACACGTATTGCAAGTTTTTCCAAAAATCTTAAACATTCATATGGCAGGTACTGACTACAATATATATTTCCAATGCAAAAGTACGAAAAATTCATGTTAAGTTTTTCTTTTGTTATGTTTTCGAATGATGTGTTTTTATATTTTGCTCGAATTCATTGTTTTGCAAAAATTAAGAAAAAAACAAAAGTGACAGCAGATTGCTTGGCAATAATTTCTCGAGCAATCAGCAGAGCAATCATTGTGCAATGTATTGACACTTATGGCAATCGCTGTCTACACGCAGGAAATTGCATGGACGCAATCAATTTTGACAATTGCTGTAATCGATATTGCTACGTGAAGACCAAGTATAACATAAGTAAAGCAATCAGCAATATTAAGTCTCACTGTTCTGCTGACGTTATTGCTTTATTGCCGAGATATTTATTGCTAGTCGAGAAGGGGGTTAACATTTGCTGTTTTGTGTGTTGTGTGTGTATTTGTTTTATGCTGCTAATGCGGGGTAATAGCTGGGTGAAAAGTTATGCCAAATACAAAACACCTCTCTTTGTCTCTCTTACCCACAAAATGGTATGTTATGCCAGCACTGAGTATTTTAAAATTGTACCAACAACTTTAAAAACTGGTACTTTTTTGTCCTTAATTGTACTAATATATTTTTTTAGTTCAAATTACATATTTTTATTTGTTTTTTATTAAAATAATCGACTTTGTTGTGGCCACCGAATCATTTTCACAAATTTGCTTGTAAATTATACCTGTGTAAGTTATAATTAAAAATTTTCAAATTAATATCATGTGCTACAGCAACCGATGATTTTAGGAAATGGAATAGTTCATATTTTTTTTGGTTTTGTTGTTGCATTTTGCTTTCACAAGACTATTTTCAAGGAGAAGAATATGAGTTTCATTGTTCAAAAGTGAAAATTATCATATGCAATCGTTTAAGCATGGTACTCTGTTCGAAGTTGTGAAAAATTTTCAGCAGTATTGATTATTTCACGTGAAAAATTTGACACGTAAAAAGTGATGCCCATGTTGCTTTTTCCGAAAAATTGTGGTTTTTATTGGTTAGAAGTATGCAACATTGATCGACTTCGCGCGAAATAAATGACAATCACATTATTTCACAGATGGCAAGAAAATGTTGACAGACACATTTAACAACTTTTTCACGGCTTGAACAGATAACAAGTTTAGTAACATGTTTTCATAAATATTTCAGGTGAACTTTTTTTATACGGATTATGTCAACATTTCGCGTGAAATGTTGAACAGAGTACCAGGCTTTAAATACAAATACGGAGTGAAACTGCGGAGATTCCCTAAATGTACTAAATTAGTCATTGGGGTACTAATGTACTTTCCGAGATTAAATAGTACAAAAAAAGGTAAAATTATATCAACTTTGCCATCCCTGACTCGTATCATTTATATCATGATACAATAATAGAAAGGTAAAACCAAGGCATATCAAACAGGTACGCGTATCAGACATATTGCTCATCCGCTGATTTTTTGTTTACAAGTTTATAACGAAGAATTAATTTGACAATATCAAATGTGCCTTGTTTGATGCATACAAATTTTTGACAATTACCATGTAAAGCTATGTGCAAGGCATATCAAACAGGTACACGTATCAGGCATATTGCTCATCCGCTGATTTTTTGTTTACAAGTTTATAACGAAGAATTCATTTGACAATTACTTTTATGCCTTGTTTGATGCATACAATTTTTTGACAATTACTATCAAGGCATATCAAACAGGTACACGTATTAGGCATATTGCTCATCCGCTGATTTTTTGTTTACACGTTTATAACGAGGAATTCATTTGACAATTACTTTTATGCCTTGTTTGATGCATACAATTTTTTGACAATTACTATGTAAAGCTATGTGAGAAGCACAGAGTTGCCAGAAAGTTTTGCCTAATGCATGTACCTGTATTAAATGTGCCTTGGCTATGTGAGAAGCAGAGAGTTGCCAGAGAGTTTTGCCTAATGCATGTACTTGTATTAAATGTGCCTTGGGTAAAACCAAGGCACATTTACTGCAAGTACACGCATTAGAGAAAACACTGTGGCAACTCTGTGCTTTTCACATAGTTTTACAAAGTAATAGTCAAAAATTGTTATGCATCAAACATGACCAAGGCACATTTAATACAGGTACATGCATTAGGCAAAACTCTCTGGCAACTCTATGCTAACTCTCTGGCAACTCTCTGCTTCTCACATAGCTTTACATGGTAATTGTCAAAAATTTGTATGCATCAAACAATGCACATTTGATATTGTCCCATGATACAATTATACTAGGTACATGCACAAGCCCAGCCTGTCACTGTATACACTGCACATACTTGTCAAACTTTGTTTACAAGCTGCAAAAATGTTAATGTATGTGTGTGAATAAAATGATTACAGTGTTGCCAATGAATTTACACATGGCTGTGTCTCCAATTACACATTGAAGAAAATTACACTACACATCTTTTGTGTAGGTTAAAATTAAAACAAAAATAAATAAAAATAGAACCCAAAGTAGAATTATACACAGATTATACAAGAATTTTATTATATGGCCTGCACATGTGAGTAGAAATTACACACTGCCTAACTATAAACAGAATGGCAACACTGAATAGCTATAATCATGCAGGAATGCCGCGTCTGCAATTGTACTTTAGTTACTCTGTAATTGTTGTTTTTATAAACAAAAGACATTTGTTTCCGACAATTTAGGGTTTGTTTATACCAACAAAATACATGTGTTTTTTGGTGTTGTAGTCGTGCATGTACCTAGTGTAATTGTATCATGCGTGTACCTGTTTGATATGCCTTGAACATGACTAGTTGCATTGCAAAAAGCGCACAACTCGTAGGCGCGTGTAAAGCAAAAAGTAGGTATACTTTCTACTTGTATGTGCGTTACAAGCACCATGAAAGAAAGTCAACTGTTATTGAAAGCTAAAGTGTTAAATAATACTTTATTTCTTACGTTATCGATAAATATTATTTTGCCGCGGATAATTTTTTTCTTTTTTTCAATATAAGTATTTTTTCTTTATAAGTATTTATAAACAAACGCACATAGCACACAGTGTATAGAATGAAACAAGAGGATTAAACACGTGTAATGCATAACGTGCAAAAAGCTAGTTATGGACCCGCTACCTTTATGTTTTTTTATTAAAAAATAAATGTTTTATAATAAAAATATTGAAAAATTCATCACTCTTACATTTTTGCATAATAAATAATTGTAATTTGTGTAAAAAAATAAATGTTGAGCAATGAGCTGCACATAACACAATTGCAGTAATACCCAGCATTTCAACAAAAGCACGAATGTCAAGTTTTTTCAATTTCCTTCAATTACATATATGTATGCGGCACAAATGGAAGAACCATGCAATATAGATGATGGTTTGCTACCAAAAATTCCTTTGATTTGTTCTGTAACACTTCCGTGAAGAGCATATTAATGTAAAAAATCATTGCATCCATTTGAGCTTAAGTGAAATTCCTATTCAAAGGTAACTGCCATATTAAATACATTCCTTACATTATTCTTTAAAGCAGTCTTGTCCACAGGTACACTTTCATATTCTGGGAGTCTACTTCCAAACTGCTTTGGAATGTGCATGTACGTTAATATTATGCAAGGTTATGCAGGGTGGTGCTAAAACACACCTCCAATCGTGAACCAAGTTGGTTCCATTCTGAACCAATAGCATCATGATACAATTATACTAGGTACATGCACAACTACAACAAAAATACAGCACAAAAAAACACATGTATTTTGTTGGTATAAACCATGATACAATTATACTAGGTACATGCAGAACTACAACAAAATTACAACACAAAAAAACACATGTATTTTGTTGGTATAAACAAACCCCAAATTGTCGGAAACAACTGTCTTTTGTTTATAAAAATAACAATTACAGTTTAACTAAAGTACAATTGCAGACGCGGCATTCCTGCATGATTATAGTTATTCAGTGTTGCCAATATGGGTCTAGTTAGACAGTGTGTAATTTCTACTTACACAGTGTGTAATTTCTACTTACTCGCCTACATGTGTAGGCGATGTAATTGAATTCTTGTATAATATGTGTGTAATTCTACTTTGGGTTCTATTTTTATTAATTATTGTTTTAATTTTAACCTACACAAAAGATGTGTAGTGTAATTTTCTTCAATGTGTAATTGGAGACACAGCCATGTGTAAATTCATTGGCAACACTGTAATCATTTTATTTACACACATACATTAACATTTTTGCAGCTTGTAAACAAAGTTTGACAAGTAGGAGCAATGTATACAGTGACAGGCTGGGCTTGTGCATGTACCTAGTATAATTGTATCATGGTATAAACAAATGTAAAATTGTCAGAAACAACTGTCTTTTGTTTATAAAAATAACAATTACAGGGTAACTAAAGTACAATTGCAGACGAGGCATTCCTGCATGATTATAGTTATTGAGTCTTGCCAATCTGTGCCTCGTTTCTGTAATGAATGTGAGAATTTTTAGACTCGAAAATTTTTTTATCATCCTGTGAAACACAGGATGAGTAAGAAAAAAACTGTATTTTTTAACCCTTTTTGTAAGTTTATATAAATTTTTATGTGAGTAACCCTGTGTCAAATAGGACAACCAATATAACTATTTAATTTTTCTCGATGCGAGAACTTCTCGCAAGTTACAGAAATGAAGCACTGGGTGTAGTTATACCTCTTTTCCACACGCAAAGTTTTTTTGACAATTACTTTTGTACCTGTAGCTGTATTAAATGTGCCTTGAACATGAGCAGTGCATTTTTCGCACGGAATTTTGACAATGTTGCATACTTTCAAGCAAGAAATATATAAAAAACCGCGAGTTGGGCTACATTTAGTACATGTCAAATTTTTCATGCGAAATAATCAAGGTTTTTTCGCAACTTCGAACAGAGTACCAGGTCTTAGAGAGAGAAAAAAATTACACGTACACCAATGTTTTCGTAATTTTTTTCACCAAGCCCTAATAAACTAACTGGGGCCAGTGCCCGAAGTTGTGGTCGTCGCTACCAGTCAAATCACTAGTCAATTGACTGGTAGCCTTCCTGTAGGGTAGTTTTACAAAGTAATTGTCAAAAATTTTTATGCATCAAACATGGCACAAAAGTAATTGTCAAATGGGTTCTCCGTTATATACGTGTAAAAAAAAATCAGCGGATGAGCAATTTGTCTCATGCATGTACCTGTTTGATATGCCTTGGAATTACAGAATAGAACCCCTGGTATTTATATTCGGTATAAATTAATGTAATGCAAAGAAGAATTTGTATGCATGCATTCTTTTTGCATTATTTTTATATAAAGACATGTTAATAAATCATGTTTTCAAACATCGATGTTTTTAAGAATGATGTTGTATCCCTAGCCGTAAGCCTTTTTTATTATCAGGTGAATTAAATAAAAAATCAAACATTTGCTTACTTTTGTAGGTCATATTATACGCAAAATTCGTTATCCTCATGTCCAATTGATACAATGTTTAAAAAAATATGTATTAAACTACAATTTCTAAACTCAAATTACACCAAGGTGTATCTAACTAGGTGGCAGCGCTACTTCAGCTGATAGTTTTTTGCTCTATGTGCTTTGTACTAGGGTTGGGCTCAAAAAGAACGAACTAGTTCAATTGAACTATTCCCATAAGTGAACGATGTGAACTAGTTCAGACTAGTTTTTCCTTTTTGGTCTTTGTTGTTATTTTAGTCTTTCTTCTTCTTTTGGTCTTTATTATTCTCTTGGTACTTTTTGATATCATGGTCTTGTTCGTTTTTTGTTCGTTCGTTAATTTTTGGTCTTTATTTTGTTTTGTTTATCTTATTATCTGTTCCTGACCAATGCACATGCAAGAGATTTCAAGTAAAATATTATAGTTTGTCGTTTGCATACTGTTAAAAATACGCAAATGTAATGTGCCTATTAAATTTTTAGCACAATAATCAAAACAAACATAAGAAAATGTATACTTAGTGAAATATACAATTGAGTTTTACAAAATTAATAGAAATAATTTGTAGTATTGAACTAAAAAACAGATTGTGAAAAAGAATATTAGAATTAAAAAAGTAATTATAATTTGTTTTAAACTGAAAACGGATTTCATTTTAAAAATTTCAAAAATATTAATTTTTACCTTTTACTTACTAAAAGCATACAACAAATAAGACTACAAAGCACAAATGAAAATACGTCTAAGCAAAGAAAATTTTTACTCAATTAAAAGAAATAATTTGTTGTGTCGAATATAAATCAGTATTAAAAAAGTGATTAAAATTTGTTTTAAAATGATCAAACTTCATTCTAAGCATTTCCAATCAAAAATTATTAATTAAATAAGGTCGTTAAGAATGAAATGAAATTACTTTAGAATATTAACAAACGAATAAAACATTGAAGAGGATTCAATGTATGCATGTATGTGTAATCTCTGATCTGTTGTTCACTGCACAACTGACCGAAAAGAACAACTGAATGAACAATCCGCAAAAGGAACAACTATGCCCAACTCTACTTTGTACCTAAGGAATGTCAAAAACTTCGTTTTGTTTTGGTTTTGGTACAAATATTTTTGTGCTTTTGACATTCTTCGCTTCCATGATACAATTATACTTTATATATATATATATATATTATAATTGTATCATTTTCGGATCTTTACACAGCTATGGTTGCCGTATTATTGTATAACAAATCCTTACGCAGTAGAGTCACAGAGGAGCTGCAAAACTATCGATGGTACTATCGATAGTTTTATTTTAAGTAGACTATCGATATTTTTTTCGATAGCGATATTATCGACAAAAATACGCGACTACAAAAGTAAAAAATATTGTCAATAAAAATGGTATGACGGCGACAGTGGAATAAAAAATGCAACATTCAAAATTACTTATAAACCTTTATAATAACGTTCATCATTACATATATAAATGTGGAAATATCTTAATAAGTTTAGCATTTGTTTCAACATAAGATGTCAGTTTGTAACTAGTAAAAGCAAATTGCATTAAAAAATACAATTATTATGTAGCAACGGCTATTACACTTGCATAAATTTGGCGACGGCTCAATTTGAGGACTATTGGACTGTTCCTGCTCTTTACTTTTAAATAAACGGTGACGCTAAATTAATTTGATTCTCTCTACTTGCTGTCTCCACCTGACATGAAATGACTAACTATAACATTAACTTCAAGTTATTGTTATATATAGACTGCTACAGCCGTATTCATAAAAAAAGTTGATTGAGGTTTAAAAACTATATTAGTTAAAAAACATTTTAAGACTAAATAAGGTTTTTTAAATATTGGTATTCATAATCAGTAGTTTACTAAAAATCAATTAACTTGCTTTTTTAAAAATATTGTGGCAACACTGTATTATCTATTTGTCACTTGCATCCTACTTCTGCTAAACAACGATTATTAATTCACAAAGTACTCGTACCTGTATTTGTTTTTTGTCCTTTTTTGGAAAAATATTGTTTTTATAAAATAAAAAATGTGTTCCAACTCGTCCAAATTTAAAAAAATAAGAAGAGTTTACAGCGAATCTTTCTTAAAAGTGTTTTTTATATGATTTTTTTTATTGCAGATTAAGAAGCACTAGAATAACGAGTTTTATTTTTATTGTCTGGTCACACTAGCAGCATTTATTTGTGCTATTTTATTAGTTCAAACACCAGAAAACTATTATTTGAGCAAACATGTTTTCTCTATGGTGAAAATACTATTTGCTTCTAATATAAATTTTCCTAAAACTGTCAAAAAACACAAAATTATTTTCTCGCTAATTATTTAAGAATTAAATGAAAGATATGGAAAATTTAATTTTATTGGGCTGTGGGGGAGCTCCTATATTGGTATTAGAGGAAGAAATGAAAAAGAAAAGACAATAGATGCGAACGTGGATTCAACGTCGGAAGGAATAAAGCTGTTGTGCAAAACTTTTATTGGAGTTACGAAAAGAAACTCCAGCACTTTATAAAAACTTTTTAAGAATGAACGGAAATGATTTCGATAGTTTTGCAAGTGTAACTTGCCAGTTAATAGTTCGTATAATTCCTATGCAGCAAGCTTAGTGGAACTGAAGAGTTTTTTCGTCTGTAGAATTTTCCCAATTGCATGGGATCGTCGGATGGCAAACATGTTGTAATAGTGGCGCCGTCCCATACAGGAAGTGTCTACTTTAATTACAAAGGTAAATTTGCCGCATTAAGTTATAATTAATGAAACTGTTAAAATTAATAAAACTGCTTTTTATTCGTAAATATTCAACTCAATTTAGAGATTTGTGATTTATTCTGCTTGGCTGTCTCCATTGGTCTGGTGTCTCAACTGATAATTTGAAGTGTATCTTAAATTTCTGGTTTTGCTTGATCGGAAGACTTAAATTAATATTGATATTGTTTTGAACGTATGCACCGATATTTTTGTGAGTCTGTGTGGCGTTTTGTTGTAACGATGCATCTTTTTAAACCAAATAAACTTTGCAAAATTTTTGGTCATAAGGCTGTGATAGATTTGTTGTTGTTCTCATTTTTATTTATTGCTATTTAATAAACAGCTGATATATATCAAAGCTGGTTGATAAGAAAACTTCAAAACATAAATGAACTAGTAGCGCCATCTATTGGAAAATAGCTATTCATTGAATCCATAATTTCCCAACAAACAATACATCTACAATTAAATAACTACAAATCCATACATATTAATTTTGATTTTTTTTGCATCTTTAATTATTAACTGCCTGGCCCACGAAGTCGAAAGAAAATTTAAGAGAACGAAAGTAAGTCACTCATTTTCTTCTATAAAAGTGTTCCACTATCTTTCGACTTATCGTTCGATTGGATTTACGTTTCTAACGTAAGCCGTATACCCGTTGTCAAATATCCATATTGCCACATCAACAATTTCACACATTCTTCGTCAAATGGAAATAAAAAATCGTTCAAATGTGTAAATTGTGCTTTAAAAAATGAAACTCTGTTCTAATTCAGCTTGCAACAAGTGGCAGCCAAAAATAAATTAGAATGAAGTCAGTTAAAAATAAAAAAACTTGACAAATTTTTTTTAGGGGAAAAAAGAATAACTACTTAATGCAAAATTTTGTGGATAGGTCTTGGAAAAATGCCAAGAAACCCAAACGAAAAGGTTTTCTACAATATGCACATATGTATGTATATACATATGTATGTCTTGTATGTGTGTGTGTGCCCTACTTTTTTTTTGTTAAGCTGGCCTTCGTCCGGACTTAAGGACTGACTCCTGTATGTATGTATGTATGTGCATATATACATATGTATGTACGTACATGTATCGGATACCGGCTCCGATAAGTAAGAATTTTCTGCATATCCGGATGGCTTAAGGATTTCCTCTCCGCGTATGTAAAATACCCGCTCACATAAATAAACAGCTTCTAACCAACTGGTATTATAACTAGCGGAAGGCGTGGTAAGCAGACATTCCTTACTCATCGAAGCCGTTGTCGAGCATACATACATACATACCTAGAGAAGAATATCACAAATCCCAGCCAAAGGAAGCAAACCCGCTTATTTGCAAGTCCAGACGTGAGGAAACTGCCAACGACCGGTTACGCAACAAATCCATTGCCAGAATATCTGGCATTGTATTTACTAATTCGCAGAGGCATTGTATTTTATTCATGTAATTTAAAATAATTTGGTTAATTTTGTCTCAGTCGACAATTAAAATACAAGTGCCTGCTTTTGACATTAGACTTCGTACAAATGAGTGAACAAATTTTTATTGGGGCACAAATTTGTATTGAAATGCTTACGTTATCGTTCGCATTCATTTTCTTTCGACTTGTCGTGCTAAATGCTTTTATTGAAACGCAAAACAGCTGTTTGTCGTTTCAAATGCGTGCGAACGAAAATGAGTGACATCCTGGAACAGGCAGTAAATATGGAGTGTTCGAACGTAGAATGCCTTAATCCTGAAATAGATCGCATGGCATCGTGTTGGTTATGCCTCAAATATTATCACCTTAAATGCTGTAGTAGTAATCTTAGGCCACGTGATGTTGATGCTCTTGCTGACTCACAAAAGTCTTGGAATTGGACGTGCGTAAGCTGTAAAGACGTCGGGATTGAGTTCTATAGTCTATTTAAAAATTCCAAGGCTGAATTCGAAAAAATTAACCAAGAATTTCTGTTGTTGCAGGCGAAACTCGCCGCTTTTGGTGGGCTTTTTTCTAAGTATAACAACTTGGACAAATTTATGAACTCACTACAAAACTTGTCACCAAAGCATAAAAAAAAAGGTTGAAACTGTGGCCACCCAGTGTTCTTTAGCAATGTCTTCCTCTGGTTCAAATAAATCAATTTAATAAATTCTGAACTAGAATATAATTTTTCAGCGGATGAAGTAGTTTCTGTTGATTAAAGCACTGATCGGGGCAATAATATGAGAGGAGGTGGTGTTTTAATTGCTGTATCTAATCTGCTGGTATCTGAAGTATTATCATTATCTTCTATATTGGATATTGAATTTACTGGTGTGCTAGTAAAGCTTAAACACAAAAGGATTTTCGTTACCTGTTCCTACATCCCTCCCAACTAACCTGAAACAATTTACCAGAAAGATTCTGATGCTTATTGTTATTTTTACCTCTTTGTTGTTTTCATTGTTACAGCTGTTGTAATCGTGTAGCAACTCGTTTTGAATTGTTGCATGGTTGCCAGGCTACTGACCGCGCTGGCATTCTGGGCTCGCCGTTTTGGGGGGATCCTTGTCAGTCAACCTGTTCAGTAGCTACAATCAACAATAAACAAAATAATAATAAAAAAATACCAGCCTTTTGGTGACAGCTGTTCAAAATGTAATTAAAGAAAATTATGAGGCCCAAAACAAATATACGAATCCATCCGCTAGCTTGTCATCAAACCCTCTGGTAGGTGAAACACCAAGAAATCGCCCTCCCCTTAGAGATCTCCAAGATCTCTCCGTAACATGCCCAGAAGTATTTGGCATGTCCCTAAATTCTGTTCGCAGCCCTCCCCTTTCCTTTACTTACCGCCCATTCTCTTTTCTTATCTGCTCATACTGTTAAAGCTATTTAAACTCGTATACTTTTTCTTTTAAAAACGTTATAAAGCATATTGCCTTTTGATTTATTCTACAGTATATAATTATATATATGTTATTATAACAAGTTTAACTAAAAAAAAATTTAATATGAAAAAATGAATAAAAAAAATTATTTTTACATACTCCTCTTTACAATTTAGATTCTCGAACTGAAGGAAAACAATTTTCTGCTGGACATAAGGGCAATTACCCCTTCAACAAAAACTTCTACCTACCAACCTAGGGTGAGCTCAACCTAATCTTCGGTGGAGAAATATACCCAAAAGGGGGTAAAAACTTTTCAGCTAAAAGAATTTAATTGTTTCCCTACATTCATATTTAAAAACGAATATATATATATATATATATATATATATATATATATATATATATATATATATATATATATATATATATATATATATATATATTTATACTTGTGTACTATAAAAAACTTTAATAAAAATAATAAAAAAAATCCTTTAAATCATATAAAAAATTATAAATATATAAATTATGCGACATAATAATAAAAAATTAGATTAGTCATTCCACGGCTACCTGGCGCCTTGTCCACGGCGTCCAGAGACGTACACCAGCTCCCTCGTTGGATGCAGCGTGTTGCAGGTGGAATTTTTTTTGTCTCAGTTTGCGCCTTTAAATTTTAGTTTTGACTTTTACTTTTAGTTTTTGAGTTTTAATTTTAGTTGTTGAATTTTACTTTTAGTTTTTGAATTATAATTTTAGTTTTTGCATTTTACTTTTAGTTGTTCAATTTTACTTTTAATTTTTGAACTTTAATTTTAATTTTGCTTTTTACTTTTAGGTTGTTCAATTTTACTTTTTTAACTTTTGCACATTTTGATTAAAATTTTAATCTTCCACCAGCTGCATATCTCTTCACTCCAACTCCCTTTTTTTCTCAACTTTAATTTTCTAAACTGAAACTGAACTGAAACCCGTACATTTCGCACGCTTGCCCTTTTATACCACGACCACCAGTCCTATGTCCACCGTTGTTATTTTCCACTCCAGCGTCAGAAAACTCCGTTTTCTTCCAGCAATTTCTTTACAAAAAAACTTATTTTTTTCCTCATCTTTTCTTTCTCTTTATGTTCAGTTTTCCTTTTTTTCTATTTATCTTCCCCCTATTTTTATAACAGCTGTTATGTTCTCAAAGTTGCCACTTAAGCAACTGCCTTATCGGCAACAGGGTGCAGGGACACTATCATTGCCGTTGGTGATTTTAATATGCCTATGATTTCTTGGAGTTTTTCAACTGACAACGGTTACTTTGTGCCATATAGTTCTGGTGGCAACTTTAAATACGCTGAATTTATAAATTCTTTACTGGATTTGAATCTTTATCACATAAATGGTAACTTTAATGGTAACCATAAACTTTTGGACTTAGTTTTTATAAATGATTGTGTTGATACCTCTGTCGTTCGGACTGATCCAATGACGATACCGGAAGACCATCATCATCCTACAATCGAAGTAAATATACATTTTTCGTCAAATCATATATCGCTCGCTGCTAAGGCCTCGAAATTAAAAAAGTTTTGTTTCCAAAAAACAAATTATCACCGAATAAATGAATTGCTATATAATACCAACTGGAATAGTTTACTATGCATTTCGAACCTAACCAACAATGCTGTTTCCTTTAACAATATTATCAAAAAAATTTATGACAGGGTATACTGTATCATGAACCAGTGTATTCCAAGCCAAACTGTTTATGTTTCCTCTGGTCCCCCATGGAATTCTAAACTATTGTCTAAAATTAAGAATAAAAAAATAAATTTTACAAAATGTATAAAAAGTCTGGATTAACCGTGGAATTTGCCAAATACTGTGCCGGTCGTGCTGAATATAATAAACTAAATCAAAAATGTTATAGCTGCTATTTACTCAAAGTTAAAAACAACTTTAAGACGAGCCCAAGGTCTTTCTACAGCTTTGTAAATCTAAAAAGAAAATCAACTTCCTTCCCACCATCTATGAAAATAAATGAATATGAAACTGACAATGATGCTGAAATATGTAATTTATTTGCAGACTTCTTTTCATCTACTTATGCCGACGATCGTATAAATGATTCTGTCATACAATCATTCTTGGACCATGGAAGTCAGCCCATTATATTTCCATTATTTGATAGATGCTCAGTTCTTGAAGGCTTAAAAAAGCTGAAGTTTTCGTATAAAAGTGGACCTGATAATGTACCTAGTTGTCTTCTTATTAAATGTGCTGATGCTTTTGTGCTCCCTCTTACTTTATTATTCAATTTGTCGTTAAAGTTTGGTATATTTCCAGATCTATGGAAGGATTCCTTTATTATCCCGTTGTTTAAATCTGGTAGCAAAGCTGACATCAAAAATTACAGGGGAATCGCTAAATTGAGTATCATACCAAAACTCTTTGAAAAACTAATTACTGATTATTTGTATCATCACGTATCATCTTTATTATCGCCTAACCAACATGGTTTTCGTAAAGGCTGTTCAACTGTAACTAATCTCTTACAATTCACAACTTTTGTCAATCGTGGTTTTTGCAATAAACAATAAACTGATGTTATTTATACAGATTTCAGTAAGGCATTTGATAAGGTTAACCATAAACTACACTCCATGGGTTTTTCGAAAAACTCCTTAAATTGGATCAGTTCATACTTAACTAACAGGAAACAAAATGTCATATTTAAAAATATTACATCTAAATCTATTTCCGTTACATATGGTGTTCCACAAGGAAGTCATCTTGGACCACTCCTTTTTTCTTTATTTATTAATGATTTACCTAGTGTAATCAAGAATTCGTTCATATTAATGTACGCTGATGATGTAAAAATATTCCTTAGCTACAATGACTACAAAGATCATTTGTTACTACAAGAAGATTTAAATTCCTTACATTCCTGGTGTGATATGAACTTTATGCAATTAAATTTTAAAAAATGTAAGCATATGTGTTTCCACCGAAAGAACCATTTGGCCGTTAAATACTTCTTAGGCAGCTATGAGCAGGAAACTGTTTGTGCTTTTACTGATCTTGGAATATTACTGGATCCTAAACTTAATTTTATTCAAGATATTACATTAATTATAAATAAAGCAAGATGTTTACTCTGCTTGATCAAACGTTGGGCTAAGGAATTTGAAGACACCTATATTACTAAGCAACTCTTTACATCTCTTGTTCGTCCTGTCCTGGAATATGGCTCAATAATTTGGGACCCAACATATAAAATATATATTAATGCAATTGAATCGGTACAAAAACAATTTTGAATTTTTTGCCTTCGCGGATTGCAATGGAATACCCTACGTCTTCCTTCGTATCAAGCTTCTTCCTTGCGCTTATTAAACTACCATCCTTAAGTAGTCGAAGAACTATGCTAAACGTTATGTGTATTTTAAATGTAATTAATGGTAATACTGGCTGCAATTTTTTCTTCGAAAACGTTTCCTTTTGCGTTCCGCAGCGACCTACATGATATTACTCAGCACTTTCCTTTAAAGCGTTTAGAACCAATTATGCTAATTCTGATCCCTTTATAAGAAGTTGTAGAGATTTTAATAAACTTTATTTTTATGTTGATTTCTGTTTGAAAGATCATTTAATCAAAAGTAATATTCTAATCGCATTGAATAATTAATAACTTTTGCAAAATTGTATATACGTACATGTATAAATAGTCTGTAAGAATTGTAAATTCATAGACTTAGTAAGTAAATAAATAAATAAATAAATAAAGACTACCTCGTTGACTTCGTTGTTTCTTAAGCATCCCATACACGTTTGAATTCAATTTTCAATTGAGTCTTTCAATTGAATTGATTCTTGGCTACACACTTAATAAACTGAATTGAAACATTTTTATTGAACTGTCAAATTTATATTTTTTTCATAATTACAAATTTATAAATTAACAACTTCTACTGCATTCATTCATTAATTTTAATTTTATTTCAAATTCAATGAAATTAAGTACAATTTTAAAAATACATAATGTTACGTAAAAAGATTCCTACAGGGTTAATGCAAAGAACTATCTAGAAGTATTTAACTAAAGCGACAAACGTACACACATATTCGCGTGCAAACACTGTAGCACTGTAGCAAAGATTTAAATAAGCATGCGTAACACGTAAACAAGCAAAAGCAACAACAAAAAGCGTCTGCTTATTAAGAAGATTCGCATATTTACACACATACATACATGCCAATTCAAACGAATGGCAGAAGGTAAACAACCACCACGTAAACAACCACCACTAAGCAATGTTAATTATGTACACACGTATGCATATACACATGTATGTACATAGTTACCACATGAACTTAATTGGGCACTTAGTAAACAACATTTAAGATGATAATAATCGTCTGGACTATGCTTGAAACTTCTAGTGGTATTGGTGCACATTATAAAAAGCGCGACGCAACCAATGACAAGTCAGTCGTGATTAAGTCAGTTGTGTTGTGAACGAACAAGTCAGTCAGTGCTAATTGGAAATTAGTAGAGTGAACATCGTTGAAAGTAAAAGACATCGTGCGGTGGATAATAACGTTAAGAAGTAAATAAGAAAAGACAAGTTGTAATTGGTTTAGTCAAGAATAAAAGGAAGTTCAGTTGCAAATAAGAAAATCGTGTTGTTATTTATTTTTATTTTTGAGCAATCAAAAGACTCACACGTTTAATAAAATTTAAACGTAACAATAACTTTTTCTTTACAAAATAAAGCTACAAACGTAAATTTTGACAGCTACTAAAGAGACTAGAGCACATACAGCACAATCGAATTGAAAGATTTACCAATCAACATGAAAAATCAAAATCTTTTGATTTTTCTTTAACCAACTCGACAACTGCCAAACTAATCAATTGGCAAAGCCATACACGCTTTGAATTGGGCAAGAACCGACTCAATTGAAAATTTAAGTGAATCGTGTATGGGGTGCTTTTAGGAACACATAGTATAGTTCTCATGGCAATCGCTGATGCAACATACATGTTTTTGTACATTTGTTTGCCATTGTTTGTTCTTACAAAAACTTTGTAAGATCAAATAATTATTTGCTGAAAAATTACGAAAATATTTGTTATCTTGTGTTCATATTAGAAGCATTTTTATTTGCCAGCAAATCATTTTGTTTGCCAGATAACAGCTGTTTTGTTATTTGCCGCTAATAATTATTTTATGGTCACATTACAGCAAGCTAATGTTTGATGTTTCCTTTCAAATGTTTCCCCAATGTGACCGAATCTTTAGCCTACCTTGTTTTGACAATTTTCTATAATCATAATAAAATTACAGAACAGGTAAAGAGAAATACCCAGTCACCAACGGCAACGGTGAATAATCATTTAAATATTATTGTACAAAAGTGTTTTTCAATAAGTGTTACCAGCAGTGATGCCAGTGAATATTTTTGAAATTCCCTACATGTTAGAAAAAAATTCTCTTTTTTCCCCTCCAACCAAACATATTTTCCCTACATTTTTCTCTACGCTGAAAAATTATTATTTTAACAACAAAAAAAGTTATACTTACCCCTAGTTTTTGACTAAATAATTAAGTACGTAATTAGCCAATTTTTAAATAAAATTAAGTTGCAATTAAATACGATTAATTTTTTCAGTGGTTAGGTAAAGTTCTTATTATATTACGTTGAAAGTACGGTAGCACTGCAAAATTTCCCAGATGGCTTTTCAAACAAGTCCTCTTTCACACACGTTTGGCTCGTCAAGTCTTGATTTCTTAGGAGAGAGTGGAAAAGATAATGGAGGGGTGTACAGTAAGGTTGTTATCCGTCCTCTTTTTCACGGACACTGTCCTATTTTTCATATTATTGTCCTCGGAAAAAAAATTTGCGTCCGGGAAAGTCCTACATTTTTTCACTTTTGCATTGCTTGTTAACAACCAAGGTAAAAAGGAAAGTAATAATTATTGGATGTTCAGCTTATCTTATAAATAACACTGTGCAGGAGGTTTGTGTTATGTTATTAAGATGTACTTAAAATATCGATGGTGTTGAGCAAAAAAGAGCCAACATAATATAGTGCATAGTTTTAAGCGAAAGTTCAAAATCTTTGTTTCATGTTATTGGAAATATTAAATTTCATTTAATTTTTAAGTCCTACTTTTTAATAATGTTTCCGGGTTTTTTCTTTCTTCTGTCCTCTTTTTATAAATCACACGATAACAACCCTAGTGTACAGACTTTACATTACAAGTCAATTTTGCTTTTTAGTTTTGTTTTGTCATTCGTAATACTCTACTACAAGGCAAATTGATGAGACTTGAGTGGACCGTGTGTATGAACGCAAATGCAGGTTCAAAAGAAAATTTAAAAAAAAATTATCAGGTAAGGCTGATGTATGCGAAAGAAGACCAACAGCTGTTTAATATAAACAAAAAAAGTTAGGTTAAAAAATGCAGAAAATAAAATTTCATAAAAACACATTTTATGAAACCAAAGGAGCATCAGAATGCATTTTTCTATTTGTTTATACCATGATATGAAACTATGAATTGTATATGTTATATATTAATCAAAATTAAACGAAATTCTTTTTAATACGACCACATGATGTTCATTTACATGTTTTGAGTAAACACACACAAGCACAATAACATATGGTATGCTCGTAAAACTTAATTGTGATATAAGTACACACTTAATTATTATTTAATTATGCGCTCAAAAACACAATTTTGTATTTAATTAGAACTAAAAAATAATAATAGTTTGATTACCAAGTTGAAAATTGGGAATTATAGTTATGTATCGATCGTCACAAGTAGAAAGGCCCTAACTCGTTTTTTCACGAAATTCATACTTTCAGCGATTCCACTTCATTTTACATGAATACATTAGGTCCCAAAACTTTATGGCAGTAGTGTAAAAAATAACGCTTTTGGAAGCAGTAACTGCTTATTTATGGTGGAAAATAAAATAGATACACAATCGAATAAAGATGCTTGTTTTGTAAAGATTTTTTTTGAGGTTTTCAAACTTGTTTGTTTTGTTTGTTTATTTGTTTGTATATTGTGATTCTCAATATAGTGTTAAGAGTCTTACTTTAAACTGTAGCAGCACTCTGGGGTCGGTAATGCGGGATTGATAGTGGCAACCTCAGAGGTAACAGCTGGTCAGCGGGCTTTGGTAACAGCTGATAGCAACAGCTGAAAGAAAAAACAAATTTATAGACAAAAACAAAAAACTATTTATAAAAACCTAATAGAAGAAAATGGCCAGGAAAGTTCTGGAAAAGACAGCTTCGATTGGAAGAACAAAAAAAATATGGACATCTGGGGATTTTTGGCGCACACCGAGTCGAGGTAGGTCGAAGAGGATGATGTAGGAGATCAATCACGATTTGGGCTTGATAAAGAAAGGACGATGTGGCTGGCGACCAGGGCTAAATTAAGAAAATGTTTAAAGTGATGTAAAGTGTAAAGAGTGCAAGTGGAAGTTTTTCAAATCAAATCAAAACCTTTTATAAATAAATAAAACTAAAAAAAGAAGCGTATCATAAAATGTATCAATATACACAAAATGATACAATACAATTCTTTTTATTAAAAATAAAGGAAAAAATTGTGAACAGAAGGCTAAAGCTATGTACAGACGGTTGTCAGATCTTACAATATGTGAAGTGCCAAATTTTGTCAGATGTCGTTGCCAGAAAAAGCATAGTCAGTCCATTGCAAGACTAGCAGCTGACAAGAAATTGTCAGACATCTTACAATCGTGTGAACACATTGTAAAATTATTGCAAGATATTTGTCAGCCATTTTAATATTGTCAGATGTGCAAAATTTATGCATCTGACAATGGCGTCATTGTAAGAGAATTATTTCTATGGGCAACACTGCATGCGCTTTTTTTTAAGAAAAAATTTATGGTAAAATATATGCACACAAAATCATTGCAATTGCTTCTTTATGGTCCATAATAATTTATACTTTCACTTTTTACATTTAAAACAAACACAAACGATTGATATTTAACAATTTCTAATAAATGCTTTGAGTCTGGCAACGCATAACAACAGATCTGACAATTTGTTATATGACAACCGTGTGAACTGACAATTTTTCGACTCTCGATTTTGTCAGATGAATTTATTGCCATACAACCGTCTGGCAATAAATTGTAAGATTTTCTTACAACTATGTGAAGTGACAAGGAATATTGAACTGGCAATTTTCGATTGCCAGTACATTGTCCGCACATTGACAGATCTGACAATATTGTATGATCTGACAATCGTCTGTACATAGCTTAATTACAAAAGTGAACAAATCAAACAAGTAAAAAGGTAAAACCTAAAAATTAGTCTTCAAAAGTAAAAATTTGCTAAAACTTAGTACTGTTCAAATAAAAAAAATTTATATATAAAATAAAATGATTTTTTTTAAACTTAAAACTAAGCAACAAAATAGCCAAAAACTGAAAAACTAATTAACAAGAATTAAAACTAACAAGACTTAAAAATTAAAAGATAAAACTAAAAGTGTATAAAACTTAGCACTAATCAACAAAAATTTAAATTACTTAAAAATCTTCAATGAAGAATAAAAATAACCAAAATTTAAAACTAAACTAAAAACTAGCCAACAAAGGTAAAATTTATAAAAAAAACCTGAGAACTGTTCTGCAAAAATTAAAATTTTCTAAAAACTAATTACAAAAATTAAAATCACATAAAGCGTAAATCTAAACAAAATTAAAATAACATAAAGCAGAAAAGAAACGTATCAACAAGGTTAAAATCGTAGCAAACGCCCTAAGAACGAATATAACTCGCCTTCAACACGCCACATACAACGAGGGAACTGGCCAAAACACCCGCACTAACCATAAAGTAAGCTGTAGCATTTCTGGAGGAGCCAGGTACCTGTCATCAGACACGGACGGACGGACGAAAGATACAAACAAGTTAAGTTTTTTTATTAATTTGATTAATTGTTCTCTACTTACTTATATGCATAAAAGTTTAATTGTAAATTTTTTTTTGCTGTAATTTTTATAAAAGTGTGTATAAACCGCTTAACCTTTTTTAATGATAGGGAAAACACTTATATTTATTTTTTCTAGTGCCATATTTGCTTTTTCGCACTGAGTTAAGAGCAGATTCGAGCTCAAACCTGCCCCAAGTCCCCATAATAAGCCCTTTGGCTTAACATGATAGGTGTTTACCCTGTGAAAATAGAAATATAATTTTTTTTGTTTATTTAGAAATCATAATTATTTTTGAAAAATAATTTTAAACCATTTCGTTTATTTAAATTAACTTTGCCTTTTCCTATGATTTATGAAAATTTTCATTTTTAATTATTTTTAATTAAATCAAAGAAAAAAATATTATTTTAAATATTAAATAGTTTTATCAAGGCATATCAAACAGGTACACGTATCAGGCATATTGCTCATCCGCTGATTTTTTGTTTACAAATTTATAACGAAGAATTCATTTGACAAATACAATTGTGTCTTGTTTGATGCATACAATTTTTTGACAAATACCATGTAAAGCTATGTGAGAAGCAGAGATTTGCCAGAGAGTTAGCAGAGAGTTGCCAGAGAGTTTTGCCTAATGCATGTACCTGTATTAAATGTGCCTTGAGTTTTATATTGAATAGTTTTTACATTTTGTTTTTTTTTTGGATAAATAAATTGAAAATGTATTGTTATTTTTCAATATGATTTAATTTTTTTTATTGCCCAAAATGATG
This sequence comes from Tachina fera, assembly GCA_905220375.1. Taxonomy (NCBI): domain Eukaryota; kingdom Metazoa; phylum Arthropoda; class Insecta; order Diptera; family Tachinidae; genus Tachina; species Tachina fera. The sequence goes on along the minus strand of LR999966.1, from coordinate 31,297,944 downwards.
GGTTAAGGTAGATTTTTCAGGCTGTAGAGACTAGTGGTAAGTAACCATCATGAAGGAATGGGATAACCCACAGAGAAACATAGGCCGGGTTATCATGGTGAAATCCAGTAGGATTTCTGTGGGAGGGAGGCCACGGTTAGCCAAAAAGACCGGCTAACTCAACATTTATATTGAGAGAGCAGACTTGTAAGTATGCGTGGTTAGTGGTATATGTAAATCTTTTTGTTTTTTTTTCAATAGTTTGTTTTTTTTTCAAGTAAAAATTTCCACTTTCGGGCTCCAAATTCCATATATTCATAAACATTTTTTTCTTGGTTTTACATCCTTCCAAGCGCAGCTGGCATGATTTTTTTTGTTTATTGTTGCTTATTGCCCGAAGGTCGGGAAGAACTCCCCCCAAAACGGCGAGCTCAGCCGGAGCAGAACGCCAGCATGCCAGCGAGGCCGATAAATCTGGCAACCGTACAAAATGACGGCCAGACCGAAATGTCTAAATCAACAGCATAAACAACCCGGTAGCAAACAACAATATAACAAAACATACGGAGTTTGTTAGCTAAATTCAAAAAATTTTTTGGGTTGAAGTCTACTGATGAGTTCCAAATCGGGAGCGAATTACATATAGACAATTGTATAGCCATAAAAACAAGCTAAATTTTCAAATTACCTATTTAATTTATTTCTTATTAAACATCTTTGTAAAATATCCAAGTTCTCGTACAAAAACGTCATTTTGTGCAGCATTGGTGGCACAATTGTATACGTTTCATATGCAAGTTACCCTACAAGAAATTAATGAGCGAAACTCACACAAATGAAATTTTTTCACTAACACATTTGCAATAATTTCCCATTGAATTTAAGAGTGCCAATCAATTGACTGGTCATTTGACTGGTAGAGATGACCGACACATTTATTAATTATAGTTGCTCCTCTCTAACCTGTATATTAGAGTGAAACATCGAATCTACATATGCGAAAACTTTTAAGACGTCGCGTTTTATTGTAAAATATACAATTCGTTGGGTCTGTGAAATAAAATTTATACAAGTGCTAAGAAACTTAAGTAACAACAATAATGTCTAAAAGAAATTGAAAAGTTTCATTTAATTTATACGTTTATATATTTTGTTTTTAAATTTAGATATTTATGTTAGAATGAAATATTAATTCACTTTTATTGTCAACACTTTTTTGTAAATGTTTCATATGCATGGCAACACTGTTTGCTGCTTAATAAACTTTTTATTCACTCTCTTTTTGTACTTACTAGAAGCAGCGTGTTATATTTTATTAACGAGGTTAAGTATAAGGAAAAGTAAGTTTCCCAGTTCAACAATTTACAAAAAAACAAGGTGTGTTGGAGCTAAAAAAAAGTGTTAGGAAGACCACGTTGGTGTCACCTGCGTTATTCTGGATTGGTTTGTTTTTATATATTTATATTACTTATTTATTTATTTTATTATAATAAAAAACAATTAAAATAACATAAAAATTATTATTTTTTATTTAAAAGTTACATTTTACCAGTTTCTACGTAAATATTGACTAGTAATAGGTGACCAGCTGCCTTGTAACCATTGACTAGTCATAGTTTACCAATGCTTATGTAATCTGTGACTGGCAAAAACGTAGCAGAGTAAGCAGTTCAGATATATGTATTTTAATTAAGTGACTTTAATAAGTTAGAGAGAGAGAAAAAATCACACGTACACAAATGTTTTGGTAATTTTTTTCACCAAGCCCCTAATAAACTAACTGGGGCCAGTGACCGAAGTTGTAGTCGTCGCTACTAGTCAAATCATTAGTCAATTGGCTGGTAGCCTTCCTGTAGGGTACTATTCATATTCTGTGTTTATTATTATTATAAAATAACTGCAACGCTGCCAATTTGCAGGGATATTTCAACCAGGGATGATAAATCAGAAAATTCGTACCAATTAGCTTTTAAAATTGTACTTTTTTAACCCCAATAGTACTAAAATTTTTTGTTTTAAGTTTTTTTATTATATTTTTAGTATATATTATAAAAAGTCTGCGAATAGGAAAATATTTTTTAAGTTGTAAGTTTGATGTGGCATAACTTCTGAATTCCGCAAATTCAGAAAATGACAGTCACCAGTTTAAGAAACTCCTTTTGTTTCCTATTGATTGTTATATGTTGCAACACGATAACATAAGTAGTTTATATTTTATAAATATAAAACTTTTGTCCTTATTTTTGTGCTTGCGACGAGTTTTCTAGGATATCACTTCTGAAATAAAGTATTTCAGAAAATAACATCCGCAATTTCTGAAAGTTATTTTTATTATCTATCGAAGGATATATAATTTTATATCTGCCATACAATATATACTATTTTATAGGCATTAAACTTTCTTGTTAAATTTTAATGATATACAATTTTTCATTTGGACATAACTTCTGAATTAAAGTAATTCAGAATATCAAAGCTACAAAGGGATTTTGATTTCCTATCGATTGGTATATGATTCAATTGGGCACAATCAATACTTTTCATTTTATATGCAAGAACAAATTTTTGGTTGGAGTAATTTTCGAGAGTATTTTTCTCCATAGTTATTCAAATAAAAATTATGACATCTATTAAATCTGATTCTGCGGATACGAAAGCATAAAATTTAGAACTTTTTTTAAATAAAAGTAAAAATTACCTATTTTTATTGATTTGCAAAATCAGCATTTTTTTCCACAGTTTGTTTACATATTTTACTAGGCAAATTACCACGAGGTTGCCACTTACACACCTAAAGGAAAAACCTTTATTATCACAAAAATTATGAAAATTTGTAAAAGTTTGCTGGACTATAACTTCTGAACTAAAGCAATTCAGAAAAATACTGTCACCAATTCCAAAAAGTATTTTTGTCCATTATTGATTGGTATATGTCTGAATAGTGCATAATGAATCGTTTTGGTTTTATAAGACAAAAACTTTTTTCTATTTTCAACGACCCAAAAAAGTTTTCTGGGCTATAACTTCAGAACTAAAGTAAATCTGGATATGACAGTTATAAATTCTAAAAGATATTTTAATTCCTAAACGATTAATATATGTGTCAATAGCGCACAGTTAACGATTTTGGTTTTATAAGGTAAAACTTTTTTTGTCAATAAAAAGTTTCCTGGGCTATAACTTCAGAACTAAATTAAATCTGGATATGACAGTTATTAATTCTAAAAGACATTTTAATTCCTAAGCGATAAGTTTTTGTGTCAATAGCACATAATTAACCGTTTTGGTTTAATAGGACAAAACTTTTTTTGTCAATAAAAAGTTTGCTGGGCTATAACTTCAGAACTGAAGTAAATCTGGATATGACAGTTATTAATTCTAAAAGACATTTTAATTTTCAATTGATTGGTATATGTGTTAATAGCGCACAATAAACCGTTTTGGTTTTATAAGGTAAAACTTTTTTTGACAATAAAAAGTTTGCTGGACTATTACTTCTGAACTAAGGTAAATCTGAATATGACAGTTACCAGTTATTAAAGGTATTTTTGTGCTCAATGCATTGGTATATGCAGCAATAAGGCACAATCAATACTTTCCATTTAGCACTTCAATTACTATATAAGGGTATATATATAAATTTATTTCATATGTTTGAATTGATATTGGCATTGCACATGTTGTAATGTTTACTGAAATAATGTTTTTTTTTGTTTAAAACGAAATTTCATGGTATTTTGCTTAAGCACGTGCTTTGAATGTAAACAAAAACAGTAACGCGTCAACAAGCACGTGCGTTTATTGTACAGAAAGAGAAAAATACTCCTTTTTTTGCAACTCTGCTTGAAAAAAGTTTTTTTAGAAACGTTTTTTTTCTTCTCTTCCGTTACAATTATACTAGGTACATGCACGACTACAACAAAATTACAACACCAAAAAACATATGTACTTTGTTGGTATAAACAAACCCTAAATTGTAGGAAACAAATGTCTTTTGTTTATAAAAACAACAATTACAGAGTAACTAGAGTACAATTGCAGACGCGGCATTCCTGCATGATTATAGCTATTCAGTGTTGCCAAACTGTGTGTAGTTAGGCAGTGTGTAATTTCTACTCACATGTGTAATCCATATAATTAAATTCTTGTGTAATTCTACTTTGGGTTCAATTTTTATTTATTTTTGTTTTAATTTTAACCTACACAAAAGATGTGTAGTGATGTGTAAAGGTACCAATACACTACATGTTTTTGCTTGTGTTTTTTCAAGTTTACAATTCACTTGTTTATTTTGTATGTCAAACTTGATTAATTTACATACGGTTTTTAATTTTTGGACACCAACTTGTATGTACAATAACACGTGACATCGGCCATGATTGCTTACAACAGCTGATATGTTCAGCATTAAAGCCGCTGGAAATTTCTTTGGTAGCGTTGCTGAAGTGCCGGCGTCACAAATATTTATTTAAGTTTTTTTCTTTTTAATCTGCAAAATATGCAGCTTGTATCAACACTTGTTATATAATTTATATCATTGTTATTAAAATTTTAAAATTCGATAAAAAATAATCAATTTATCACTAATGCAAATACTTTAGACGGACGGCTAATGATATCGGAGACATTCAACCGTCGATAAATGTTTTCACATGGCAGAGACATTTGAAAACACATGTTTGAACATAAGAAAATAGAACATGCTCTAATTGAAAATTTTTTTTTGCGGTCACCAACTACATGTTATTACCGAATTATCTAAAATTTGACAGGAGCAATGTAAAAAACATGTAGTGCGTAGGCACCTTAAATGTGTAATTGGAGACACAGCCATTTGTAAATTTATTGGCAACATTGTAATCATTTTATTCACACATACATATACATTAACATTTTTACAGCTTGTAAACAAAGTTTGACAACTATGTGCAATGTATACAGTGACAGGCTGGGCTTGTGCATGTACCTAGTATAATTGTATCATGGTTACGTCTTATGAATGCGCCCAATTTTTACAAAAAGTTATATGTTTCAAAAGTGCTTGTTGTCAATACTAAAGTTATATTAAACCACCACGATTGGTCGCTTAAACTAGCAAGTAAACCAATATAATCGACTACCCAAAAATTGCAAATGATGATTAAAGTTAATTTAATCTCTAATCTTCAACTCAAAAAGTCGCCTTTATTGTTATAATTTGGGGCCTACACGAAACATAATGCTCCTTGATTGAATTTAACGCTCTCATCTTACAATTTATTTTATGTGTAGGTTCTATCCTCAGATCTCAACTAGCATAAATAGCCGACATATATTGCAGGAGTTGTCAAAATTAAGTTATTGCTAGTGGAGACAGCTCATTGCAGGTACCTGTAATATATGTTGCAATAATTGTCAAAGCATTTTCGTTCACAATTATTGCGAACAAGAAACGTCAAACTCAGTGTTAATTTATGTTAGAATTTTCTGCATTACGTTGGACATTTAGATTATATTAGTGGAATTGAGAAAATATACAATTTCAAAAGGAAAATAGTGTCACAAAAACGTGTGTAGTGAAATAATTTGTATTATTATAAGTTTATATATATATATAAAAATGTGTTGGATTAAGCAGATATATACAAGTAAATTATTTTATTGTTTTGCACCTTCCTTGTTGACTTTTTCCACATTATCCTTTGTGATGTTATGGTTACACTACGACAAATCTGCTGTATCTTAACACAAGCACTAACGCCGGCAGAGCGATGACGTCAAATTGCTTGTGTTCAACAATGTATTTAGAGGTGGTGAGCACGTATATTCAAATATATTTGGTTTTTATGCATATAAGCACTTACATTATCAATAAATAGATATTTTTCTAATTCTTAATTGAACTTTTATTTGTTTTATGTAGTTAAAAAACTTTTTGTTACTTTTTTGTTGAAAAAAATTAATATTATTTCCGTTTAACAGCATGTGTTAAGAGATTATTGCTCTGGAATGTATTTTAGCATTTGTTGCTGAATATATATTTGAACACATATTCATACGGTCCATACCCTAATATCTTGTGTCGGCAATCGAATTTGACAATTGCCACGGCAATAATTGCCAAGATTATTGCTCGTGTGGTCGGCATGTAAAATAAGTAAAGCTTTATTGCTTTATTATCGGGATATTTATTGCTTGTCGAGAACGAGGGTATGTTAAGTTTGGAAATTTTTGTGTTTGTAATGGTAAAAATCTGTTGCTGACACAAAAAATGACTGTGTATAGCGTAAATGTTAGTATTCGAACACATATTTGGGAATAATTGATCGAACACAAGTCTGATCAATTATGTTAGAACAAAAGCTGTCAAATTTACTTTTTTCGTAGAAAATAATGGCGGGAAACTAGAAATAATAGCTTTATTATAAAAAAATCAAGAGGAAGCATAAAATATATGTTCTTCTTGCCTATTCGTGCTGTATATTTGACTGTATTTTGTTGTTTTCACTATTAGTATCCAAAAACCATGTTTAAATTGTGCATCATGTCGCCCTACAATAAATAAATGACTGAAACTAACCCAAACGACATTTTTCACCAAGCCATTTGCAATAATTTTCTATTGAATTTAAGAGTGTCAGTCGATTGAATTGTTGTTTGATCGGCAGTAACGATCAACACATTTATCAATTATAGTTGCTCCCCTCTAATTTGCGATCACAACCTCACATAAAACGTCTAATTTTAACATTCACTCCAAGTTAATGTTATGTGCAAACTACTCAAGTTAATGCTTTTTTCAAGCTATATTGTTAGTGCATTTGTTTTATGAGCATATTCATAATTATCACTAAAATAGTATCCACAATTGATGAATTTATATCATGATGAAAATTCATCACATATACATAATGTCTACAACTACGATTAACTCTGACATAATATATGACAAGGCAAATTCAGTATCAGGTGACCTTATCAGCCCAGCTGATTATCAGCTGTTGATGCAAAATTGAGTAATTTGAACTAAAATGTCAAAACTTTCACAGAAATCTTGACAGATTGGTTTTGTACCATAGCAAACTACATATTGTTTTTTCTGTTGTAAAATTGTTGTACTGATAAGGTCACCTGATACTGAATTCGCCTTGAATATATAAGAGAACTTCTGCAGAACACAAATAAAATTTCGATATTTCTTTTCATCCTATGCAAAGTTAATTTATATAAAGTATATAGGTCTACAACAACTAAGAAAATACAAAATTAAGAGGCGATTTGCTAGCAACTAATTTCGTGGTAGAAGATCCACTAATTTTTTATTGCCATTAAGTATATTATGAAGTAATGCAATATTATTGCTATATCACATATTGCACACAGTAAAATTATATAAAACGAGAACATATTTTTATCAGATAGCACAAATAAAAATGCAGTAAAGCTCACATTTAGCGCACAGACAAATGAAAGATCAGAACTTAGGTTTTCGTTTATTTCCTTCTAAAGTTATATCTTAAAAAATGGCAATTTAATAAACGAAAAATACTACAGCTTGAACCAATTTAATCAATTTTTTTATTTCTCTTGAAAAATTATAAAAGCATATTGATATGATTTTTCGTCTAGGGTGGCGATATGTGCATAGAAAAAAATTACATATTTATGTACATATGTACATACGTATGTTTGTATGTACATATGCATGTACACATTTACGTTCTATTTTGCACTATATGTTTCAGTGATAATGCAATATTACTCTTTAAATGTGTGTAGTTATAATGCAAAATTAGTGCACTTTTCGCCATGTGATTTGGTGTTAGTGCCTTGTTAATGTATTACTTTGAAGAGATTTAATCTAAATAAAATGCACAATAATTATCAAAGTTATTGCTAATATAATAAATTTGCATTTGGATTGATTTTATTCAGTGTGGAGAAATGGTCAATGCATTTGCTTATTTAACGCGATAGTCCTAGATCTGCTCACAACAAAAAGGAAATGTATAAATAGACAAAACCAAAGTAAATTTATTAAACTTTTTCACATACGTTTTCACTACACACAATTGTGTATAACAAAGCAAAACAACACAAAATGGCGTACGAAAATTGTAAACAACTTTTGACATTCATGCATTAACACTACACGAGAAAAAAATGAATCAACTGACTCCTTGCATATACTTTATATAAATTTACTTTGATCCCACACAATAGGAACACGTAAATGTAGTTTTCTTGTTGCAAACCGGTTGAGCTGGCGAGTTTTTCAAACTAGCTCGTACGGTTTTCGTGCTCAGGAGGTTCCAACCCTTCGCGTCAGCTGCTTATTTGAAAAAAAAATATCCAACTACAAATAAACACAACATTGAACTCACTACATACCACACAGTATCACAAAATATCACGAGAAACCGCTATAGGAGATAGATGATGTTCTCCTTTCATGCCCACCCAACCTAGTCATGATAAAATGTCCAAATACCAAGTTCTTTTCTTCATGACCCACATTTCAATTGACCTTTTTCTTTCCTTACCTTTCCTTCGTCACCTTTATTTTAAACTATTTATCCACACATAATTTTCTTCTAAACGTTATAAAAGATATTTTTTTATTTATAAATTTTTTTAACCTTTAACTGCCATCACTTTCTAAACTACTTTTTTCAATTGCACTCTAGAAGCTTAGCCTTTTTAGTATCCTCCTATCTCGTTGTCCTTCACACTCAAATTCTTTTTGGCGGTTGTTGTTATAACCTAAAGCCTAGTGCTCTGTTCGAAGTTGTGAAAAATTTTCAGCAACATTGATTATTTCGCGTGAATAATTTTACACTTAAAAAGTGATGCCCATATTGCTTTTTCCGAAAAAATTTTGGTTTTTATTGGTTAGAAGTATGCAACATTGATCGACTTTTGTAAACAAAACATCAGCTGTCAGCATTTCGCGCGAAATATATGCCAGTTTCAATTTCACAGATGGCAAGAATATGTTTCCAGACACATTTCACAAATTTATCACGACTTGAACAGAGTACAAGTTTAGCAACATTTTTCATAAATATTTCATGTGATTTTTTTATATAGATTATGTCAACATTTCGCGTGAAATGTTGAACAGAGTACAAGGCTTAAGACGAAATATCTATACCATGTGGTAAAAATTACCACAGAATAGCAGAATTCTTTTAAAAGAATTTGAACTCGTAGTAAAATTTACCACCACGTCCACAGTAAGGGTTAGTGTTGTATCGAAGTCAGCTAAATCGACAGCTTTCGACATAAAATGAAATATCTTCTGAAAATATTGATATAAAGGCTTAAACGTAAAACTAAGCATCAAATTTACATATAATACAGCAAGCTAATGTACGTACACGGTGCAAATACAGTTTTAAATGAATTATAAAGGCCAGTAAGAGGTTGTCCCGCAGTTCCTACAACTATATTTTCTTACTGTAGTCTCTATTATTTTAGTAAACTACCTATATACCTTCGGCTATGAAAAAATTGCATTCAAGTTTTGGACAAATTTTAAATTCATGTTATTTCGTTCGGAGTTCTCGTTGTACCTTCATAGTGAATAGTAGATTAACGGAATTTTTCTTACATTCTTACTAAACAAACAAAAAATTATACATACTGACTTTAATTAATAAGCTTTATGTGCTTTACTAATACTTTAACATAGTAGAAATAATAAAAACAAAAAAAAACCGCAAACAAAAAAAAAACAAAAACACAGATATAGTGCCCTTGAGGAATACTCTACATGAGTACCTCAAATACAAAAAATTGTGAAGTGAGTTCTAATGGCAGAAATGCCTCTTTTACTGTAAATTCTGAAGCTCTTAATGAAAACAATAGAAATAATAAATCTAATGAAAGTCTTTTCTTAACGGCAAAGCCAATTCTTCGTCAGCGATCAACTTCGCTTTGTCCAATGCCAAATAGTGATTCATTAACTTTACAGTTGCCTAGTACTTCTTCATATAAGTCAGTAATATCATCCCCTTCAGGCTCGTGTTCATCACTTAATAAAGTTATTACTACAGATAACAGTAGCTCAAAACCCAAGGTACAAGTCGGAATGGACAGATACATAACCATGGTAAGGCGTGGGCGAAGCCCGAATTCTTCAAAAATTTCATCTCCTCCAAAGATGTCTAGGGATAATAGCACATCATCTAACAATCGTCAAAATCGTTTTTCATTATTGTAAGTCACCGACGACAAGCCCGCTGCATGATCTCAAAAGTCTTTTAAGCCACCACCTATATGAGAGAGAAACACTATAACGCCCTAATTAAAAAATTAGTCTCGGCCATTGGTGAAAATGCATTTCATGTTATTCCAATAAAGCGTGGTAACATTGACGAAACTAAAATTCAAATATACGAAGAAAAAAATTTCCGCAAAATTGTGACTGAATTCGAAAAAAATAAAAAAAGTTTTTATACGTACCAGGTTAATAGTTGGTGCATGCAGCAGTACGAGCTTGGCCACGCCGGGTTCAACCAAGCATGTCCGACCATCAAAAATGAGGCATAACCAAAAAAGGTTATGCCTACGTATTGTAAAGACGCTGGGCACTCAAGACCCATCCAAATTGTCCGAGGAACAGAAATCATCCCTTGGATGGGCAAAAGGTGTCCTTGAAAACATGGACTCTCCCGCCTTCAGTAGTAGCGGTGCTAGCACGTCGTCAAAACCATCTGGTAAAAGACTGCGTTCGCCGGACGACAAACCATTGCCTAAGCGGCCTAAGGCTAATAGCAATATTGGCGTTAGGTCGTTTAGTGAGGTTGCGAAAGACAACCTCATAATGGCCGTTGTCGACAGGGGAGATACGGATGGAACCATCCCCTGGGGCAAGTGGAGTACTGTGGAAGCTAAACTTGCAACCACGTACTACCAGGTCCTTGCGGAGAATCCAGGCTTACCTCCCGTGTGTCGCGATGCATGCTGGTATCAAGGCAGGGTCAAGCTGATGGCCTTTGGAGACCAAAGATCGGCGGACCTGTACAAGGCAGCTATTAGCAGGATGGGAGAGCCGTGGCCGGGTGCGAAAATCGATCTTGTAAACAAGAGCGACATTCCATCCCGACCACGCGAGTTAAGGTCAGACTTAACGTTTGCCTCCTTTGTTCATTAATCTAAACACACACACGCACATTTACATACCTACCAAGCATGGTTAATCATGTTCCTTTGTCCCTTGTTTAGGTAAATCTTGTTACAGATAAGAATATCTAAAACATGACGAATCATGCTAACATAAATATAGTTTAAGATAAGAAATTAAGTAAAAACATGTTTTATTATGTTTAAGAACTAACAAAGAAATGTATCAACAAAGAAATGATAGTTAGGTAAAAAACAAGTAATCATGTTATCAATAAAAGAAAACTAGAATTGTAATCTTAAACTAAATTTTAGTATTTAAGAAAGTAAAAAGTAATTTGTCAGTTAGTTATGAAATAATATTGAATAACACATAGTGCTTAAGTTTTCTAACTCCTAAGGAAAATAAAAATTATACGCGTACGCGTAGAAAAATATATTTTTTTTTCTTTAGTAAAAACACTAAACTTTAATTGGCGATCCTGCCAGGAGAATAATTAAATTTATTCTTCTAAGAGCGGACCAGCGTAATCCTTGTCGCAGCAAGGACGTGAACTTTTTGTGACAGTGAAAAATTCTTCATAGGAAGAATAAGTGTAAAATTTTATAAAAAATAAATTGAAAATTAGTTATAAAAACAAAAATAATTTTATATGAATGAGTTTTACAAAAAAACAAAAAAAAAGAGGACATCTATAATAAAAATCGCATAATAGAAGACGATATTTTAACAAAAATGGAACCGAACACAAGCAAGGATGCCCAAATAGGAATACTCACTGCCAGGCTCAGCGAAATGGAAAAATTTTGTCAGAGTTTGATGGAGAAGATGAATAGCTTACAAATTAATCCAACTTTAGCTTCAGCCCCAATAATACAGTTAAAAGACGTAGCTACCAACTACAGAACTGCATCAGACATATCATTAGAAGTTTTTAAGGCACTCCCAACGTTCGATGGCAAACAAGCTGAATACAGAGCATGGAGGGAAGATGCGTCTCGCTTAATGAACGATATCAAGGCATTTGAAGGACAAAGCCGTTATTCGGAAGCCAGACTGGACTATACATATGCGGATATGCGTCCACTGTATGTGCTACAAGAAGAATTAAGAAGAATATCTCAAGGTAGATTGTCCCTTACGGAATACCATGATAAAATTAACCAAGCATTGAACCTTATTACATCAAAAATTTTAATGTCTGGCGAGCAACCAACCGTCACAGATGCTATGACGAGGAGTGCAAATGAAGAAGCTGTACGTGTATTCATCAGTGGCATTACAAACCCATTTATAAGATCCACACTCTATGCCAACACACTCAATGATCTAGAGCACGCCTACGCTGTAGCCAGAACAATCGAGCACGATAATCAACATCAAAATCTGCGATTATCATACGATGTCGAGAGACAGAATCAGCAAAGACAACATTACCCAACTCATCACAATTCCTACAATCGACGTCCGAATTATGGCACTAGGAGATTCGCACCACAGCAACAGGGATACAATCAACCATACAATCAAAACCAACCATCTAGGCCTACTCCAATGGAAACAGATTCCAGGCAAGTCGTGCAGGCACAGAGGAGAATTAACTTTCAACAAAATAATCAACACCATCCTTTCACAAACAACCAGCCATGGAAGAGGGAGCACAGCGGTAATTACCAAACAAATAAACACCAACGAATAAACCAGTCGCAACAACAAGATGACAACTCTAGTACGTATGCTGAACCGGATCAAATGGTAAATAATGTAAGAATAGATAATTTAAACTAAGAAGCGGGTTGCCCTACCTCACATTAAGTAGCGAAGTAACAAATAAGAAATACGATATTTTAATTGATACAGGAGCAACCCACAATTATATAAGAGTAAAGTGTGATTCGTCAGACAGGATTAAAATCAAACCAATTAAAATTAAAACCATAAATGGTTATTCATTTGCAAATACCAAAAGAGTGATTAAATTAATGAACAAAGAGATAACTTTCTTTGAACTTAAAGACATAGAATCTTTTGATATGATTTTAGGGATAGAAGGATTGAAAATATTAAATGCCGAAATAAGCCTTAGGGACATGACCTTAACCACCATAAGTAGTGATAGTCAACCCAAATTAAATTATATTATAGGAGATGAAAGGTACAAGGAAGAAATAGATAGAATGATAAAGGAAAATAATGGCATAGGACCATTACCCTTCACGACGACAATTGAAGCTACAATCAGAACAAAGAACGAAGAGCCAATATGGACAAAACAATACCCGTATCCTATAGCGGATAACGAGTTTGTTAACAAAGAAATAAGAAAGTTATTGACCGAAGGTATTATACAAAAAAGTAATAGCCCATACAACTCTCCAATATGGACAGTCCCTAAAAAGGGTATGGACGAGCAGGGAAGACCGAAGAAACGAATGGTTATAGACTCAAAAATTAAATGCCAATACAATTTCAGACAGGTACATTATCCCAGATGTAAACATGACAATCCAAAATCTAGGTAAGGCTAAGTATTTTACAACTTTAGATTTGGAATCAGGCTTCCACCAGATAAGAATCGCTGAAAAAGATAGGGGAAAAACAGCTTTCTGCGTTAATGGCGGGAAATATGAATTCGTTCGTATGCCATTTGGCTTAAAAAACGCACCTTCAATATTTCAGAGATGTGTGGACGACATACTTAGGGATTACATAGGAAAATTTGCGTACGTATACATAGATGATGTACTTATATACTCATCTTTTCCCGAAGATCATATGAAACATATTAAAATAATTGTGAACGCATTGAACAAGGCCACTCTAAAAATCTCCAATGAAAAATCTAAATTTTTCCAAACAGAAGTAGAATATTTAGGTCATGTAATAAAACATAATAGAATTGCAACGAATCCAGAAAAAGTAAAGGCAATAAACAATTATCCAGTTCCAAAAACTCTAAAAGACTTAAGAGGTTTTTTAGGAATGACAGGATATTATAGGAAATTTATTAAAGGATACGCTAGCATAGCAAAACCCTTGACAGTACATTTAAGGGGAGACAACGGTCAAATAGGAAAAAACAAGAGCAAAAATACGCATATAAAACTTGACGAGCAAGCACTGAAAGCCATAGACAACTTAAAAACTTGCTTAAGAGAACAAGTAGAACTTTTCCAACCAGACTATTCAAAACCATTTGAACTAACAACTGATGCATCCAACATAGCACTTGGAGCAGTTCTTAGTCAAAATAAAAAACCAATATTTTTCTTGTCACGAACCTTAAGTAAAACAGAAGAAAACTACAGTACTAATGAAAAAGAACTTTTAGCAATCGTTTGGTCGTTACAAAAATTAAGAAACTATATCTACGGTGTAGCTGACTTAACGATCTACACCGACCACCAGTCTTTGACATTTGCGATATCCGAAAAAAACCCAAATACAAAATTAATGAGATGGAAAAACATAATTGAAGACTTTGGAGCCAAATTGGTATACAAGCCAGGTCATTTAAATGTCGTAGCCGACGCCCTTTCAAGACAGCAAGTAAACTCATCAACAATCAGTACAGTTCACTCAGCTGCAAGTTCACCCACAGACGTTATTAAAACTGTATCGCAACCTTTTAATGCGTATGCTATTCAAATTGAACTCGTACCAAATAGAAAAATAAATGAAACTCGAACTCGAACAACATTTCCGAACAAAGTTAGGCATACAGTAAACTTTACAAGTGAACAAAATTTAATTACAGAATTGAAAAAGGTATTACAGCCAAATAAAATTACTGCAATACATACTACTAGAGAAAATATTTATGCATTTGGTCCAATAATAAAAAACACTTTTAATACTGCAAATTTCGTGTTCACACCAACAAAACTAATCGATGTTAGAGAAAAAGAAAAACAAATCGAAATAGTTAAAAGAACACATAACAGAGCACACAGAGGCTATAAAAACAACATTTATGAGATAGTTGAAACTTACTACTGGCCTGAAATGAAACAACAATGCAAGGCATTTAATAAAAAGTGTACACCTTGTCTTTATGGTAAATATGAAAGAAATCCTACAAGAGAACCACTTGGAGATTCTGATATACCAATAGAACCAGGAAAATACATACACATGGACATTTACTTTAATGATAAAAAAACATTTCTAGTCGCTATCGATAAATTCTCAAAATATATTACCCTCAGAGAAATTGATTCAAGAGAACGTATGTCTGAGAAAATGGAAGAAGTTATCACAAATAATTACCCGAACTGCACACGATTAATGACTGATAATGAAAAATGTCTAAATACGCCAGCAGTGAATATGATGTGTGAAAAATATGGAATAAGAAAAATAGAAACTCCAGTCTATAGATCGACTTCTAACGGACAAGTTGAACGCGCTCATAGTACAATCTCCGAGCTAGCGAGAATATTCAAAATTCAAAACGAAACCACAATAATAGAAGAAATTTATAAAACAATCAGAGAATTAAACAACACTTTACATACAGTTACAGGATTCAAACCAATTGACATCCTATTCAACAGAATTAAGTATGATAAGAAGCAAATCCACCAAAAATTAAAAGCAGCATCAAAAAAAGTACAAGAAAGACTGAATCAAGGTGCGAAACACCGAACATTTTCACCAAACGAGCAGATACTAGTAAAAATCAAAGGTGTACGGAAAAAGAAAGACGCCAGATATATTAAATACGTTGTAAAAGAAGACCGTGAGGACACTGTCTTAACTACAAGGGGAAAGATCGTGCATAAGGATAATATAAAGAATTATACCATTAATCATGATAATCATCTTCCTGACATTACTCGCAGTGGCCATACCAGAAATACAGGCGGAAACAGAAATTAAAAAACTAGATGAACAGAAATATGTTTTAACCCGGACTAATGACGTTTTTTATTTGACGAATATTCATACCTCTTCCACGTCACAAACTTAACAAAAATAACTACAACATATCAGCAAATCTTTAACAAATATTCTTACCTCACCATCGAGGAACATATTTGGACAAAGAAAATTGAAATATTAGTAAATCAACTTAATGAACATAAACGACATACGAGATCCCTAAATTTTTTAGGATCAGCATTAAAATTCATTACGGGAAATCCAGATCATGACGATTTCATATTGATGGAAACAAAAATAAACGAATTAATAAATAATAATGAAAAACAACGTTTGGTTAACTCAAGGTTTGAAAAATTAATTGATGCATTACAAGGCCGGACTCTCGAAAGCCACCTCATCTTAGAACAAGTACATGACCAACTCTTATTACTTGTCAGAACAATTAATGCTGCAAAAAATAACGAATATTTAACCGAATCGTTAAACTTAGACGACGTAAAGGAAATAATAGATCATGAATTAATCTCAGTACCCATAATAAACATTCTAGAATACGCAGATATACATATAGCCAGGACAGGAGACTTATTTATAACTATCTATAAATATCCTATATTGAATAAGGACTGTAAACTTTTTAAAATCACTCCCATAAGCTTTAGGCACGGAAAAATTCAAACAGATGATCAAATTTCCCAATGCAATAAAGATTATGTTAGGGTAAACTTTTGCAAAAACTTTTTAGGAAGGAACATATGCCAAAGAAACAATGATACAGATAAGTGCATACTTCCGCTACTGACAAACAGAAACAGCAAGTGTACAGTTATACAAGAATATAACAAACCATTATTAGAAATTGACGAAGGCTCAATACTATTGGACGGAAACCACAAAGTAAACAATATCACCACTACGGGTATAACTTTAGTCACGTACACAGACCAGGTCACGATAGACAACAAGACATATAGAAATATTAACGACAGAATAATTAAGGCCATCCATATGAAACACGACGAAGACTTTGAAATTTTGAAAATAATAAATTCTGATACCAAATGGGCTTTTAATAACATAGACTCATTAAAAAAATTCTCTATTCCATTTGAACAGCACCCAATCAAGTCTTTCATTTTTTGTATATTAACCCTTACACTCTTAATAATAATAATTTTTTCAATAATAAAAATGGTAACTTGCATAACAGTATGGAAACACAAAATTGCAATCCGTAAAATTGAAAAAGCATATATTATGGAATTGCAACGTATTAGGAAAGATCGGGACGATCTTGCTTAACCCAGGGGGGAGTTAAGGTCAGACTTAACGTTTGCCTCCTTTGTTCATTAATCTAAACACACACACGCACATTTACATACCTACCAAGCATGGTTAATCATGTTCCTTTGTCCCTTGTTTAGGTAAATCTTGTTACAGATAAGAATATCTAAAACATGACGAATCATGCTAACATAAATATAGTTTAAGATAAGAAATTAAGTAAAAACATGTTTTATTATGTTTAAGAACTAACAAAGAAATGTATCAACAAAGAAATGATAGTTAGGTAAAAAACAAGTAATCATGTTATCAATAAAAGAAAACTAGAATTGTAATCTTAAACTACATTTTAGTATTTAAGAAAGTAAAAAGTAATTTGTCAGTTAGTTATGAAATAATATTGAATAACACATAGTGCTTAAGTTTTCTAACTCCTAAGGAAAATAAAAATTATACGCGTACGCGTAGAAAAATATATTTTTTTTCTTTAGTAAAAACACTAAACTTTAATTGGCGATCCTGCCAGGAGAATAATTAAATTTATTCTTCTAAGAGCGGACCAGCGTAATCCTTGTCGCAGCAAGGACGTGAACTTTTTGTGACAGTGAAAAATTCTTCATAGGAAGAATAAGTGTAAAATTTTATAAAAAATAAATTGAAAATTAGTTATAAAAACAAAAATAATTTTATATGAATGAGTTTTACAAAAAAACAAAAAAAAGAGGACATCTATAATAAAAATCGCATAATAGAAGACGATATTTTAACAAAAATGGAACCGAACACAAGCAAGGATGCCCAAATAGGAATACTCACTGCCAGGCTCAGCGAAATGGAAAAATTTTGTCAGAGTTTGATGGAGAAGATGAATAGCTTACAAATTAATCCAACTTTAGCTTCAGCCCCAATAATACAGTTAAAAGACGTAGCTACCAACTACAGAACTGCATCAGACATATCATTAGAAGTTTTTAAGGCACTCCCAACGTTCGATGGCAAACAAGCTGAATACAGAGCATGGAGGGAAGATGCGTCTCGCTTAATGAACGATATCAAGGCATTTGAAGGACAAAGCCGTTATTCGGAAGCCTTGTCCATAATTAAAACAAAAATTATAGGAAGAGCGTCAGATGTGTTAACAAATAACAACACACCGTTCAATTTCGAAGCTATAAAAAACAGACTGGACTATACATATGCGGATATGCGTCCACTGTATGTGCTACAAGAAGAATTAAGAAGAATATCTCAAGGTAGATTGTCCCTTACGGAATACCATGATAAAATTAACCAAGCATTGAACCTTATTACATCAAAAATTTTAATGTCTGGCGAGCAACCAACCGTCACAGATGCTATGACGAGGAGTGCAAATGAAGAAGCTGTACGTGTATTCATCAGTGGCATTACAAACCCATTTATAAGATCCACACTCTATGCCAACACACTCAATGATCTAGAGCACGCCTACGCTGTAGCCAGAACAATCGAGCACGATAATCAACATCAAAATCTGCGATTATCATACGATGTCGAGAGACAGAATCAGCAAAGACAACATTACCCAACTCATCACAATTCCTACAATCGACGTCCGAATTATGACACTAGGAGATTCGCACCACAGCAACAGGGATACAATCAACCATACAATCAAAACCAACCATCTAGGCCTACTCCAATGGAAACAGATTCCAGGCAAGTCGTGCAGGCACAGAGGAGAATTAACTTTCAACAAAATAATCAACACCATCCTTTCACAAACAACCAGCCATGGAAGAGGGAGCACAGCGGTAATTACCAAACAAATAAACACCAACGAATAAACCAGTCGCAACAACAAGATGACAACTCTAGTACGTATGCTGAACCGGATCAAATGGTAAATAATGTAAGAATAGATAATTTAAACTAAGAAGCGGGTTGCCCTACCTCACATTAAGTAGCGAAGTAACAAATAAGAAATACGATATTTTAATTGATACAGGAGCAACCCACAATTATATAAGAGTAAAGTGTGATTCGTCAGACAGGATTAAAATCAAACCAATTAAAATTAAAACCATAAATGGTTATTCATTTGCAAATACCAAAAGAGTGATTAAATTAATGAACAAAGAGATAACTTTCTTTGAACTTAAAGACATAGAATCTTTTGATATGATTTTAGGGATAGAAGGATTGAAAATATTAAATGCCGAAATAAGCCTTAGGGACACGACCTTAACCACCATAAGTAGTGATAGTCAACCCAAATTAAATTATATTATAGGAGATGAAAGGTACAAGGAAGAAATAGATAGAATGATAAAGGAAAATAATGGCATAGGACCATTACCCTTCACGACGACAATTGAAGCTACAATCAGAACAAAGAACGAAGAGCCAATATGGACAAAACAATACCCGTATCCTATAGCGGATAACGAGTTTGTTAACAAAGAAATAAGAAAGTTACTGAACGAAGGTATTATACAAAAAAGTAATAGCCCATACAACTCTCCAATATGGACAGTCCCTAAAAAGGGTATGGACGAGCAGGGAAGACCGAAGAAACGAATGGTTATAGACTTTCAAAAATTAAATGCCAATACAATTTCAGACAGGTACATTATCCCAGATGTAAACATGACAATCCAAAATCTAGGTAAGGCTAAGTACTTTACAACTTTAGATTTGGAATCAGGCTTCCACCAGATAAGAATCGCTGAAAAAGATAGGGAAAAAACAGCTTTCTGCGTTAATGGCGGGAAATATGAATTCGTTCGTATGCCATTTGGCTTAAAAAACGCACCTTCAATATTTCAGAGATGTGTGGACGACATACTTAGGGATTACATAGGAAAATTTGCGTACGTATACATAGATGATGTACTTATATACTCATCTTTTCCCGAAGATCATATGAAACATATTAAAATAATTGTGAACGCATTGAACAAGGCCACTCTAAAAATCTCCAATGAAAAATCTAAATTTTTCCAAACAGAAGTAGAATATTTAGGTCATGTAATAAAACATAATAGAATTGCAACGAATCCAGAAAAAGTAAAGGCAATAAACAATTATCCAGTTCCAAAAACTCTAAAAGACTTAAGAGGTTTTTTAGGAATGACAGGATATTATAGGAAATTTATTAAAGGATACGCTAGCATAGCAAAACCCTTGACAGTACATTTAAGGGGAGACAACGGTCAAATAGGAAAAAACAAGAGCAAAAATACGCATATAAAACTTGACGAGCAAGCACTGAAAGCCATAGACAACTTAAAAACTTGCTTAAGAGAACAAGTAGAACTTTTCCAACCAGACTATTCAAAACCATTTGAACTAACAACTGATGCATCCAACATAGCACTTGGAGCAGTTCTTAGTCAAAATAAAAAACCAATATTTTTCTTGTCACGAACCTTAAGTAAAACAGAAGAAAACTACAGTACTAATGAAAAAGAACTTTTAGCAATCGTTTGGTCGTTACAAAAATTAAGAAACTATATCTACGGTGTAGCTGACTTAACGATCTACACCGACCACCAGTCTTTGACATTTGCGATATCCGAAAAAAACCCAAATACAAAATTAATGAGATGGAAAAACATAATTGAAGACTTTGGAGCCAAATTGGTATACAAGCCAGGTCATTTAAATGTCGTAGCCGACGCCCTTTCAAGACAGCAAGTAAACTCATCAACAATCAGTACAGTTCACTCAGCTGCAAGTTCACCCACAGACGTTATTAAAACTGTATCGCAACCTTTTAATGCGTATGCTATTCAAATTGAACTCGTACCAAATAGAAAAATAAATGAAACTCGAACTCGAACAACATTTCCGAACAAAGTTAGGCATACAGTAAACTTTACAAGTGAACAAAATTTAATTACAGAATTGAAAAAGGTATTGCAGCCAAATAAAATTACTGCAATACATACTACTAGAGAAAATATTTATGCATTTGGTCCAATAATAAAAAACACTTTTAATACTGCAAATTTCGTGTTCACACCAACAAAACTAATCGATGTTAGAGAAAAAGAAAAACAAATCGAAATAGTTAAAAGAACACATAACAGAGCACACAGAGGCTATAAAAACAACATTTATGAGATAGTTGAAACTTACTACTGGCCTGAAATGAAACAACATTGCAAGGCATTTAATAAAAAGTGTACACCTTGTCTTTATGGTAAATATGAAAGAAATCCTACAAGAGAACCACTTGGAGATTCTGATATACCAATAGAACCAGGAAAATACATACACATGGACATTTACTTTAATGATAAAAAAACATTTCTAGTCGCTATCGATAAATTCTCAAAATATATTACCCTCAGAGAAATTGATTCAAGAGAACGTATGTCTGAGAAAATGGAAGAAGTTATCACAAATAATTACCCGAACTGCACACGATTAATGACTGATAATGAAAAATGTCTAAATACGCCAGCAGTGAATATGATGTGTGAAAAATATGGAATAAGAAAAATAGAAACTCCAGTCTATAGATCGACTTCTAACGGACAAGTTGAACGCGCTCATAGTACAATCTCCGAGCTAGCGAGAATATTCAAAATTCAAAACGAAACCACAATAATAGAAGAAATTTATAAAACAATCAGAGAATTAAACAACACTTTACATACAGTTACAGGATTCAAACCAATTGACATCCTATTCAACAGAATTAAGTATGATAAGAAGCAAATCCACCAAAAATTAAAAGCAACATCAAAAAAAGTACAAGAAAGACTGAATCAAGGTGCGAAACACCGAACATTTTCACCAAACGAGCAGATACTAGTAAAAATCAAAGGTGTACGGAAAAAGAAAGACGCTAGATATATTAAATACGTTGTAAAAGAAGACCGTGAGGACACTGTCTTAACTACAAGGGGAAAGATCGTGCATAAGGATAATATAAAGAATTATACCATTAATCATGATAATCATCTTCCTGACATTACTCGCAGTGGCCATACCAGAAATACAGGCGGAAACAGAAATTAAAAAACTAGATGAACAGAAATATGTTTTAACCCGGACTAATGACGTTTTTTATTTGACGAATATTCATACCTCTTCCACGTCACAAACTTAACAAAAATAACTACAACATATCAGCAAATCTTTAACAAATATTCTTACCCCACCATCGAGGAACATATTTGGACAAAGAAAATTGAAATATTAGTAAATCAACTTAATGAACATAAACGACATACGAGATCCCTAAATTTTTTAGGATCAGCATTAAAATTCATTACGGGAAATCCAGATCATGAGGATTTCATATTGATGGAAACAAAAATAAACGAATTAATAAATAATAATGAAAAACAACGTTTGGTTAACTCAAGGTTTGAAAAATTAATTGATGCATTACAAGGCCAGACTCTCGAAAGCCACCTCATCTTAGAACAAGTACATGACCAACTCTTATTACTTGTCAGAACAATTAATGCTGCAAAAAATAACGAATATTTAACCGAATCGTTAAACTTAGACGACGTAAAGGAAATAATAGATCATGAATTAATCTCAGTACCCATAATAAACATTCTAGAATACGCAGATATACATATAGCCAGGACAGGAGACTTATTTATAACTATCTATAAATATCCTATATTGAATAAGGACTGTAAACTTTTTAAAATCACTCCCATAAGCTTTAGGCACGGAAAAATTCAAACAGATGATCAAATTTCCCAATGCAATAAAGATTATGTTAGGATAAACTTTTGCAAAAACTTTTTAGGAAGGAACATATGCCAAAGAAACAATGATACAGATAAGTGCATACTTCCGCTACTGACAAACAGAAACAGCAAGTGTACAGTTATACAAGAATATAACAAACCATTATTAGAAATTGACGAAGGCTCAATACTATTGGACGGAAACCACAAAGTAAACAATATCACCACTACGGGTATAACTTTAGTCACGTACACAGACCAGGTCACGATAGACAACAAGACATATAGAAATATTAACGACAGAATAATTAAGGCCATCCATATGAAACACGACGAAGACTTTGAAATTTTGAAAATAATAAATTCTGATACCAAATGGGCTTTTAATAACATAGACTCATTAAAAAAATTCTCTATTCCATTTGAACAGCACCCAATCAAGTCTTTAATTTTTTGTATATTAACCCTTACACTCTTAATAATAATAATTTTTTCAATAATAAAAATGGTAACTTGCATAACAGTATGGAAACACAAAATTGCAATCCGTAAAATTGAAAAAGCATATATTATGGAATTGCAACGTATTAGGAAAGATCGGGACGATCTTGCTTAACCCAGGGGGGAGTTAAGGTCAGACTTAACGTTTGCCTCCTTTGTTCATTAATCTAAACACACACACGCACATTTACATACCTACCAAGCATGGTTAATCATGTTCCTTTGTCCCTTGTTTAGGTAAATCTTGTTACAGATAAGAATATCTAAAACATGACGAATCATGCTAACATAAATATAGTTTAAGATAAGAAATTAAGTAAAAACATGTTTTATTATGTTTAAGAACTAACAAAGAAATGTATCAACAAAGAAATGATAGTTAGGTAAAAAACAAGTAATCATGTTATCAATAAAAGAAAACTAGAATTGTAATCTTAAACTACATTTTAGTATTTAAGAAAGTAAAAAGTAATTTGTCAGTTAGTTATGAAATAATATTGAATAACACATAGTGCTTAAGTTTTCTAACTCCTAAGGAAAATAAAAATTATACGCGTACGCGTAGAAAAATATATATTTTTTTTCTTTAGTAAAAACACTAAACTTTAATTCGCGCGCATGCATGGATTCCGGCATTCCCAGACACGGCTAAAGCAGCGATAAAGTTGTTAAAGGACTGTAATCCCTCACTTCCAACTGACAATTTGAAGATGGGGAGGTTCGGTGAGGCGGAGGGGGACAGACGTGGTGTAATTATTATACTAAACGCTGAAACCCTTCCTCACTTGGCCAAGTCCAATAACATCTTATCGTACGCCTTTGGACAGGTTACGCTGAAGGTGTACAAAGGAGATCAGTCTCCAGTGACGGATAAATCCAAGACAGTGTGTGGAAACGCTGTGGAGGAAGAATCTGAAGAGGAGGAGAAGAAGGCCAGCTTGCGAGAATCTTCGGAAAAGGATGGCTATATTACATGCGACTCTGAAATTCTCGGAGGCCTGTTCGACGCTGATCACGGTGAATACAGTCCCCTTCTTCTTGAGACTGACGACGAGTCCGATAAAACGGTCGTGGAGATGGATTTCGTAGCGGATGTTGAACCTGCTGCAGATAAATCTCCACCACTCTAAAGCAGCCTCAGCGGCTCTTCAGCTTCGCTTGACAACATGCGAAGTTGACATAGTCCTAATCAAAGAACCCTGGATTAGTGGTGGCAGGGTTTTCGGACTAAGGACCAAAGATTTTAAGATGCTAGCCATCAAGAATGAAGGTAACAATAGAACCTGCATCTTGGCAAGGAACCACCTTAATACATATTTATTATCTAACTTCAGCGGCAGAGACATAACGGCGATTAGCGTGGAAGTCGGAGATACATGCTACTGGCTGGCGTCGGTGTACTGCGCTCACGACGATCAAGGTCCTCTACTGTCGGTAGTGGTGAGAAACTTTGTGGATGCGGCGGTAAACGCTGGTCACCATATCATCCTGTGCTGTGATGCCAACGCACATCATACTATCTGGGGAAGTACGGACACTAATGAAAGAGGTGAGGAATTTTTAGAATTTGTAGTTAGTGCTAACCTTAACATTTGTAATAGAGGTCAAGAACCTACTTTTATAACAAGGAACAGACAGGAAATCCTGGATGTTACCTTTTCGTCTGATTCTGCAGCTGATAGGATCATGAATTGGCGTGTACTTCAGGAACATTCCTTTTCTGATCATAGGTTTATGAGTTTAGTATTAGGGAGCGGGCACCTGAGGTAGAAATCTCCCGAAATATTAGGCAGACAAACTGGCGTCTGTATAGGACCATTTTTTCTAGACAATTGAGAGTGATTGGAGACTCGTTACTTCTAGAAATTTCTGATTTAGATTGTGAGGTTGATAACATTACTACAATCTTCAAAAATGCAAGAGAGTCGTCTTGCCCTTTGAATAAGCCAAGGGGGAAAAAGAAACCGCCTTGGTGGAATAGAGAGTTACAATTGTGTAGGTGTACATGTAGAAAACTCTTCAATAAGGCTAAATCATCCAGAAATTACCTGGACTGGATAGCTTATAAGGATAAATTAAAAGAGTATAAAAAGCAGATAAGAATTGCTAAAAATACAACATAGAAGAAGTTTTGTGAAAATATTGAAAATATTTCAGAAGCCTCTCGCATGAGAAATATTTTGTCCGCTACTCCCTGCACCCTGGGGTATTTAAAGAATCCTAATGGGACGTGGACTACATCCAGCGAGGAGTCATTAAGAACCCTGCTGGACACTCATTTTCCGGGTAACTCAGTGTCTGAGATTCAGACATCTGATCCTTACCCCATACCTGCGGAAAATATATCTGACATTGTCAATATGCAGACATTAAATTGGGCTCTGAGAAGTTTCAAGCCCTATAAGTCACCAAGACCTGACGGTATCATACCGGCTGAGATTTGGAAAGTATCGAATCTCGTAGCCCCAAGGCTACTGAGAATTTACACCAGTTGTCTAAGACTGGGTTATACAACATAGAAGAAGTTTTGTGAAAATATTGAAAATATTTCAGAAGCCTCTCGCATGAGAAATATTTTGTCCGCTACTCCCTGCACCCTGGGGTATTTAAAGAATCCTAATGGGACGTGGACTACATCCAGCGAGGAGTCATTAAGAACCCTGCTGGACACTCATTTTCCGGGTAACTCAGTGTCTGAGATTCAGACATCTGATCCTTACCCCATACCTGCGGAAAATATATCTGACATTGTCAATATGCAGACATTAAATTGGGCTCTGAGAAGTTTCAAGCCCTATAAGTCACCAAGACCTGACGGTATCATACCGGCTGAGATTTGGAAAGTATCGAATCTCGTAGCCCCAAGGCTACTGAGAATTTACACCAGTTGTCTAAGACTGGGTTATGTTCCTGAAAAGTGGAGGGTAGCGAGAGTGGTCTTTATACCGAAGGCTGGTAAAAGCTCTCACACCACACCGAAGGACTTCAGACCTATAAGTCTATCATCCTTTCTTCTGAAAGCATTAGAAAGGATGGTTGATCATTATATCCGCAAAACCATAAATAGTAAACTACTTTCCCCGCATCAACATGCATATCAAACAGGAAAGTCAACAGAATCGGCTCTACATGAGCTGGTTGGCACAATAGAGAAATCTCTTTCTGTAGGTGAATATACCTTTGTAGCCTGCGTGGATATTGAAGGTGCTTTTAATAATATATCTCCAGATGCGATAATTGAGGCATTGTCGAATCTGAGGGTTGGCGCGGGATTGTGTAAGTGGGTTCAAAATCTACTAACTCACCGTAGGATAACTGCGGCTCTAGGAGCTTCTAGGCAGACCCGCTTTGTAAATAGGGGTACACCACAGGGAGGAGTTCTTTCGCCACTATTGTGGAATCTAGCTCTGAATCCTGTGCTGCTATCTCTAGAATCGCGGGGTTGCAGAATCGTGGCTTATGCTGATGATGTAGCAATAGCTGTAAGAGGAAAATTCCTCACAACATTAAGGGACATCCTACAGGATGGTCTTTCATATTTAACAAAATGGGCGGAGAAACGTGGGCTCACCGTTAATCCTAATAAAACGGAACTAGTCTTTTTCTCCAGGAAGTATAAGATACCTGATTTCCGACCTATAACACTTAACAATACGGAGATAAAAGTGTCCAACACTGCAAAATATCTTGGTGTTATTCTTGATTCGATGCTGAGTTTCAAGGCGAATATTCTAGAGAGAGTGAAAAAAGCAACAATTTCATTATATCTATGCAAAACATCCATTGGGAAGAATTGGGGTCTTACCCCAAAAATTGTTCATTGGATCTATACTGCAATAGTACGTCCAATTCTCATGTATGGCATCATCGTGTGGTGGCCATCCCTGGAGAAAAAGACGTATCTATACACCTTACACAAGGTGCAAAGACTTGCATCCTTGTATGTAACCAGTGCTATTCGCACCACTCCTACGGATGCACTGGGGATGCTTCTTCATCTGCTACCATTAGATCTAGTAGGGAAGGAGATGGCAACGTCCTCGGCAATCCGTCTTAGATGTGTTTCTCTGTGGAACGGAAATGGAACCGGCCACTGCAGAATACTCGATGGTGAAGTTAGGGGATGGAGGATTGACCAAACCTCCCCTGCTCTACTACACGAACGTCTTTATAAAACCTGGATACCATCTACAGAAATGTGGATGAATGGAACTCCAGGTAGAAGAAAAAGTGTTGATTTTTATACGGACGGCTCCAAAACACATGAGGGTGTGGGCTATGGGGTCTTTTCGAAGGCTTTAGGTCTTCGTATTGCAAGGCGACTTCCGGATCACTGCAGTGTCTTTCAGGCAGAGATCCTTGCTATAAGAGAAGTTGCGAACTGGTTAAAAGTGAATGTCACTTCAACGACTTTAATTAACATTTACACCGATAGTCGAACAGCTATTATGGCCCTCGAATCCTCGCTTCTAAGAACAACAACAGCCCTCGACTGCCGATCATCTCTAAATGAGATGGCAGAGCAGTTTGATATTAGGATCATCTGGATCCCGGGGCATAGAGGCTTACAGTGGGACTCTAGGGCTGACAAGCCTGCTAGAATTGGGACAACCTTACAGTTCCACCGGATTTGGAATGTGTAGGTCTACCCCTACTCTCTTGCAAACTCAGACTTAGGCGCAAGACAGAGGATGAAACAAATAGAAGGTGGGTCACAAGAAATGATTGCGTGATCACAAGGCAGTTATGGACTCACCTAAATAGAGAAGGTACGGATTACCTAATTTCAAGGAATAGGAAACAAATCTCGATTCTAGTGTCCGTGTTAACCGGACACTGTCTCATAGGTAGGCATGCACAAAGGCTAAGGGTTGAACATAACGACTTTTGCCGTAGCTGCCAAGATATTGATGAAGAGGAAAGCATAGAACATTTTCTTTGTCACTGTCCTGGACTTGCAGGAAAGAGAATGGCCACAATGAATTCAGGGAACTTTCTGAATTCAGGGAACTTTCTGACGTTGCTGGTGTTAAACTTCAACGTATTAGCAGCTTTATACTGAGCTCTGGATGGTTCGACGGTGGGAACTCCGCATAAGCAGAGTCTCCGTGGTATCACAATGGACCAAAACGGTCTAAGTGAGTCCGGGTTTCTGACTGCCACCCCTACCTAACCTAACTTAACCTACCAGGTTAAGAGTGCCAAAAGTATGCAGATCGTATTGAAGGGTATTGACTCTTTTGTCAAACAGACTATGGTGCAAAAACATAAATTAGCTCCATCTCAATCAACAAGCGCTTACTCCCCCACTTTCGCGCAAATTAGCCCACCAGTTACTTCCCGTGTATCGTATGCCGATGCTGCTAAAACAAATTCTATACCCACACAAAATGTTTCCCCGCCAAATATTTCAACAAATACAAACTCAAACTTTAGTTTTAATCGCCTTGAAGCTACCATTGATAATTTAGTGCAAACTATAAATAATTTTAGAGCAAATATGACTACCATGATGCAAGAAATGCTACGAATGCAGAATACACTGCTTCTAGCATTAATTAACAAGCCATGAAAATGTTAAAAATATGTTTCTGGAACGCAAACGGCAACATAAAAATGAACTTGAGCACTTCCTTAGGGGAAAAAATATAGATATAATGTTGGTCTCTGAGACACATTTAACTTCAAGAAGCTTTTTCAAAATTAATGGCTACACTATATATGATACAAAGGACCCTAGAGGAAAAGAATGCGGTGGATCTATAATTATAATTAAGTCAAGACTCAAGCACTATATCCTACACAACGTTAGTGAAGAATATATGCAAGCTACGAATATTTTTGTAGAAAATTTTTGTTCTAATTTCATGATATCATCAATTTACTCACCTCCCAGATTTTCAGTTACCGAAGATCAGTATGAGAAGTTCTACAAATCGCTTGGATCTTGTTTCGTGGCTGGTGGAGACTACATTGCAAAACATACGTACCTTGTAACACCTAGAGGTCGAGCGTTGTTTAATACAATTTCAAAAATGGGCTTAGATGTTATTTCGAGTGGGCAGCCCACTTGCTGGCCTACTGACGTACGAAAAATTCCGGATGTTATTGATTTTGGCGTCATGAAAAATATTTCTAGGGATTTAATTAACGTTGAAACTTCTCTAGATCTCTCCTCCGATCACTTTTTTTTTATGTCTATTGATAAGAAAAGAACATATTTACACTATATAAACACTAGTTAATAATATTACTATTTACATATATACAATGTCTCTTAGTCGAGCTCTCCAGTATTTTTATTATGGTTATAGTTGGTTTTTACAAAATGAGATTAAGTTTTTATTTATTTACATGAAAAATACTTATATAAGATCATTTTTTATTTGCAATGAAAAAGTTTTTTAAAAACATTGCTAGTATATGAGATCGTTTGCAAACGTAGTGTCAAGGGATAAAAGGAAGAAAAAAGATAATAATTAATTATTTAGATAGCCACCAATATTTTTCGGTATTAGTTTTTTGTACTAAGCGTAAATCTTTGCATGAAATACTTGTGCTGTATCTTATATTCAAATGATTTAAGTTGCAGTTAACTGCTTTTATATTCGCCCTTCTATGATTGTGGTAAAATACTGGAATGCCATTTATTTCTTGAATAATGTTCTTACTATCTAGGTAAATAAAAGCTTCAGGAGGAACAAAACCTTTTTTCTCCTCCGATCACTCTCCCACTATCGTTATAATCTGTAACCCACTAAGAACTGACTTACCTCACCCATATGAAGATGATCAATCGTGTTAATTGGCTGGGTTTCAAAAAATATATTAGTAGTCGCTGCACGGAAAATATTACGCTAAGAACACCCAATGATATTGAAACT
This sequence comes from Tachina fera, assembly GCA_905220375.1. Lineage (NCBI taxonomy): Eukaryota > Metazoa > Arthropoda > Insecta > Diptera > Tachinidae > Tachina > Tachina fera. The sequence continues at coordinate 31,267,600 of LR999966.1, read as the reverse complement.
AACATTGCCAAAATAATAAATAGGCTGCTGAACATGCCAATACCTCCCATCCGCAGACTGGGTTTAATAAAATTTATTCCAGGGATATTGAACATCATCGTGTAAGAAAAGAAGAATTAGAAGGGAATGGCAACAGCACAGATCACCCCAAACTAAACTCAGACTTCACTGTACTAAACGACTGCAAGAGTTGCTTGCATCTGAAAAAACTTTATCTCTTAAAAATTATTTGGAAGGTCTTGATGTCACACCAACATCTAATTAGTCTTTGTGGTGCGCTGCTAGAAAGCTTAAAACACCCGTTGAGTTTAAGACACCTCTGCACACATCTACCAAAGGTTGGGCAAGAAGCGATACGGAAAAATGTAAAATGTTTGCTGAGCACTTTTAATCCGTATTTACGCCAAACACGTGTACTGGTGTTTCTGATTTGCCGAGTGTAGTTGGTCTACCCCCTCGGCCCTTTAATTTTAATATGCGTGATGTACAAAAAGTAATTCCTGAACTCAAGCCAAAGAAAGCTCCAGGTATTGATGGAATTATTAACAAGATGCTGATGAACTTACCGCATATTGCAATAAGAATCCTGCTGATTATTTTTAATGTCATATTACGAATGGAGTATTATCCACAACTCTGGAAGCTTACCAAAGTCAAAATGATTCCAAAGCCGGGCGAAGATCTTACCAAAGCTGAGTCATATAGGCCAATAAGTTTTCTGTAAACTCTTCGAAAAGCTGCTCATGACAAAATTGTCCCCAATTTTAACTGATAGTGGGTCCATCCCAGACCATCAATTTGGTTTTAGAAGTCAGCATAGCACCATTCAATAAACGCATAGATTGGTTCAAGTTATAAGAAGAACATTTGAAGAAAAGAAATATTGTTCTACTCTCTTTATTAATGTTTCTCAGGCATTTGATAAAGTATGGCATGAAGGCCTAGTTCTAAAATTGAAGACATATCTACCAGTAAACATTCTAAGCCTATTGGAAAGTTATATTCTATCCCGGAAATTAATTGTTGTAGAAGGAGACTTCATGAGTGTGCCCGAATCTATCTCCGCCGGTGTGCCCCAGGGGAGTATACTGGGCTCAGTTTTGTTTTTGGTTTATACTTGTGATATGCCTGTTAGCACTAAAATCCATACATCTACATTTGCCGATGATACAGCCTTCTTTTGCATGCACGAAAACCCTCACGAGGCATTCCGATATCTTCAGAAACATATTACCCAGCTGGAACTATGGTTAAAGTTATGGATAATTAAAGTAAATGAACAGAAGTATACGCAAGTAACATTTACTCTACGAAAAGATACTTGTTCCCCCATTAGAATTAATAATCAAATTGTTCCTCAACATTCACATGTAAAATACCTTGGTATACACCTTGATCGACGGCTTACATGGAAACAGCATATTGATTGTAAGCTAACACAAATGAAACTAAAATTAACTCAGGTACACTGACTGATTGGTAGAAATTCAACTCTCAGTCTAGGTTGAAAACTTTTGATATACAAGTCGCTTTTGAAACCTATATGGTGCTATTCAACTATGGGGCACAGCTTCAGCTTCTAATGTCGAGAGAATCCAACGAAGGCAAAACAAAATTTTACGTTTGATAACATCGGCTCCATGGTACGTCAAAAATTCAAATATACATCGTTATTTAAATATGCCACTAGTGATTGAAGAAATTGCAAAATACGCAGGCAAATATTTAAAAAAAACTCGAGTCACATCCTAATCTGCTTGTTCGTAATATTTTGAACTTTACTGGACACATCCGTCTAAAAAAGAGGGACACAAGGGCTCTAATACTCAGCACTCCAGATGGGATTTCTGGAAAATACTTTTTTTCTCTTTTTTTTGATTATCACTACTTATGTATTATTTATAACTATCACTGATTTTTTGTCCGACAGTGGTCGGATATAATAATTATATTTTAGATTTAAGATTTGAATACTTATTGTTAGTTCATACTTGAAGATACAATAAATAAATATATGTATTGAAATTTTTTTTTTGTTCAATTCAGGAAGTGCTATTTTTTGGACTAAAAAAAATCCTATACAATAAACTGTCCGTTTTTTTGCACTTTATAAAACATTTTTTATCCAATGCTTATTGGTTTATTAAAAAAGAATGCTAACTCTTACATTAAAAAAAAATATCTATATAAAATGATTTTTTATTAAAAATTTGTGCGAAAATTAAGAGGGGTAAAATTTACTACCACATCTCAAGGTACATATGTCCAAAAATTTCACCTATTAAGTTAAGGTTTAACCTTTCTATTTCATTCCTACTTAAATCTATTTCCTACGATCTTTTCTTATATACATATATATTTACAAATAATTTTCAAATTTATATCTACTTTTTATTTTAGTTTATTTTTTATACCATATTATTTTTATATTAATTTTCAATTTCTTTATTTTTGTTGTACCTATTTTTTTGTTGTATATTTTTTTCTTGGCATATAATATATTTTTTTATTACCCTTTTAATCCTTTTATCTCTTTGTATATGTAATTTTCTTGAGCTAAATTTTCTAAACTTCCTCCCTATCGAAACTCTGCGCTAACTATTTCTTTCCTTTTGGTTATGTAATGTTTAATTTATTTTTTCTTGAACTCTACTAGGCCCAAATCAAATCAAAATTACATAGTAGAAATAAGAAAAACAAAAAAAAAACCGCAAACAAAAAAACAAAAACACAGATATAGTGCCCTTGAGGAATACTCTCAAATACAAAAAATTGTGAAGTGAGTTCTAATGGCAGAAATGCCTCTTTTACTGTAAATTCTGAAGCTCTTAATGAAAACAATAGAAATAATAAATCTAATGAAAGTCTTTTCTTAACGGCAAAGCCAATTCTTCGTCAGCGATCAACTTCGCTTTGTCCAATGCCAAATAGTGATTCATTAACTTTACAGTTGCCTAGTACTTCTTCATATAAGTCAGTAATATCATCCCCTTCAGGCTCGTGTTCATCACTTAATAAAGTTATTACTACAGATAACAGTAGCTCAAAACCCAAGGTACAAGTCGGAATGGACAGATACATAACCATGGTAAGGCGTGGGCGAAGCCCGAATTCTTCAAAAATTTCATCTCCTCCAAAGATGTCTAGGGATAATAGCACATCATCTACCAATCGTCAAAATCGTTTTTCATTATTGTAAGTCACCGACGACAAGCCCGCTGCATGATCTCAAAAGTCTTTTAAGCCACCACCTATATGAGAGAGAAACACTATAACGCCCTAATTAAAAAATTAGTCTCGGCCATTGGTGAAAATGCATTTCATGTTATTCCAATAAAGCGTGGTAACATTGACGAAACTAAAATTCAAATATACGAAGAAAAAAATTTCCGCAAAATTGTGACTGAATTCGAAAAAAATAAAAAAAGTTTTTATACGTACCAGGTTAATAGTTGGTGCATGCAGCAGTACGAGCTCGGCCACGCCGGGTTCAACCAAGCATGTCCGACCATCAAAAATGAGGCATAACCAAAAAAGGTTATGCCTACGTATTGTAAAGACGCTGGGCACTCAAGACCCATCCAAATTGTCCGAGGAACAGAAATCATCCCTTGGATGGGCAAAAGGTGTCCTTGAAAACATGGACTCTCCCGCCTTCAGTAGTAGCGGTGCTAGCACGTCGTCAAAACCATCTGGTAAAAGACTGCGTTCGCCGGACGACAAACCATTGCCTAAGCGGCCTAAGGCTAATAGCAATATTGGCGTTAGGTCGTTTAGTGAGGTTGCGAAAGACAACCTCATAATGGCCGTTGTCGACAGGGGAGATACGGATGGAACCATCCCCTGGGGCAAGTGGAGTACTGTGGAAGCTAAACTTGCAACCACGTACTACCAGGTCCTTGCGGAGAATCCAGGCTTACCTCCCGTGTGTCGCGATGCAGGCTGGTATCAAGGCAGGGTCAAGCTGATGGCCTTTGGAGACCAAAGATCGGCGGACCTGTACAAGGCAGCTATTAGCAGGATGGGAGAGCCGTGGCCGGGTGCGAAAATCGATCTTGTAAACAAGAGCGACATTCCATCCCGACCACGCGCGCATGCATGGATTCCGGCATTCCCAGACACGGCTAAAGCAGCGATAAAGTTGTTAAAGGACTGTAATCCCTCACTTCCAACTGACAATTCGAAGATGGGGAGGTCTTGTGAGGCGGAGGGGGACAGACGTGGTGTAATTATTATACTAAACGCTGAAACCCTTCCTCACTTGGCCAAGTCCAATAACATCTTATCGTACGCCTTTGGACAGGTTACGCTGAAGGTGTACAAAAGAGATCAGTCTCCAGTGACGGATAAATCCAAGACAGTGTGTGGAAACGCTGTGGAGGAAGAATCTGAAGAGGAGGAGAAGAAGGCCAGCTTGCGAGAATCTTCGGAAAAGGATGGCTATATTACATGCGACTCTGAAATTCTCGGAGGCGCCTCAGGCCTGTTCGACGCTGATCACGGCGAATACAGTGACCTTCTTCTTGAGACTGACGACGAGTCCGATAAAACGGTCGTGGAGATGGATTTCGTAGCGGATGTTGAACCTGCTGCAGATAAATCTCCACCACTCTAAAGCAGCCTCAGCGGCTCTTCAGCTTCGCTTGACAACATGCGAAGTTGACATAGTCCTAATCAAAGAACCCTGGATTAGTGGTGGCAGGGTTTTCGGACTAAGGACCAAAGATTTTAAGATGCTAGCCGTCAAGAATGAAGGTAACAATAGAACCTGCATCTTGGCAAGGAACCACCTTAATACATATTTATTATCTAACTTCAGCGGCAGAGACATAACGGCGATTAGCGTGGAAGTCGGAGATACATGCTACTGGCTGGCGTCGGTGTACTGCGCTCACGACGATCAAGGTCCTCTACTGTCGGTAGTGGTGAGAAACTTTGTGGATGCGGCGGTAAACGCTGGTCACCATATCATCCTGTGCTGTGATGCCAACGCACATCATACTATCTGGGGAAGTACGGACACTAATGAAAGAGGTGAGGAATTTTTAGAATTTGTAGTTAGTGCTAACCTTAACATTTGTAATAGAGGTCAAGAACCTACTTTTATAACAAGGAACAGACAGGAAATCCTGGATGTTACCTTTTCGTCTGATTCTGCAGCTGATAGGATCATGAATTGGCGTGTACTTCAGGAACATTCCTTTTCTGATCATAGGTTTATGAGTTTAGTATTAGGGAGCGGGCAACTGGAGTAGAAATCTCCCGAAATATTAGGCAGACAAACTGGCGTCTGTATAGGACCATTTTTTCTAGACAATTAAGAGTGATTGGAGACTCGTTACTTCTAGAAATTTCTGATTTAGATTGTGAGGTTGATAACATTACTACAATCTTCAAAAATGCAAGAGAGTCGTCTTGCCCTTTGAATAAGCCAAGGGGGAAAAAGAAACCGCCTTGGTGGAATAGAGAGTTACAATTGTGTAGGTGTACATGTAGAAAACTCTTCAATAAGGCTAAATCATCCAGAAATTACCTGGACTGGATAGCTTATAAGGATAAATTAAAAGAGTATAAAAAGCAGATAAGAATTGCTAAAAATACAACATAGAAGAAGTTTTGTGAAAATATTGAAAATATTTCAGAAGCCTCTCGCATGAGAAATATTTTGTCCGCTACTCCCTGCACCCTGGGGTATTTAAAGAATCCTAATGGGACGTGGACTACATCCAGCGAGGAGTCATTAAGAACCCTGCTGGACACTCATTTTCCGGGTAACTCAGTGTCTGAGATTCAGACATCTGATCCTTACCCCATACCTGCGGAAAATATATCTGACATTGTCAATATGCAGACATTAAATTGGGCTCTGAGAAGTTTCAAGCCCTATAAGTCACCAGGACCTGACGGTATCATACCGGCTGAGATTTGGAAAGTATCGAATCTCGTAGCCCCAAGGCTACTGAGAATTTACACCAGTTGTCTAAGACTGGGTTATGTTCCTGAAAAGTGGAGGGTAGCGAGAGTGGTCTTTATACCGAAGGCTGGTAAAAGCTCTCACACCACACCGAAGGACTTCAGACCTATAAGTCTATCATCCTTTCTTCTGAAAGCATTAGAAAGGATGGTTGATCATTATATCCGCAAAACCATAAATAGTAAACTACTTTCCCCGCATCAACATGCATATCAAACAGGAAAGTCAACAGAATCGGCTCTACATGAGCTGGTTGGCACAATAGAGAAATCTCTTTCTGTAGGTGAATATACCTTTGTAGCCTGCGTGGATATTGAAGGTGCTTTTAATAATATATCTCCAGATGCGATAATTGAGGCATTGTCGAATCTGAGGGTTGGCGCGGGATTGTGTAAGTGGGTTCAAAATCTACTAACTCACCGTAGGATAACTGCGGCTCTAGGAGCTTCTAGGCAGACCCGCTTTGTAAATAGGGGTACACCACAGGGAGGAGTTCTTTCGCCACTATTGTGGAATCTAGCTCTGAATCCTGTGCTGCTATCTCTAGAATCGCGGGATTGCAGAATCGTGGCTTATGCTGATGATGTAGCAATAGCTGTAAGAGGAAAATTCCTCACAACATTAAGGGACATCCTACAGGATGGTCTTTCATATTTAACAAAATGGGCGGAGAAACGTGGGCTCACCGTTAATCCTAATAAAACGGAACTAGTCCTTTTCTCCAGGAAGTATAAGATACCTGATTTCCGACCTATAACACTTAATAATACGGAGATAAAAGTGTCCAACACTACAAAATATCTTGGTGTTATTCTTGATTCGAAGCTGAGTTTCAAGGCGAATATTCTAGAGAGAGTGAAAAAAGCAACAATTTCACTATATCTATGCAAAAAATCCATTGGGAAGAATTGGGGTCTTACCCCAAAAATTGTTCATTGGATCTATACTGCAATAGTACGTCCAATTCTCATGTATGGCATCATCGTGTGGTGGCCATCCCTGGAGAAAAAGACGTATCTATACACCTTACACAAGGTGCAAAGACTTGCATCCTTGTATGTAACCAGTGCTATTCGCACCACTCCTACGGATGCACTAGGGATGCTTCTTCATCTGCTACCATTAGATCTAGTAGGGAAGGAGATGGCAACGTCCTCGGCAATCCGTCTTAGATGTGTTTCTCTGTGGAACGGAAATGGAACCGGCCACTGCAGAATACTCGATGGTGAAGTTAGGGGATGGAGGATTGACCAAACCTACCCTGCTCTACTACAAGAACGTCTTTATAAAACCTGAATACCATCTACAGAAATGTATTCATCCACAGAATTCCAGGTAGAAGAAAAAGTGTTGATTTTTATACGGACGGCTCCAAAACACATGAGGGTGTGGGATATGGGGTCTTTTCGAAGGCTTTAGGTCTTCGTATTGCAAGGCGACTTCCGGATCACTGCAGTGTCTTTCAGGCAGAGATCCTTGCTATAAGAGAAGTTGCGAACTGGTTAAAAGTGAATGTCACTTCAACGACTTTAATTAACATTTACACCGATAGTCGAACAGCTATTATGGCCCTCGAATCCTCGCTTCTAAGAACAACAACAGCCCTCGACTGCCGATCATCTCTAAATGAGATGGCAGAGCAGTTTGATATTAGGATCATCTGGATCCCGGGGCATAGAGGCTTACAGTGGAACTCTAGGGCTGACGAGTCTGCTAGAATTGGGACAACCTTACAGTTCCACCGGATTTGGAATGTGTAGGTCTACCCCTACTCTCTTGCAAACTCAGACTTAGGCGCAAGACAGAGGATGAAACAAATAGAAGGTGGGTCACAAGAAATGATTGCGTGATCACAAGGCAGTTATGGACTCACCTAAATAGAGAAGGTACGGATTACCTAATTTCAAGGAATAGGAAACAAATCTCGATTCTAGTGTCCGTGTTAACCGGACACTGTCTCATAGGTAGGCATGCACAAAGACTAAGGGTTGAACATAACGACTTTTGCCGTAGCTGCCAAGATATTGATGAAGAGGAAAGCATAGAACATTTTCTTTGTCACTGTCCTGGACTTGCAGGAAAGAGAATGGCCACAATGGGCGCTCTTGAATTCAGGGAACTTTCTGACGTTGCTGGTGTTAAACTTCAACGTATTAGCAGCTTTATACTGAGCTCTGGATGGTTCGACGGTGGGAACTCCGCATAAGCAGAGTCTCCGTGGTATCACAATGGACCAAAACGGTCTACGTGAGTCCGGGTTTCTGACTGCCACCCCTACCTAGCCTAACTTAACCTACCAGGTTAAGAGTGCCAAAGGTATGCAGATCGTATTGAAGGGTATTGACTCTTTTGTCAAACAGACTATGGTGCAAACACCTAAATTAGCTCCATCTCAATCAACAAGCGCTTACTCCACCACTTTCGCGCAAATTAGCCCACCAGTTACTTCCCGTGTATCGTATGCCGATGCTGCTAAAACAAATTCTATACCCACACAAAATGTTTCCGAGCCAAATATTTCAACAAATACAAACTCAAACTTTAGTTTTAATCACCTCTGAGACACATTTAACTTCGAGAAGCTTTTTCAAAATTAATGGCTACACTATATATGATACAAAGGACCCTAGAGGAAAAGAATGCGGTGGATCTATAATTATAATTAAGTCAAGACTCAAGCACTATATCCTACACAACGTTAGTGAAGAATATATGCAAGCTACGAATATTTTTGTAGAAAATTTTTGTTCTAATTTCATGATATCATCAATTTACTCACCTCCCAGATTTTCAGTTACCGAAGATCAGTATGAGAAGTTCTACAAATCGCTTGGATCTTGTTTCGTGCCTGGTGGAGACTACATTGCAAAACATACGTACCTTGTAACACCTAGAGGTCGAGCGTTGTTTAATACAATTTCAAAAATGGGCTTAGATGTTATTTCGAGTGGGCAGCCCACTTGCTGGCCTACTGACGTACGAAAAATTCCGGATGTTATTGATTTTGGCGTCATGAAAAATATTTCTAGGGATTTAATTAACGTTGAAACTTCTCTAGATCTCTCCTCCGATCACTTTTTTTTATGTCTATTGATAAGAAAAGAACATATTTACACTATATAAACACTAGTTAATAATATTACTATTTACATATATACAATGTCTCTTAGTCGAGCTCTCCAGTATTTTTATTATGGTTATAGTTGGTTTTTACAAAATGAGATGAAGTTTTTATTTATTTACATGAAAAATACTTATATAAGATCATTTTTTATTTGCAATGAAAAAGTTTTTTAAAAACATTGCTAGTATATGAGATCGTTTGCAAACGTAGTGTCAAGGGATAAAAGGAAGAAAAAAGATAATAATTAATTATTTAGATAGCCACCAATATTTTTCGGTATTAGTTTTTTGTACTAAGCGTAAATCTTTGCATGAAATACTTGTGCTGTATCTTATATTCAAATGATTTAAGTTGCAGTTAACTGCTTTTATATTCGCCCTTCTATGATTGTGGTAAAATACTGGAATGCCATTTATTTCTTGAATAATGTTCTTACTATCTAGGTAAATAAAAGCTTCAGGAGAAACAAAACCTTTTTTCTCCTCCGATCACTCTCCCACTATCGTTATAATCTGTAACCCACTAAGAACTGACTTACCTCACCCATATGAAGATGATCAATCGTGTTAATTGGCTGGGTTTCAAAAAATATATTAGTAGTCGCTGCACGGAAAATATTACGCTAAGAACACCCAATGATATTGAAACTAACATTGCCAAAATAATAAATAGGCTGCTGAACATGCCAATACCTCCCATCCGCAGACTGGGTATAATAAAATTTATTCCAGGGATATTGAACATCATCGTGTAAGAAAAGAAGAATTAGAAGGGAATGGCAACAGCACAGATCACCCCAACATAAACTTAGACTTCACTGTACTAAACGACTGCAAGAGTTGCTTGCATCTGAAAAAACTTTATCTCTTAAAAATTATTTGGAAGGTCTTGATGTCACACCAACATCTAATTACTCTTTGTGGTGCGCTGCTAGAAAGCTTAAAACACCCGTTGAGTTTAAGACACCTCTGCACACATCTACCAAAGGTTGGGCAAGAAGCGATACGGAAAAATGTAAAATGTTTGCTGAGCACTTTTAATCCGTATTTACGCCAAACACGTGTACTGGTGTTTCTGATTTGCCGAGTGTAGTTGGTCTACCCCCTCGGCCCTTTAATTTTAATATGCGTGATGTACAAAAAGTAATTCCTGAACTCAAGCCAAAGAAAGCTCCAGGTATTGATGGAATTATTAACAAGATGCTGATGAACTTACCGCATATTGCAATAAGAATCCTGCTGATTATTTTTAATGTCATATTACGAATGGAGTATTATCCACAACTCTGGAAGCTTACCAAAGTCAAAATGATTCCAAAGCCGGGCGAAGATCTTACCAAAGCTGAGTCATATAGGCCAATAAGTTTTCTGTAAACTCTTCGAAAAGCTGCTCATGACAAAATTGTCCCCAATTTTAACTGATAGTGGGTCCATCCCAGACCATCAATTTGGTTTTAGAAGTCAGCATAGCACCATTCAATAAACGCATAGATTGGTTCAAGTTATAAGAAGAACATTTGAAGAAAAGAAATATTGTTCTACTCTCTTTATTAATGTTTCTCAGGCATTTGATAAAGTATGGCATGAAGGCCTAGTTCTAAAATTGAAGACATATCTACCAGTAAACATTCTAAGCCTATTGGAAAGTTATATTCTATCCCGGAAATTAATTGTTGTAGAAGGAGACTTCATGAGTGTGCCCGAATCTATCTCCGCCGGTGTGCCCCAGGGGAGTATACTGGGCTCAGTTTTGTTTTTGGTTTATACTTGTGATATGCCTGTTAGCACTAAAATCCATACATCTACATTTGCCGATGATACAGCCTTCTTTTGCATGCACGAAAACCCTCACGAGGCATTCCGATATCTTCAGAAACATATTACCCAGCTGGAACTATGGTTAAAGTTATGGATAATTAAAGTAAATGAACAGAAGTATACGCAAGTAACATTTACTCTACGAAAAGATACTTGTTCCCCCATTAGAATTAATAATCAAATTGCTCCTCAACATTCACATGTAAAATACCTTGGTATACACCTTGATCGACGGCTTACATGGAAACAGCACATTGATTGTAAGCTAACACAAATGAAACTAAAATTAACTCAGGTACACTGACTGATTGGTAGAAATTCAACTCTCAGTCTAGGTTGAAAACTTTTGATATACAAGTCGCTTTTGAAACCTATATGGTGCTATTCAACTATGGGGCACAGCTTCAGCTTCTAATGTCGAGAGAATCCAACGAAGGCAAAACAAAATTTTACGTTTGATAACATCGGCTCCATGGTACGTCAAAAATTCAAATATACATATAAAAAAACTCGAGTCACATCCTAATCTGCTTGTTCGTAATATTTTGAACTTTACTGGACACATCCGTCTAAAAAAGAGGGACACAAGGGCTCTAATACTCAGCACTCCAGATGGGATTTCTGGAAAATACTTTTTTTTCTCTTTTTTTTGATTATCACTACTTATGTATTATTTATAACTATCACTGATTTTTTGTCCGACAGTGGTCGGATATAATAATTATATTTTAGATTTAAGATTTGAATACTTATTGTTAGTTCATACTTGAAGATACAATAAATAAATATATGTATTGAAAATTTTTTTTGTTCAGTTCAGGAAGTGCTATTTTTTGGACTAAAAAAAATCCTATACAATAAACTGTCCGTTTTTTTGCACTTTATAAAACATTTTTTATCCAATGCTTATTGGTTTATTAAAAAAGAATGCTAACTCTTACATTAAAAAAAAATATCTATATAAAATGATTTTTTATTAAAAATTTGTGCGAAAATTAAAAGGGGTAAAATTTACTACCACATCTCAAGGTATGTCCAAAAATTTCACCTATTAAGTTAAGGTTTAACCTTTCTATTTCATTCCTACTTAAATCTATTTCCTACGATCTTTTCTTATATACATATATATTTACAAATAATTTTCAAATTTATATCTACTTTTTATTTTAGTTTATTTTTTATACCATATTATTTTTATATTAATTTTCAATTTCTTTATTTTTGTTGTATATTTTTTTCTTGGCATATAATATATTTTTTTTATTACCCTTTTAATCCTTTTATCTCTTTATATATGTAATTTTCTTGAGCTAAGTTTTCTAAACTTCCTCCCTATCGAAACTCTGCGCTAACTATTTCTTTCCTTTTGGTTATGTAATGTTTAATTTATTTTTTCTTGAACTCTACTAGGCCCAAATCAAATTCTTTAATAGCATAATTTTTACTGGTTTTATTTCTGCTGCACAAAAAAAATCCCTGACCAACAGGAGCTCCCTAACGCCAAAGGAACACAGATTCCAATTTTTCTTATACTTTGCTATAATTTTATACTTTTGATGTGAGCCCTTTTTTATTTCTATGTTTTTTTTATCGACTTTTCTTACCAATTTGGAACGTATAGCGCAAAGTTCGAAAACCTTACCTATTTTTAGGGATAAAAATAACTATTTGCTGCCAACTACACTTGGTCCAGTTTTAGACTTAGCAGTTTTCCTTGAAGCAGTTCTTTTCAATTCACTTTTAAAACTGCTTGATTGTTTACACTCGGACGGTTTCTTGTTCCATTTTCCTATTGTTTTAATGCAGCGAATGAAATAACAAAAAAGAATTGAAGTAACTTTTCTGTACAAGCAAGTCAGTACCATTTTTCTTTTCCCTCTCTTCAACAAACTCAGACTTGCTTCAAGAAAAACTGCCGAGTCTAAAACATGAGTTAACACTATTAAAACCAATAAACACATTGTATATGAAAATAAAGATTAATGTTTTTAAATAATAACAAAAAATTTAATATAATGGTACGCAATGGTATTATGTATATATGTGTATATTAAAATTTTTAATTGCCTTCAATGTCTTATTTTTCTTCGTTTTACAGAACACAAACGCTGAGCGAATTATTTTTATTTAGCTTCTTCGCTTTTCTTTTTTTTTGCACTCATTCTTACATATGTCTATTAAAAAAGGTTGCCTGGTTCTGTGGTGGCAACTTATCACAAGGGTCTTTTTTTTCTTCCTTGGAGAACTTTGAACTTTATTGAGCCCTCCTAGCCTGTTCCTTTTTCCTGTGTTTTATATTTGCAGCTTATTTTCCCTTGTCGAGCGTATCTGTTTGCCAACAAAACATAATAAGCACACACTTGTTAGAAAAACATTTATCACCTTTAATTTTGTGGTATTTAAATTTTTTATTTCTTTTCATGTACCTACATTTTCTTCCTTTTTGTTTTTGTTCCTTAAACTATTTAAATCACTATTTCAACTTTACTCTTTTTGCCACTTATATATATTTCACTTTCTTTAAAATTCCCTCTTCCTTTGTGCTTGTGAGCACTTCTGCTGATTTTTCTGTAGTGATCGCCAATCTGGTATTCTAACTTTTCTAGACCTCTCAATTTTCCCTTGAAATTTTCCCATTTCCCATTTTTCATCCAATATATTCTCCCGCTTTTTATTTCATCTTTTTTTCAAACACCTAGATTTATCTTTTCTCGTTATTATACTACGAGTTTCGCGCTCATTTCTCCATGTTTTTTTTTCAAAGTGCTAGACTTTTCCTTAAAATTTTTTCATGACTTACATTTTTTTGTTCACTATTAGCTAGCTATTTGTTCTGAGCTAAGGCCTACAAATATGGAAAAGGTAGTCGTCTACAGCACAACTACAAGGCGTATAGAAAACGAAGAAATAAACAGGCAGTGATGATGTGCCTATTCGGGACGAATAGGATTAAGTAGGTGGCAGTGTTACGTAAAAATATTCCTACAGGGTTAATGCAAAGAACTATCTAGAAGTATTTAACTAAAGCACTAAACGTACACACATATTCACGTGCAAGCACTATAGCAACAACAATTGTGTACAAAGCACATACACGCATACAAATAAAAGTGCGAGCACTTATGGTAACCACCCTGTACTAAAAAATAGCACACTGCACTACCAACATACAAGTCGTTACTTTGAAAATTCAAAAACTAACGGCCAATCGAATTACCTACAAACATCTAGAAACGGCGACATGAATTTTCCCGATTGTGCTAGAAGACTGTTTGAACATCTGGCTACTAATAAACAAACACGCATAAACACCCAAATCGTTTATGCGGAAATAGTTTCTTCCAGTTGGTTTTTACTAAGTACATACATGCATGCATGTTGCTACGCCATCTATTTGCGAACATTCTAGATCCGGTTTTGTAGTATAAAAAAAAATTTCCGTATGTGAGAAGTCAGTCAGTATTAATTGGAATTTAGTGGAGTGAACATCGTTGAAAGTAAAAGACATCGTGCCGTGGATAATAACGTTCAGAAGTAAATAAGAAAAGACAAGTTGTAATTTGTTTAGTCAAGAATAAAAGCAAGTTCAGTTGCAAATAAGAAAATCGTGTTGTTATTTATTTTTGAGCAATCAAAAGAACTCACACGTTTAATAAAATTTAAACGTAACAATATATTTAGGTAACACCTATGATCAATTAAATAAATAAATGAGAAAAACATACATAAGTATTTTTGTACGAAATTAGTAATTTTTACTGTTACGCAACATTTTCCCATCCCCCCCCCCTCATAACAAATCGTAACAAAACTTGAAAACCCCCTCACCCCTAGAGCTTTACGTAATATATGAACAGCCCCTTAAGTTATATTTTTATGTTTTGCAGGATAGCACTTTTAAGCGTTCTATACGATTTTCTGAAATTTATTTATTTTAAAGTTAAATTGGGAAATTCTCTGTTAACCTTAATTTTTTTAAGCTAACATCATTCTACCCACTATAAGTATTACATTTAAGTTGAAATATACCATAGTATAAAAGCTATTATTCCAAATAAGATTAGAAGTCTGAAAATATAAGTCGCAAGTCATTGTGCTATAACTTCCTGAAAACCACACAAATTAATTGAGATTTTGAACCAGTACTTTCGAGTATGCAAATAACGGAAGTGCCATTAACTGAAAATGGACTTATCACGACTTAAGCACTTTTTCCTTTTTGTCACAGAACTCTTCATAATGCGTAAAAAGAATAATACTCGTATTATCATCTTCAGAATCGAAATTTAAAATTTTTATCAAAACTTTAAATGGTCAAGTAAATTTTTTGAATTGTGCTGATTTTTAAGTAAACTATATCCTAAAAATGTATTTATGTATTCTTTGATTTTTTTAAACCTTAAGAGCTGGGGCAAATTACGGCAATATACATATGTATATCGAACGAAATTTCCATTTATTTTCTATTGGAATTTCGATCGAAATCAAATGCCGCAATTTGACCACTGTTTTATTATTATGATAGATTTTATGATTTTGTTTTTATATATTTAGGGGCTATCTATACTTCGTTTATAGTTGTCTTATTTGAAAATAAAATATTTGTAAATACTCAACTAGCTGCTTAAACTGCCGGTATTATATTTTTTTTTATACAACTGGCGTGTATACATATGTACATATGTGTTCGGCTTGAGGTCCGTTTTAATAAATAAATAACATTACTTTTTATTAATTTTTGTTTATTTATTTCCGATATTTCGACCAACTTTGTTGGCCATCTTCAGGGTATTATTAAACTAAAAACAATAATGATTTAATATATAATTAAATAATATTTAGCGTTATCACTATAAATTATAATTACTTTTATTTTGTAAAATTTGATCCTAGCAGTGGATCTATTTCTTTTTAAGTTCTGTCACCTACTGTTGATATGTTTTCTTTTAGTCCTATGTTTGTTTATTATGTGTCTGTATATGTGTGCGCAATTATCAGTATCGGTTTTATACTTAATTCTTTTATCATTTGGTATATTTATTATATGTAACATCTCCTGCATGTATCGCTTGGTATAGTTTTTCTCTCTCTCTAATATTTTGATTTTATTAAGCTCTGGTTTATGTCCAGTTTTTACACAGTGGGCAGCAAGTGCAGTTTTTTGTGTCAGCGGTTTGTTATTTGTTTTTATTTGTCTGATTTATGCGATGCTAATCTTGTTTTTAATTTTGTTTTTGTCGTACCGACGTATACTTTTTGGCGTATATCAGTCTCGTCGCCAAAAAGTATATGTCGGTACGACAAAAACAAAATTAAAAATTTTGAAGTTACCCCCTTTTTTTTAGAAATCCCTTTTTTGGTCCACTTTTTTAAGAAATTCTTTTTTGTTCCCCTTTTCGAAATTTTCCAGCGGTAACGCTGATCAACGAACAAAGCCGAATCTGGACCAGAGAAAGAAGCCGATCGGCACACAGCCTGCTCCAGAGCCGCCGCCAACTTTCAATGCAACTTCAAGCCGCCGCCGATACATGTGGTTATCCTCGTCTCATATTGCAGCCGGCTAATGGTATTTTGTAGTTGCAAATTTGTATTAATTATATTGAAGGCATTAGCTGTTTGAATTTTATTTATAGAAATATGTTTAAAAAACGTATATAAAGCGCCTGTAAGTGTCAGCCGGCTCAAACTGTCTCATGAGCCGTCGCCGACTATTTTTTCCTAAGCCGCCGCCGACGACTTCTTAAGACGGTTTGTTTCTCGGATCTGGACGTGTGTGTGAAAATCTGTGAAAACATATAGGAAAATTGCATAAACCTAAGAAAAAATCAACAAAAGAAATGGCAGCAAGATTAATTCAGAAAATTGTAAGCTAAATATTAAATTGCCGTTAAATGTTTCCAAAAAACGAAAGCTGTTGTTAAATGGTCCAAAAAAATTAGCTTCATTAATATCTTTAAATCAACCATTACCCAAAAAAGTTTTTCTCTTTTTGTTATTACTTTCGCTTTAATTTTAGTTAAAAAGTTTTGGATTTAACGCTGGCCGTGAATCAGTAGAAGTCCACAAACATGCCAAGGTATTATTAGAGCAGCCTGTTTAAGTAAACACACTTCTATACAAGTAGTATTTAAAGTAAACTTAAAACTGGCTACAATGGTTATTTGAACATTTATATCATTAGAGTCTGCTTGCGGTTGCTGTCAATATTTTTACATAACCACTCACCGACAAAGTGAAAAAAACATTTCAAATTTATCTCAATCTATACGCAACTCTAGAACATAAATGTTAAACTTTCTAATTTACATACATTTTTTTTAATAATTTGGCAGTCTGGTAAAAATGATCGTTTTTGTAATCTTCATTCTCTTATGTAATATTTGGTCTGTGTAATTTTGTTACTTATGCTGAGTTTACATCTGGCATTTCTTGTGTGCCATGTGCCAAAGAAAGCGTAATTACTAATGAAATAATGTTTGATTTCGACATGAACGGCAAATATAAATAAAATTCCGAGAGAAATTTTTCCCGGGGAACAATTCCAACTAATGGCAAGTAATATGGAAAACAAAACTTTCAAATTGGAAAATGGAAAAATTTCTCGCGGAGTTTTATTCATAATTGTATGTATTTATTGATTGTAACTGTTTCCAATTATGTTGGATTCTATAAAATTGTCTATTAGTTATGGAACTAGTTTTCATTAGTAATTAGTGGTTACGCTTTTTTACGCATAGGTATACATATATGTATGTATATATGTATAGCGCGGAAAATAGAAAGGGACCTAAGGGTAAAAACCAGTTTTGTGTATCTGGTCTCATTCGATGCTCAGATGTTGTCCACATCAAAAAAAAAAGGTGAAAATTGATTTTTCTACCCTTAGGTCCCTGTCGCGTATGTAAATCCGACATTATGCTTTTTACATTTGCCGCAGAAAAAAGTTATATAAAAACTAACCGTTAATCAGCTAATCGTTCAATTACTACTCGATTAACCGATTGATTAATTAAAAGTTGGCTTCTTTCGATTAAAGTTTAAACCGGTTAATTTCAGTCGATTAACGTACCTTTTCACATTTTGTGGTTAAAAGATAACAGGGACTTTAACGGCAAGTTTTATATGAAGAACTGTCAGTTAAAGTTCAAGTTAACTCTTAACTACATTGTGAAAAGCGACGTAAACGACGTAAAATTTTATTTTTCAAATTTTGCAGTATTATGTATTTTTTGTGTGTTTAATTTTGTGTTTCTCCTCATATACAAAAGGTATGTGTTTAGAAATTATTTTTCATATAAACAAAGAAGTATTTTCTGTAAACCTAACTTAAATAAAACATCAAAGTCCTATAGAAGATTTTAATAATGTTTTATTAAGTTTTTGTTTAATAATTTAATAAAATCCAATGGTAATGTTTACGATTTAATTAAGTATTAAATTTAGTGAGAAATTTAATTATTTTATACCTACACTCTTAAATATTTCCCTTTAGCATGCAACATTGTTTTAAAATACGGTAAAAAAATTAAAGATAATAATTAATTAAGAAATATCAAAGATAGAAACTTCTTTGCAGAATGTTAGTCGCTGAGATTTGCTAGTATGGGTCAGATGATGGCCCGCCAACAAAGAACTATCGATAGTAATACAAAAATAATCTAACAAAATTAACCCAAACAATCATTATAAACAGGACTCTAATAGCATAATGACAGATTTATACGTTTTTTAGAAATCCAGGAAAACAACAGAAGCTAGATATTTAGTATTAAAGATTGATTTCGATTCCCTCGACTTCTACGATAAGTAAACCGATTTTTCCAAGTCAAGTGTTATCAAATATAAAGAGAATCGCTTTGGTCCTAAACATTTAAACCAATTATTTTTCTGAAACATTGTTTTAGAAGATCTCTTAAAACTATTCTAGTAACTAATATTTTTTTTATTGCATATATTTATTTATTGTATCTCCAAATATGAACTAACAAATCTTAAATCTGAAATATAATTATTAGGCCCGACTTGTTCATAGTTATTAATACAACAAGTAGTGATAATAAAAAAAAAGTATTTATAAAAGTAGCTGTAGTGTTGCGTATAAGAGCCCCGGTGTCCTTCTTTTTTAAACGGATGTGTCCAGTAAAGTTCAAAATGTTACGAGCAGGCGGATTGGGATGTGATTCGAGTTTTGTTAAAAATTTGCCCGCGTATTTTGCAATTCCGATAAGGCTGATTTCATAAGAAGTGAGCCTTAGCAAAAAAAATAAATATTCAAAAATAAAAAAATATAAAAATAATAAATTTTAATATTCCAAAATAAACTATTTTTTAATATTTTAATGTATTTTTTTATATCAACTCAGTCAAATTATCTATCTCGATATTGCTACCCCGTGAAAGTGAAATACCACCACGCCCCATGTCAGCTGTGCATAAGTTTTTGACATTTGAATGTTTCGAAGATGTGCTTCGGTTTATTTTTCTTCAGCCCATCAAAAGAAATAGCAACAAAATATATGTAATTTGAAAGATTTTTTATATTTTTTTGTTGTGTTTTCGAATGTCCCACCCGTGACGAAAAACCAGTAAAAGTTTATATTATTAAACAATGTCGCAAGCAATTTGTTTGAAATGTTAAACGAAATATTTTGCATATCAATTTTTTTTATTTAAAATTTTTTATAATAAAGGTATTCATTTCAGTTTATTTTTTGTTGGAAAAAATGGAATAATGTATAATTTTAATTATTATTTTTCGAACTTAATTTGTTTCTATATTTATAATTTGAACGGGCTAAAGTTCGTATCGCTTTTTAAGCCAAATTACATGTGATAATTATTAATGAACAAATAACATCAAAGTTAGTTGTAAATAATCTGGCAACACATAGTTGAACGGAACAGCCAGCCGTTTTCGAAGGCCACTAAACCTTCATCATCAGCGTTCTTCTTTGTTGGTCCACTGTGTGTGGTGTCAGTTGATGTAAATTTCTGCCTTATATACGAAACTTTCATGCAAATGGAATACGTGAATTGTTTTGATTCATCGTATTTCAATTTTGCTGAAATGTGTTTTGTAATAAAAGCCCAAATTCACCATCTCTAATTTACAACAGACTTAACATTGTCGTTTATTCTTTACTAATTATGCACATGTTAATTAACTTGCTTATTTGTGTTCTACTTAAGACAAACTTTTTTTTTTTTTTTTGGTTTGTTACTAATAAGTATATTTAATTAATTATTGCCACAGGCCCATGGCTAAGAGGTAAAGATTTTGTCAAAAGATATGTTGTTACAATGTATCTTGTAAACGATAAAAAATCATACGAATCATTTTGCGCAAGCGGAAATAATTGATATAGTTGAAAAGCGTTGTTTATACCTACATTAATTGGAAACATAAGTAGCTGCCAATACCATCTTTTCAAAGGAATTGCAATTCGGTAGCACCCTACATTTTGATCTAATCGATCCACTCCACCCATGTATCTATTATAGTTCACAATATACCGAGGCTGGTCAACAAACTTGTGTTGCTTGTCGCAATAGCGTTTGACTCTTCCGATTGGCTCCACACCACATTGCGTTGATGCAACAGTAACAATATTGTTATCATTGTATCGGACAAGAGTAATATTCGACAAACTGTCTGTGCACTGGTCGTATGATCCTCTTGATGCCTTTTTCACATTTTTCGGATCTTTCAAAGGTGCTTTTTCTACTCTGTTTGCTCTAATAGTTCTTGTTGCATCGTGCCGGAGGTGTTATATAATTATCAGCAGAAAGTAAATCGTCGTCTTCTTCTAGTTGCGAAATAATTTCATTTACAGATAATCTACAACAAAAACGTTAAAATCATTGAGCAAAACAAGTGCAAACAAGCTTTCTTCTGAGTAAATTTGTACTTAATTTTACATATGTATATTGTCCTACTGTTCCAATAATGGAACGGTGCATTTTTTTAAACAAAACACGAATAACTTTAATTTTGGTTTTATTTTATAACTATCTTTTAAAAAACCAATAATTTATGTAGTTCAAGCAACATTTTAGTTTATACTTTAAACATTCACAAAACAACTAACATTTTTCGACGAGACATTTTTTTACAAAAATCTTCAGCAAGCAACACTTAACAAAATATAAATTTCGCATTGAGTAATAAATAACGGAACTTGATTTTTATAGCTGACCAATTCAGTGTTACCACTGTACAAAAATAATTGCGACTGCGTTCACGTAAAAATATGTACATACATTAAAAGTAAACGTTCCAAAAATGGAACACTAGGATGATATGGGTTAAGCCATACAAATCTGGATATGGCCTTTATTATAGCCCAGCTCCAAAAAACTTTTAGATAGTCTACCCAATCGACCATTAACTGATCTAGATTTAATGAAATATGCTAAACAACTCAACAATTTTAGAGGTGTTTTTATGCGTGATCGTTTATCTAAAAAGGCATTAATTGAAGAATGTGGTATTGTTAATTTAGATAGTTCTACTGGTCCTGGAACGCATTGGGTAGTCTATTATAAAAATCGTAATTATAAAGAATACTTTGATAGTTTTGGAAACTTACATCCACCAGTTGAAATAGTTAATTACTTAAAAACACCAATTGAATATAATTATAAACAAAACGAAAAATTCAATACATTTAATTGTGGACATTTATGTTTAAAATTTGTATTCAATAAACAAAATTTTAAATAAAAACATTTTATACTTTTCTTTTTTCATAATCTCTAATAATCTCTTTATTTTACAATTCATTCTTCTTATTTTAATAATTTAAGTTAATTACATACCTATATAAACATTAAGAAAAATTTCACTATCGTCCATAAATTCTTCATACATATTTAAATTTGTGGTTTATTGTGCTAATTCTGTTGATAATGATGTCGGTAAATAAACATTTAGGAGAATATCACCATCTTCTTCCATAAATTCTTCATACATATTTAAATTTGTTGTTTCTAGTGGTATTTCTGGTGTTGATACTGATGAATGATAATTTAATCTATAATGCCCCCACGCATAGGTTACAACACCATTTTCACGTACAAATCTCTTATCATCTAAATAACTTAATGTCAACTTACTAATGTATTGCGTATAAATATTATGCACCTTAGACCTAAATAAATACATAGAATCATAAAATAACTGTTTATTTAATAAACAATTTCTAAAACCATTAATACTTAACTTATTTTGAACACATTGTTTCACACCTTTTATTTTTTTTATTTCCTTATCTAGCTTATCTATTTTTACAGAATACATTTTAGGTCGTAAACCAATGAACGCTTTAATTAACTTCCATTGCATTCGTCCTTCATCATCCCTAATACTTTTTTATTCATCAGAGGAAAACTGAATACATTATCTTTCGGATATGCAGATGTATCAAAATGCATTTTAATATCATTTCTAATATCATCATATAGGTCATTTGTTCTGATGTCATATATAAAAGAATCAGTATCCGTATCAGTATAATTAAGATTAATAATTTTCAAAGTTGGCAAACGGTGTAGTAAAAATACCGATACCGATTCAAATACCGCTAAAATTAGATACCGGTATCGATACCGATACCGAAACCCATTTCGCTTAAAAAATACCGGTATCCACAATACCGTTTACGTCTATACCGGTATGTACCGGTATACCGATTCCCACCACAAATAAAATTTGAAAAATTTATTTCAATTAACTTTTTTTATAAACACGTTTTGTTCTCCTTTTCACATTCTTATGAAGCGTATCTCTAGACATATAAATGTTTTAAATTGATGAAAAGAGCAAAGCCACTGTAAGTGAGAGTTATTGTATATGAAATCGCGAAAATTAGTATATTGGCTGTTATCGATACACAAGCTAATACGAAGTTTTTAAGTTTTGAAGAGTGCTTTTTTAATATATTGCACATTAAACTAGTCCCAAACATATTTTTATTTAATTGATATACTACATATGTGCTCTGTATAAAATATGAGGTTTGCTGCCATAAATGCCTACCGGGGCCTAAAGTACCTGATAAATTTAAAATTAAAATTAATAAATTTCTAAATTAGCTGTTCCATTGTTATGAAATCTTACTCAGCATTGAGGAAGGTGTCACAGAGCTTAAGTCTGGAATTTAGACTATATATCTTTAAAGGAAGCGGAGCCACAAAGCACCAAAGTAGGCAACCTTGGGTTAATGAAAAATTAAAATCCATGCCAAGCTCCTGTTTTTGATCAGATAAAAAGGATTTTTTGCAAGTGTTTTTTTATCCAAGAGCTAGTACATTTATGGGTTTTCGCTTACAGTTTAGGAAATATTAGAGAAAAAATATTAAAATTTTGATTTTTTTTTACCAACCTTTGTCCACTGTTCTGCTAATGGAGAAGTCAAATGTTGTTAGATTAAACAAATTAAACTCATTATGAATAAGGGACAAAATTTGTAATATTAAAAAAAATGGTATCAAAATCACAATTAAGTCAAAAGTTATACTCAATTTAAACTAAAATTTTGAACAAAGTCGATTTTCACCGTTTTTTTGAAGAAACAAGTGGGTTAATTATTTCGCTATTATAAAAGAATTTCGCCAATAAATATTTTCATCTGAAAAATCTCTCTTAGGTAGGAAATTATCAGTTTGCTTTTGAGTTCCCAGGCAATTTCCAAGAAAAAAAAATAGATTTTTTGCTATATCCACTGTCTGAACTAGTAATTTAGCAGTCATATCGGTATACCGGTATTATAAACTCAATAACGGTATGTACCGGTAATACCGATGCCGAAATAAAAAAAATACCGATACCGTTACCGATACCGAAATTTAAAAAATAGTTGTACCGGTATCAATACCGATACCGTTATTTGTTTCGGCTGCCAACCTTGATATTTTCACAATATTTAGGTTTCATATAATATGAAAATTATTTATTTTCCATTTTGATAATTCTAAAACAGCATACCCAATTTAAATGGGTTTATTATCGATTCATGCTACACTCATTTCAACGGCAACCATTTCGTCATGAATTTTGAGTGAACTATGAAAATTAGGTCTAGCAATAAGAGCTCTTGCTCCTAATCGCTTACCTTTATTCTCCCATTCACATACTATTTTTATATCCTTTCTTTTATTGACATTTTCCATAGTTTTGCCATATACAGCGTTGTTTAAAAGTTTAAAAAAGTTTTGCTCAAATGAATTTTTAGCTAATGTTCTATGATGATTATTTATATCAATATATTTTTTCAACCAATTCGACTGATTAAATTCAAGAATTCTATGAATTTTCTTTAAAATCAGACCATGCTTCATACATTGTTGGAGATTGTGATAATGTATAATATAATTGGTTTTATCGTTTAAATCTGTTATTAACTTTCGTTGTTTCATGCTTTCAATTTTCTTGTTTTCTGCACAAAATGGGAAGTCACTATGATAGTCGTGTAATGTGTTGGGATATTCTATATCTACCTCCAATATGTACCCAACTTCTGAATCTTCTTTTATATTATTTACATAAAAATTTTCACAGTTTTCCACCCACTTGAAATTTTTAAAGGGTAGGTATTGAGACATTGCATGACCATGTAAGTTATTTACATCTAATACATCAGCTAATGTGATTCTTTTGTAGGATCATAATCACTGATGTATTTGTTATTTGCTATCGAATGTCGCTTACTGCCTTGAACTATACCTCCCCTAATACCCCGTAAAACGAAATTGTACATGTTAATATCAGTTAACAATTCTAATTCTATTTCTGTTGTTTTCAACATTGCATCCCAAGATAAACTCGGGGTAGTATAATATTGACAGGGATCAAAATTGTAAATGTTTTTACAAACTTTACGGAAATTTTCAAATATATCACAAATCAATAAAACATCTACTTTTAAATATAATAACATAGACCAACATAGTGTTACAATTGAATGTATTCCAAACCTTTTCAGCACGTTCGTAATCATTAACACTACACGTGTAGCTGTGTTTCTTGGGGTCGATTTACGGAATGTAGATAGTCATACGGAAAGACACCTTTACGCTTCATTAAATTGAATTCATTATCAATGTGACAGGTAGACAAATAACCTGCTAGTTTTTCTAAGCTCGATGACATAAACCGACAAGAATCTAGGAAACGCAGTTCAATTGTGTCTTTTTCATTAATAAAAATTCTTTTTGATATGGATACATATAATTCCTTATTTAAAGGAAGGAAAGGAAGATTATGGAAAAATATAGGGATGAAGTTTGCGATTTGATACTCTAAATTGCACTTGTTATGTGCTGGTCCCCTAACAGGTGAAGTTAAGTGACAATGGTCGGCCACTCGATCTTCAACAGATAATTTTTTTTTACAAATGTGACAAATTGTGTCCTCATTTTGTCTAATCTGTTGAAGCGGTGTTAAGGAATTCATTGGTTTAATTACACTTAAATAATTGTTATATATATCTAGACTATCCTTAACTAAATTAGTAAAAAAATGTTTTGGTGAGTTATCACCACTATATATTCTAACCGTCTTATTCATAAACGCTTCATAACAGATTAATAAGCAAAAATCGAAAAAATACTATTCATAAACGCTTAACAGCCTATTAAACGTTGAATAAACATTTCATAAATTCGAAATTTTTAATGTACCCTCTATGCTGCTTTAATCTTTTGATAAACAATTATAAAGAATATTATTTTGATTTTTTCGGCCCTTGTTTCTTGTTTATTCTCATGAATTTCTTTCGAATAAAAAGAAAAATACATATGTGAGTACATATAAACATCGTTGAAAATTAAAGAAATCCCATTCATTGGCAAAAAAAACAGAATTATACACATATATATGCATATGTATGTATGTATGTACGTACATACAAACATACGTAGTATAGCCAACCTTGATTTTTATGAATAAGACCGTAAATATATCTAAACTAGAATTAAAGTAACATTTTATATAATAGCTATAAGCAAATGGGACATGCTTTTGTATAGATTTCACATTAGTTGAATTGCACATTTACTGATTCTAGAATGCATTCAAAATCAGCGTACACTTAAAAAGGCACATCCATTTGCTTTTTAAGATTTTTAAAACTTACTAAATTATTTTCTACATTAGGCATCCTTGTAACAACTTTGTTACATTCTTGTTTATGTTTTTCTAGTGATGTCTGGCTATGGAAATGAATCAGACAGCTATTACATATATTACATATATGTATATACACAATCTTTGTGTTTTGTTAGATGGCCTTTAATTAATCTGTAATTAAATGAAAGAAGTAGAATACATAACATATACAAATAAATATCCATAACATACCTTGAGATATTTTTGATCCAAACATAGTGAAATCTTTCTACATCTTCTAGGAGCAATAAATTTATGTGATTGACTTCTTCCTCTGCAGTAAAGTAGTATGGACCCACTATGTTTTCCCCTTCCAAACCAAACAAATTTATGCTGATATTCAGATTATTTAACTCAAACACCCTTATTTTATTTACGGACAAGGAAAATTAAGTTCTTTTAAATTTAAAACGATGTTATTTTCCAGCACTATAGTTTCATCTTGTATGTTAGTAATATTATATGATGAACATCTCGTTGGATGCTGTCCATGAGTCATTGGATATAGAGCCGATATTATGGCTCACTTTAAACAATACTCATCCTTATTTCGCACGTTGATGCACGCAAACTTTCTCTGTACTGCAGGTGGTAGAGGAATATATTGTGAACCTTTAATGGATTTTTATTCATTAATATTAATTTCGAGGTGTGATATTTTTATTAAAATCCATCCGCTATCACGCTATTGAAATTCGCTCATCTTTTTCAAAATAATATTGCACTGGTCACTGTAACTGTGGTGAATATCATCTGTTGTTGAGGCTCTGCTAAGTATAGTCATTTTAGTTTGGTGTGACTTTACGTTGATATTAAATGTGTCTTGTTCTTCTTTTATCAGCACGAATTCACAAAATAGTTTACAATTAAATTTTATGGAGCAATGTTTTTGAAGCATATTCCTCAACAATTTAACCACTTGGGATTTAATTTCACCCAAAAAAATTTCAGGTATTAAGTTATCTTTATTGCTATTTTCGATCATATATGTTGCAATGCGGCCCCGGTATACTGAGTTAATACACCTTAAACCATTGTCTAACGTCTTAGCACAATTAATTTTATGTATATTTGTAAACACTAGTTTTTTCCACTTTTTTCGGATGGTCAATTAAATGAGTGTGTTTAAGACATTTTTTACGATCCGAGAAACGTATATTACATGCGTTACACATCATTGATGAACCTTGATGTTGCATTCTCACATGACGTTTTAAGCAACAATTGCGACTAAATGATTTTCCAGAGATAAAAAAGTAAAAATCTTCATTATCCGGTTTTATTTAATAATTTTTTAATATTTAAGAAATTTATTATTCGACATATTGTCATAATTATATTTTAATTTGAAATTTATTTGCTGGCGGTTTAGCTTGGTCTATATACGTATTTCATTGGCGCTTGAACCAAATCATCAGTAGACTGTTAAAAATTTGTGGTTGAAGTCTACTGATGATTTGGTTCAAGCGCCAATGAAATACACATATAGACCAAGCTAAACCACCAGCAAATAAATTTCAAAATAATTTTTTAATGGTATGTTATGATAAAATTTTCAAAACAAGAATGAATTATATTAATTTTTATCGATCTATTTATACTCTAAATTGTGGGCGTGGTTTAAATGATGTAAGGAGCAAGTTTTTATGTACATCCCCATGCAAAAAAATATTAAAGTGTAATAAAAATAGCCAGAACTGCCTCAAACATGTTGCTAGATAATTTATTCACAGTTCTATTCATAACAATAGAACTGACCAATGCATAAAAACACACACATTTGTAGTAAAAAGAGACAACAACAAGATATGTGATATAAAAACACCGTTAGAAAAATATTCAATGCAAACACAACCCACACACATATATACATAACATGATGAAATATCCTAACGCACACAATAACCAATAGAAATGTATCACTTTTAAGTGAACAAAATAGAAAAAATTAAATAAACACCAAATATTTAAAAAATTTGCCTCAACAAAATTTTCATTTCAAATTATCTTCCATTAAAGATAATCGTGGTGAAGGAAAATAACACCACGGCCATACCTAGCATGATGTGCACTTTTATATTGATCCTGATGGTGCACATTGGCCCCGAAACCCCATAAACACACTACTTTTCATAAATTAAAAATATTTTTTAAATTTTTATTAAGGCTTTCCTTATTTATGTGTAAACAAATCAAAATGTATTTTTCAAAAAATATATTTTTATGTAGCATTTTCTTTGTAAATTTGTTAAGTCTTACACATGTAAAATATTTCTGTGAGTAACTGGATGTGATAAATCTATTAAATGTGGCCCCGCTAGGTATCGTTTGCAGTGGAGAAGGTCGAAGCAAAACTTAAAAAACAAGATTTTAATTTATAATATGTGCATTTTTCCCATTAGGGGCTGTCCATATATTATGTAACGCTCTAGTGGGGAGAGGGTGTTTGACTTTTGTTATAAAGGGGGGAGGGGTCTTTAAAAACGTAACAGAAAAAATTACTAATTTCGTACAAAAATACGTATGTTTTTCTCATTTATTTATCTAATTGATGATGTGTGTTATCTAAATATATTATGTATGTATTAGTGATATAACGAATGTCAAATTTTGATATTCGCGAATACGAATATTATATATGAAATTTATAGACATAAAATTGGTGTTCTGTTTAGGCCTGCAAAATGAAATATGAAAAAATTGTTATGAAAAAGAACTTCATACTCATGTTGGTATACTTTAAAGTTAATAAAAACTACTCAAAATTTTAATTATCGTCATCAAATAGCATTTGAAAATGTTAAAAAGCACAAATTTAATGAAAATTTATTTTTACCATTTATTTAAATTTCGTTTAGGATTTATGCATTTATTTATTTAATTTTTTTTAGAAAAATATTTGTATTCGCCTGAATTTCGGGAATACAAATACAAATATTTAAAAATGGCCGAATATTCGGCAATTCGAATACGAATACGAATATTCGTGCATCACTAATATTGTATGTATACATATGTACATACATGTGACGAATGTAAATTTTTGATAATCGTGAATTCGAATATTTAAAACGATATCCGCGAAAACCGATATTTAAAAGGATATTCGCGAATACGAATATCTATTGCATGTGAAATTTATAGACATTTACAATTAAAAAAAATTTTTTAAGGAAAATAACTTCATAACCCTGTCCGTGTACATTAAAGTTTATGAGAACTATCTAACATTTGAACTAATAACATTTGAAAATTAAATTTTTCCCCTGGGAACAATTCCAAATAATAGCAAGTAATAGGAAAAACAAAAAAATTATAATTGGAAAATAAAGATATTTCTCGCGGAATTTTATTCATAATTGCCCTGAGTATGTTTAGAGGACGAGTTGTAACACCTGCTTGGATCTCTGAATCATGTTTTTGAATCTTGCTGTTTACACTACGCATTCCGGCTTCGTGTGCTTCGTGCCAATTTAGTGCTTTTTGCCCCTAGATTTAGTGCTTCTTAATTTTTAACAGTGCGGAATTTTTCAACTTGATGCTTTTTAAAAAAGACACTAAATTCGTGTTTTTTACAAATCTACTAAATATTAATTTGCGATAGTCTGGTGGCTTTTTAAAAAACACTAAATAAGAATTTTCCACTTTTCAAAAACTATCTGATTGCTCTCCTCTTAGACACATAAAATTTTCCTTTGCAGAATGTTATAATGCTATAAAATATGCTATAAAATAACTTAATAACAATAATCCCAGCAACATAATTCTGATTGGGAAGCACTAATAACTGATGGAAGCAATGTCGTGCTTTCTTGATAACGAAAGCTTCGGTAAATGCTTCTGAAAAGCACTAATGTAAGGGGCCTCTCTAACAAGGTGAAAAAAAGCAAGAAAAAAATGTAAACTAGTAACTTTTTCATCTGAATACACAAAAACTATACATTCGTCTATGTTCCGGGTTCCAAATCGTTTTCACATGTTTTCTTGTGGCACCGGATGTTAAAACACATGATACACCTGTTTAAGTTGAAATTTGGAAAATAAAAACTAATAGTATGTGTTCTAGCATATGAATTTAGATGAAAACGGTTTTTAAATGCACGATTTCAAACTTTTAAATTTTTTCGTTTTCACTTTTGGCAAAAAAACTCTTTCTTTTCACTTGTTCACAGTCCTGTGAAAAGAATACGAGTACTTTTTGCTATTTTTTTGTGATTTCACAAGAAAACATGAAAAAACGATGCGTAAGCCCTGGGGCAAATCGCGGTAATCGTTATCGAACGAAATTACGAAATACTTCCATATAAACTCTATTGAAATATTTCGTAATTTCGTTCGATAGCGAGTGCCGCGATATGCACCCAGGACATAGACGATTATTACTTCTGTGAAACGATTTAGTAAGGCAAAAAATGAACGGCTTTTTGGAAGCTGAATGTATTGCTATATACTGGCTATAGTTAATCTTATAATTTTTGCTTTCATATTGAGATATATTTTTATTTTTATGCAATATTTGATGGCTGGGGAGCCAACATGTTTCATTTCAAATATGATAATATGCAAAAAATATTTTATGATAAATATCGCATTTAGTAACACAATTCCTTTTATGTTATCAATGATTTAAGGAAAACGGGAATATATTATTAAAACACATTATGATAAGCGATATTCATAAGTTTAATTGTAGGAAAAGAGAAAAGTTTTAAATAAAAATAGAAATATTTATTTGGAAAAAAATAAATAAGTAGTTACTATCAGTGACCGATACCAAAATAAAGTTTGAAAAAGTTTTTACAATTGACTGTTTGCTTACACAATGTTTTATTTTCAACTAATATTTTAATTGTGTGGCTTTGTGTTTGGTGGGTAGCTCGCAACCTCATTAACAGCTAAATGTTGTGTTTGAATTTAAACACGGATTTTCTATTAATGAAAGAAAAAAAAATTTTTTCAAATTCCATTTTTCCATTTCCATTTTTCCAACGAGGAAAAAAACTGAAATGAATACCCTCAATGTATTAATTGGTTTATTTAAGAAAGGCTTTGTCAATAATAACTACACCTTTTCCAGTTGTAATTCAGAAAGCGTCAATTATAATTCAGAAAGCGTAAATTGTAATTTAGATTTATCAATTTAAATTCAGAAAGCGTCACTTGTAATTGAGATTCATCAATTTAAATTCAGAAAGTGTCAATTGTAATTTAGATTTATCAATTTAAATTCAGAAAGCGTCAATCGTAATTTAGATTTATTAATTTTAGTTCAGAAAGCATCAATTGTAATTTAGAAAGCGTCAATTGTAATTCAGAAAAAGAAAAAATTTTATTAAATATTTTTTTTATACATGTATTTATTTATTGTATCTTCAAATATGAACTAACAATAAGTAATCAAATCTTAAAGCAAAATATAATTATTAGGCCGGACCAGTGTCGCACATAAACTTATTTATTTATTTTATTTATTAAATATGAATTTATTTTAATTTTATTAAAGCAAAAACCATATGTTTTTATAATGTATTTTCCTCTCAATTGCTTCTTTTCCAATAATTAGGACAAGCAATGTCTATAACAGTGCTGTATGTTTTTATATAATTTTGGCCATAAAATTTTAATGTAGTAATTTTTCTTTGTAAAATTTACTATTTTCTGAATTACAATTGACGGTTTCTGAATTACAATTGACACTTTCTGAATTTAAATTGATAAATCTAAATTACAATTGACGCTTTCTGAATTACAACTGGAAAAGGTGTATTCATGAAATGTTTACCTTAGGAATAGGAATCCGCAAAAAAAAATTAAATTTTAATCGAAAAATTCTTCGTCGTCAAAGGGTTAAGCTAAATTTTATAAAAGAAATTTTACAAAATGGTGTATTTCGTACTAAAACAATAGTTCCTTTAAATTTATTTATATTCTTTTAAGTTATTATTTACTTAATCAAACTGAGTTTTTACTAAAACAACGGAATATTTAAAAAATGTATTTCTTCTACTAAAAAAGGAGTTCCATCAAGAAAAAAATAACTATTTCCCACTACGAAAAAAATAATTACTTCCTACAGTAAACAAAATATTTACTTCTCAAGAATCGATTATTTTAGTCTCACGCCTTGTTAAAATCATTAAGCTGGTAATTCAGTAAGAAACAGATTCCATCAAAAATGCTTAGTTTCTCACTCGATTACCTTTTTTGAAATTTTTTGCTGGGTAGTTCTTCGTCAACTGAGAACCCAAAATCAATTAAAGTTCAACGGATTACACATCAAATATCTCTTAACGGTACCGACTTTAAATAAACTTTTGTTTGGTTAAAATGTCTTATTTGTTCATAAAATAAACTCCTTGAACACTTACTTAAGCTATATTATTTTTATATATTATTCTACGTCTGAAAATAAAATACCACAACCTTCATGAGTAGTATGATTTATAAAATAAGCTGGACATCCAATACTAACTATTTCCCTTTTTAGCTTGGTTTTTAATATGTAATCGTAGGACTTTACCGGACACAAATTTTTTCCGGAAAAAAGATGACGGTTAACCACCCTATTATTAATATGAAACTAAATTCATACCAATGAAAATATTAAAAGTAATTTCCCACTAATTTTATATTACAGGTTAACACCACCCCTGTTTCGGGACGTGCTTACTCTTCGGGTATCCGCAAAATTACTCTTATTCCTGGTGATGGCATTGGCCCTGAAATATCTGCTGCCGTGCAGAAAATCTTCAGTGCTGCTAATGTACCTATTGAATGGGAAGCTGTTGACGTAACACCCGTTAGGGTAAGCTTCATTTTAAGTTCTTATTTAATATATGTATTTATGTATACATATACTTTTATGAAGGGTCCTGATGGAATGTTTGGTATCCCTCAAGCTGCCATTGATTCGGTCAACACAAATAAAATCGGTTTAAAGGGTCCCTTGATGACACCAGTCGGCAAGGGTCATCGTTCTTTGAACTTGGCTCTCCGCAAGGAATTCAATTTATATGCTAACGTGAGACCATGTAGAAGTTTGGAAGGTTACAAAACATTGTATGATGATGTTGATGTTGTTACCATCCGTGAAAACACCGAAGGAGAATATTCCGGCATAGAACATGAAATTGTCGATGGTGTAGTCCAAAGTATTAAATTGATTACTGAGGAAGCATCTAAACGTGTAGCCGAATACGCCTTTACTTATGCTAAAAACAACAACCGAAAGAAGGTAACTGTTGTACATAAAGCTAATATTATGCGCATGTCCGATGGTTTGTTCTTACGCTGTGTACGCGAAATGGCCGAGCATTTCCCCGAAATTCAATTTGAGGAGCGTTATTTGGATACCGTTTGCTTGAATATGGTTCAGGATCCTAAAAAATATGATGTATTGGTAGGATTTACTCAAACCTTAAAAAAGTAAAACGGCTTAAAATTGTTACAACGAATTTTAAATATTTATTTCTAGGTAATGCCTAATTTATATGGTGATATTTTATCAGATATGTGTGCTGGTTTAGTTGGTGGTTTAGGTTTGACACCCTCTGGAAACATGGGTCTTAATGGTGCCCTCTTTGAATCTGCAAGTTTTGTTTTCTTTTTTAATACGCATGATTATTTTTATCAACTATTTATTTATAGGTACACGGTACTGCCCCCGATATTGCTGGCAAAGATTTAGCTAATCCCACGGCCTTGTTACTCTCTGCTGTCATGATGTTAAAGCATATGGAGCTCAACACTCATGCTGACAAAATACAAAGTGCCTGTTTCGCTGTAATCAAAGAAGGCAAATATTTAACCGGCGATTTGGGGGGAAAAGCCAAATGTTCCGAATTCACAAATGAAATTTGTGGCAAACTGTAAATTATTTAACAAGCTGTCGTTTGGCAATTATCAACTAAGTAAACCACACAAACCAAAATATATGAAAAAATCCTGCGCCAGAGAAAGAAGCACTCAAAATACTACCGACGTTTTATAAATGTTGTGTGTTGTTAATAAATACACAGAATATCTCCACAAAGAAAATAAGTAAACTCAAAGGATAGTATTGTACGTTCGAATACTTGATTTAAACGTTTTCAAAAAATCAAAGTCATTTACAATTATATGTATGTTGCTATGCTTAAAAAAATCTTATTATTTTAACATTATCCATCCTTTGCCGTATTATTTTTTTTACTTGTAATTATTTTAATAATAGTTTATTTTGAAATGTTGAAGAAATGGACTTTGGCAACATTTCTTAATATTTATTTGTAAATTGTTCCTTATCTTGATTTAATTTTTATTTCATTGTTTCCTTTTTCTCTCCGCCATATTATCTCAAAGATTGTTTTATTTATAAGTTAATAAAAAAGTTAACAAAAGGTATGTTTTATTCGAAAAATAAGTATACCTAGTTAATTTTTAATCAGCTATAGCTATAGCTACTTAATAAATTTATACACACTTAAATTTGTTCTGAACATTTACATATATAAAGTTCGAATAAAACATACATAAAAATGTTTTTTAGCTCATATCTGATGTTACAATGATTATCGCGCATATTATGTTATATACAAATAATAATCCATATTAAAGTCGTCACATAAAAAAGAAATTGTTGAAAACTATAAAAACGTGTTGAAACAAAACAAAAAA
Organism: Tachina fera; assembly: GCA_905220375.1. Classification (NCBI taxonomy): domain Eukaryota; kingdom Metazoa; phylum Arthropoda; class Insecta; order Diptera; family Tachinidae; genus Tachina; species Tachina fera. The sequence continues at coordinate 31,232,864 of LR999966.1, read as the reverse complement.
ACCTTATTTTTACTTTTGGGTTAATAAAAAAAATTTGTATGCTATTCAACTTTGAATATAGCAAACTGGGACCAACTATTAGCCAAGTAAAGATCATCTAGGTTTAACCGAGTGTTCAAAGAATCATTGAACATATCTGGTAACCCGTTACAAAAAAATTAAATCTGTATTCAACCAGCTTAACCCGGTATGTTTTACTCCCCCCCCCCACCCCCTCCCAGCATTGAAAAACTATTCTAGTGAAACTTTTCCATAAGCAAACAAATTTTGAAAATTGCTTTCCTCTCGCCAACAATTTCCACTTTCCCTTTTACATATGCAAACAGATTTTTGAAAATTGGTGGACAAACGACAAAGTAATGTAATTAATTTTTTGGCGGACATATTTTGCCTCCACCACTTAAAAAAAAAACTTAGTGAACCTGTTTCATATGCAAAAAAAACCTTTTTAAAAATGGTCATCAAATGAAGCTATTTGATAAACAATTATTGGGGCGGGTAATTTGCGACAACCTCCCCTCTTAATATTTTCCAAAAATTAAAAATTGGTCCTTTTCATATGCACAAATAATTTTGAAATTTGGTTCCCAAATGGCCAGTTATGGTCGTTTATATTATAAATTCTGTTAAAAAAAATATATATACATATATATGTTTTAAAAGAACCATTCAGGGGTGTCGCAGAAACCACGTCGGTTTTGCTGATTGTCGCTTTTGCAAACCAATATTGGTTTCATTTGGTGTCATGAAACCAAGTTAGTTTTGTTAATTTCGAACGTAATTAAAACCAATGATAGAACCAGCTGTTGGTCACATTTGCTTATTTGCAAGGTTGGAAACCGAAACGAATAACAACAATTTTTTTAAATTTCGGTACCGGTATTTTTTTATTTCGTTATCTGTATTACCGGCACATGCTGTTACCGAGTTTATAATATCGGTATACCGATATTACTGCTAAGTTTATTAATTCAGATAGTGCACATATCAAAAACTTTTTTTATTAAATTACTTGGACTACGTCGGCCTGCTGGCAGCACCAGGGTCGGATGCTCTATCCTAATCAGTTATTCATCCTAAACTACTATGATTACTGAAACCACAACAGAAAATAATAATCCAACCGATGCCGACCTATGGAATGAAACAAAGGATACGATTTGGAACATAGAATTTCAGATCGCTTTTAGAAACATCTCGTCTCGCAAAAGTTAGCAAAGAATGTCAGGCCTATAACATCGAGGTACTTGGTCTATCCGAGACAAGATGGCCAGATTCAGGTGAGTTGAGAACTGCAAATTGGCTCACTTTCCTGTACTCCCGCATACCAGCAGACCAACAGAAAAGTAATGGTTTGGACTTTTTATTATCCACCCTAGCTCGGAATGCTCTTGTTAGTTGGAAACCATTTTCTTAACAGATTAGTGTCTATCAGACTTCGCATAAGTTCTAGTAACATAACTATATTGTAGAGCTACGCCCCTACAGATATGGCCGAATTACCGGATAAAGAAGAATTCTACACACATCTCGAAAGAGCCATAGCGTATACTCACAGAGGCGACATTCTAATGCTTATGGGTGACTTCAACGCACAACTTGGATCCGATAACAGCAACCGAGAACGCACTATGGGCAAATATGGAGCAGGTCGTATGACCGAAAATGGTACGCTCTTTGCAGATATGTGTGCTGCAAACGACTTAATTATTGGTGGCACTCTGTTCCCTCACAAACATATTCACAAAGTGACTTGGGTATCTACTGATCAGCGCATTGAAAACCAAATCGACCACTTCGCCATTAGCACCAACTAGCGGGGATCACTTCTTGAGGAATAGCAAAGGAGCTGATGCTGCAAGTGCCCACTACCTGCTTATTGCTACTATCCGTCTCAAAATTGCAGAACATAATAATAATGTACTGATATTGGCAAATTAGAACAGCCAACCATATCTGCTGCATATGTCGAAAATCTGTCCACCGCGTTAACTTCACACACACACCTAGAAGACTAGAATATAACGAAAGACATTTTCTTGATTCCAGCAAATGCACTTTTGGGCCACAAGAAAAAGGAACGTAAAGAATGGATTTCTGATACCACATGGTCGTTATTATCAGAGGGTAAAAGTGTCAAAAGCCAATTAAACAACGCAGAACTAAACAACAACTGCAGTTGAGCCACAACAACTTGAAACATATGGTCAAACGTAGCGCTAGGCAAGACAAGCAAAGATGGGTGAATAGCATTGCAGTTTAGTGCTTTAAAATAATAGTTCATTTTATTTAGTAATTTAAAATAATCGATTATTTTATTGTTGTCGTTTGAACGCCTTGAAATAGACTGTTCCTATTACTAACTAAAAACTAAATTTATATATTCAAAATAAAAGGGCGTCATGAAGGCATGTACCAAACATGTGTCATTGTATCGATCAAATATCCAACATTCATTTAAGTGCATTGCCACACCTTGTACTGATCAAATATCCAACATTCATTTAAGTGCATTGCGCTGATCAAGTATCCAACATTCATTTAAGTGCATTGCCACATGAGTATTTTTCTAGTCAAGTGCTAAATCAAAGAATTGCTAAATCGGACCTTTCTTAAATTTCATTATTGTTTGTTTGTCGTTGTTTTAATGCAGCAAAATATAATTTTCAAGTAACCTTAATAATTGACATTCTTTCATGACACATACATTCATAAGACCTTTCGAATGAATGGTATACATAATTATAATTATACCAATCATATAATAATTGTTTTTTTATATAAACATTTTATTATTATATGTTTTTACTCATAATTATTTAAAAAACTTATACGTTGTATTGTTTAAATATATATGTGTTTTAGTTGATGAAAAGTTTTTAGGGAATCCTCCTAACTATAGCTAATCCTTATGAAATAACAACTCTATTTTTGTGAATCGTAGAGGTTTTATTGTTTTTTATTCTTATTACTATATTCTTATCTTCAATTGCAATGTCCCTGAGTATAATTGGTCTAATTTGCGTCCAGATGCATTTTCTACTAAGACCATGTCATTAATTTAAATGTCTTGTGGATAAGACATTTTGTCATAAATTCCCCTCTCCTTAAGTTTTGTCCTTTCGATTAACAATTTGGCTCTTGGATGTGCTAATTGTAGTCCATACTTAATCTCCTTATTGGGTCTACCACCCCCTTCAGAAGAAAGTTGAGCGGTGGGGGTGATTTCCCGATCACAAGCGCAAATGGACATAAACCATGTACCGATGAAGGCGTTGTATTATAGCAGAATTCAAATTAGCTTACCCATTCGTCCCAGTATGTTTTGTTGGGTGATAAATAAGGTCTCAGGTACTCGTTGAGTGTTCTATGAGAGCGTTCCACGGCCCCTAAAGTTTCCTGCTGATAAGCTGTAGAGTGTAATTGCTTTATACGAAGTAATTTGCAGAGTTCTGAAAGTACTTGATTTTTGTATTCGGTGCCCATGTCTGTGAGTAGTGTTTTCATGGGTCCGAATTTTAAAATGCAATTTATGAAAATTGCTTTTGCTACATGCTTTGCTGATTTATCGGATATGGGGACGGCTATCAGATATTTAGATAGGTCGAATAACATTGTAACTGCGTACTCATTTCATGCACTTGATTTTACAAATGGACCTATTGTATCTATAATAACGACATCAAAAGGATTGGCAGGGGTTGGTGTAATCGCTAAATTCTCTTTTTGGTTTGGGCGTACTTTGTTTAACTAACATTGCACACAGTTCTTTACATACTTAGTGACCTGTTTAGTTATATTTTTCCAGAAATAGTCCTTTCTGAGCTTACTTAATGATCTTGTGATCCCTGGGTGGTCAGTGGATCATCATGATTTTTCCTTATTATTTCAAGTTTTTCTTTCATTAGTTGTTATTTTTATTTTCGGTGTTAGCGCAATTTCTAGATTGTTTAATTTCTTGTTCGCGATCTCCTTAAAAACATTAACTCGAGTATTTTCAAATATTATATCATTAAGCAATAGTTGCAACTTTTGAATGCCTTTATTATTCAGTGTTGCCAAAACGGCAACAGTGTTGATTTTTAACGTTTATAATAAATTATAATAAACAAAACATTTTATTTCATGCTAGAAACGTCCAAATATGCAGTGCGACCGTGGCGTAAGTGGATTGGAGATGGCAGAACCGATAGAACCAGCAGAACTTTGTGGGACAAACTTTGCAATTGAAGAGGTGAGTATTTGGAATTGTGTTATATGTTAGTGTAATCAAAGTATTATTAACAGTACTTTACTTTCGATGCTAGAATCCTCCAAAGAAACAATGCGTTCGTTGTGGAAACAGTGACATGAGGAAGCACATAATAGTTACTGCAATGATGGTACTGGATTCTTCGGCATCCGAGAGTGAAGAAGATGATTCAGATCCAATCTTAAGTATAGTACTTAATGGATGCATAGGCAATGATACATATTCGCGTCAAAGCCTTTTCTTATGAAGCCAAACGAAAGAAATTGTGTAAAGCTGTATATGGAAGAAATAGTGCCCAATTACAGCGAAGAGGAATTTCGAAGACATTTCCGGATATCGAGGCAACTGTTTTCAAACTGGGAAATGTTTAAAAAAATGCGTTGCGACAAAAGGCTACCCGAAAGTGCTCACATTTTGGTATTTTTATGGTTTGCTAGGCACGAGGCATGCAGCTTTAGAGATGTATCAGATCGCTTTGACATTAGTCTATTTGCAGTAGGTGCAATAATAGAAAGAGTGTCAATGTTTCTAAGTTCCCTTAGTCCGGAAGTCATACGGTGGCCAAGCGAACAAAAAAAGGAAATATCAAGTAAATTTTTCGCCGATAAATGTTTATTTTCAATGGCTATAGGTAGGTGTCATGACTGATATACACAAAACCAAGAATAATGAATATACTAAATAATATCTTCATTTAGGATGCATTGATGGTACGCACATAGTCATCGATCCTCCGTCTACTTCTAAAGGTTACTATATTGACCGGAAAGGCAATACAACAATTTGTATGCAAGGAATCTGTGACGAAAACAGAAAATTTATTAACATTTTTGTTGGATACCCTGGGTCGTGTCACGACAGTTGGGTGTTGAAGATCTCATCATCTACGAAAAGCTACCATCGTATTGTAAAGGTAATAGTGATTATAAAAGTTTAAGCATTATCATTTTAACTTTTTTATGCTTTCAGAATATTATTTACTGGGGGATTCTGCTTATCCATGCAATAAATATCTGATAACTCCATACAAAGATAACGGGCATCTAACAAGAGCTCAGATACAGTTTAATATAAAACTAAGCTCTGGTCGTGTCCGTATCGAACATACGTTCGGTATTCTAAAACAGAGATTTAGGCAGTTGTACTACTGCAAATTACGAGGAATGAAAAAATTATGCCACTTCATTAGAGCGTGTTGTGTTTTACACAACATTGCAAATGAAGATGACCTAAACTTTACATCCGAGATATCACCAGATGGTGATGAAGAATTCCTAAATCATGAGCAGTTTTCACGTGGAAATAGTGTGTGAAATAAAATTTGCCAAGCAATACAAATTCTGTCATAATAATTAAAAATTTCATTTCATTATTTTTAAAGAATACTTTTAATTAATAATTTAATTAATTTTAAGTTTGTACATTTGTAATTGGCTTCAGTGCCATTTAGGCAATATTTCTATTTCGTGTTTATTAGTCACTGTAAAGAAAAAAAATAAAATAATTCACTTAAATTCATTAAACATAAACAACAAAAGTACTCACTCTTTTTTTAAAAGCAGAACCAATGATTCCAATAATGCTATTTTTCTGGCATCATTTGCTTCCTTTCTCTCTTTCCTTTCTGCCCTTCCCAACCTCTGCTCCTCTGTACTAGCTTCTAATAGTTTGTAGAGTTTCTCTTCATTGGCTTCCTTCTTCTACGCATGTCTCTCTGCATTTTCCACGTACTCTTGTAAAGACGTTTTCCTTCGCTTAGAGCATGAAGCCGTCATATCAAGATTTTTTGTATATGCAAATGTAAAATATACATACATATGTATGTATGTACATAAGTAAATCAAAAATAAATAATGAAATAATAAATAACCACCTTGCGAAGAATTCGGGAGTTCAGATAAGCTGCAGTTATTTGGGTTGACCTCAGTTTCACTATCCAAAAGGTATTCAGGATTCACCGATCTTTTCTCCCGGAGCAGGTCATCCAATTCGCTACGAAAATGTAAACAAAATAACTAACATAATCATCAAATATATACTAACATTTTTTACCTTTGGAAAGGGCACGTTTGTCCACTTCTTCCAGTTTGCTTGTTGTTAAGCTGCGCCCTTTTATATTGGCGCTCCAACGTAAAATATCTCCCCTCCACCTGGGCGGCGTTGAAATTGTGGCCATTATCACAAAGCTTTGCGGCAATGGCCACCCACATTTGCCGTTTATTTTTTAGGTGCAGTGACTTACCCACTTTTGGACGCATCTCCTTTACCAAACTGATTAACAATTTGGTGGATGTATCCAGCCAAATTGTTTTTTGATTTTGTTGTACTCATTCATGCCTGCCATTTGGGCTGCCAGAGCCTGTCCATATTCTTCGTCTGTAAGCATAAAATATATTTTTAAATACTTAAGTTGTAATTTCATTATTCTTACCATCTTGAACCCTTTTAAACGTTCCTGACGAGAACTGCACTTCCAAATTAATTTTCTCCGTTGTCAAGCTGTTGGAGGGCACTATATTGGGCATTTCATTGTTTTTTTCCATTGTTAAGCTGGCACTATGTTGGACAATGTAAGAAAAAGTTATATAAAAAACCCGACAAATAAAACTAAAAACTAAGAAGAAATTGAACTTACCAAATTAATAACAGTGTAATAAACAAGTTTTTTAATTTATAATACTTTAGGCTTCACTTTAATTAATAATTTTTTAATTTACCGCGAGAATTCACTTTTGCGTACACATATGCTAAAATTCTTTTGCTTTGTTATTTCAATTGTTTACACTGTCTGTGTACTTTTTAAGATATTTTCAGTCGACAGAGTAAAATTGGTCTTACTCTCCCAAAAAAGTTGACTGAGTATTTGCTACTTCGTGTTCGTGTTAGTTCGGTTATTATGATTTTTATAATTATTGCGATTATAATTTCGACTGTTACTAGCTCCTTTTCTATATCCTACAAACATGACAGAATTATTTTGGTGTTGTTCTATTTCCAAGTATTTGGACGTTACTTCCTCAATTGAGTTGAACGTGCCCGCTTGCATTATTAATTTACTCGTTCGGAGTTTGCATTTTGTATGAATGACTTTGTTGCAGCTCTAGTAGCAATTTTATTTGCTGCCATTTCGGTCATGCCATCCGACATGTAGGTATTTGCCAGTTCATTAGAAAGTTGTTCAATTTCACACATTTACATATTGTGTTTTATTTTTGTCATACTGTTTGATCGCATTAAGTTTCGTTATCAAGGTGTCAGCAGAGTCCCCTTTGATAACATTTTTAAATTTTTCAATGATAGATTCAATCGAACTGAGCCCTTCTATTTTACTGCGTACATTACTTGTAATTTTTGTATTTATAATATTTAGGAGGAGACTCAGGATTTGTTCCTTTAATTGAAACTAATAAATTAATAGCATCAATCAATTTACGTAAATTTCCATCAAAATCAGACAAGATTTTAAAAAATTTTGTTTCGCAAGTTATCTAAAGTTGTTCCACATTCTTTAAAATGCTCGTCAGTTAACTTGTCCTTAATTTGATCAATTAAGCTAACTGTTTTGTTATAGTTCAATTCCAAAATTTCTAAATGCCTATTTATAGTTTCTATACTTGGTTTTTGTGTCTTATTTATGCATTTGAAACTTTTATCAAATTCAGCTTTATAATGATCTAATTCTTCAAATACAGCTAACCAGTTTTCCTGAGCCATTAAATCAAAAAGGGCAAAATAAACAAAGGAAAAATTTTCTTCTGTTCTTTTCTGTTTTTTTCACTATTGAATGCTTTTAAGTATTTCTAGTTATTGTTTTTTATTTATTTTTTTTTACATGTAATAAAAGGATGTACTTAAGCGGCCCATACACTACAACAGCATGCACGCGTAATCAAGCTGTTAAGCAATCATGCTCGACCCACATAACATACCAGCAAGGTGGTACAATATTCACTTTTTTAAAAAAATTAAAGAAGGGTGGTTCTGAATAGTGACACAGTTGTTTGCTTAAATTTTTATTGATATTTTGTAAATATAAGCAGCTATGTATAACTAAAGTGCTCAAATTCCATTTTCCATTGAAATAAATTATTTTTAAACAAATTACAATTTTTAAATTAATATTTACTCCTTGACAACTTTACTGAACTGAGCTAATTTCACTATACACAACACCAACAACCTTGTACCATCAGCAAAATATCAAACTCTATTTTACATCACTACAGCAAGACGTACAATCACACAAAATACCCATACACGAACCGCTGGCACAAACTCTTGATTGCGCATGCATGCTGTTGTAGTGTATGGGCCGCTTTACAATCTTTAATTAAAAATTTGCATTTTTGAAATTATGTATATACGTACGTGTTTTCGGATAAATATAAAAGATTTTACCAGCATCTCTGGTTCTCCATGAGGTGAATTTATCAGCAATTTTGCAGCATCTTTTGTTGTCCAGTAGAAATAAGTAGATTTTACCAGCATCTCTTTGGTTACCCATGATGTGATTTTATCAGCAATCTTGCAGCAGAAATAAGTAGATTTTACCAGTATCTCTTTGGTTCTCCATGAGGCGAATTTATCAGTAATTTAGCAGCATATGTTGTTGTCCAGTAAAAATAAAGTGGTGTGTTGCTCATGAAATAGATAATGATTATATATGAGGTGGTGTGTTGTACATTAGCACTGACACAATTGATTGTTTAAAAAATATATTTTTCTTTTGTTTTAGTTCTTATATTCGCGTCTGGGGACGATTGTTTATTGCTATTTTTATTACTTTTTTATTTAACAATATTGAGATTATGGGTAGGAGTACCAGCGCTCCCAATGTTATTTCGATAATTAGATGTGTGTTGGTTTGTTCATCTTGGTTTACTTTAATTATTACTTGTTTATTTTCACTAATTTCCTCTTCATCTATGTTTTTTCCTGCCTCGTATCCTGCGAAGAGTACAGATACTGTTTGGAGGATCTTTGTCCACCAGCCCATTGTTATATTTTTTTTACTTATCTTATGTTTTTCACTCGTGTTCACCTTTACAATAGTTTAAGCCGGTTTTTCATTTAGTCAATAGTCACGGTCGCCATTTAGTGCTTTAAAATAATAGTTCATTTTATTTAATGATTTAAAATAATCGTTTATTTTATTGTTGTCGTTTGAACGCCTTCCAATAGACTGTTCCTATTACTAACTAAAAACTTAATTTATGTATTCAAAATAAAAGGGCGTCATGAAGGCATGTGTCATTGCATCGATCAAATATCCAACATTCATTTAAGTGCATTAGCACACCTTGCACTGATCAAATATTCAAAATTCATTTAAGCGCATTGCGCTGATCAAGTTTCCAACATTCATTTAAGTGCATTGCCACACATGACGAGTATTTTTCTAGTCAAGTGCTAAATCATAGAATTGCTAAATCGGACCTTTCTTAAATTTCATTATTGTTTGTTTGTCGTTTTTTTAATGCAGCAAAATATAATTTTCATGTAACCTTAATAATTGACATTCTTTCATGACACATACATTCATAACAGCAGATGAGGCGCAAGGTGCTGCAGAAACCAATGGTATCAGAGAACTTTACAAAGTCACTAAAAAACTGACTCAAATCAAATTCTCCAGCAAGACACTCATAGCACATCTCAGCTGTTTTACTTGACAAAATTGGGCTGGAAGTTGGAACATTTTATGTATTCTTTTTAAGATACTTCTAAAGACATTTTTATGTATAATTATATTACATGCAAAAAATATGTTATGTTTGCACTCTTTCTTCTAAATCTCTCTATTACAATCAATTAGAAGAGAAAAGTGTAAGGAGAACGAAAAAAGTTCGAAAATTGGGAAAGGCATTGTTTAATTCAGTAAATGAATAAGGTTAAACTATTTTATTTAACCTGTTTGGATTATCTTCAAGGCGATTCACCAGGAAGATTTATTGATGCAACTCAAGCACTTGAAACTTGGTTGCGTGGAGATGGTTAAATCACTTTGTATGTTTGCAAAATGTAATTGAACAAATGTTTTATTTAACTTTCTTTCTTATATACTAACTTATTGATATGTCATTAAAATTTTCTACTATTAATTGTATTGTTTAATAAAATTGAGGTCATAAAATTTTGCTTTACTAAGCGTATTGCTTAGTACAAGTTCATTGTACAAAAAACAACCATTTATGCATGATTGCAAGTTTGCCATTACTTATGACCCAATTTTGATATTCTTATGCAGAGTAATTATAAACAGTGTCTTATTTCTTTTGTTTAATTTTGAAGTGCAATGAACGTTTTAAAATAATTTAATTGTGAGGTGCAATGAACTACAGGAAAAGTGAAGTTTAAAATATAGGTCAGTGGTTTTGTTTTTCTTTTTGTGAAAGTATGAACATGCACCCCCGTTGAGGTTATGCTCAACAATTAACTACATTTATGTCATTAATAAAGTGCTTGTCATTAATAAAGTACTTGGATTTACAGTTAAAAATAAAAGGTAAATATTGTTTTGTTTTTTACAATTTGTTTATGATAAAGGCAATGACTTTATAGTTATGCAAAACTAAGTAAAATATAAAAGAAAAATATACAACAAAAATATTAAATTTATTATTATGTTTCAAACATGTACGCTGAACTTCTGTCGTGGAGCTGGTGAAGGTGTTGTTGCTGGTTGTGGGTTACACCCAGTTGATTGTGCTCTTTCTGTGATTGGAGCGATGTTTGATTTCTTGCGTTTTATAGCTCTGACTATGATCCATATGATCGCCACCGTGCTGACGATTAGTGCTACATATGAGGCAGTTCTCTCATAGTTTGATGGATGATGAATTTGGAAATGTGAGCTGTTCATAGCCTCTAATTTCTGTTGTAGGGATGTTAATTTGATGAGCTGTACTGCTATTTCGTCTGGCACAAATGACTGGTTGGTTTTGTTGATATGGTTGATGTGCTAGTTCTGATATGTTGCCAAGGCTCGTGTAAGCTGAGACAGTTTTAGTTACGATTGATTGCTGGCCGGACATTTGGATGAAATCATGTTTAAGGATACAGTCTGGATTGATAGTTAACAAGCCGGACCCTAGTAGACTTATTGGTATAATTTCTTTTCGACAAACCACTGTGGCATGTGTGGAGGCTCGTGATGGATATATCCATTTGTTTTTATGAGTTAGAGGTGTCTAGGTTACATTAGTTGAAAGCTTTCTCAAAATGCAATGTGGTACGGTGATATTGTTGAATAAGTTGATTTCACAAGAGCACATTTCTGCACCAAAGTTATATTGGAGTTGTACATCACAGCATATAAATACCTCTGCCAATTACGTCACAGTTTTTCAGTTGTGTTGATAATAATGGAAAGTAGTGCCGTTGAAATGAGTTTATTGCTATTGTCGGACTGCATGTGTCTATGACCAGCATAGTGTTGTTTATAGGGGTCGGAACGGGAATTAAGTTGTAAAGCTTAAACTTTTCTTGGTCTATTAAGGGTAAAGTTATGCTGAACACTACATGTTCCTGAGTGAGACCGCCTTTTATTTTCATAATTTTGTAAAATTCGAGCAAGTCATCTTCAGGAACTGGTAACTCTAATGACTGTGGCATATGTGCTCGAATTTTTTGTATTTCAATTTCCAGTTGAATTGGAGTCAACAGCAATGGATTAATTTTCCCATGATGAGTGTCGGTCAATGCGTCCAGAATGCAAGTTTGCATTCGTTGCAGATAGTTTGCAATAAATGAGAGTTTTGTTACACCCATACTGAACATGTGTGCAAGCTTAAGTTGTGTTATTTCCTCTGCTAGTGTCTCTTCAGTTTTCGTGATTTCATTTAGTTTTAACAGAAGGTGCTCAAATTTAAACTTAGTGTCTGTCAGACTTTCCTTGAGAATTTTCATGGTTGAATTAATAACGGAGGTGTGGTTTGTATAGAAATTTATTATCAAGTCTCAAATCCGCTTCAACATGTCGAAGATGTTCTATTGTACTATAACACGATGCATTGTATTCCATCTTCGCACACAGTCGGCTCAAGGAGCTCGTTCCATTTCCTAAAAATGCTGTTTCAGCCCAGTAAGCAGATAAGTCATAGTAAACGACCAGATTCCACTGACTTGCAGATATATACGTTGAGCCTACTTCTTCGAAATGAATACCCAACTTGGAACCGAAGCGCTCATTATCAATTGGTGCTCCCAAAATAATTGGGAATATGAGCATTAGTGTCAACAGTGTGATGCCTAAATTATTTCCGAGTAGTTTTAGACGTTTGCTCTTCGGCTCAGTGATTTCATATTTGTTGTCGATTTCATTGAGTTCATCATTCGGTTTGTTGTCTTCTGTTTCTTCTAGACTGGCCTTAGGGAGTGGTGCCATGTAATGGACCGCTCTTTTAAGAACTCCTGAAGCGGTTTTGACGTCTGCCACTCTAACTATGTTGTCCTCCCCCTTATAGATTTTAGTCACACGTCCGAAAGGCCATTTCATTACGGGGCAATTATCTTCCTTAAGAATGACGATGGTTCCGGGTTTTACAGATTTTGATTGCTCCTTCCATTTATTGCGATATTGCAATTCGTTCAGATAGTCCCGTGACCACCTTTCCCAGAAGTTGTGTTTGAGAATGGACACTAGTTTCCACTGAGTCGCCAAGTTTGTTTTCGTTGATGTGGCCTGTGCATCTACTTGTGCCGTTAGCGGTTCACCAATCAGGAAATGCCCTGGAGTTAGCGCACCGAAATCATTGGGGTCGTTTAACATGGGTGAAATAGGTCTGGAGTTGAGAATCGCTTCTATTTCGATAATCAGTGTTTCTAGTTCCTCGTAAGTTAAGGAAGAGCTAAGCTCCTGATTAAAAGGTTTTTTGCAGATTTTACTGCCGCCTCCCAAAGGCCTCCAAAATGAGGTGCTTGAGGTGGAATGAATCTGAATTGTATATTCTTTTTGCTGCATGCATTTTCAATTGCTTCTTTTGCTTCGCTTGTATAAATTGCGGGTATTAGTTCAGACAATTTATTTTTTGCGCCAACAAAGTTCGTTGCATTATCGCAATATAGCTTTTGGCAAAGTCATCGTCGGCCAACAAACCTTTTGATTTCTCCTATAAATGCGTCAGTGGTAAGATCGCTTACCAGATCTAAATGTACTGCCTTCGTAGAGATGCAACAAAATATAGCAATATACGCCTTGTGTGGCTTTCCTCTCACCTTGTAGTGAACTGTCATTGGACCACAGTAGTCTACTCCAGAATTAATGAACGGCCTAGCTGGTGTTACCCGTGTGGAGGGCAGATTGTCCATAATTTGGTGAAATAGGGTGGGCTTAGCTTTACTGCATGTTGTGCAGCGATGAATCGCCGCTCTTGCCATAATCTTACCTTTTATTGGCCAAAATCGTTGTCTCACTATTCCTAAGAGAGTTTGTGCACCACAATGCTTGTTGTCCTTATGTATCATTTCAAATATAAGCTTAGCGATTGCATAATTGTAAGGAAGAAGCAGCTGATGTTTGGAATCGTATTGCAATGATAAGGCTCCCAGTCGACCTCCCACACGTGTCAAACCCTCACCATCCAAAAATGGTGAAAGGTTCGACAAATTGCTGGTTCCTCGCAACACTTTGTATTTAGCAAGCTGTTGAATTTCTTCTTTGAAATCTGATGCCTGTATTTGCTTGATGATTAACATTAGTGCACTTTGTAGTTCCTTTGTCGATAGGGATTTTTGATGTTGTCTAGAGTTTGGTATTGGTTACAAATCGTAAAATGTATCCAACAATGTGTTGAAGACACCAGAATGAATTCTTATGATTTATTTTATAGATGAAATCGGGATCTGTTGAAGTCATCGCTAATCCTTGCTTTTCCTTTCTCTGTAAATTTGTTGGGTGGATAAGGTTCGGCCTGAATTTAGGTGGTCAAGCTGTTTCTTGGCCGTGTAAAAATATGGGACCATAGAACCATAAAGAACAATCTTTCAGGTGTCTGGGTGCAATTCCTCGAGATAATATGTCTGCGGGATTACATTTTGTGCTGACGTGCCGCCATTGTTCTGGTCTAGTATTTTCTATGATGGTTGAGATTCGATTGGCAACAAAGGTGTTGAGAGACCCTGATGAGTTTATCCAAGACAGCACAATTTCCGAATCAGTCCACAACCAAACTTGGCTTGTTAACTGAAGATCAGCTATTATTCTTGTAGCTAGTTGTGCTCCAAGTACAGCTGCGCATAGCTCCAATCGTGGAATGGATTGAGCTTTGATTGGGGCTACTCGGGACTTTGCACAAAGGATTTGTGACATGACTGTTCCATGTTTCATGGTAGATCGAAGATAAGCCACTGCACCGTAAGCCTTTTCTGATGCATCTGTAAATATGTGCAATTGTACAGATTCTGTGATTCCACCTTTGAAGATGTGTCTGGATATTTTTAGCGTTTTCAGTTCATTGAGGTCTGCGCGGAAAGTAATCCACTTGATATGCACGGATTCGGGTAGAGCTTGGTCAAAATCGAGTTTTAGCTTCCACAACTCTTGTATGAATATTTTTGCAGTGGCAGTGATAGGAGACAGAAGAGCCAATCGAACGTGAGTCCTAGTGTACTGATGGAATCTGATTTGCTGCTCTCGAATTCCAAATTCAGTTCCAGATCATCTTTTGGAACATTTTTGAGCAGTTGGGAGTGATTGGCACACCATTTTGCGCAAATTGAAGCCGATTTGCTTCATGATCTGCTGAAGTTGTTCTTGCACCTGAATTGCGGTGTATAAGTTATCGCTTCCGCCTAGTCCATCATCTACATAGAAGTTTTCTTTTAGAAACTGTGATGCCAGAGGATACTGTCTGGCATTTTCCTTTGCCCATTCTTGTAGGCATTTAGTTGCCAAATAGGGAGCTGCTCTTGTTCCATATGTTACAGTGTTCAGTTGATAGTATGAGAGTTGTTCTGAAACATCTGTCCGCCAAATTATCATTTGAAAACAATGGTCCCCAGGAGAAACCAAAACTTGCCGATACATCTTTTCTACATCTGTGGAGAATACGAACTTGGGAAGTCGAAACCTTAATAAAATTGAAAATAGTTCGCTTTGTACTATTGGTCCTGTATACATCATATCATTTAAAGAGTGTCCTGATGTTTTTTTGGCTGAAGCATCGAATACTACCCTCAATTTGGTTGTGGAGCTGTCCGGTTTTAGAACGCATAGATGTGGGATAAAATAGTTTGGTGAGCGAATAAAAGTTGATGATATCTTCGTCATGTGTTTCATATTTTCGTATTCATCCATGAATTTCTGATATTGACTCCTCAATTCGGGGTTTTTCTGCAGTCGATGTTCTAATGACAAGCGATTTTGTAAGTTAGCGAGGATTTCAGGATCTTGGTGGAACGGGATCTTTACACCAAAGCGATTTTCATTGTTCCGGGTTGTATGATGTACAAACAACTCTTCACACTTTCTTTATGCTAGTGACAGCGCCCTTTCAGTCGACTTAAGTTCATCCAATTCCCACAGTCTTGAAATGGAAGCTTCAAGGCTGTCATTAGTTATGGATACTCTGCATATAAGCTGTGTAGGAATTTTTACTTCTATTTTTCCAGAAACTATCCATCTAAGCACAGTATTCTGGATGGTTGGTAATTGTGGAGATAATTCGATTTGTCCAACTGAAAGTAGTTGAAGTGTTCAGCGCCCAACAAAATGTCGATTTTATCCGGTCGGTTGAAATGTGGATCAGCTAGTACCAAGTTTTTGGGTAATGGCCAGTCACTTATGTTGATGAATTGTGCCGGCTGGGGAGAAATAATACGAGGAAGGACCAATGCTTCGAGTTGTGTTGTAAATCCATTAATTCGAGAATGCAATGCTATGTTAACTTGGTACTGTGTTTTAGTGCTGGTGCTTCCGATTCCACTAATGTTTGCCGATGACGGCTGCATTGGGATACCAAGTCGTTTGACTAGACGTTCAGTGATACAGTTTACCTGGGATCCTGAGTCAAGTAATGCGCGGCATTCAATTTCTGATGAATCAGTTTTGCGTTTAACTACTGCAGTGTCAAGGGTCACAGCTGATGACGACTGTTGACTTGCTGTGGTTAAAGAAGTAGCATGTGATTTGGTTGAGTACCCTGGTATTGCAGGAGAAGTCGTAACTTCTACAATGGTCGTTGCAGAGGATGATGCTGCCTGTGGTTTTTCTTCATTTAATTGTTTTGACGGGTAGTTCTTGTTTTCTAGATGCAATAGCGAGTTATGTTGTTGCATTTCGTGCAACCCCTTGAGGTACATTGTTTTGAAGAGTGACCAGATTTCAGGCAATTTACACATAATTTTTGTTTTTGGATGAAATTTAAGCGCTTGTATGGCTTCAGTTGATGAAATCGTTGGCAACGATATAGCTGGTGAGGACCTATTTTAAAAAGCACGCACGAAGGCTCAATTGATTTAGATGGTGCAGCTGTTTCACATACCTTCGAAGATGGCTTTTCTTTTTGGCCCATTGCCTCCATTGATTGAAATCGAGTTTCCAGAAAAGCTAGGAAGTGTTTGATTTTCCGTAGCTGTTTTGGATTTGTGATTGATCTTTCATATTGGTTATGAGTGTTTCGATCCAGTTTCTTTATGAGGAGGCGCAATAGTATGGGGTCCCAGGATGTAGTGTCGATTCCAAGATTTTGCAATGCATGCATACATTCCTGAGTTTTGTCAAGCAGTTGCTTGATTGATGCAATTGTTGGTCCGACTGCAGGTTGTTCGATCAGCTGCTGTATTAATGATGCGACCAAAATTCGTCTATTGTCGTATCGCTCTTTTAGCATTTCCCAGGCTGTATCATAATTTTCTGCAGTCGCTGAAAGGTGACTTATGAGCCTTTCAGCTTCACCTGCTACATTAGCCTTCAGGTACCACATTTTTTGGACCGCAGGAATCCGCTGATTGCCTACAAGTTGCAGAAATAGGTCATAGAAGGTCCTCCATTTGACGTAGTCGCCGTCAAACCTAGGAATTGTTATCTTAGGCAGTGGTTGCCTTCTTATTAAAGCGATAGTTGCAGATGTATTACATCCTACCTCACCAGCGGGTTTGATTATTGGTATGGTTTTGTCGGCGATTGGTTGTTGAACTGCCTCCCTTGTAGATGATTTCATCAGAGCTGTCTCAACAATATCCTTGTGTGCAGGGCACACGGGGGTTGGATATATGTGAGTATTGGAAAATGTATGACTTACCGGGAGGTGGTTGTTTCTGGAACTATAGTAGTTGTTTCTGGGACTTTAGCCGTACTAATTCCGGATGTAGTAAGCGGAGCGTTTGTAATTGACGTCGTTGCAGGTTTTTCACTCAGTGGTGTTTTCAAAATGTTTTGCATTCGTTGTACTAAAAAAATAGTGCTTAATTTCACTTGAATTTAATATATAAAAAAATATTTTTTTTTATTTAGTAAATTTTGTAACTTTTTTTAATAAGTTTAATAGCACAATTTAAAATATTATTGGTTAAATAACTCTTATGTTAAATTAATTTTATTTTTGCTCATTTATTTTTAATCTTTATTGTACGCTTTACTTTTCACACGACCTTACTGCACGACTGCTCACAATAGACTCCGTTTCTCTTGCTTGGAGCAAAATAAGTAAAGGCAAAAGACAAAGAAAAACAAAAAAAGAACAGTGTGACCGTGTATAAACATTCTGCCCCCTTGCTATATTACAATATAGCAACGAGGGACGTTCTACAATGATATATAAAAAAAGATGTGATTATAATACAATAATCTTATAATTCTAGGATGCAAAGAAAATGATATAATTCAAATATGATTTTGTATAAAGATACGTTGAAGGTATTATGTATATAATATGTATATAAATTGTATAAATGTTAAGATAAACAAGATAATGATTTTTAAACGGCAAATTTTCCGATGATAACCCATCCCAGCACAGTGTCTTGCGCCAATGGGGAACCAATAGAGGCAGTTTGGATACCACTCCGGATTAACCTAGGATACACGTCCGCTCTCAAAACAAAATTGATGGTGTGGCTTTCGAAGAAATCAGGATCAGTCAAGCGCAAATTGCGATAAGCATCAGTGACACTACGATCCGGGCGTTTTTCTGGCGGCCTCTCTGGCAGATCATCTGCAACACGGGCCTTCACAGTGAAGGTCCCTCCTTCTCCATCAAACCGGGTGCGAAACTGGAACTGACACCACTTGTCCTCGTTGAACCTTTCAAATGGTAGATGATACCGTTCGACTAGGAAGGAAGCAAGCGATAGAACTCGTGGCAGCGCACGGATTCAAAAGTCCGCGAACTAGGCTCCATTCTTTGTCCAAATACATCTTGATAATTACGGTAGGCACAAGATTGGTGGGGTCGGCGCGGCTCAATGGCTTATTAACTCTGGTGATTTCTGGAGGATGAAGAAGGGTGTGATGGTTACTGTTGCAGTGGCATTTTGTTAAATTTTGCGCACTTACGCAAACGACAGTCGGGAGCTTTAGCCTTTAGGTGGACGTTGAACTTGTGCTGTTCAATGGGAGAGTCGTGACTGCGGCGACGATGAGGCATATTTGCTATAACGGGGAAAAAATACGGGGGAAAAATTATTTGTCATGATGACGGGGGAAGTGTGAGTAAAACTAGTTTTACGATTGGTCGAGTAATAGTGCCATTGGCAGTGCGTACCTCGGCAACCCGTACCTTGCTATCGGAGCCGTGGAAAATCTTATCGATGCGACCGAGACGCCATTGATTAGGGGTAAATTTTCTTGCTTGACAACGACAAGATCACCAATTGCAAAATCTCTTTGGGGGAATTTCCATTTATTCCGTTTGTGAAGTTCGCCTAAATACTCCTCTTTCCACCTTTGAGTCAAGTGCTGATGCAGTATTTTCAACTTCTGCCAACGATTTACGTAGCTAAGGGAATGGTTGCATAAGTCAGGCTCTGGTGGAGATAATAGTGGAGTTCCGACGAGGAAATGTCCTGGGGTGAGAGCGCATAAACTGGTTGGATCTTCAGTCATTGGGCTTAATGGTCTTGAATTGAGACATGCTTCGATGCGCGCAAGCATGGTGGTGAATTCTTCATATGTAAAACTTTGAGTGAGACAAATCTTTCTGAAGTGCGATTTAAAGCTTTTTACCCCGGCTTCCCAGAGGCCACCCATATGAGGAGCTCCAGGAGGGATAAAATGCCACTCGATGGGGCTAAAACTGTCCTGAGATAAGAGCCCTTTTTGCATTAAAGACAAGAATTGTTTCTTGTCCTGACGTAAAATATTAGAGGCGCCGACAAAAGCGGTGCCATTATCGGAGTAAATTGCATTGGGGGTTCCTCTTCTTGAGAAAAAACGCGCAAATGCAGCTAAAAAGGTTTGTCTTGAGATATCTCCGGTGGCTTCCAAATGTATCGCCTTGGTGGAAAAACATACGAAAACCAGCACGTAACCCTTAGTAATTTTGCAGCCCCGACCCACATACAATTTTATGTCAAAGGGTCCGGCAAAATCGACTCCTGTGTTGTAGAAAGGGCGAGATAAACTTGTACGCTCGGAGGATAATGCTGCCATGATTTGTTGGCTGACTTGTCCTTTATGTCTCACACAAATTATACATTGTGATAATATCGTTTTTATCAAAGTTTTGAGTCTCGGGACGTAATAACGTAGTCTCATTAGGCGATATAACAGCGCATTTTGGCCATGAAGAGAGTATTGATGCAAGTATTTTAGAAGTAATCGCGTAAAACTTGCATGATATGGTAATAGAAAGGGGTAACGTTCATCGTAAATTAAGGTAGGGGAATTTGCCAAACGGCCATTAATTCTCATAGCTCCGTGAGAGTCCAAAAATGGGTTGAACGTTAGAAGCGAACTTTTGCGGGACAGAAGTTTTTGTTCCAATAATTGTGAATACTCGTCGCAGAAATGTGATTTTTGACAGGCGATTATCAAACGATTTTTGACGACAATTATTTCTTTAGCTGAGAGCTCGTTGTTGATGTAATCAGACCTTTTTTTGGTGCGCAGGCGATAGTAAAAACGAAAAATGTAACAT
This sequence comes from Tachina fera, assembly GCA_905220375.1. Taxonomy (NCBI): domain Eukaryota; kingdom Metazoa; phylum Arthropoda; class Insecta; order Diptera; family Tachinidae; genus Tachina; species Tachina fera. Next base: position 31,212,536 of record LR999966.1, on the reverse strand, counting down.
ATGACGCGTAATGCACGAGGAAGGTCAGAAAAATGGGTAAGAATATCTTCCGGATGTACTGTAGTGGTAAGAACGCGTATTACCCGTTTTTTTTCTTCAGTTTCAAAATCAACCTTTCTCGATGGCCATTCATTATGAGGAAGTTTGAGCCATAAAGGTCCATGCCACCACAAATCGTTTGATGACAACTCAGTAAACGTCGTACCTCGAGATGCCAGATCAGCAAGATCACAAGAAGATTTCATAATTCTTGAGGTTGAGCTGCGATTGAGTAGACTCTATCATGTTTGCCCTTAGTTCAGCTCCACATAATTCTTTCCTAGGTAAGGAAACGAATTTCACTGGCGCAACTTTCGTTTTAGCTGCTAGCAGATGACTGGCGACATATCCTTGGAACTCTGAGCGAAGGTAAATGGCTGCTGCATATGCTTTTTCCGACGCATCAAAAAAGCCGTGTATTTCGACTTTATAGGCGGGATCAAAATCAATGAAAGGGGGGATTTTAATTTGTTCAATGTTTATGTAGTCATCAAGGAATTCATGCCACTTTTGCATCGTCGGGGGATTCAAATCTCCGTCCCAGTTGGTACCGTCTTTCCAGATTTGCTGCATAATGATTTTTGCTACGATGATTTTGGTTGACAGCCAACCTGCTGGGTCGAATAATCTTGCTATTTCAGATAGCACACATCTTTTTGTAGTGACCTTGCGATTGGGCGTAGTTTTAAGTTTAAAATAAAAATAATCGCCTCCAGCATTCCATCTGAGGCCTAAGGTTTTGGTTATACTGGAGTCTGATAATTTTAGAAACTCTTCGTCCAGTAAATGTGTTGACGGTAGTCCTTGTAGTAACATTTCATTGTTTGCCGTCCACTTTCGAAGCGAAAAGCCTGCTGTAGCAAGAACTTTTATGAGTTCACCTCGTGATTTTAGCGCCGATGATATGGTATGTGCTCCAGAAAGGACGTCGTCGACGTACATATAGTTCCGTAGGACTTCGGCCACGTTAGGGTGATCGGTTTCGCTCTCTTTGGCGAGTTCTAGCAACGTCCTGATTGCTAGGTAGGGGGCACAGTTCACGCCAAAGGTGACTGTTTTTAATTCGTGGTCTTGAATGAATTCAGTTGGCGAATTTCGATGTAAAATTCGGGGTATGAGAGGGGTGGACTAAAATTTGGCGGTACATCTTTTCGATGTCCGCGTTAAAAACGTAGCGGAAAAATCTCCATCTTAATATTAAAATCATTAAGTCGGCCTGTAAAATTGGGCCAGTATAAAGCAAATCGTTGAGGCTTACGCCATTTGCTGAGGGATTTGATGCATTAAACACCACACGTAATTTGGTTGTGGTGCTATCGGGTTTTAAGACAGCGTGGTGGGGCAAATAATATGTGCCGCTGTCACCACTTATGGGGGTTATCTTGGCCATTTGGCTCAGAGCAGAATATTCGGTAATAACTCGATCATATTCAGCTTTGAGTTGGGGGTTTTTGATCAAGCGCGCTTCATTTCGTAGAAATTGGGATAACGCGATTTTTCGGGATTGACCAATATTTAATTTTTCGGCGTGTTCTTGTTTAAAGGGAAGTGATACAACGTATCGACCATCTTGATTGCACAAGGTAGTCGAAGTGTACAGCTTCTCACAATATGTGTCCTCTGGTGATGATTTTGCTTTCTTCGGGAGATCTTCAAGCTCCCAGAAACGTCGAAGTTGAGTATCCAACGCGACGGTGTTATAAAATGGTAAAATTGCCTTTTTACACGGATTGGCGGTTACCTTGCCGGTAATTATCCATCCGAAAGCAGTTTTCTGCGCAACCAAAGACTGTTGTCTATCCCAGTGCAGCCCATCCCGAATTACTTTTGGGTAGACATCTCCACCGAGAAGTAGCTCAATTTCGGCCCCACCACTGCGGTAAGTATCGGCTAACTGTAAATGTGAAAAACTGCTGTATGCCGGCGATGATGGGGGGGTAATATGCAAGCTGACCTGTCAGCCTGTTTATGACTAATGCCTCTGCTAACAATTCAAACGATGGGTCGATAGGAGAGCCTATTTTAATGGGGCATGTCTGCGCTGAGGTAGCAGTTAATGAGTCACCTTAGCCATGTATTTGAGCTTGTGAAGATCGCGTGCTAAGGCCCAGACAGTTTTGTAGTTTTCGCGAAATGAAAGTTGCCTCAGATGCAGAATCAATCAGCGCGCGAACTGTATATTTGCATTCGCCCTGATATACGTCAACAAGAGCTGTGCCTAGGATGACAAATTGCGTCGTTGCTGGTATATGTGTTGAGAACGATTGCAGCATTCTGTCAGCGGCTTGTGCTGACGTTAAGGGCTCATATCTAAAGGAGGCTGATTATTGTTTAAGTTGGTCTGAAAAGGGGGGAAATGGCTTGGGGGGTGTTGGAAGATCGTTGGGCCGTTAATGTGCGATGAAGCAACGTATGATGTTTTCCTTTGCACGTATGACAAGCACATTTGCTTTTGCATGTTTGAGATCCATGAGATGTTCCCAGAGAATTGGTACATCGATTTTGGTGTTTAACCGTAGCATAGCGTTCTTCGATTGGCATGGCTAGGAAAACGGAACAAAATCTCAGGGGATGAAACTGCGGACAAAGGGCACATTTCCCTTCTTTTCTTTGGAAATATTAGTCTGGTAACTTTGAAGCTTTGGCTTTGAAGACGGACTAGATTTATTCAGCTTAGCCGGCTGTGCGGGTCTTGAACCATTCGAGCTCGCAAAAGTTGATCGAATATCAGCAACCGACTCTAAAGTGTGAAACCGAGATGTAAGAAATACATCCAGCTGCGTCCAAGTGGGCAAATCCGCAGTTTGGGGCAAAGATTGTTCCCATAAGTTAAAAGTAACTTCAGGCAAGCAGGTCGAACAGATATACACGAATATTGAATCCCAATTCCCCGTGTGAATTTGAAGCAAACGAAGATTTGTGATACAATTGCTAATTGTACGCTGCAGACGCCTTGAATCAGAACTAGTTTCCCGCGACATCGGTTTTATATTGAAAAGTGATTTCAATTTTGCGTTGACTAGGACCCTCTTGTTTTCATAACGATGCATGAGGTTCTGCCATGCCATGTCAAAACCTTCATTGGTCATGGGACAAGTTTTTAGAAGCTCACGTGCTTCGCCTTGCGTCTTCTTCATTAAGTGGCACATTTTTTCTGCAGGTGAGAGACGGTCGTTATTGCGGTACAAACCAGTGAACATATCTCGGAATGTAGGCCAAGATTTGTAGTCACCATGGACTACTTCAGTATCGCAGGGGGGTAAAGAAGTATGTGGAGTCATATCGACTTGTTTTTTCACTGATGGGGTAGCTGCTGCGGCCTAGGTACGAATATTATCGGTATATTTGTGAATAGTCGCGATTATCTCTGTATAGACTTCAAAGGTAGAATAAAAACGGTTTTTTAATGCTGCCATTTCGATTAGTTCCTTAATTGTTTCGTATTTCTCCAGTGCTATGTCACAGAGTGTCTCGAAACTAGCCCATAGCTTCTCAAGCTGTCGTTCCTGAGCTACCAAGGTATGAAGAGTGTGGCCCTCTTCTTTCAAGCCTTTAAAATAGGTTTGAAAATCGATTACGCGATCAGAAGCGCGTATTAAATTTTTCAACGTTGCCATTCCAATGAGAAAATGGATAAAAAGTTTTTATGGGGGTTTGAAAAATCGTCACCGGTATCGCTATAACGATCAATGTATCAGGGTTAAAAAATCCGCAAGCTAGATGTTCACTGGTACTTAGTATAAGTGACCTATGTTATTGTTGTAAAAATTTTAAATTTCCACAGATGCTTCGTATAAGCGGCCCGGATGTATGGGAGAAAAAATAAAATATTTCAGTCGTGCTTCGGATAAGCGACCAATATGTGGGGGGTAAAAAATTTTAAATAATTAGACAAATTTTTAAATTATTTGTTTCACGAGTGGCAGAAAATTTTCAGTGGTGCTTCGTATAAGCGGCTAGTATATGGGGGTTAATAAAATTTGAAATTATTATATAAATTTTCAAATTATTTGCTGCGGGAGAAAATTTCAGAAAATTTTCAATGGTGCTTCGTATAAGCGACCAGTATATGGGGGTTGATATAATTTGAAATTATTAATTAAATTTTCAAATTACTTGTTGAGGGAGAAAATTTCAGAAAATTTTCAATGGTGCTTCGTATAAGCGACCAGTATATGGGGGTTGATATAATTTGAAATCATTATATACATTTTCAAATTATTTGTTTCAATATTTCATATAGCGAAAGTATTGGTATGATGATCTGATTTATGTGTACACCGGGGGTTAATTACGGCAAAAATTTGTCTTCATTAATACAAATATCGGGAGTTTTCATCGATTTATTTAAATAAAAAAATAAACATAACAATTTATTTTTCTTCTTGATACTTTTCGCGCTACCCTCGTAACCCTTTATTACTAAATGTTCTATGTATCAGCTGCTTCGTTTGGCTTACTGACCTATATATTTTGTCAGAAGTAAATGCATACATACATATGTACATATAAATGATTTTGCTGCTTTTAACGGTGGTTGATCGCAGCGATGCCAACTTAGCTATTTTAGAGCTAGATTTAGGTCTTTTTGATTGCTTCTAACTCGCAATTTTTCGCTTTAGCTCATTTTTAATAAAAAGAGCTAACACAGCTCTTTTCAATTGTGGAAACGACACGTTTGGCACTTTTTGCATCTTATAGTAAATTTTCCCGTTTTTATCCTATTGTTTCTTCTTTTGGGCATTTACATTTTTGGCAACTATGTTTTTGCAAATGCAGATACTTTTTTTTTGCTACTATGTAAGATATATTTATGTATTTAGGTATTTCAAATTGTAAAACGCCGTTTTTATTATAAAGCAAGATTGGCAACCGAAACAAATAACGGTATCGGTATTGATACCGGTACAACTATTTTTTAAGTATCACTATCGGTAACAGTATCGGTATTTTTTTATTTCGGTATCGGTATTACCGGTACATACCGTTATTGAGTTTATAATACCGGTATACCGATAAGACTGCGAAATTATTAGTTCAGACAGTGGATATAGAAAAAAGCTCCTTTTTTTATTAAATTACTCCGAAAAGGGAGTATTTTTACATTAACATATAAAAACATTTAAACTTATATGTTTCTATATACGTTTTTATACTTTTATTAAAAATATAAAGTATACATTTTGGTTACTTAAACAAAATAATAAAAATAAATACATAGATTGTATGTACATTATACTGTATTGCATTGCATTGTAGAATTGTATGCACTTAGTGATGTGCGAATATTCGTATTTCGAATTCCCGAATACTCGGTTTTTTCGATATTCGTATTCGTACTCGCCAAATTCAGACGAAACGAATATTTGAATATTTGATATCAAGCAATAAACAATATTCTTGTAGCCAACTTAAAAACAAACAAAACAAATTTCTCGTACAATTAACATTTAGGGCCATTATTACAACTTAAATATATTTAAAAGTAGGATTTTGTCGGACGTATAAAACGCTACTTTAGGCTATTCATTATTATAAATTTAATTTAACTTACCAGGAAGGATACATTGCCTTTAACTTAGCACTTACTTTAGGTTAAGTTAAAATTGTACTGATGGACAACTTTTTATACGTCCGATAAAATCCTGCTTTTAACTAACTTTAAGTTGTAACAATGGCAATCTTTAACTTCAGATATAAAAGTTTCGAAAATTTTTCTCATTATCTCTATCAACCCATTAACCCTATATTTGAATTAAACCTATTTTTTGTTATGAATATCAAATTCCAAAGCTGTAAACAAAAAATGTATTATCGGTATCGGTTTCGATACCGGTATCTAATTTTAGCGGTATTTGAATCGGTATCGGTATTTTTACTATACCGTTTGCCAACCTTATTATAAAGTGTTAGTTTCTGAATAATTAGAAAATTTTCCACAAATTATTGAAATGGAAATAGACTGCCAAAAATATATTAAATCTTGGAAATCAAATCCCGCGTTTAAAAAATGGATTAAACCAACAAAAGATCCTTCTAAAGCTAACTCTTTCTGAAAATGATTGTTCTTATTTTATAACTTAACACGTATATGCAAGTATATGTAAATGTGTATGGTCATATTGTTAATGCAGATAAATATTTGTATCAATTGCTGTGAAATGATTTTATTTAAAATTATTATTTTTTATTTTTTCTTCCTACTATTTTTATTAATGTAAAAAAATCTTGAAGTGCAAATTGAATAATAAATACATTCAAAGATTTAAAACGGAAAAATCTTCGAGTTTTTAAATTTAGCTCTTTTTAGCTCTTTTTGGCTACTCAGTTGGCTCGTTTTGCCTTTGAATTGTTGGCATCACTGGTTGATCGTTCACTCGCTGCTTTAATGAGCAAGAGTGCCAAAAAAAACACAAACTTCGTTAATACACAAAGAGTATCAAATTAAGAGATTTTTTGCATTACCATGTTCGTATGTATGTAGGTATGTATGTAGGTATGTATGTATTTACATATGTACTTGCTTGAAGAACAGAAGAATCGCAAAAAATGAGATGTTCTATGAGGTAGTTTACACGAGAACAATTTTTAAGCCGCACAAATTTTGTTCTTTTCCAAATTACACGAGACTAATTAGTTTGGCATAAAATGTATACGTATACAGAGCTTTGTGTGTGTTAGTGTTTTATTTATTCATTTGAAGTTTGGTTTTCGTTGTAAACGTATCGGAACATACTTGCAGGAAAAATTGTAATAAATGAGCAATTGTTTATTATTGGCAGTATTTACTAAAAAAATTAAAATGAAAAAATTGTTTCCATTATCTTTTATGAATTAATGCGAAAATGTAGTCATATTTCTAAATAGTTACATTATCCAGAAGTACTTTTTGTAACTTTTTTTTTAAGAATTAAATAAAATCTCGTTCATTTTATTTTCATACAGCCTTATTTATAAAATTTATTAAAGATTTAAAAAAATTTTATAAAACAAATTTTCATACAAAATTTTCTTAAAAAGTCTATAAAGCCTTAATAATTTTTATAAATAAGACTCATATAATTTATTTAACACGAAAAAACAATAAATTCACTTATTAATTTTAAAGTTTGTTAACGTGACCAACCCCTTTCTTCTTTTGAATTCATGTTTCCACGACGATGGCCAACTAAAGACTAAATACGCTCTGTAAAATAAAAAACACCGAACCTGTGGTTTCGCAAGTGTGTATGTATTGGTTTTGTGCTGGTAATGCGGGGTTGAAGCTGGTTGAAAAATTATGCCAACCAAAAAACCACTCTCTTCACCGAATTTGCCTACAAACTGGAATGTTGTGCCAGCATAATTAATCCCGTGTAAACTACCTCTATGACAGATTTTTTCAAGGGCAAAATTCCAACCAAATTACAATAGCAACAACTTTACGGTTTCTTCTTTTTGTCGATTATTGTAGTCTCTTCTTAGTTGTGCAATTATTTGTTTTAACTTTTGGTCGCGGGGAACAAAGTATGGGGGGATACATACATGTGTATGCGGTTAAGAGGTAAATTTTTGACAAAACAATTTTTCGTTTTGCTTTTTTTTGATTTAAGCAATAAAAGAAAAAAATGTGGTGGACCGTTAGAGTTTTTTATAAAAAATATAAAAGGAACACCAATTTTTGACGAAATGGAAAGTTTTGTAAAAACTAACGTTTTCTGACGAGACTGTACATATATCAGATCATATACGGGGGTTTATGTACCATTTATTGCAAAAATGGCATATCTCACAAATGGAGGTTATACCAGTTTTGTATGAAACATGGGATTTTAATGAAACAAATGGGGGTTTTTCAGATAGCAAAGGGGGTGTGCCGGGTTTTGGATGACCCGTATCCGGCTCGAAGGACCAAAATGTGCAGGGCACACGTGGGTTGGATATATGTGAGTATTGGAAAATGTATGACTTACCGGGAGGTGGTTGTTTCTGGAACTATAGTAGTTGTTTCTGGGACTTTAGCCGTACTAATTCCGGATGTAGTAAGCGGAGCGTTTGTAATTGACGTCGTTGCAGGTTTTTCACTCGGTGGTGTTTTCAAAATGTTTTGCATTCGTTGTAATAAAAAAATAGTGCTTAATTTCACTTGAGTTTAATATATTAAAAATATTTTTTTTTATTTAGTAAATCTTGTAACTTTTTTTAATAAGTTTAATAGCACAATTTAAAATATTATTGGTTAAATAACTTTTATGTTAAATTAATTTTATTTTTGCTCATTTATGCTCACATGACCTTACTGCACGACAGCTCACAATAGACTCCGTTTCTCTTGCTCGGAGCAAAATAAGTAAAGGCAAAAGACAAAGAAAAACAAAAAAAGAACAGTGTTACCGTGTATAAACAAGCTTTGAGATGTTTTTGTAGTAATCTTTAGCAAAGCAGTCGTGGTCTAACGGAATTTGATCGAGGAAACGGATTTTGCTGTCCGTCGGAGTTTGAGACCACAGCTTCTGGCTGAAAATATTAACTGGTCGAAGTTGATACCTCTGGCGAACACGTTTACAAAAATAACGGTTTAAATTTTTACTATTTGGTATATAAAATAAAATTGGACACGAGCCGCTTTTGCTATTTGAATTTTGGTGAACCATTCATCCCAGTTTCTAAAGTTTAAATTCCTGCCTATCTAAAAATAAGGCAAACTAAAAATAAGGCAAGCAAATTATGGGATTTGTGTCAAGTAAAGAAAATTAGTATAAAAATTCACCTGTCTCTTTGTTCAGAGTTATAAAAAAAAGTAATGGTAATTAACAAAAGTAATGGAAAAAAATATAAAAAATTTTTTTTTTAAAGAATAGAATTGAACTTTGAATTGGTGTTAAACCGTGTTAAAACGTGGATGGTTCCTACTCCACGTGATAATTTCTAAAATCAACTTCTAAATTACCAAACATTTTTATTGAGCTTAAAAATCTTATATACATTTATATTATAATACTGTTAATATTGTTTTTCATTCACAACCACGCTCTTATTTGTATCTTTATCCATAACTAACTTTTAGTCTTAAAAGTTCTGTAAATGCCCCTAATTGGGAAGATAGTGGGTAGGATGATTGTGAATGAAAAATAACCTGCTTAATTTTTAGGGTTCCCTACACCAAAGGTGAAAAAAGGACCCGTATTGTTTTCGCTACGCTGTCCGTCTGTCCGTCACACGGTATTTCCTCAGGAACCGTAAGAGCTACGGACCTGAAATTTGGACAGAGTATGTAGAAGCTTGGCCGCTACAACAACAATTATATGAGAATTAAAAATTAGAGGGTGTTCCAAAACGAGCAACATGCAAAATACATATAATTGTATGTACATACGTATATTGACACTTGAAATATGTAAAATTAGTGTATTTTTGTATATACTATAACAATTAACACTGAAATCTTAAAAATTTTTAATTAAAGGGTGGAAACCGTAAGAGGTAAACTCTTGAAATTTTCAAAAACGGTAAAACTAAAAAATCTGAAAATTATAAAATCGCCAAACCAAAAAAAAATCGCCAAAAATTCCAAAAAATCGCCAAAACTAAAAAAATCCACAAAATTAAAAAAATTTCTAACACTAAAATAAGTCGCAAAATTCGAAAAATTCGTCCAAATGAAAAAATCGCCAATATGAAAACAAGCGCCAAAAACCGAAAAAAATTGGTATAAATACATCACTGCAATATCAGTTTTGTGATATCGGGGACTTACTTATTATAGTTTTTTATGTATGACAGAGCTCAATTACGTTCGGAAACGGACTTCAATCAGTATTTTGGTGCTTTGGAAACTAAAAAACAAAACAAAATTCGGAATGAAATCACTTTTAATTTCATGGACGGAATTAACATTTTCTACGTGTTAAAGTAAAAAAAAATTATTTTTAAAAAATTTGCTTCAATGAAAAATATTATTTTTAATTTATTTATTCAAAGCTGAATTACAATTAATTAGTTTTTATTTATTTATTATGTAAATTTCTCAAGTCATTACAAAAATAAAATCAACAGACCCAAATGTACGGAATTGGTTTGTTTAGTATTGCCATACCATTTTTGTATGTACTTTATCAAAATCTTCATGTTGGCAGCACACAAAACAAAAAATTACATGCCAAATTAATATATGCATATAAAAAATTTAAAACGCCTAAACATATGCCACATTATGCTTTACTACAAAATTATATTACCACACTAAAGCCTGGTACTCTTTTCGAAGTTGCGAAAAACCTTGATTATTTCGCATGAAAAATTTGACATATACTAAATGTAGCTCAACTTGGGGTTTTTTTTTTATAAATTTCTTGCTTTTATTGCTTGAAAGTATGCAACATTGTTAAAATTCCGTGCGAAAAAAGCACTGTTCATGTTGTTTCGCAGCTAAACTAAAATGATGCCAGACTAGTTTTGCATGGAAAGACATGACTTTACGTGTTTTGCACAACAAGAACAGAGTACTACTTTTGCGAATTTATTTCACAAATATTTCATACCAAACACTTTTATATGTAGTTTGACAGCATTTCGCACGAAATTGTGAACAGAGTACCAGGCTTAACAAGATAAAAACAATTTTACCATTTCTTTCGGATTGATGAAAACAATCGGAATCTGAAGCACAAAAATTAACATTGAACGGAATGGTTAATACGGAATCACAACCATTCTGAACGGAATCTGTGACACGGCTGATTGTTTCGTGAATATTTACTTTGCGGGCTGTGAAGTGGTGTTGGAAAAATTTAATTTCAAATTCATACATATATGAATTATAATTTTAATTTATAAATGACAATACCGTCAAATGAAATTAATTTAAAATTTTAATTAGAAATAATTCATAGTTAGGCTCAAGTTCAGTAATTGAACTTTGATGAAGTGCGTGGCTGCACAGAAAAGTATCGGTATTTCCCCCAGCTATAAAGTCTAGTTTAATTTTTCTTCTCTTCTTTTAGAAACTCACATTAATTAATAAAAATATTTCATTCAATAGGAATTGAAATTACTGAACTTGAGCCCGAATAAGAAATTATTTCTGATAAAAATTCACTACAGTTCAAATAAATCTAAAAATGTCTAATTTAAAACATCATGGGCACGTGACGAATATATGTTTACTTGGCAACACAGTTCATAATGCTGGAAAGTAAAATTAACTGTTGAAAGCAAAAACAATGTAACATAATAGCCGGTACTGTAAAAATTACATGCATTTACCGACCGTACATCGAATAAGTAAAAATAATTAATGTGATGATCGTAAAAGATAAGCAAGAATAGTTAAACACAATTAGGTAGAGTAATATAATTTCGTGCTTACCTAAATAGAAAATTAAAAAATTAATAATGATACTTATAAATGTGTTTACCAAAGGTAAATCAATTGTATACACAACAATTATTTCTCATATTCCGTTTCATAGAAAATTTACGTTAAATAGCTGATGTTAATAAGGATCTCTAACCAAGTAGATAAACTGGGGTGCTGATGAAGTGCGTGGCTGTACAGAAAAGTATCGGTATTTCCCCCAGCTATAAAGTCTAGTTTAATTTTTCTTCTCTTCTTTACAAACTCACATTAATTAATAAAAATATTTTAATTCAATATGAATTGAAATTACTGAACTTGAGCCCGAATAAGAAATTATTTCTGATTAAAATTCACAATAGTTCAAATAAATCTAAGAAAAATTTAAACAAATTTCTATTTTCTAACTAAATATATATGTATACTAGGGCAGGTCGATTTGTATGGAGGCAAAAAATCACTCAATTTACAAGGAAAATCGTATTCTAGGGATCAAAATAAGAACATTTTCGAAGGAACCATACCTCTTAAATGTATTTTGATGTCCCGACTTTTGATCCGAAGGCTAAAATTTTTTGTCATTCTATATGTAGACGAAATAATTATACCTTCAAACAATTAGGAAGATGGTATTTTATGATTGAAAACCGTTTTGGAAACTGCAGCTAATAATGGCTTAGGAAAAAATGTTAGTTTTTATGAACCAAAGTAGAATACCTTGGATATTCTGTATCTGATTCCCATGTTTACCCTTCCGAAACTAAAATTGCTGCTGTAAAAAATTTCCCATTTCCTGGAAACGAGAAACAATTGCAGAGCTTTCTTGGATTAACCGGTTACTTCAGGAAATTTGTGCGGGACTATGGTATTATCGTTGATCCTCTGACAAACCCTTTTCTTAAAAGGTTGTTGCGAAGATTATATTTGATGAAGAACAATTAATTGCATTCGAGTTAGTGAAACAAAAACTTCTAAGTAAAACTGCTTTGCAAATTTACGATCCTTCATCTATAACAGAACTGCACACTGATGGAGCTAAGATAGGTCTAGGTACTATATTATTGCAACGCAAATATGAAAAGGAATTTCATCCGGTATATTTTTGGAGTAAGTCCACGACGGATGCTGAAAAGAACTACCATTCATATGAATTAGAGGTGCTTGCAATTATAGAAGCTGTAAAAAACTAAGACCGTATTTGCTTGGAGTTAAATTTAAAATAGTGACGAACTGTGCAGCTTTTCAAAAAACTGTTAACAAAAACGATATTCCACCAAGAGTAAAAAGATGGACCTTATATCTGGAAGAATGCGATTATATAATGAAACACAGAAATGGCGAAAGAATGAAACATATTGATGCTCTCAGTCGCAATCCAATTAAAATTATAGAGTCAAGTTTAAGAGCATTCGTAAAAAGAAAACAATGTAAAGACGAAAAAATAGTTGTAGAAAAAGAGGCTTACAACAATTATTTTTTGTGTGGTGAAATTTTAATGAAAAACGAAAAAAAACAGAGACATATTTGTAGTTCCCGAAACTTTGCAAAAAGATATTATAAAAAATCACACGAAAAAGGTCATTTTGGTTCCCACAAAATGATTAATATAATTCAAAAAGAATATTTCATTGACTATCTTAAATCTAAAGTAGAGCAAGTAATTCAAAGTTGTGTACAATGTACATATATTAATGAACTGTAAGCATGGCAACTTAAACTTAAAAAACTTAACTGTTTTTGGCATTCTGAATTACAACTAATTTTAGTTGTATTCGGAAAAATTTTTTAAAATTAAAGGTTTTCATCTATGTTATGTTTTTTGAAACCATAGTAGCCATCAAAAAATATTTTAAATAGTTTTAGTTTTGGCTTTGAATTTTTTTTAGATTTCATGTTTTATGCACGTGGCACGACAAATGGGATTGTTTGGCGTCTGGAATAATGAAGCAAAGCTAATACAACACTCGAAATAAAAACCAAAATACAACTGGTAAAAAGCAGTTTGCCCATGGTGATAAAAGTTGTAATCCATAATAAAAATTTGACAACTACAACTAAACTATCCATATAGTTGTAAATCATAATAGGGCCCCTAATTCCCAAAGATCATTTACCATTAGTAACAGTGCATATGGATCATGTAGGACCAATAAGTACGACTGATAAAGGATATAGTACTTGCTTGTAATTGTTGATGGGTTCTCAAAATTAACATGGATTTATCCAGTTAAAATATCCAGTTGGATATCAAGAAAGAATTGTGACTGAAAAAGGGTCAGCATTTACATCTCACGATTTTCGTAAATTTTGTTCTGATAAACACATGTGTACCTAGAGGAAATGGCCAAGTTGAGCGTGTTAATGCTGTGATTATTTCAGTTTTGTCAAAACTTGTTGCAGATGATCCAATCAAATGGTAAAAATTGTGGATAAAGTTCAACGATCCATAAATTCAACATACCATCGACTACTTAATAAATCTCCACATGAAATTCTTACCGGATTACCAATGTGAACAGAATATGACTTGAGAATCAATGAGATCATCCACGAAGAACTTGTTGCAACATTTTGTGATAAACATGCGGAGCAACGTATATTAGCATGAAATCATATGTATATAGTATATAAAGCTCAAGAAATGTAAAAAATACAATATGATAAAAACAAAAAAGTAGCGTATAAATACAAAGTGGGAGATATAGTTGCAATCGAAAGAACCCAGTTTGAAATAAATATGAAATTAAAAAACAAATTTTTGGGTTCATATGTAGTTACGAAAGTTAAAACCAATGACAGATGTTAAGAAAGTAGGAGAAGGTCCACAAATTACTTCAAGTTCTTGTGATTAAAAGAAACTATGGAATCTAATCCGACACCGATAGAAGTCAGGATAGGCCCTGTGGATTCCTTAAGCACCACATACAAGTTTTAATTCAGTCTTAAATTGAATCTTTCAATTGAATTGATTCACACACACACAGTTCATAAATTGAATTGAAAGATCTTCATTTAACTGCCAAATTTGTATATTTTTCACAATTACAAATTTATAAATTAAAAACTTCTAGTGCATTCATTCATTAATTTTTATATTTTTTATTTAAAATTCAATGAAATTAAATACAATTTTACAAATACATAACTTTTTCTATACAAAATAAAGCTACAAACATACCTTTTGACAGCTAATCAAGAGGCCCAAGCACACACAGCACAATCGAATTGAAAGATTTACTAATCAACATGAAAAATCAAAATCTCTTGATTTTTCTTCAACCAACTCGACAACTGCCAAAATAATCAATTGACAAAGCCATACACTCTTTGATTTGGACAACAACCGACTCAGTTCAAAATTGAATGGAATCGTGTATGGGGTGCTTTATTGATACCTATCTATTCATTCATTATATATATATATATATATATATATATATATATATATATATATATATATATATATATATATATATATATGTCCTTTATTTATTTAAAAAAAATATAATCTAGATGCAAAAATAAAATATTTAGATAAAATGTTCACTGGGAACATAGGGTTTTTTGAGTTTTCAATTTTGTAAAATAATAAAGGTATTCATTTCAGTTTGTTTTCTCATTGGAAAAATGTAATTTTTTTTCCTGTGTTTGTTGTCAAAAAAAATTAAATTTTTCCATTTCAATTCCAAGCCACTTTGGCGAAAAACATAGCAAAAACGCGCAAAATGCCCCAAAACCAATATAATTGTTTACGTGAAAAAAAAATCGCTAAAATTAAAAAAAATCGCTAAATTTAAAAAATCGCCAAAACGAACAAAATCTCCAAAATTAAAAAACGCCAAAAACCGAACAAAACGAGAAAAAAGTGCCAAAATTAAAAAAATTGCCAAAACGAGAAAAAAGGTGCCAAAACTGAGAAAGCGCCAATAAATTCAAAAAACCACAAAACTAAAAAAAGCTTAAAACCGAAAAAAACCCAAAAACGAAAAAAATGCCAAAACTATAGTTTATATTGGCTAAAGTTCGTATTGAATTACATATCTCGTGTCCGTACGGAACCCTTCGTGCGCGGGTCAAAGTCGCACTTCACTGAATTTAGTTTTTACTTCGACGATTTTTTTATTTTTGCGATTTTTTTAATTTTGGAGTTTTTTTTTTCATATACATAGGTGATATTTTTTTTTTGGTTTTGGCGATTTTTTTAGTTCTGGCACTTTTTTTCTGGTTTTGATTTTTTTTGTTGGTTTTTTGGCGTTTTTTTAATTTTGGCGATTTTTTTTAATTTCGGCGGTTTTTTTCGTTTTGGCGATTTTTTTTAATTTTGGCGAATTTTTTTTTTTTTTTGTGATTTTTTTCATTTTGGCGATTTTTTTTTCACATTAACAATTATTTTGGTTTTGGCGCATTTTTCGCGTTTTGGCGATTTTTTTCGGTTTTTGCCATTTTGGCGATTTTTTTCATTTAGGCAATTTTTTCGAATTTGGCGATTTATTTTAGTGCTAGAATTTTTTTCTAATTGTGTCCATTTTTTTCGATTTGACGATTTTTTTTAATTTTTGGCGATTTTTTTCGGTTTGGCGATTTTATAATTTTTGGATTTTTTAGTTTTACCGTTTTTGAAAATTTCAAAGATATAGCAAGTGGTCAAAATTACATAGTCAAAATTGCATTAACTGATGGACCACCCTTTAATTTAAATTTTTTAATATTTTAATGTTAATTGTTGTAGTCTATATAAAAATACACTAATTTTACAAATTTCAAGAGTCAATATACGTATGTAAATACAATTGTATGTATATTACATGGGATTTTAACATTTTTCGTTGCTCGTTTTGGAACACCATTTAATTTTTTATTTTAATGTATTTGTTGTTGTAGCGGCCAAGGTTCTACATATTCTGTCCAAATTTCAGGTCCGTAGCTCTTACGGTTCCTGAGAAAATACCGTGTGACGGACAGCGTAGCGAAAACAATAGGGTTTCTTTTTTCACCTTTGGTGTACGGAACCCTAAAAACGAGACAAATACAATTTATAGCCTAAAATAACTCTTATACTGAAAAATATCAGTCGACCGTACAGTGCCATAATTGTCAAGAAAATGGGCATACGAAAACTTATTGCAATTCACCTACTGTTTGTGTTGTGTGTGACGAATTACACGGCACTGATAGTTGCATTAACCCAAAAGATCAAAGTGATAAAAAATGCAGTAATTGTGGAGGTAATCACATCGCTAACTACAGAGGTTGTCCTGTGTACTCTTTCATCAAGCAGGCTATTGTGCAAAAATTAGCTCCAATTCAAACAACAAACGCTTCCTCAGTCACTTTTGCGCTAATGAGCCAACCAGTTACTTCCCGTTTATCATATGCCGATGCTGACATCGACACTCATTTGACTTCTAGAAGCCTCTTTAAAATGAATGGCTACACCTTACATGATACAAAGGACCCTAGAGGGAGAGCATGCGGTAGATCAGCAATTCAAATAAAGTCAAGACTCAAGCACTATATTCTTGACAACATTTGTGAAGAACGTCTACAAGCAACAAATATCTGCATTGAAATTTTTTGTACAAATTTCGTAATATTATCAGTTTCTTCTTCTTCCAGATTTTCAATCTCTGAGAATCAATATGAGGATTTCTGCAAATCTATTGGACCTTGTTTCGTAGCAGCTCGCGACTACAATGCAAAACATACGTTCTGGGGCTCGTGTCTTATTACATAAAGATGTCGAGCATTGTTCAACAGAATTTCGAAAATGGGCTTGGACGTCATTTCGAGTGGGGAGCCCACTTATTGGCCTACTGACATACAAAAAATTTCAGATGTTATAGATTTTTGGCGTCACAAAAATATCTCTAGGGATTTAATAATTAAAATTTGTAGCCCATTAAGAAGTGACTTACCTTTTTAAATTCATTTACAAAAGATAGTGTGTCTGGCTGGAAAACCCACCCTTAAACAGTGCTTTCAAAAACCATCACATCAACATGATTGTCTGGCCGGCAGACATAAAAAATAAGAAACTGAGCAAATAAATAGTTAAA
The DNA here is from genome assembly GCA_905220375.1 of Tachina fera. Taxonomy (NCBI): domain Eukaryota; kingdom Metazoa; phylum Arthropoda; class Insecta; order Diptera; family Tachinidae; genus Tachina; species Tachina fera. The sequence continues at coordinate 31,195,106 of LR999966.1, read as the reverse complement.
TTAAATTAAAATTAAATTTTTTTATTATAAGATTTTATATTTATATTTTCAACAATTCCATGACGCTTGCGGTGGTCCATATGAAGAAGGCTACAAATTGGTTTGTCACTTTTTGCCCAAACGTTAATCAAAGAAATATCTAAAATATCTAAAACTATCTTAAATCTAAAGTAGAGCAAGTAATTCAAAGTTGTGTACAATGTACATATATTAATGAACTGTAAGCATGGCAACTTAAACTTAAAAAACTTAACTGTTTTTGGCATTCTGAATTACAACTAATTTTAGTTGTATTCGGAAAAATTTTTTAAAATTAAAGGTTTTCATCTATGTTATGTTTTTTGAAACCATAGTAGCCATCAAAAAATATTTTAAATAGTTTTAGTTTTGGCTTTGAATTTTTTTTAGATTTCATGTTTTATGCACGTGGCACGACAAATGGGATTGTTTGGCGTCTGGAATAATGAAGCAAAGCTAATACAACACTCGAAATAAAAACCAAAATACAACTGGTAAAAAGCAGTTTGCCCATGGTGATAAAAGTTGTAATCCATAATAAAAATTTGACAACTACAACTAAACTATCCATTTAGTTGTAAATCATAATAGGGCCCCTAATTCCCAAAGATCATTTACCATTAGTAACAGTGCATATGGATCATGTAGGACCAATAAGTACGACTGATAAAGGATATAGTACTTGCTTGTAATTGTTGATGGGTTCTCAAAATTAACATGGATTTATCCAGTTAAAATATCCAGTTGGATATCCAGAAAGAATTGTGACTGAAAAAGGGTCAGCATTTACATCTCACGATTTTCGTAAATTTTGTTCTGATAAACACATGTGTACCTAGAGGAAATGGCCAAGTTGAGCGTGTTAATGCTGTGATTATTTCAGTTTTGTCAAAACTTGTTGCAGATGATCCAATCAAATGGTAAAAATTGTGGATAAAGTTCAACGATCCATAAATTCAACATACCATCGACTACTTAATAAATCTCCACATGAAATTCTTACCGGATTACCAATGTGAACAGAATATGACTTGAGAATCAATGAGATCATCCACGAAGAACTTGTTGCAACATTTTGTGATAAACATGCGGAGCAACGTATATTAGCATGAAATCATATGTATATAGTATATAAAGCTCAAGAAATGTAAAAAATACAATATGATAAAAACAAAAAAGTAGCGTATAAATACAAAGTGGGAGATATAGTTGCAATCGAAAGAACCCAGTTTGAAATAAATATGAAATTAAAAAACAAATTTTTGGGTTCATATGTAGTTACGAAAGTTAAAACCAATGACAGATGTTAAGAAAGTAGGAGAAGGTCCACAAATTACTTCAAGTTCTTGTGATTAAAAGAAACTATGGAATCTAATCCGACACCGATAGAAGTCAGGATAGGCCCTGTGGATTCCTTAAGCACCACATACAAGTTTTAATTCAGTCTTAAATTGAATCTTTCAATTGAATTGATTCACACACACACAGTTCATAAATTGAATTGAAAGATCTTCATTTAACTGCCAAATTTGTATATTTTTCACAATTACAAATTTATAAATTAAAAACTTCTAGTGCATTCATTCATTAATTTTTATATTTTTTATTTAAAATTCAATGAAATTAAATACAATTTTACAAATACATAACTTTTTCTATACAAAATAAAGCTACAAACATACCTTTTGACAGCTAATCAAGAGGCCCAAGCACACACAGCACAATCGAATTGAAAGATTTACTAATCAACATGAAAAATCAAAATCTCTTGATTTTTCTTCAACCAACTCGACAACTGCCAAAATAATCAATTGACAAAGCCATACACTCTTTGATTTGGACAACAACCGACTCAGTTCAAAATTGAATGAAATCGTGTATGGGGTGCTTTATTGATACCTATCTATTCATTCATTATATATATATATATATATATATATATATATATATATATATATATATATATATATATTTATTTATTTAAAAAAAATATAATCTAGATGCAAAAATAAAATATTTAGATAAAATGTTCACTGGGAACATAGGGTTTTTTGAGTTTTCAATTTTGTAAAATAATAAAGGTATTCATTTCAGTTTGTTTTCTCATTGGAAAAATGGAAAAATGTAATTTTTTTTCCTGTGTTTGTTGTCAAAAAAAAATTAAATTTTTCCATTTCAATTCCAAGCCACTTTGGCGAAAAACATAGCAAAAACGCGCAAAATGCCCCAAAACCAATATAATTGTTTACGTGAAAAAAAAAATCGCTAAAATTAAAAAAAATCGCTAAATTTAAAAAATCGCCAAAACGAACAAAATCTCCAAAATTAAAAAACGCCAAAAACCGAACAAAACGAGAAAAAAGTGCCAAAATTAAAAAAAATTGCCAAAACGAGAAAAAAGGTGCCAAAACTGAGAAAGCGCCAATAAATTCAAAAAACCACAAAACTAAAAAAAGCTTAAAACCGAAAAAAACCCAAAAACGAAAAAAATGCCAAAACTATAGTTTATATTGGCTAAAGTTCGTATTGAATTACATATCTCGTGTCCGTACGGAACCCTTCGTGCGCGGGTCAAAGTCGCACTTCACTGAATTTAGTTTTTACTTCGACGATTTTTTTATTTTTGCGATTTTTTTAATTTTGGAGTTTTTTTTTCATATACATATGTAGGTGATATTTTTTTTTTGGTTTTGGCGATTTTTTTAGTTCTGGCACTTTTTTTCTGGTTTTGATTTTTTTTGTTGGTTTTTTGGCGTTTTTTTAATTTTGGCGATTTTTTTTAATTTCGGCGGTTTTTTTCGTTTTTGCGATTTTTTTTAATTTTGGCGAATTTTTTTTTTTTGTGATTTTTTTCATTTTGGCGATTTTTTTTTCACATTAACAATTATTTTGGTTTTGGCGCATTTTTCGCGTTTTGGCGATTTTTTTCGGTTTTTGCCATTTTGGCGATTTTTTTCATTTAGGCAATTTTTTCGAATTTGGAGATTTATTTTAGTGCTAGAATTTTTTTCTAATTGTGTCCATTTTTTTCGATTTGACGATTTTTTTTAATTTTTGGCGATTTTTTTCGGTTTGGCGATTTTATAATTTTCGGATTTTTTAGTTTTACCGTTTTTGAAAATTTCAAAGATATAGCAAGTGGTCAAAATTACATAGTCAAAATTGCATTAACTGATGGACCACCCTTTAATTTAAATTTTTTAATATTTTAATGTTAATTGTTGTAGTCTATATAAAAATACACTAATTTTAAAAATTTCAAGAGTCAATATACGTATGTAAATACAATTGTATGTATATTACATGGGATTTTAACATTTTTCGTTGCTCGTTTTGGAACACCATTTAATTTTTTATTTTAATGTATTTGTTGTTGTAGCGGCCAAGGTTCTACATATTCTGTCCAAATTTCAGGTCCGTAGCTCTTACGGTTCCTGAGAAAATACCGTGTGACGGACAGCGTAGCGAAAACAATAGGGTTTCTTTTTTCACCTTTGGTGTACGGAACCCTAAAAACGAGACAAATACAATTTATAGCCTAAAATAACTCTTATACTGAAAAATATCAGTCGACCGTACAGTGCCATAATTGTCAAGAAAATGGGCATACGAAAACTTATTGCAATTCACCTACTGTTTGTGTTGTGTGTGACGAATTACACGGCACTGATAGTTGCATTAACCCAAAAGATCAAAGTGATAAAAAATGCAGTAATTGTGGAGGTAATCACATCGCTAACTACAGAGGTTGTCCTGTGTACTCTTTCATCAAGCAGGCTATTGTGCAAAAATTAGCTCCAATTCAAACAACAAACGCTTCCTCAGTCACTTTTGCGCTAATGAGCCAACCAGTTACTTCCCGTTTATCATATGCCGATGCTGACATCGACACTCATTTGACTTCTAGAAGCCTCTTTAAAATGAATGGCTACACCTTACATGATACAAAGGACCCTAGAGGGAGAGCATGCGGTAGATCAGCAATTCAAATAAAGTCAAGACTCAAGCACTATATTCTTGACAACATTTGTGAAGAACGTCTACAAGCAACAAATATCTGCATTGAAATTTTTTGTACAAATTTCGTAATATTATCAGTTTCTTCTTCTTCCAGATTTTCAATCTCTGAGAATCAATATGAGGATTTCTGCAAATCTATTGGACCTTGTTTCGTAGCAGCTCGCGACTACAATGCAAAACATACGTTCTGGGGCTCGTGTCTTATTACATAAAGATGTCGAGCATTGTTCAACAGAATTTCGAAAATGGGCTTGGACGTCATTTCGAGTGGGGAGCCCACTTATTGGCCTACTGACATACAAAAAATTTCAGATGTTATAGATTTTTGGCGTCACAAAAATATCTCTAGGGATTTAATAATTAAAATTTGTAGCCCATTAAGAAGTGACTTACCTTTTTAAATTCATTTACAAAAGATAGTGTGTCTGGCTGGAAAACCCACCCTTAAACAGTGCTTTCAAAAACCATCACATCAACATGATTGTCTGGCCGGCAGACATAAAAAATAAGAAACTGAGCAAATAAATAGTTAAATTAAATTAAAATTAAATTTTTTTATTATAAGATTTTATATTTATATTTTCAACAATTCCATGACGCTTGCGGTGGTCCATATGAAGAAGGCTACAAATTGGTTTGTCACTTTTTGCCCAAACGTTAATCAAAGAAATATCTAAAATATCTAAAACTATCTTAAATCTAAAGTAGAGCAAGTAATTCAAAGTTGTGTACAATGTACATATATTAATGAACTGTAAGCATGGCAACTTAAACTTAAAAAACTTAACTGTTTTTGGCATTCTGAATTACAACTAATTTTAGTTGTATTCGGAAAAATTTTTTAAAATTAAAGGTTTTCATCTATGTTATGTTTTTTGAAACCATAGTAGCCATCAAAAAATATTTTAAATAGTTTTAGTTTTGGCTTTGAATTTTTTTTAGATTTCATGTTTTATGCACGTGGCACGACAAATGGGATTGTTTGGCGTCTGGAATAATGAAGCAAAGCTAATACAACACTCGAAATAAAAACCAAAATACAACTGGTAAAAAGCAGTTTGCCCATGGTGATAAAAGTTGTAATCCATAATAAAAATTTGACAACTACAACTAAACTATCCATTTAGTTGTAAATCATAATAGGGCCCCTAATTCCCAAAGATCATTTACCATTAGTAACAGTGCATATGGATCATGTAGGACCAATAAGTACGACTGATAAAGGATATAGTACTTGCTTGTAATTGTTGATGGGTTCTCAAAATTAACATGGATTTATCCAGTTAAAATATCCAGTTGGATATCCAGAAAGAATTGTGACTGAAAAAGGGTCAGCATTTACATCTCACGATTTTCGTAAATTTTGTTCTGATAAACACATGTGTACCTAGAGGAAATGGCCAAGTTGAGCGTGTTAATGCTGTGATTATTTCAGTTTTGTCAAAACTTGTTGCAGATGATCCAATCAAATGGTAAAAATTGTGGATAAAGTTCAACGATCCATAAATTCAACATACCATCGACTACTTAATAAATCTCCACATGAAATTCTTACCGGATTACCAATGTGAACAGAATATGACTTGAGAATCAATGAGATCATCCACGAAGAACTTGTTGCAACATTTTGTGATAAACATGCGGAGCAACGTATATTAGCATGAAATCATATGTATATAGTATATAAAGCTCAAGAAATGTAAAAAATACAATATGATAAAAACAAAAAAGTAGCGTATAAATACAAAGTGGGAGATATAGTTGCAATCGAAAGAACCCAGTTTGAAATAAATATGAAATTAAAAAACAAATTTTTGGGTTCATATGTAGTTACGAAAGTTAAAACCAATGACAGATGTTAAGAAAGTAGGAGAAGGTCCACAAATTACTTCAAGTTCTTGTGATTAAAAGAAACTATGGAATCTAATCCGACACCGATAGAAGTCAGGATAGGCCCTGTGGATTCCTTAAGCACCACATACAAGTTTTAATTCAGTCTTAAATTGAATCTTTCAATTGAATTGATTCACACACACACAGTTCATAAATTGAATTGAAAGATCTTCATTTAACTGCCAAATTTGTATATTTTTCACAATTACAAATTTATAAATTAAAAACTTCTAGTGCATTCATTCATTAATTTTTATATTTTTTATTTAAAATTCAATGAAATTAAATACAATTTTACAAATACATAACTTTTTCTATACAAAATAAAGCTACAAACATACCTTTTGACAGCTAATCAAGAGGCCCAAGCACACACAGCACAATCGAATTGAAAGATTTACTAATCAACATGAAAAATCAAAATCTCTTGATTTTTCTTCAACCAACTCGACAACTGCCAAAATAATCAATTGACAAAGCCATACACTCTTTGATTTGGACAACAACCGACTCAGTTCAAAATTGAATGGAATCGTGTATGGGGTGCTTTATTGATACCTATCTATTCATTCATTATATATATATATATATATATATATATATATATATATATATATGTCCTTTATTTATTTAAAAAAAATATAATCTAGATGCAAAAATAAAATATTTAGATAAAATGTTCACTGGGAACATAGGGTTTTTTGAGTTTTCAATTTTGTAAAATAATAAAGGTATTCATTTCAGTTTGTTTTCTCATTGGAAAAATGGAAAAATGTAATTTTTTTTCCTGTGTTTGTTGTCAAAAAAAATTAAATTTTTCCATTTCAATTCCAAGCCACTTTGGCGAAAAACATAGCAAAAACGCGCAAAATGCCCCAAAACCAATATAATTGTTTACGTGAAAAAAAAAATCGCTAAAATTAAAAAAAATCGCTAAATTTAAAAAATCGCCAAAACGAACAAAATCTCCAAAATTAAAAAACGCCAAAAACCGAACAAAACGAGAAAAAAGTGCCAAAATTAAAAAAATTGCCAAAACGAGAAAAAAGGTGCCAAAACTGAGAAAGCGCCAATAAATTCAAAAAACCACAAAACTAAAAAAAGCTTAAAACCGAAAAAAACCCAAAAACGAAAAAAATGCCAAAACTATAGTTTATATTGGCTAAAGTTCGTATTGAATTACATATCTCGTGTCCGTACGGAACCCTTCGTGCGCGGGTCAAAGTCGCACTTCACTGAATTTAGTTTTTACTTCGACGATTTTTTTATTTTTGCGATTTTTTTAATTTTGGAGTTTTTTTTTCATATACATAGGTGATATTTTTTTTTTGGTTTTGGCGATTTTTTTAGTTCTGGCACTTTTTTTCTGGTTTTGATTTTTTTTGTTGGTTTTTTGGCGTTTTTTTAATTTTGGCGATTTTTTTTAATTTCGGCGGTTTTTTTCGTTTTGGCGATTTTTTTTAATTTTGGCGAATTTTTTTTTTTGTGATTTTTTTCATTTTGGCGATTTTTTTTCACATTAACAATTATTTTGGTTTTGGCGCATTTTTCGCGTTTTGGCGATTTTTTTCGGTTTTTGCCATTTTGGCGATTTTTTTCATTTAGGCAATTTTTTCGAATTTGGCGATTTATTTTAGTGCTAGAATTTTTTCTAATTGTGTCCATTTTTTTCGATTTGACGATTTTTTTTAATTTTTGGCGATTTTTTTCGGTTTGGCGATTTTATAATTTTCGGATTTTTTAGTTTTACCGTTTTTGAAAATTTCAAAGATATAGCAAGTGGTCAAAATTACATAGTCAAAATTGCATTAACTGATGGACCACCCTTTAATTTAAATTTTTTAATATTTTAATGTTAATTGTTGTAGTCTATATAAAAATACACTAATTTTACAAATTTCAAGAGTCAATATACGTATGTAAATACAATTGTATGTATATTACATGGGATTTTAACATTTTTCGTTGCTCGTTTTGGAACACCATTTAATTTTTTATTTTAATGTATTTGTTGTTGTAGCGGCCAAGGTTCTACATATTCTGTCCAAATTTCAGGTCCGTAGCTCTTACGGTTCCTGAGAAAATACCGTGTGACGGACAGCGTAGCGAAAACAATAGGGTTTCTTTTTTCACCTTTGGTGTACGGAACCCTAAAAACGAGACAAATACAATTTATAGCCTAAAATAACTCTTATACTGAAAAATATCAGTCGACCGTACAGTGCCATAATTGTCAAGAAAATGGGCATACGAAAACTTATTGCAATTCACCTACTGTTTGTGTTGTGTGTGACGAATTACACGGCACTGATAGTTGCATTAACCCAAAAGATCAAAGTGATAAAAAATGCAGTAATTGTGGAGGTAATCACATCGCTAACTACAGAGGTTGTCCTGTGTACTCTTTCATCAAGCAGGCTATTGTGCAAAAATTAGCTCCAATTCAAACAACAAACGCTTCCTCAGTCACTTTTGCGCTAATGAGCCAACCAGTTACTTCCCGTTTATCATATGCCGATGCTGACATCGACACTCATTTGACTTCTAGAAGCCTCTTTAAAATGAATGGCTACACCTTACATGATACAAAGGACCCTAGAGGGAGAGCATGCGGTAGATCAGCAATTCAAATAAAGTCAAGACTCAAGCACTATATTCTTGACAACATTTATGAAGAACGTCTACAAGCAACAAATATCTGCATTGAAATTTTTTGTACAAATTTCGTAATATTATCAGTTTCTTCTTCTTCCAGATTTTCAATCTCTGAGAATCAATATGAGGATTTCTGCAAATCTATTGGACCTTGTTTCGTAGCAGCTCGCGACTACAATGCAAAACATACGTTCTGGGGCTCGTGTCTTATTACATAAAGATGTCGAGCATTGTTCAACAGAATTTCGAAAATGGGCTTGGACGTCATTTCGAGTGGGGAGCCCACTTATTGGCCTACTGACATACAAAAAATTTCAGATGTTATAGATTTTTGGCGTCACAAAAATATCTCTAGGGATTTAATAATTAAAATTTGTAGCCCATTAAGAAGTGACTTACCTTTTTAAATTCATTTACAAAAGATAGTGTGTCTGGCTGGAAAACCCACCCTTAAACAGTGCTTTCAAAAACCATCACATCAACATGATTGTCTGGCCGGCAGACATAAAAAATAAGAAACTGAGCAAATAAATAGTTAAATTAAATTAAAATTAAATTTTTTTATTATAAGATTTTATATTTATATTTTCAACAATTCCATGACGCTTGCGGTGGTCCATATGAAGAAGGCTACAAATTGGTTTGTCACTTTTTGCCCAAACGTTAATCAAAGAAATATCTAAAATATCTAAAACTATCTTAAATCTAAAGTAGAGCAAGTAATTCAAAGTTGTGTACAATGTACATATATTAATGAACTGTAAGCATGGCAACTTAAACTTAAAAAACTTAACTGTTTTTGGCATTCTGAATTACAACTAATTTTAGTTGTATTCGGAAAAATTTTTTAAAATTAAAGGTTTTCATCTATGTTATGTTTTTTGAAACCATAGTAGCCATCAAAAAATATTTTAAATAGTTTTAGTTTTGGCTTTGAATTTTTTTTAGATTTCATGTTTTATGCACGTGGCACGACAAATGGGATTGTTTGGCGTCTGGAATAATGAAGCAAAGCTAATACAACACTCGAAATAAAAACCAAAATACAACTGGTAAAAAGCAGTTTGCCCATGGTGATAAAAGTTGTAATCCATAATAAAAATTTGACAACTACAACTAAACTATCCATTTAGTTGTAAATCATAATAGGGCCCCTAATTCCCAAAGATCATTTACCATTAGTAACAGTGCATATGGATCATGTAGGACCAATAAGTACGACTGATAAAGGATATAGTACTTGCTTGTAATTGTTGATGGGTTCTCAAAATTAACATGGATTTATCCAGTTAAAATATCCAGTTGGATATCCAGAAAGAATTGTGACTGAAAAAGGGTCAGCATTTACATCTCACGATTTTCGTAAATTTTGTTCTGATAAACACATGTGTACCTAGAGGAAATGGCCAAGTTGAGCGTGTTAATGCTGTGATTATTTCAGTTTTGTCAAAACTTGTTGCAGATGATCCAATCAAATGGTAAAAATTGTGGATAAAGTTCAACGATCCATAAATTCAACATACCATCGACTACTTAATAAATCTCCACATGAAATTCTTACCGGATTACCAATGTGAACAGAATATGACTTGAGAATCAATGAGATCATCCACGAAGAACTTGTTGCAACATTTTGTGATAAACATGCGGAGCAACGTATATTAGCATGAAATCATATGTATATAGTATATAAAGCTCAAGAAATGTAAAAAATACAATATGATAAAAACAAAAAAGTAGCGTATAAATACAAAGTGGGAGATATAGTTGCAATCGAAAGAACCCAGTTTGAAATAAATATGAAATTAAAAAACAAATTTTTGGGTTCATATGTAGTTACGAAAGTTAAAACCAATGACAGATGTTAAGAAAGTAGGAGAAGGTCCACAAATTACTTCAAGTTCTTGTGATTAAAAGAAACTATGGAATCTAATCCGACACCGATAGAAGTCAGGATAGGCCCTGTGGATTCCTTAAGCACCACATACAAGTTTTAATTCAGTCTTAAATTGAATCTTTCAATTGAATTGATTCACACACACACAGTTCATAAATTGAATTGAAAGATCTTCATTTAACTGCCAAATTTGTATATTTTTCACAATTACAAATTTATAAATTAAAAACTTCTAGTGCATTCATTCATTAATTTTTATATTTTTTATTTAAAATTCAATGAAATTAAATACAATTTTACAAATACATAACTTTTTCTATACAAAATAAAGCTACAAACATACCTTTTGACAGCTAATCAAGAGGCCCAAGCACACACAGCACAATCGAATTGAAAGATTTACTAATCAACATGAAAAATCAAAATCTCTTGATTTTTCTTCAACCAACTCGACAACTGCCAAAATAATCAATTGACAAAGCCATACACTCTTTGATTTGGACAACAACCGACTCAGTTCAAAATTGAATGGAATCGTGTATGGGGTGCTTTATTGATACCTATCTATTCATTCATTATATATATATATATATATATATATATATATATATATATATATGTCCTTTATTTATTTAAAAAAAATATAATCTAGATGCAAAAATAAAATATTTAGATAAAATGTTCACTGGGAACATAGGGTTTTTTGAGTTTTCAATTTTGTAAAATAATAAAGGTATTCATTTCAGTTTGTTTTCTCATTGGAAAAATGGAAAAATGTAATTTTTTTTCCTGTGTTTGTTGTCAAAAAAAAATTAAATTTTTCCATTTCAATTCCAAGCCACTTTGGCGAAAAACATAGCAAAAACGCGCAAAATGCCCCAAAACCAATATAATTGTTTACGTGAAAAAAAAATCGCTAAAATTAAAAAAAATCGCTAAATTTAAAAAATCGCCAAAACGAACAAAATCTCCAAAATTAAAAAACGCCAAAAACCGAACAAAACGAGAAAAAAGTGCCAAAATTAAAAAAATTGCCAAAACGAGAAAAAAGGTGCCAAAACTGAGAAAGCGCCAATAAATTCAAAAAACCACAAAACTAAAAAAAGCTTAAAACCGAAAAAAACCCAAAAACGAAAAAAATGCCAAAACTATAGTTTATATTGGCTAAAGTTCGTATTGAATTACATATCTCGTGTCCGTACGGAACCCTTCGTGCGCGGGTCAAAGTCGCACTTCACTGAATTTAGTTTTTACTTCGACGATTTTTTTATTTTTGCGATTTTTTTAATTTTGGAGTTTTTTTTTTCATATACATATGTAGGTGATATTTTTTTTTTGGTTTTGGCGATTTTTTTAGTTCTGGCACTTTTTTTCTGGTTTTGATTTTTTTGTTGGTTTTTTGGCGTTTTTTTAATTTTGGCGATTTTTTTTAATTTCGGCGGTTTTTTTCGTTTTGGCGATTTTTTTTAATTTTGGCGAATTTTTTTTTTTTTTGTGATTTTTTTCATTTTGGCGATTTTTTTTTCACATTAACAATTATTTTGGTGTTGGCGCATTTTTCGCGTTTTGGCGATTTTTTTCGGTTTTTGCCATTTTGGCGATTTTTTTCATTTAGGCAATTTTTTCGAATTTGGCGATTTATTTTAGTGCTAGAATTTTTTTGTAATTGTGTCCATTTTTTTCGATTTGACGATTTTTTTTAATTTTTGGCGATTTTTTTCGGTTTGGCGATTTTATAATTTTCGGATTTTTTAGTTTTACCGTTTTTGAAAATTTCAAAGATATAGCAAGTGGTCAAAATTACATAGTCAAAATTGCATTAACTGATGGACCACCCTTTAATTTAAATTTTTTAATATTTTAATGTTAATTGTTGTAGTCTATATAAAAATACACTAATTTTACAAATTTCAAGAGTCAATATACGTATGTAAATACAATTGTATGTATATTACATGGGATTTTAACATTTTTCGTTGCTCGTTTTGGAACACCATTTAATTTTTTATTTTAATGTATTTGTTGTTGTAGCGGCCAAGGTTCTACATATTCTGTCCAAATTTCAGGTCCGTAGCTCTTACGGTTCCTGAGAAAATACCGTGTGACGGACAGCGTAGCGAAAACAATAGGGTTTCTTTTTTCACCTTTGGTGTACGGAACCCTAAAAACGAGACAAATACAATTTATAGCCTAAAATAACTCTTATACTGAAAAATATCAGTCGACCGTACAGTGCCATAATTGTCAAGAAAATGGGCATACGAAAACTTATTGCAATTCACCTACTGTTTGTGTTGTGTGTGACGAATTACACGGCACTGATAGTTGCATTAACCCAAAAGATCAAAGTGGTAAAAAATGCAGTAATTGTGGAGGTAATCACATCGCTAACTACAGAGGTTGTCCTGTGTACTCTTTCATCAAGCAGGCTATTGTGCAAAAATTAGCTCCAATTCAAACAACAAACGCTTCCTCAGTCACTTTTGCGCTAATGAGCCAACCAGTTACTTCCCGTTTATCATATGCCGATGCTGACATCGACACTCATTTGACTTCTAGAAGCCTCTTTAAAATGAATGGCTACACCTTACATGATACAAAGGACCCTAGAGGGAGAGCATGCGGTAGATCAGCAATTCAAATAAAGTCAAGACTCAAGCACTATATTCTTGACAACATTTGTGAAGAACGTCTACAAGCAACAAATATCTGCATTGACATTTTTTGTACAAATTTCGTAATATTATCAGTTTCTTCTTCTTCCAGATTTTCAATCTCTGAGAATCAATATGAGGATTTCTGCAAATCTATTGGACCTTGTTTCGTAGCAGCTCGCGACTACAATGCAAAACATACGTTCTGGGGCTCGTGTCTTATTACATAAAGATGTCGAGCATTGTTCAACAGAATTTCGAAAATGGGCTTGGACGTCATTTCGAGTGGGGAGCCCACTTATTGGCCTACTGACATACAAAAAATTTCAGATGTTATAGATTTTTGGCGTCACAAAAATATCTCTAGGGATTTAATAATTAAAATTTGTAGCCCATTAAGAAGTGACTTACCTTTTTAAATTCATTTACAAAAGATAGTGTGTCTGGCTGGAAAACCCACCCTTAAACAGTGCTTTCAAAAACCATCACATCAACATGATTGTCTGGCCGGCAGACATAAAAAATAAGAAACTGAGCAAATAAATAGTTAAATTAAATTAAAATTAAATTTTTTTATTATAAGATTTTATATTTATATTTTCAACAATTCCATGACGCTTGCGGTGGTCCATATGAAGAAGGCTACAAATTGGTTTGTCACTTTTTGCCCAAACGTTAATCAAAGAAATATCTAAAATATCTAAAACTATCTTAAATCTAAAGTAGAGCAAGTAATTCAAAGTTGTGTACAATGTACATATATTAATGAACTGTAAGCATGGCAACTTAAACTTAAAAAACTTAACTGTTTTTGGCATTCTGAATTACAACTAATTTTAGTTGTATTCGGAAAAATTTTTTAAAATTAAAGGTTTTCATCTATGTTATGTTTTTTGAAACCATAGTAGCCATCAAAAAATATTTTAAATAGTTTTAGTTTTGGCTTTGAATTTTTTTTAGATTTCATGTTTTATGCACGTGGCACGACAAATGGGATTGTTTGGCGTCTGGAATAATGAAGCAAAGCTAATACAACACTCGAAATAAAAACCAAAATACAACTGGTAAAAAGCAGTTTGCCCATGGTGATAAAAGTTGTAATCCATAATAAAAATTTGACAACTACAACTAAACTATCCATTTAGTTGTAAATCATAATAGGGCCCCTAATTCCCAAAGATCATTTACCATTAGTAACAGTGCATATGGATCATGTAGGACCAATAAGTACGACTGATAAAGGATATAGTACTTGCTTGTAATTGTTGATGGGTTCTCAAAATTAACATGGATTTATCCAGTTAAAATATCCAGTTGGATATCCAGAAAGAATTGTGACTGAAAAAGGGTCAGCATTTACATCTCACGATTTTCGTAAATTTTGTTCTGATAAACACATGTGTACCTAGAGGAAATGGCCAAGTTGAGCGTGTTAATGCTGTGATTATTTCAGTTTTGTCAAAACTTGTTGCAGATGATCCAATCAAATGGTAAAAATTGTGGATAAAGTTCAACGATCCATAAATTCAACATACCATCGACTACTTAATAAATCTCCACATGAAATTCTTACCGGATTACCAATGTGAACAGAATATGACTTGAGAATCAATGAGATCATCCACGAAGAACTTGTTGCAACATTTTGTGATAAACATGCGGAGCAACGTATATTAGCATGAAATCATATGTATATAGTATATAAAGCTCAAGAAATGTAAAAAATACAATATGATAAAAACAAAAAAGTAGCGTATAAATACAAAGTGGGAGATATAGTTGCAATCGAAAGAACCCAGTTTGAAATAAATATGAAATTAAAAAACAAATTTTTGGGTTCATATGTAGTTACGAAAGTTAAAACCAATGACAGATGTTAAGAAAGTAGGAGAAGGTCCACAAATTACTTCAAGTTCTTGTGATTAAAAGAAACTATGGAATCTAATCCGACACCGATAGAAGTCAGGATAGGCCCTGTGGATTCCTTAAGCACCACATACAAGTTTTAATTCAGTCTTAAATTGAATCTTTCAATTGAATTGATTCACACACACACAGTTCATAAATTGAATTGAAAGATCTTCATTTAACTGCCAAATTTGTATATTTTTCACAATTACAAATTTATAAATTAAAAACTTCTAGTGCATTCATTCATTAATTTTTATATTTTTTATTTAAAATTCAATGAAATTAAATACAATTTTACAAATACATAACTTTTTCTATACAAAATAAAGCTACAAACATACCTTTTGACAGCTAATCAAGAGGACCAAGCACACACAGCACAATCGAATTGAAAGATTTACTAATCAACATGAAAAATCAAAATCTCTTGATTTTTCTTCAACCAACTCGACAACTGCCAAAATAATCAATTGACAAAGCCATACACTCTTTGATTTGGACAACAACCGACTCAGTTCAAAATTGAATGGAATCGTGTATGGGGTGCTTTATTGATACCTATCTATTCATTCATTATATATATATATATATATATATATATATATATATATATATATATATATGTCCTTTATTTATTTAAAAAAATATAATCTAGATGCAAAAATAAAATATTTAGATAAAATGTTCACTGGGAACATAGGGTTTTTTGAGTTTTCAATTTTGTAAAATAATAAAGGTATTCATTTCAGTTTGTTTTCTCATTGGAAAAATGGAAAAATGTAATTTTTTTCCTGTGTTTGTTGTCAAAAAAAAATTAAATTTTTCCATTTCAATTCCAAGCCACTTTGGCGAAAAACGCGCAAAATGCCCCAAAACCAATATAATTGTTTACGTGAAAAAAAAAATCGCTAAAATTAAAAAAAATCGCTAAATTTAAAAAATCGCCAAAACGAACAAAATCTCCAAAATTAAAAAACGCCAAAAACCGAACAAAACGAGAAAAAAGTGCCAAAATTAAAAAAAATTGCCAAAACGAGAAAAAAGGTGCCAAAACTGAGAAAGCGCCAATAAATTCAAAAAACCAAAAAACTAAAAAAAGCTTAAAACCGAAAAAAACCCAAAAACGAAAAAAATGCCAAAACTATAGTTTATATTGGCTAAAGTTCGTATTGAATTACATATCTCGTGTCCGTACGGAACCCTTCGTGCGCGGGTCAAAGTCGCACTTCACTGAATTTAGTTTTTACTTCGCCGATTTTTTTATTTTTGCGATTTTTTTAATTTTGGAGTTTTTTTTTCATATACATATGTAGGTGATATTTTTTTTTTGGTTTTGGCGATTTTTTTAGTTCTGGCACTTTTTTTCTGGTTTTGATTTTTTTTGTTGGTTTTTTGGCGTTTTTTTAATTTTGGCGATTTTTTTTAATTTCGGCGGTTTTTTTCGTTTTGGCGATTTTTTTTAATTTTGGCGAATTTTTTTTTTTTGTGATTTTTTTCATTTTGGCGATTTTTTTTCACATTAACAATTATTTTGGTTTTGGCGCATTTTTCGCGTTTTGGCGATTTTTTTCGGTTTTTGCCATTTTGGCGATTTTTTTCATTTAGGCAATTTTTTCGAATTTGGCGATTTATTTTAGTGCTAGAATTTTTTTGTAATTGTGTCCATTTTTTTCGATTTGACGATTTTTTTTAATTTTTGGCGATTTTTTTCGGTTTGGCGATTTTATAATTTTCGGATTTTTTAGTTTTACCGTTTTTGAAAATTTCAAAGATATAGCAAGTGGTCAAAATTACATAGTCAAAATTGCATTAACTGATGGACCACCCTTTAATTTAAATTTTTTAATATTTTAATGTTAATTGTTGTAGTCTATATAAAAATACACTAATTTTACAAATTTCAAGAGTCAATATACGTATGTAAATACAATTGTATGTATATTACATGGGATTTTAACATTTTTCGTTGCTCGTTTTGGAACACCATTTAATTTTTTATTTTAATGTATTTGTTGTTGTAGCGGCCAAGGTTCTACATATTCTGTCCAAATTTCAGGTCCGTAGCTCTTACGGTTCCTGAGAAAATACCGTGTGACGGACAGCGTAGCGAAAACAATAGGGTTTCTTTTTTCACCTTTGGTGTACGGAACCCTAAAAACGAGACAAATACAATTTATAGCCTAAAATAACTCTTATACTGAAAAATATCAGTCGACCGTACAGTGCCATAATTGTCAAGAAAATGGGCATACGAAAACTTATTGCAATTCACCTACTGTTTGTGTTGTGTGTGACGAATTACACGGCACTGATAGTTGCATTAACCCAAAAGATCAAAGTGGTAAAAAATGCAGTAATTGTGGAGGTAATCACATCGCTAACTACAGAGGTTGTCCTGTGTACTCTTTCATCAAGCAGGCTATTGTGCAAAAATTAGCTCCAATTCAAACAACAAACGCTTCCTCAGTCACTTTTGCGCTAATGAGCCAACCAGTTACTTCCCGTTTATCATATGCCGATGCTGACATCGACACTCATTTGACTTCTAGAAGCCTCTTTAAAATGAATGGCTACACCTTACATGATACAAAGGACCCTAGAGGGAGAGCATGCGGTAGATCAGCAATTCAAATAAAGTCAAGACTCAAGCACTATATTCTTGACAACATTTGTGAAGAACGTCTACAAGCAACAAATATCTGCATTGAAATTTTTTGTACAAATTTCGTAATATTATCAGTTTCTTCTTCTTCCAGATTTTCAATCTCTGAGAATCAATATGAGGATTTCTGCAAATCTATTGGACCTTGTTTCGTAGCAGCTCGCGACTACAATGCAAAACATACGTTCTGGGGCTCGTGTCTTATTACATAAAGATGTCGAGCATTGTTCAACAGAATTTCGAAAATGGGCTTGGACGTCATTTCGAGTGGGGAGCCCACTTATTGGCCTACTGACATACAAAAAATTTCAGATGTTATAGATTTTTGGCGTCACAAAAATATCTCTAGGGATTTAATAATTAAAATTTGTAGCCCATTAAGAAGTGACTTACCTTTTTAAATTCATTTACAAAAGATAGTGTGTCTGGCTGGAAAACCCACCCTTAAACAGTGCTTTCAAAAACCATCACATCAACATGATTGTCTGGCCGGCAGACATAAAAAATAAGAAACTGAGCAAATAAATAGTTAAATTAAATTAAAATTAAATTTTTTTATTATAAGATTTTATATTTATATTTTCAACAATTCCATGACGCTTGCGGTGGTCCATATGAAGAAGGCACAAATTGGTTTGTCACTTTTTGCCCAAACGTTAATCAAAGAAATATCTAAAGAAATTAACAATTCAATATAATAATATTAAACTTTAATACTTTCAGCTTTTTTGAAATACTTACAGCCGTTTTAGATGCTTTTGGGGCAACGAAATCTCCAAAAGACATGAGTGCATCCATGTAACGTAGCTTACCATCCCCTGTTGCAAGGTATGTATCAAAAATGTAAAAAGTATTTCTAATTGAGAAACATATTTCTTAATACTTTCATCTTTTTTATATATTTCGGAATTCCTACCTTTGTGGAAATTGTGCGTGGTGGAAGAATTGCCAAAAAACAGATTTGGGAGCGATTGTGCAGTTGTATGTAAATCCGTTTGTGCTAAATAAACTTGTTTAAAACATAAATATATTGTTTTCCAGATTAAACTTACCATTTCTATGTTCAGCGAACAATTTCAACGGAAAAAATTAATTGAAAATTATAATTTCATGTATATATTTAAATTTTTTAATAAAAACTAATTTTTTTCACAACAAATTTTATTTGTATTTTCTTTGTTTACATTTTTTTTTGGCAAAATTCTTGGTAATGTATAGTTTTTTCTTCTATCAAATTGTTTTTCAGGATGCCACCTAGAATATAACTCTTCTAAATATGGGGTTAACTAAAAGCTGATATGGGCCTTTGACATACGTCAGTGCTGCCATATCTGCTTATATCTGTGTTCTGATGATGCTGATTTGCCTAGTGTAGTCGCTCTACCCCTCAACCCATGAAGTTTAATTACAAAAAGTAATTCCCGTATTCAATTCTAAGAAAGCTCTGGGTATTGATAGAATTAGTAACCAGATGCTGATGAGTCATATAGGCCATAAGTATACTATCAGCAATGTCAAAGCTTTTCGAAAAACTACTTAAGACAAAATTTCCCCAATTCTAATTAGTAGTGGGTGCATCCCTTAGCATCAATTGAACAAACTCATAGATTGGTTCAATTTATAAGAACTTTTGAAAAAAAAAGTATTGTTCTGCGCTGTTTATTGACGTTTCTCAGGCATTTCATAAAGTGTGGCATGAAGGCCTAATTTTAAAATTGAAGACTTACCTACCAATAAACATTTTAAATCTTTTGGATAGTTACATTATTTCCCATAAGTTCAGTATTGTGGAAGGAAACTTTATGAGTATGCCTGAAACTTTCTCATCCGGTGTGCCACAGGGGAGTATACTGGGACAGTTTTGTATTTGAATTATACTTGTGATATGCCTGTGGGCAGTAGTATCCACGCTTCTACATTTGCGGACGATACATCCTGCCTAAGTATGCACGAAACCCCTGATGAGGCAACCCGCAAACTCCAGGAACACATTACTCAGATGGAACTATGGTTAAACCTATGGATCATAAAGGAAAATGGACAGAATTGTGCTCAGGTAACATTTATCTTACGAAAATATACTTGTTCCCCCATTAGAATAAATAATCAAATTGATCCTCAACATTCGCATGTAAAATACCTTGGTATACACCTTGATTGACATGGAAACAACATATTGATTCTAAGCTAACACAAATGAAACTAAAATTAACTCAGGTACATTGGCTGATTTGTAGAACTTTTAATATACAAGCCGCTTTTGAAGCCAATACGGTGCTACGGAATTCAGTTATGGGGCACTGCTTCAGCTTCAAATGTTGAGAAAATCCAACGAAGGCAAAACAAAATTTTATGTTTGATAACATCTATGGTACATCAAAAATTCAAGTATACATTGTGATTTAAATATGCCACTATTGACTGAAGAAATTGCAAAATACGCAGGCAAATATCTAACAAAACTCGAGCCACATCCTAATCAGCTTGCTCGTAATATTTTGAACTTTACTTTACATCCGCTTAAAAAATAGAGATACAAGGGCTCTAATAATCAACACTCAAGATGAAGCTGCTTGAGAACACTTTTTTCTAGTTTTTTTTTTGCTTATCACTACTTATGTATTACTAACAACTATCACTTAGTTTATGTCCGACAGTGGTTGGGCCTAATAATAATATTTTTGATTTAATATTAAAAAAAAAATAAAGAAGCACTATCTACGGCCTTATTTATAAAAATTATTAAGGCTTTCAAATCAAATCTTTACAGGGTTTTTAAAACAAATTTGCATAGAAAAGTTTCGTTGAGCCTTTATCAAGCTTTAATAATTTTCATAAATAAGGCTGTTAACTTTTAAGAATGTACATTGCCAAAATCATTTTATATATAGTTATAAACACGTTATGAAATATTGTAATTTTATTTGCTTGGCAAGTAACAGCTGATTGATATTGTTATGTGAAAAGTAATGAAAATGGTTATAGAGATGTAATGTAACGTAACTTACTTTTCATATAAAAATATCGATCAGCTCTTACAGTTATATTACATTACTGTCGGCTAACTGAGCCTTAAAACATTACATATTTTATCAGTCAATGTAGCAATGGTAAAGTAATGCTTAGTTTACATGTGGCATTTCTTGTGTTGTCCTTTTGTGGGTCATTTTCAAAATGTGTACAGCGTGACATAATGTTTCTTATATGGAAAGGAATGCCACCCAACGAAAAGTATCGGAAATGACAAACATTGTCACTAGTATACACCATTGCGATATCACAAAACGCCATAATGGGAACGAACTCGACATAAGATAATAAAAAACTTGTTGATTATTAATAATTCCAAGCGCTCTAACACAGCAAAAATTACTGCTTACCGGAAGCGATTATGATTCTCTCGAGCTTTAAACTTGTCGTTTTTACACTATGGTACTACGTTTCTCGAAAGTCATAAAAATACATCGCTGTTAACAATTATTTTACAATATTTGTACTACCATTCCCGAAATCAAATGTCAAAAGTTAAAATAATAGTCGTTTATTTCATTCGACAAAAAAGAAAACAGAATTTACAAGTTATGAAATCACCGAAAGAGTAAGCATTTTTTTAATAAACTTTATGGAAACCGCTTCTATGTAATGAAAATAATCTCAGATTAAAAATAACAACACGACAGCAGTTAAAAAAATGCTTAAAAAATAGATAACTGGCGCAATCGTACCACAATGGCATACGCAAAGTGGACACAAATAAATAATAGGTAGAAATACTTTGGAGCACCACCTTTTACGAGGCCTGAATGGATGAAAGTGAGGGCGGACTATAAGTATAATTGAAAAATTTCTGCATAACAAAACTGACTGGTGCTCAACATTTCAATTTAATTTTAATTTCATTTAAATTTAATTATCACAAAAAAATTTAAAATTTTTTTCATTTTTGGTAGAATTAATTTATTTTTATTATTATTTTTGACAGTTCGCAATAGACAGTTTCATAATATTTAACTAATTTTAACATTTTGTGTCACTCTCTTCTTTTTATTCTGTTTCAAATTCCTTGCAGTCGAAAATTTCAGGTAGTACCACAAATCAACAAATTCGAGAACCAATACCACAATAGTCGAAGAACATTTTCGAAAACCGTAGTGAGGCTGAATGTTTCAGAATCACTTGCTGTTGCGCATGAATAAAGCCTACAGTACACGGCATGTAGAAATACAGATGCACATCTGGCTATGACGTAATTTTGACGTCACATTGGCTACATGCCGTGTACTAGCAATACATTTAAATTTACCAATTTATATCACTACTCATGTCCTGTCTCTGGAAATGTGTCCGACTCGCTTAATTTGTCATATTTAGATTTTGGAACAAAAATACTATCAATATTTCAAGACATGTAGCAACTACAAATAATTTAAAAAAATGTACACAACATGCTGAAAATTCTCGTGACGTCATATTCACATGCGCATGTGGATTTTTACATGCCGTGTACTGTAGGATTAAGGCATTTTTTTGTTCGAAATGAGCCAGCTAAAACCAATACATCTAGCGGTGGTGTTGTGTTCATATGCACAAATGTGTTTTATTTCTTATGACGAAAGTTCGCAACGAAAAATTCGTCGTTCGTCCCAGGTGGGTTCCTAGCATTATGAATGGGAAAGCAAAACGTGTTGACAGTACATGAAGCTGAGTACTCGTTTCTTTTCCCCTCGTCTCTCTCTCTCCATAAGCTAATCAGCTTAGCAATAAGACTTGCATTGTGAAAACTAGGGCAAAGTGTTTTCCGAGATTTTTAAGAATTTAAAAATAAATAATATAGACTTAAAAAATAGTGACTCTCCAAAAATAAACTACAAAATAATATCAAATATTAAATCCAAAGAAATATTTGAAAGAATTGCAATTCATTGCACACATAAAAATTATTTGGACACACCTGACAAGTTCGCGCATTTTAGTTATCTTTTTTAGACGCCATGTCCTACAAAAATGGGGTGGATTGAATTCTGTTTCCGAACGGAATTGAACTCTGTGCCATGGCCGATAATCACAAAAATCTTCGTCGTCATAAGAAACATCCATTTCATTTATGTATGAAGAATGTATTTATTTATTAAACTTTTCAGTAAAACTCTTTTTTTCAATTGTGACATATGTGTGTATGTACTTATACTTATCATTTGACAGTTCTAACTTGAGTTTAACTGAGAAATGTTGCTCGGTTAAACCTAGATTATTAACTAGGGCCCTGTCCAGACTTGAAATTTTTGTTGCAGCAATTCTTGAGTTTATTGTTGAGAGGGGTGAGAAGATTGGGGAGGGGTACACAGTTTCATGTGCTCGGCAATTCTCTTTTGATTTGAAATACGTACTTATTTATATCAAGTTTTTAGTTGTATTTGACGTTTTTTATTTATTTTATTTATTCAGTTGTGTGAAAAATAAAAAATATAACAAAAATAAATAATTTTTCAGTGGAAGTTTTTGGTGTAATAGAAATTTTTTTATGCATAATTGCAAATTATAATTTCATAATGTGGACACTTATGCAATTTCAAAGCAGAAGCTTACGAAATTGCAGCAACAAAGATTGCAAGTCTGGACGAGGACTAGATAATCTTTATCTGAAAAAGTTTATCTTTATGTTAAAAACTAGATCTGTATTTGTACATAAGATTTGTATCATTCTTAACCCTAATTATTACACCGGGATCATGTATTCATTTGCAAAATTTGGGGTCCACTGAAAACCGTTTTTAAATGGTAAAAACGTTTTTATTTATAGATTGTGAACTGCAATCAAAGTGTAGTTCATTTTTAAATTTGGTTGTAATCCATAAGCGACCCCTTACTTTAATCGCTTAAACAAATAATACACTTCAAAAAATTAATATTGAAAAATAAACTCATGACATAATTTATTTATATTTATTTATGTATAGGGTAAAAGATAAATAAGATCTGAGTTTCATTAGAAATATACTTACTTCTCTCTAAACATTGAGTAAATTTTAATGAAGATGAGTATATTTTTTTGGCCTCTTTCCGTGACTGTTTTTAAAGAGGGCGATGGTGTCTGTTTTTTAAGAAATTTGTTAGTGGTGAGCCCAACTTAAACAAGTGAGTATTCACATTAAATGAAGAAATTTCTTAAAAGTGGCGGTTTCTATGGATTCAAATCAACTAAAAGATTGATATTAATGTGAACATTTTAATAAAATATATTTATTTTGCTTATTTTAATGGGTGCCGCCATTAGGAACAAAATTTTTCATGATTTCCAATTGTCGGCAGGGGTGTGCCGACTATAGGAAAATTAGTATTTTCTCGTATTAAGCTCAAAAATTGCAAACTTGTATAGTAATCATCTCTCTTGCCACTGCTATTAAAAAAAATTTGTTTAAAATGAGTTTACCCAGTAGTCGGCATAGCATTATGTATGGAGTATACATACTACATATACTATACCAGGCATACAGTTTCCTAAGGTCGGTATGAACTTTTATTATAAGTTTATTGCACTGAGGATCCCTGAAAGGTTTCAATTTTATAATTCAGAAGAGGTAATTATTTCATGCAATAACAGAAAATTATATGATTGTAAATATGACCACTAAATGTCACAGATTTTCTGTGACATTTTACAGAACGGAGTAAGGATAGCCAAGGAAATGTGCTTAATCGTAGAGTTTAATATCAACTCGGCAAGGCTTTCATTGTTCCCTTCACCAGTAGGAGGCCACTCCTACTCTGGCAAACCATCCTAGTAGATAGCGTGCTTTTAGAGAGCTCATCTGAGGTCAAGTACCTGTGTGATATTAGACTCAAAAGGTTTTGTAGGGATAAAATTTAGAGGCGATTATCGACACGGCAATAAAAGTGAGTATATCTGTATAGGAAAATCATAGAGTTGCACACGCAAAACCTTAAGATGAATATACATACACCATGATAGTGAAAGTTATCATCACTTTTATGCTGTTGCTTGGTCGGAAAGGGTCAGACTAGCTACGACCAGACATCAGTTGGAGAATTACTGAGGCTGCCTCTGTATAACAACGGCTATATAAGTCCTAATTGAGCTTACAGCTCTAACGATTGTTATAGAAACTGCTGCCAAGCAAAAATTAATCAACAGCCCGGGAAGAATCATAGACAGGGACTCCCCAAATAACCAATGGGAGCTATGGGAAAGGCTCTGATCTCCTACTATCTTTTTATCAGAAGCTTATGCCATTGACATATGCGCACAATTTTATCATGACAGGTGCTACTGACGAGGAGAAATATAAACCTGCTGCCATTAAAGCATATTCGCTCAATAGGGCACCAGAGTACGGAACTTTAAAGCGCTTAGTTCATATGAGTATAGCATACCTCGAAGTTAACTTGGGTTCCCAGTCATGTTGATGGAAAGGAAAATGCATACAAACTGACCCTGGACAGCACACCCATGTTCGGGCCAGAACCTTTTTCTGGCATTTGATCGGGTAAAATCCGAGAATATACTTATATGGATGCAGATCAGAAATATCAGGAAACACCACTGGTTTAATCTCCCTGGATCGAGGGAGATTAATTACTTAATGATTATATCGTGCAACAAAAATCGCTTCAATGCTCTCATGTCCTTAAATAAAAATAATTAGGAATTATATATAAATTTTATGAAAGCTTTAGGTCTTTTGTAATCAATTTACAATTTGATTTATTTTGTATCTTTGCTTCCTCAAATTTGAAGCGAAATATCCATAAAAAATAAATAAAATTATTAATTTATTAAAAAAGATCGACCTTTAATAAAATTTATATATAATCTATAATCACAGACTGAGAAAACACCTAAATAGGCTTGGCATTGGGGGTAACAGCCTGTGCAGATTCTGTGGTTGTAATGATGGAACGTTAGAGTAGTAGTATTGAAACTTTATAATGAAACTTTATACCTTCTACGATTCCTGAGTAGATCAGGTCTAGATTAGGTGCTTTTGATGTTTTCGTTCGCAAAGCATTGTGCCTCCATTATAATTAATAATTTGTTCCAATATTATCACTTTGGGAAAGAGAACTTTGCATCAATATTACGCAGAAAAACACGCTGAAAAACACTTTTAAGAAGTAAGAGAAGGCATCATTTCCATATTACGTGCCAGTAGTATAAAAATGTAAATAGTTTTTATTCTACATAAAAAGGAGCTTGAATTCCTATAAAATGTCATCCGTTCTTTAGCAGAAAATTGTATGCCGACTATAGGGTCATCAATTGCCGAACATAGGAACATGGGTGCCGACTACTGGCAAAAGTGATGAGTTTTGGAATATATGAAAATTTCTTACATTTGTATATTTTGTTTTGGAAAACAGTTAAATGAACATAAAACAATACTTATAACAGAATTATAATAAGTACGTATCATCGCAATATCATTTTCACATTAGAAATGGCACAAATTCGAAAACGAAAAAAAGTTAAACTGCCGACTACTGGTGCACTTACCCTATATCGTTAGTTTTATGTGAAAATGTAATCTATAATGAATCTGCGTAGAAATTTGTAGCTTATGTATAAATTATTTTTCTATATTCTTTATTGTAGATGTCAGTTAATTATTTTCAGTTATTTCAGTTAATTATTTTATTTATAAAAAATATACGCTTATGTTTATGTATGTATGTATGCATTTTTAACAAAATGTTTCGCCCAACGGAAACCATGGTCGCTTTTGTTTATTTATAAAATAATAGCTGATTAAATTGAATGCCCATTTTTAGTTATATAGTATTTTACACACAGTATTTGTTTTGTAAATTATATAGATTTGACGTTATAAATAATTTATTTCATAATAGGGAATATATGTATATATGTATATTGTTACTATATTCTTGATTAGTTTTATAATTTTTGATTATTAATTTACACTTGTTTGTGTTATGTCATATTTTGAAGAAAAATGTATACACTTTTAATGTAAAAATAAATTTATATTTCTTTTTAGTGGTTTTAAAAATAATTTTTTATTTATATTTTGATTACTTTTAGTATTTCATTATTGCAAAATATTAATGTAACATAAATTTATTAAAATGGGTGACACAATGCTATATGGTAACATTATAATTACAAATTTACAAATTAAAACATTATTTTTCTCCTCTTTAATTTTCTTTATGGAGTTCTCAGCTTTATCGAATCGAATTTTAATTTTCACTAAAAGTTTCTGTGAATTTAATAAAAAAACCAGGGGGCAAATTACGGCATTCGACTCGTTTCGAAATTTTAAAATATTTCCATATAAAGTCTATTGAAATATTTTGTAATTTCGTTCAGTAACGAGTGCCGTAATTTGCCCCCAGATTAGAAATTTTATTAAACTAGCTTCAGATTTTTTACATAAATATATTAAAAAACATTATTAAAAAATGTTGTTCAACTAGATTGCTTTACAGATAATAAACGTAAACATTATTTTTTTCGTGTTTGTCTAAATTCCCAATTTGCTTTCAATGTACGTTTGCGTACTTTTCCGGTGAAATCCATTAACTGAGTAAATACTGAACAACTTATAAAAATTACTCTCAAAAAAATTTTGCATATAAAAGTACACGAACAGAAAAATTGTAAGAATCCAGTAAAATACCAAAATCGATAATTTCCAATTGTAAATAATCGATTTTTGTCAAATAAAACGAGGTGCAAAAAATATGTCGGTTAACCTTTTTTGGAGGTTATGGCTCGACATATTTCCAACAATTCTATGGAAATTCCGCACGTTTTAAATTCACTTGGAATACATAACATACCGTAGTATTTTTCTGACATCAAACTTAAATAAATGTTATAATGTTTATAACGTAATACATTTGTTTTTTGTTTTTTTTTAATTTCGTCAAAAAAAAACTAAAAATTTTTGATTCCCTTTGCTTTTGTTTACATTTAAAAACATATGGTTTCATTTTACTGAAAAAAATGTGCCCAGTAAAAATTTCCATTTCCAATTCGCCCTCTCATTTACTGGACTTTATGTACGCGAACGCAATAAAGTAAATGTATAAAGATAGTTACAAAGAAAAAATTTATAAATTATTAGAAGATAAAAGAACATATAAGAGAATACAAGACGATCCAACTGGAAAACTAAGAAAAACCAACAACAACCTTGTCACAAAACTATTCATGGAAAATAAAATATCTAAGTATGAGAAAATGAGAATGACGACACATATACTCGCAGCACCTGAATTGTATGGACTACCCAAAATCCATAAGGAAAATGTGCCTCTTAGACCAATTTCTTCCTCCATTAAAGTTCCTTACTATAACCTATCGAAATACTTAGGACAAATTCTGAAAACCTCAACCTCAACCTCAAACCTCAATTTCCTCAACATACAATATAAAAAATCCACAGGAACTAAAACTGAAGCTAGAAACCGTAAAATTAGATAATGTTGATGTATTAGTTTCATTCGACGTGGTATCGTTGTTTACCAACATACCGATTCATCTAGCTATAAGAAACATACTTGACAAATGGGAAAATCTAAGTAGAATTACAACAATTACAAAACAACAATTCCTCTAACTTCTTCAATTTTCCCTAACGGACAATAATTACTTCATCTTCGACAACAAGTTTTACATCCAACTATATTATATGCCGATGGGAAATCCGTTATCCCCAACAATTGCCGATATTGTACTAGACACACTTCTAGATAACGTATTAGAAAAATTAAAGCTACAAAACATAAGAATAAAATTTATATCTAAATATGTTGACGATTCATTCGCAATAATTAAAAAGTCTGACGAACTAATTATATTAAAAGCATTAAATGAGTACCATAATAAGATTCAATTTACCTTGGAAAAAGAAAAAACGGAGAAATAGCATGCCTCGATATGACGATTATAAAAAAATGCGAGAAACTTCCAAACAATTGGTACACAAAACCAACAGCATCCAACAGGATTATAAGTTTCCACTCAACACAACCGTTTAACGTGAAAATAAACACTGCAACTAATTTAATCAACAAAGTTTTGAGAAACAGAAATACCACATTATTACAGTGTACCATTTATACCAAAATTAACGGAGTTGGTAACACTAAAAAATACTCTTCCAAAAGAAAAAACAACTATTGCATATAAAATTTATATTATATTTATATTTATATTATAAATCAAATAAAACACTTACACACATCTTTAAAAGAACAAAACAAAACAAGACAAATAACAAGCAATAACATAGTTTACATTCTGTGATAATAGCTTTAAGTTTGACTACCAATTTGTGTTGTGCTGTACAGTTTTTTATTTTATTTATTTTTTTTTATTTATTGATTATTAAAATTCTGTGTCGTGAAGTCCAGTTTTTTACCAATAAAATAGATTTAAAATTTATAATGTAAGTTTTTAACTGTGATAATTATTTATAATCCTAATTTAATATAGGTACAGGGTGGCCCAGAAAGACCGAAGTAGTGTGAATTCCTTATAACTTTTTATTTAAGACATAATTTTTTAATTTTTTGTTTTTTAAATACAGTAAATTTATAGGGAATATTTTTAGATTAGTTATTAAAAATGACATACCACAAGTGGTGGCCATTTTCTGCTTCGCACAAATGTGCTCTTTCCATTTCTATTATTCATAACTTAGTTATGAGTGACGAAGTCCATTTCCAATTAAATGGGTTCGTTAACAAGCAAATCTTTAGGATATGTGCTAAGGAAAACCCGAGAGTACTTCATCAACGACAATTACACCCAGTTAAGTGTACTGTTTGGTGCGGTGTTTCTTCAGAAAGGATCATTGGCCCATATTTTTTTGAAAATGAACGAGGTGTCGCCATTTCCATCAAATGTGACCGATATCGGGCCATGTTGGAAAATTTTGTAAGGCCAGCCGTGGAAAGCCATCCGCAAATATTGTTCCAACAGGATGGAGCCACAGCGCACACTTCGAGAGCCACAATGGCTCTTTTACGCGACATCTTTGGTGAAAGAATAATTTCGCGTAGAAGCAATTTTAATTGGCATCCGCGTTCTCCGAATTTAACAGCTCCAGACGGTTTCCTTTGGGGTTATTTAAAAGGGAAAGTTTATGTTAATAAGCCTAGGACTATTGAGGAATTAAAGACCAATATTCGAGACGAAATTAACAACATAACACCGGAAGATTTGCGAAAGGTCATGGAAAATGTGTTGGAAACAGCACATTTGTGCGAAGCAAAAAATTGCCACCACTTGCGGGATATAATTTTTAATAACTAATCTTAAAATATTCCCTATAAATTTTATGTATTTCAAAAACAAAAAATTAAATAATATGTCTTAAGTAAAAAGTTATAAGGAATTCACACCACTTCGGTCTTTTTGGGCCACCCTGTACATACATATTTTTGTGCTGGATTATTCTCAACAACAATAATAAAGAAAAACCCCTGAAGAAGTTTGACACAAGCAAACGAATCGTTGGGTGGACAAAAATGAAATAATTTTCGTTTTTTTTAAATTTGGAAACAAATAATTGACCACATTAGCCCGTAGGAAGCCCCTGTTGACAATCTATGCACAATGCACATGTATCGTCTACCATAATTTTTAAAAAAATTTCATCAAGTGATTAATATTAAATTTAATTGAACTAGAGTGAATTTTAATCAGGAATAATTTCTTAATCGGGAGTAAGTTCATTATTTTCAATTCTTATTGTATGAAATAGTTTTATTAATTAATGCGATTTTCGAAAGAAGAGAAGAAAAATTAAAATTAAATTCGTCCATGCTATGGCTTCCACATCGTTTTCACATATTTTATTGTGAGTTCGGATGTTAAAACACATGCCACACCTGATTAGGTTGAAATTTAGCATCCGAATTAAAATAAAAAACAATTTCGAAATTGAAGATTTGAAATTTTTAGATGTTTTGGTTTTCACTTTTGAGCAAAAATAGTCGTATTCTTTTCACTTCTTAATAGTTTTATGAAAGTAAAACGCAACAAGAAAATCAAAAAATTTTAAATCACGACGATTGTTTTCTTCTAAACACATAATATTAATTTGTATTTTATAAATTTCATTTTATACAGAAGTAGCATATGTTTGAACATCCGAACTCACAAGAAAACATGTCAAAACGATGTGGAAGCCAGAACTTATATATTATCTGAACTTCATTTATGTTTTTGTTCCGATATCTTATTGTCTCACACGATTTTTTTTCTCTTTTAGCATATTGTTGTCATCTATGGTCAACTTCTGCATAAAAATATTTTTTTTTCTGAAAATAAAGCATTACTTACAATTATGTCCTCGACAAACTTTGAATACTAAATAAAAAAATATTTATAAATTTAATTTTTTGTATAAAATTTTACTTACAATGACGAACGCTACAAACTTTGACTACCTCTAAGATATTTGTTTGCAAAGTTTCTAAATTCTGTGCCTAAAATTTGTTTAAAAACCAACTTTTAAGACACTTGGTGCTGACGAGTCAAATGTAATTATAATATTTCATCCTTTTTGGAAACGAACGTTATATTAAAAGATGACGAAATACAAGTTTAAAAGATTAATGTTAAAGGATATTTGTTTAATCTCTCTTCATTTGTTCTTATTAGTTATAGTTTTAAAAACATATTTATGGAAAAAGTACAACCATTACATACTTAATTTTTGCAGCCATGTTTTTCTTCACTACAACTGAGATGGCGTATAAATACATTTCAATCAAATTATTTGAAGGATTTTTTACTATACTATCGGTCAAGCAAAGTTTTTTAATAACATTTAAATTTTTGGTCATGGTTTACCTTTTGCTGGAAATTCCCATATGTGCATATGTATGTACATTAGGGTGGCCGTTATTTTCTTTTTTAGGGTTCCACTCACCAAAGGTGAAAAAAGGAATCCTATTGTTTTCGCTACGCTGTCCGTCTGTCCGTCACACGCTATTTCCTCAGGAACCGTAAGAGCTACGGACCTGAAATTTGGACAGAATATGTAGAACCTTGGCCGCTACAACAAACAAATACATTAAAATAAAAAATTAAATGGTGTTCCAAAACGAGCAACGAAAAATGCTAAAATCCCATGTAATAAACATACAATTGTATGTAAATATGTATATTGACACTTGAAATTTGTAAAATTAGTGTATTTTTATATAGACTTCAAGAATTAACACTAAAATTAAAAAAAATTTAAATTAAAGGGTGATCCATCAGTTAGTGGAATTTTGACAACTTGCTATATCTTGGAAACCTTAAGAGGTAAACTCTGGAAATTTTCAAAAATGGTAAAACTAAACAATCTGAAAATTATAAAATCGCCAAACCAGAAAAAATAACCAAAATTTAAAAAAAAATCGCAAAAATTAAAAAAATATTCTATCAAAATAAGTCGTAAAATTCAAAAAAATCGTAAAACGAAAAAAATCTCCAAAATAAAAAAAGCGCCATAATCCAAAAAAGTCGCTAAACGCGAAAAAGGCTCCAGTAGCAAAATAATTGTTAATATGAAAAAAATCCCCAAAATTAAAAAAATTGCCAAAATTAAAAAAAAATTCCAAATTGAAAAAAAACGCCAATACGAGAAACAAAAGTGTCAAAACTAAAAAAAGCGTTCATCTAGGCGCCAAAATGAAGAAACGCCAAAAACCGAGGGCCCTTAAAGTTGGCCCTCAAGCCCATATATTCAATGTAATTTTTTTGTTTAGTTTTATTCTGACTATGTATGTATATGTACATATATGTATGAAATAATTAATATATGTATGTATATAAGCTCTAATTGTACATGCTTAAAATAAAAAATTTCCATGTAAATATAATTTCGTTACATACAAATTTTGGTATTTTGTTGGTTATATTCCTCATTAGTTTCTAAAATATTAATTTTACCAAAAAACTTTGTGTGAGAGTAATGTTGTTGACTTGAAGAGCTAAAGTATTGCCATAAGTCATATTCTTGTAAAATGCTTTTTTAAAAAGAAAGTAACATGAAATAAATTCAGTGAAGTGCGGCTTTGACCCGCGCACGAAGGGTTCCGTACGGACACGAGATATGTAATTCAATACGAACTTTAGCCAATATAAACTATAGTTTTGCCATTTTCTTCGTTTTTGGGTTTTTTTCGGTTTTTTAGTTTTGGGGTTTTTTGAATTTATTGGCGCTTTCTGAGTTTTGGCACTTGTTTTTCTCGTTTTGGCAATTTTTTTAATTTTGGCACTTTTTTCTCGTTTTGAGGATTTTTTCGGTTTTTGGCGTTTTTTTAATTTTGGAGATTTTTTTCGTTTTGGCAATTTTTTTTTAAGTTTGGCGTTTTTTTTTCATTTTAGCGATTTTTTTCACATAAGCAATTATATTGGTTTTGGCGATTTTTTTCGGTTTTTGGCACTTTTTTTTTTTAATTTTGGCGATTTTTTTATTTGGGCGATTTTTTCGAATTTGGGGATTTATTTTAGTGCTAATTTTTTTTTTTAATTTGTCGATTTTTTTTCGTTTGGCGATTTTTTTTATTTTTTTTTTAATTTTTTTCAGGTTTTGGCGATTTATTTCGGTTTGGCGATTTTACAATTTGCGGATTTCTTAGTTTTACCGTTTTTGAAAATTTCAAGAGTTTACCTCTTACGATTTCCAACATATAGCAAGTGGTCAAAATTA
Source organism: Tachina fera (assembly GCA_905220375.1). Taxonomy (NCBI): domain Eukaryota; kingdom Metazoa; phylum Arthropoda; class Insecta; order Diptera; family Tachinidae; genus Tachina; species Tachina fera. Next base: position 31,161,698 of record LR999966.1, on the reverse strand, counting down.
CATAGTCAACATTGCATTAACTGATGGACCACCCTTTAATTTAAAAATACACTAATTTTACAAATTTCAAGTGTCAATATACATGTGTAAATAAATTGTATTTATATTACATGGGATTTTAACATTTTTCGTCGCTCGTTTTGGAGCACCCTTTAATTTTTAAGTCTCATGTATTTGTTGTTGTAGCGGCAAAGGTTCTACATACTCTGTCCATACATACTCGGTCCGTAGCTCTTACGGTTCCTGAGAAAATACCGTGTGACGGACAGCGTAGCGAACACCTTTGGTGTACGGAATCCTAAAAATTACATTGAAAAATGGGCTTGAAGGCCATCTTTGAGGGCCGGATGCAACCCCTAAAAAGCAACTTATCGGTATGAAATTTTTTTTTAAAGTCTCCATGCAATTAAGGACCACTCTTATGTACAGACATACATATGTATATATTGTTTTGATTTGTTGGATAAGGTTAATATCTGAAAATCTATGTACATATGCAAATCCTCTTGTGATTGACTCTTTTCATGTGATTCGTATCAAATATTTCATAATTTTTGTCATATTTGTTTCTTTTTAATTTTAAATAATTTCACACAAAAAAATCTCGCATTCCATTGTTGTGGAGTTATTATTTACTTTTCTATAACACAGGCCAACACGATTTTTAAGGTTGGTACTTTGATAGTAAGTTTTCGTGCATATGACACTGAGCTCCAATGCCTATAAATTACTTTTTTTGAATTGGCTCTGTATCTCGAGATTTTCCGTTATTAAGAAAAAAGGATGCTGCATCACATAATTTGCATTTACTTGAGAACAAGTTATTTGATCAAATAAAAAAATACACAGAAGGCTAGAAAACAAATTGACCTTTTAATTATGTCTGTATTAACTTTTTAACAGTCTTATAGTTTCGGAGATATTCGGAAAGTTTTATTGAAAAAAGTACATTTTTCAAAAAAATAGAGAAAATCGTTTTTTAAAAGACTCCTTATAATTTTAAATTGAAGAGAATTTTGTATTTTATTATTAATTGTGATACCTTCATAAAATGAGCCAAATTTATTAAAAATCATTTAATTGATTCTGAATTTATTCACAATTAAGTAGTACCATATATACTCGTATTACAGCTTTTTTTAATTTTTTTTTTAATTTAAAATAAATAATAATTAAAAAAAGCTGTAATACGAGCATGCAAAAAGTTTGATTCAAATTCATTCAAATCATATCAAATTTAAAAGAAATAATATGTTGTTTGAGTGTGTTGGTGTTTATTTGCTTTATTCATAGCTGCAACACACTTTTGTGCTTAGTTGTGTGAGTTGTTTTTGTATTGTTATTGTTTTTTCCTCATGTTTGTAAACATTCAACAAGCTGCTGCTGACTGGTAGGCAGTTTAGTACTAGCCTTGCAGTCGGAGGATCGCAGGTTCGAATTCTGAAGTCAAGTCAAAGAATTTTTTTATAAAACTTTTCAAATAAATAATAAGCACGTTGACTACCATGCGATGAGTTCCGAGTTCAAATTTAAAAATTTTGATTTTAGCAGTACGTAAATGTTATATCAACGTGAAATAAAGTTATTTCAAAAGGAAAATTTGCTTTGGAAATAATTTTAGATCATGTTAGATTAACACATAAATATAAAGCAAAATCATTGCCGGAAAAGATTAGAATAACTTTGTTTATTGAATATTCTTTGGTAAAACATATTTTTAGAAAAATAGATTGCAACTGTTCAACGATATTTTTCAAAGACATGTTTTTATTTTTTAACTGTATTATTCATAAAAAATAATTTTGCTTTTTATAAAGCGTTTTTAAAACATGAAAAATATTTTTTATGAACAAAGCATTTAATATGAATGTTTCTTTTTAAAAGACTTCAAAAAAAAAGGAGAACGTTCTTAACTCGTCGGTATGTTTTCTTTTGACAATTACATCATAATTCGGTATATTTTAGGTCGATTGTTGAAATTCTCTGAGAGGATGTAGCTTCCAGTTGGCCCCATTGAAAAAAAGGGGTCGGGGACACAATTTTTAAATTTGATTTTACGATATATAATTCTTTCAAAATTGAGATACACACTTTTTATATTTCGCTATCGATATTTAAGTATGTGTATATGGAATAAGCAAAGAAAAAACTTGTGCAGAAAACGCTCCACTCTTCTATTCAAAGTATCCCTGTTGTTTTGTAAGATTTTAAGCTAAATTCAAAACCAATTTCAAGGCTTTTTATGAAATCTTTCATTTTATTAACAAGTTTATTTTAATGCTAAAAAAATAACCTATCATAAAATAACACTATTTTCAAGAGCAAAATAAAATTTGTACACTAACTTTTCCTTCAAGAAGGAGCTATGAAATCAGTAATACAGTAAAAATTAGTACTAAATGTGGCAACGTCTAGTATCTAATAGATTATTCTAATAGAATGAACTGGGTTTTTGGTAATATTGAGAGGTATATGCTCCCATATGTCCTGAGTTAATTTTTGCCCCTAATCTACAGTTTTCACAATTTTTTCTTCACATATACCCACCGAATTTCATTAGTATTAAGGGTAGGGTATTCATTTAATCCGGGGTTTGCTTTAATCGGTTAATCGCTCGATTAATTAATCGAGGTTTTTGCTTAATCGGTTAATAATGGGTTAATATCGGTATTAATCTCTTAACCGATTAATAAAGTTTTTCCATAAATAAAGTGTTTTCAACAAATAAAAGTGCATACATTATTTATTAATTTGAATTTATAAATATGTACGAGTATTAATTAAAAATTAACAAGTCTGTGAGGTCATTATATAAGTAGTTTAAAGAGATCTTCTAACACACATCTTTCACAAAACTTATTTGATTTAAATGCTTAGAACTTAAGTGATTCTTTAGTTTTGTTAAAACCTGACTTGCAAAAATCCTTTTACACAATAAGCAATTTTGCTTGGAATCAAATGTAAAACAATTGTTATTCAAGTCCCATATTAAATTGTCAAGGGTTGAATTGTGCTTGATTTACACTTTATTTCAATAGCATTCTCCAGTGAAATGGGTACTTGAATTCAATTTGAACATTTCAATTGTATTACAGTTAAATTCAAACCTTGAATTATACTGTAATTCAACCTTGTATTACAATTGAATTCAAGTATATTTCAAGCTTCAAAAATAATGCGTTTAAAATAGAAAGGAAAATTCAATCGACAAGTTTTCTTATAATTACTTTATGCATATTTACCTTCACTATTGTTTTCAAAATTTTGAAAACCTTTTCTGAAAAAAAACACATTTTTATATATTTTTGATATTTTTCATCATAGTTTAAATTTTATTAAAAAATAAATTACTTATTTGACAAGGTTAGAACATGTTGTATGTTGTTTGATTTTTTTATTTCCAAATATTTTCAAACTTGAATATTACTTGAAAAATTGTTTGATTTCAACTTTGTTTCCAGTTAAATTTCAAGTGCTTGAATTTTAATTTTTTGAGTGCTTATTGGGTACTTATCGTAGATGTTGAGGAAATCGAAAGCAATCCATAATATAGAATATCTAGTTTCTAAGTACTCTTCTTAAATTTCTCAAAACATATTCATTTTGCCACTAGAGTCCTGTTTTATATTTTTCAAATTCTTAGCACTTCAAATTGTTTCAGTTAATTTTGCTACAACATTTCATGTATTATTATTGTAATTAATGCATGCGCTTACAATGTGTCACAACAATTCATATCTTTTCTTTTGCACAAATCATACTTTATAACTAATATTGAATTCCTTAAATTCCTGTAAGTGCATTGCGTCAAACAATGATCAATTTACTTTACTAAATGTCCACTATGAATTATTAACTAAACCTTTCTTAAATTTCATAAAGTAATAAAATATAATTTTTAACTGACCAAAATATTCGTCATTCTTTTTATGTTATGTAATGTGTTGTTGACACATGCATTGGGTAAAGTGAATAAAAAAATAAGCATTTGCTTTTTACTTGAAAATTTAAAAAAAAAACACATAAATATTTTAGGTTTTAAAACAAGGTTGGAAACCGAAACAAATAACGGTATCGGTATTCATACCGGTACAACTATTTTTTAAATTTCGGTATCGGTAACGATATCGGTATTTTTTTTATTTCGGTATCGGTATTACCGGTACATACCGTTACCGAGTTTATAATACCGGTATACCGATATAAGTGCTAAATTTGTTAATTCAGACAGTGGACATATCAAAAAATCTCTTTTTTTTGTTAAATTACTTCGAAAAGGGAGTATTTTTACATTAACATAAAAAGTATTTAAACTTATGTATATGTTTCTATATACGTTTTTATATTTTTATTAAAAAAGTAAAATAAGAAAACTGCAGTTGAAACTTTGCATATATAAAGTACTCATTTTGTTTAATTAAACAAAATAATAAAAATAAATACATACAGTATATGTATTATTTATATTACACACGAAGTACATGTAGAATTGCATGTACTTAGTAAAATTTCAAAATTCGTATTCGAATTCTCGTTTTTAGAAATATTCGTAGTCGCCAAATTTTTTGTATTTTTTTTTGTAATTGCCGGGAACTGAAAAGCAAATTCTATTTGTTACTACTTTCTACCTAAGAAAGACTTTTCAGCCGAAAATACTTGTTGGCAAATGTAATGTTTCATGTTACAAATTATATCCCTTATTCATAATAAGTTTCATTTTCTAAATCTAACAACGTTTGCCTTCTCCAGTGGAAAAATGTCAATTTTTTACACTTTTTCTCGAATATTTCCTAAACTGCAAGCGAAAACCCATAAATGTTGCACACTTTTTTTTTTAGCTTTTGGATAGAAAAAAATCCACTTTCAAAAATCTTTTTTATCTGATCAAAAACATGAGCTTGGCATCGATTTTAATTTTTTATTAACTAAAAGTTTACCCAATTTGGTGCCGTGTGACTCCGCGCCTTTTAAGGATATATAGCCTAAATTCCACACTTGAGCTCTGTAATACCTCCTCAAATGCTGTATAAAATTTCATAAAAAATCGGGAAAAATCCCCATTATATATCGGGTACTTTAGGCCTCGCCAGAAGGCAGCGTAGGATCGAGCTAGAAAATTAAGACCGCATTTATGGCAGCAAACCTCATATTTTAGAGAGCGCACATATGTAGTATATCAATTAAAGAAAAATATCTTTAATGTGCATACATAAAAAAGCACTCTTAAAAACTTTAAATCTCCGCATTACCTTGTGTATCTGGAACAACCAATATACTAACTTTCTAGATTTCATATAAATAAGTTATTTATTTAAAAAGTTAATATTTAAAATAACTGTCTTTGTAAGGGCATTGCTCTTTTGACCAATTTAGAACATTTATATGTCTAGAGATACGTTTTTCGTTCCTAAAGGCATGAGTTAGCAGTTCATGAAGTTCATTAGTATTTCGCACTGGTGATGATTATGATATGATTGCACTTTCCGGTTGATTAAAAAAAAAGTGCTGCATAAGAATGTGTAAAGGCGAAAAATATAAGAAAGTTAATTGAAATATATTTTTGAAATTTTATTTTTGGTGGGAATCGGTATACCGGTACATACCGGTATAGACCTAAACGGTATTCCTTATACCGGTATTTTCTAACCGAAATGTATTTCGGTATCGGTATCGATACCGGTATCTAATTATAGCGGTATTTGAATCGGTATCGGTATTTTTACGATACCGTTTGCCAACCTTGTTTTAAAACCAATTTTTAAGTAAAAAGCAAATGCTTATTTTTTATTCACTTTACCCATTCTTGACACCTCTTGCTAGTACATAAGTTTTAGTTTTAGTTTAATATTAATTAATTATACGTTTGCTTTTAAACAAAAAACATTAAACAATAAAGATTTAAATTGAAAATAAACTAAATAGTTAAAATTATTACACTATCGATATCTCCTTCTCTTGGCGGGTCATCGTCTGACTCATACTGGCAGAGCTCACCGAGAATATTCTGGAAAAAATTAGTTTTGAATTTCTTAGGTTTCGTTTTTGTACTGTATTTTTTATGGAAGAAAATATTTAAGGGTGTAGGTTTAAAATAGTTGAACTTCTCTCTGAATAAATCTAATCCTTAATTAAATCATTGGAAGCTATACCATTGGCTTTAATTAAATTATCAAACAAAATCTTAAAATTTCCCTCTAGTTAGAGTACCAGAGCATTAGACTCTTTTATAACCATGTCCAAAGATTTTGCAGTTTTACTTAAGTTAGGATCATTGAACATACTTCTTTGTTTGCATGAAAACTAATTTCTGAACACTCACCTTTTGTAAATGAGACGAAACAAATAATTATTCACACAAAAAATAAGTTTTAATACTACAAAATGTGAAAAAGTTTGTTACGTCGGTTAATCGACTGAAATTAAGCGTTAATCGAAAAAAGCCAATTTAAAGTTAATCGATCAGTTAATGGGGTAGTAATTAACCGGTTAGCATATCGAATACCCTAGTACTAAGGCAAATGCTCTAGGTAGTATGTGTGTGCAATTCTTTTTCATTGGATGGAAGTCATTGTCTTATTATTGAGGACGAATGTATCGAGAATTTATATTTAATGTGGTAGCTAACTATGCTAAATTATCTTTTAGTACTATTAAATAATCCATTTTATTCATTTTATGTTCTATAAAAATTGGGTTTCATGTACCAATTGATCCATACCTTCATATTACACCCCCATGCTTCCCCATTTTATTCAGGCTTTTATCGTTAAGGCTGGAACTTCTCTTTTCAACAAACAAGCAAAACAACGAGATTTATAATGCGGTGATGCCACGTATTACTGTTTTTTGTTCCCAAAGAATTTATGATTGGAGGAATGTTTTCTCGAGAAAATTATTTTCCGTGAGAAATAAATTCCGAGGGAATATTCATGATTGGGCTGTATATTAATCACTATGATGCCTTTTGGGTTACTGCTGAAGTCATATTCAATTTATTTGAATGTTATCGTGGAAGAAAAATAAAAGATCATACACACAACATGTAATTTTTAGTACTGTTATTTCTTAAAGGAAGATGTTACCATCTCAAGCTTCTTCAGAACTCCACAGCACAGGACATTAGACTTGTGCCAATTAGTTCATTTCAGTGACCGGTCAGTTTAGTTCATTATTTACAAATGAACTAGTTCCTTCATTTAGTTCAATCGCTCTTTTTAGTTCAATGATTGCACATCTACAATTCTACATACATATGTATGTATGTATGTATGTGTGGTCTTTGACAATATTAAAAGCACGGATCCTGTGATTAAAAAAGTTTACGAAAACTAAAATTAATTAATAAATAAATTTGCCTTATAAAGGGTTTATAATATAAACTTTATATGCAAAACAAATTTAGTGTGAATTTTTTTAGAAATCTCATAAATCCAAAATATTTGGTGTGTGTTTGTGTGTTTCTTGTTTATTATTGCATTTGGGGTAGTAGTAGCCAGCAAGAACTAAATACACATAAATACATACATATGGATGAGTATAGAAGCTAAGCACACAAACAATAAAAAGAGAAAGCAAAACGTTGAAAACATTTAGTCATGATTCACACACATCAGGTTTAGCTGATCAGTTTTAGACCAATTTTCTTTTGAACCTGCATTTGCGTTCATACACACCGTCAAGTCAAGTCATCAAGTCTCATCAATTTGCGTTGTAGTAGTGTATTACGAATGACAAAACAAAACGAAAAAGCAAACTTGACTGGTACGGTCAAGTCAGTACCCCTTTTTATTCTCTTCACCGCTCTTTCCTAAAAGCTCAAGACTTGACGAGGCAAACCTGACGTGTGTGAATCAGGACTTAGTTCATTTTGTGTTAGTTCATTTTGTGTCTTAGTTCTTAGTTCAAAAATTGAACTAGTTCAAAAATTGAACTGTTGAGCGTAAAACAATTGAACTAGTTCACTTAGTTCAAAGTACTGAATCGTTCATTTGAACTAGTTCGTTCATGAACTACACAAGACTACAGGACATCAACAGAAAGAAAAGACTAATAAGATCTTAAGTTTGTAAAAAAATTAAACATCGAATTTCCATACCTAGGGTTTACACATGCAAGTGCAAGTTCGAAAAACTCAATACACTCAAACTCTTATACTAACACAACTACACTTTCAGAACTTGCAGTCTACTTGCAATTCAACTGCCAAGGAATTTTACAAGACAGTGACTTGTTTTCACTTGTGGCAAGTAAATGAAAAGTTAGTTAAGAGTATTGCCCTATTAATAATTTAGTATAAATTAACTGGATTACAATGTAATGCTATATAAGTTTTTACTAATTTTAAATACATTTAAAAGCTAATTTGATATTTATTTCTTAAATATTCCTAAATCAAGCAGTTACTGAATTTTTTAGACATAAAGCATAAGCGCAGTAGTAAAAAAAATAATGTAAATAACAATGTCAATCTTAACACATATCATATAAAAACTATAGTAAACTTTAAATAAATTTTTAAAATTTTTTTATGTGTTGTCAGAATATTTACAACTAACTTTGATGTTATTTATTCATTAATAATTATCACATGTAATTTGGCTTACAAGGTGATACGAACTTATTATATTATTATTATACTTAATAATAACAAACCAAAAAAGTTTGTCTCAAGTAGAACAAGAAATAAGCAAATTACTTAACATTTGCATAATTACTACAGAACAAACAACAATGGTAAGACTGTAGTAAAAGTGCAAAAATAGTGCAAAGAATTTAAGATGGTACATTTTTTCCACTGTTACACAGAATGTGGCAACGCTGGCACCTACACATTCATGGGTGATTAAAAAAATCATGACTTTCATACATATGTACATAGTATATACTTAATAGAGGCTTATGTAAGCATTCTTCTAATGTACTTATATACGTTTTTTTTAAATGTATTGTCCTGGAATGTATTATACTAAACCAATAATAGGTTTGATCCCGAACTTTTTGGGGAAAATTCGGTAAAATGAGAAAAACCTATAATTTCTCTCAATAATAGAAAAAATTTACAAAAGTACGGGAACACGAAAAACCAAAATTTTTTACCAAAAGCCAAAGCATAAGTAAAACATACTTATGTACATGATACAATAATATAAAGGTAAAACCGTTCTATCTTTTCGTCGCCATATTAACCTTCTGACGTTTGTCCCAATTATTTTTTACTATCAGAATTAATGCTACCTTATTAATTTATGAAATCCGAGCTTGTGATTATTTTTTTTGACTTTTTTGTTTATTTAAATTAAAAATATTGAAAAATATTAAAATTATTACATTATTTTATAAAAAAAGAAAAAATATAGCGGCACCAGCAAGGGCAGCAGCAAGGATACAACAGCAATCACAAAGTATACAGAGGTTACATATTTTGTGGAGCAATTTCAAGGAAATTTCAAACTGAACAGCCTCTGCACCACGTCCGAATCAAAGACGGAACTTTGTCTTCGTGCTACGTCTAAGTCATATGTACAATGTGGAAATGAGAACGCAACAGCCAACCAAGAACAAATTTAAGGGCTTTCAAAACTATTTCAAATCAAAACCAAATGTCAGAGTATGTGTGGTTGGTGCTTCCATACCATCAGCGTGACCGTTTGACCGACTAAAGTGGCAAATTGCCACTTTTTCGACTGCTTTGCCACTTTTTCGAGTGCTTTTGCCACTTTTTGTCTCCATTTTTTTAGAGTGAATTGTATAAAAATATATTAAAAATAAAAAGTTAAGTATAGTTTTCTAGTTTTTTTTTTAATTTTTCCCTTTTTTTTGGATAAATCCCCTTTTTGAAAAATGTTATCGGTCACCCTGCATATCATGCCTTGCATTATTATCAGATTTGTATTGGTTGTAGCATCCCTCCAAATTTTATTGGACTACGTGGTCCTTTTTTAAGAGAAATTGAATAATTGCAACATGGTCTTATGTTTGCAAATAAAATTTTGATGGTAACCGAAAAGTACATAAAAAATTATTAAGAAAAACTAACAGCCTGTTTGTGTAACACGTTGAAGATGAAAATCTTGACGTTAGCCGCTCAAACGCAACGGCTGCATAATTTCAAAACCTAGTTAGTTTTGCTGTAAACATAACTGGGACCAACGACGAATTTTTCTTAATATTCGTCGTAGGAAATAAACACTTTTGCGTATATAAAAATACACACCATCAGTACATTGCACGAAAGTTGATTTTTCCGATTTTGCAAATTCTCGTGAATTTGCAATGTTCGCCATGCCATGTAATCAAATTTTTACAAGTATTCTCCTTAACAGTTTTCGGTAATTTTAACCAATACATATTATTTTATGATGCTTTTAGCAAGTTTTTGCTAATTTTTGCGTTTCTTTTGCCGAAGTTTTGATATTTTCAAACATCGATGTTTTTAAGAATGATGTTGCCTCCCTATTAATGAGGTTTTTTATTATATGTTGAAATAAATAATAAATCAAAAATTTCCCAATTTTTGAAGATCATATCACACACAGATTTCGTTATCCTCATGTCTAATTGATACAACAATTAAAAAAATATGTATTAAACTATAATTTCTAAACTCAAATTACACATTTCAAAAAGCATTCCTAAATAAAAGTTACCATTATATGTATGTGGCAACGTTTTCCTCTCTGTTTACAAAAAAACAGTATTCAAATAATTTGGGCAAAAGAAATAATTTAAAGGTCAAATGTGGTTTTACCTTTATATTATTGTATCATGCTTATGTACATACACACCAGGGATGGCAAAGTTGGTACAATTGTACCTTTTTTGGTACTATTTAAACTCAGAAAGTACACTAGTACACCAATGACTATTTAGTACATTTAAGGAATCTCCGCAGTTTCACTCCGTATTTTTTTTCAAACGATTGCATATGTCAATTTCCACTTTTGAACAATGAAACTCATATTCTTCCCCTTGAAAACAGGCTTGGGCAAGCAAAACGCAGCAAAAAAATATAAAAGAATGTGAACATTTTCAAATCATCAGATGCTCCAGCATCCGATTGATTTGATTTAATTTATATACTTGAAATTTTAACTTATGGCGATTTCTTTTCTGAAGAAAATATGTTACACTATATATGTGTTACATATTTAAGTGTTACCTAAAATCACTCAAAGTGCTACATATTCTGTTATTACAATCGAACAAAATATGCTGCTTTTATGTACAACGGTTACATTCTATCATTAATATACGTCATTGGCGATTTTTAAGGCTATTTGAGAGATATTCCACACACTATTATGATTTTTAAGCACACATTACGACATGCAAAATAAAATTTTCGTTACCACATTTGGAAGAAATGGCAGTATTTACACCTTCAATAAAGTAACATATGTAACATATTTACAATATATTTTCACATATTTAGAAAAGAAATTGAAAATTTTTCCCACAGTTGTATTTTTTGTACAAACGAACACAGAAATGTAAAAAATTCATGCAAAATATTTGTCAGAAAAGAAATCGCTAATAAACAGTAGTAATTTACAAGCAAATTTGTGAAAACGACTCGCTGGCCATAACAAAGACGATTATTTTGTAAAAATTTCGTTTACAAACGTTTCAAATTTGTAGAAAAATAACAAAAATTCGTTTCAAAAAATCCTTTTCCCATACAAATTTCGAAACGAAAAAATCGTTTGTATTTACAAAAGTTGGCCTTAAATTAAAATACGTAATTTAAACTAAAAAAATATTTTAGTACAATTAAGATCAAAAACGTACAATTATTTTAATAGTTGTTGGTACAATTTTAAAATTCTCTATGCCTTCCCTGATACACACGCATTCGTTTACTTAAATGCTGTCGCATATCTATAATGTTTTGTTTCTTATGGCCTATTTCTCACCTGCGAAAGAAGACGTTCGACTTACAATTTATATTGAAAACAAAAACAAATTTTCATACTTTATTGTTGTTTTCAATATAAATTGTAAGTCGAACGTTTTCTTTTGCAGGTGGGAAATAGGCCATTAATTTTACACATAGACTCATAAAACTTAGTTCACCACTAGTTTATAAACCTTTTTGGTACAAATTTTCAATGTTTTTAGTGTATAGGACAATTTAATTTTTCTTTGTTATTGATTATTTTTCAAACAGCTGATCGTTTTTCGGCTTGCAAAAACTAGCCCAAAGAAAAATTAGGGACTGTTTCTTGCAAGAAGAAGAAGAACATTACTCTTTCAAAAGCTCCCTTACTTGTGCAAACTTTGAGTACGGGAACAGTAAAATTGGGATCCGTGTGGAGTACGGGATCAAACCTAATAAATGCCGTCGTATAATAAGCGAAGCACGATGTTCGTGTATATGAGCGTTAACAAGCGGTGTCGCGAAGACTTCTTGTTCGTAACAAGCACTCCAAACACCACAAGAAGAAGTAGTGTTTTACCCTTTGATGCGTGTGTGCTTGGTATTTTGCGTGTTGTACCTTTGAGTGTGTGTAATACATCACGTTTGAATACGCGCCTATGCGTAGGAAGAAGCAAGCATTACAAATTCTTTCGTCACGAAGTATTTTTTTCCTTACTTCTATACAATAACTGAAACAAACGTCTTGCAAACAGTGTTGTATAGCGTTTGTTTTAGAAGACTTCGCTGCAGTAAAGCATTTGAAAAATCCCTCATGTGTATGTTTTATAGATTTATAATAAAACTAACTAACTAACAAATTTATATGTTTAGTAATTTCTTCAATACGTTTAGCAATTTTTCGCTAATTTGCGATTTTTTCGCGTTTTTTGCGTTTCTTTCCAAACTTATTTTTAATGGCTTTCGCGATTTCTATTAAATTTTAGCGCTTGCTTCCATTTTTGCAAATTTTTGCGATTTTTTGCAGAGTTCGCAATAAATGCAACTTTTTGCTTTAATTGCAGTTTTAGTGATTTTTCATCACTAGTATGGCTTGTTCAAAATTTAGCTACATCTCGCGATTTTTTTTGCAAACTTCGCGATAAATACGACTTTTTGCATGCTTTCAGCCTCCAAACAGTTTTACCGATTTTTAAACAACATTAGACTTTGTTTTCATTTCGCTGTTAATATGTTTTTGCAAATTTTGGTATTTTGCCGAACTTTTTGCATTCCTTAACATTTTAGCGGTTTTTAATCAAATTATGGCTTATTTTAAATTTTGCAATTTTTCGCAATTTTTTGCAAAGTTTGCGATAAACCGGCTTTTTGCGTGTCTTTTAGCTTCCTAACAGTTTTGAAGATTTTAAAACATTGTTAAACTTTGTCATCATCCCGCTGTTAGAAACTTTTTGCGAATTATTTAAATTTTCGCGAATTTTTTGCATTCCTTACAGTTTTATCGATTCTTAATCAATATTAGGACTTTTTTAATATTTGAAACTTTTCGCGAATTGCCGCTTTTTCACTTTGCAAAAATATAATTACCAGGGAAACCAGAAATATGCGCATTCAATATGCACTAAAAACTTCGAAATATGCACTAAAAACTCAAAAAATATGCTCTTAAAAATAACGTAAATTGGATTATTTGGAAATGAAAATCTAATTTTAATTCAACAATTCAATAAAATTTGCATATAAAACAAGACAAAAATAAAATAAACAGAAGGAAACAATAAAAAAATTAATTAGTCCTAATTTACACTATGCAAGTCTTATTGATAAGCTGATTATTTTGTGGGAAAGAGAGATGAGGGGAATAGAACCGTTTCTATTCCCCCGTATCTCTCTCCTAGCAAACTAATCAGCTCAGCAATAAGACTTGCATAGTGTTAATTAGGACTTAAGGCAGAATTAGTTTGTACGTGTTGTTCTGTTCTGAATCAGCTGTTTTGTTTCTGTTTTGTTGAAAATCTGTATGTGTGGTTAGTTTTTCCTTTTTCGTTCTGTTCTGTTGCGGACAGATCTGTAGAAAATAGAATTAAACGTTAAGTGACAGCCAAAAGTGTGTATGTATTAGTGTGTTGTGATACTTTTTGTACAAGTGTAATCAATTCTATAGGTTGCCAGGTGATTTTTTATCACAGAAAAAGTAATTGCAAAATATTTTATACGGAAAAGAACGGCACAGAACAGTAACAGAAAGTAAAGACTAATGAAGCCTTTAAGAACAAAAATTTAACTTTCACTTCAAAAGCGATCACGATATCAGATTTAAAACTTTGGAACTGTATTTTGAAGAATAAGATAAGCTTTTTATTTATAATTGTTATTGCAATAAACAAAAACTATTCACTTATCTTTTTAAATAAAAATCGACGACGGTCACATATATGTAAATAAACTTTTATAGGTACATTGAAAGTGTTCTCTTTTAACCTCAACTGATGTAATCAGGGCAGCGTTCGTCACAATTACCAAACCAAGTTTTTATTGAAATTAACGTCCAGTGAGGATGTTAAAACACATGTTACACCTGTTTAAGTTGAAATTTGGAATATAAAAATCAATAGTATTTGTACCAGTATTAAAATTTAGCAGAAAAAAATTAGATATGGATGAATTAAAATTTTTTTATTTTCTTGCTTTGTTTTTCTTTCACAAGACTGTTTACAAGTAAATGAAAATTAAAAAATTGTAAATAGTTCATTTTAAATTTTTTCTTCTTCTAAATTTGGATGTTAGAACACATACTAATAGTTAGTATAGTCTAAATTTCAACTTAAACACGTGTAGCATGTGTTTTAACATCAGAACTCACAAGAAAACATGTGAAATCGATTCCGAAGCCAGAACAAAATAAACAAAAACCAAAATTTCAATCCATTCGCTATTTGGCGTGCAATATACAAAAATTTAAGTTACAAAAACAGGCTGTTAATATATTTTATTTACGGTACACAACTATATTTTCCCCAAATTTTTACTTTTACACTATCTCAAATTTTAGTTAAAAATGTTTAAAACTATCTACATACAAACATACATAATAAAATTCTGTAGTTGAAATTTTCAAAATCTACCATCACAACATTTTATAAGCGCCTAAACAAAAAAATTTACTTATTTCGGATATTGCTGAATGTAGGGTACATGCCCAAGATACAAAATAATTGGCTCTAAGCACATTCTTAATGCATTTCCTTTAGCACTATGTGGTTAAAAGTGAATGTGTTGAACAATGTTGTTTACAAAATTAAAAATAATAAAGACACGAGTACTTAAAAAAACATGCCTTTTTTTAAAATGTCGATTCTTACCCTTTTCCCAAATTCATGAATGCAGATATTAAATAGTTTTTTTCCTATTTTTATTTAGAATTTCGTGCTCAATGAATGAAATTAATTGACGTCTTTTAATTTAAAATCCAGCTATAAACTAAATAAACTTTAAAAAAAATTTAATGGACTTCAAAAATAAGCACTAAAAAGCTAAAAATAAAATTGATCTAGTTAAATAAAATATTTTTACATATGCTACCTATAGTGTTGTTTGAAGTTGCTGGCAGCAATATTGGTAACTAAGCACACACATACATATATACATATATGTACATAAAAAGTTCTTGCAATTTCATGTCATGTTCCTATATGTTTAGTACCTGTTTTACTGGAACCAACTTCAAACAGCACTATAGATAACATACATATGTAAAAATATTTTATTTAACTAGGTCAATATTATTTTTAGCTTTTTAGTGCTTATTTTTGAAGTCGGTTTAATATTTTAAAAAGTTTTATTTTTAGCTTTTTATTGAAATATAGTATTAAATTTCATAGGGCGTGGCTACGCCCACTTTTTTTAAAACAAGATTTTGTATTTTTAATAGTTTAAAAATACAAAATTGTGTGCCAAGTTTCATAAATATTGGTTAAGTACAAGCACGTGAAATATTATACTAAAATTTAATAGGCGCGCCCCGCCCACTATTTTGAACGCAAGATTGTGTCTTTATTTAATCTTAGGCTGTGTGCTAAGTTTCATAAAAATCGGTGAAATAGAAGTTTGTGAAATATTATATTAAATTTTAATGGGCGTGACCCCACCCATTTAAAAAAATGTTTTTTTAAGTTCAAGATGTGTGGTAAGTTTCGTAGAAATCAGTTAAGTAGAAACACGTGAAATGTTATAATACATTTTAATGGGCGTAGCCCCGTTCATTTTTTCAACTTTAAAATTGTGTAATTTCACAAATTAGAGATGTTTGCTAGGTTTTGCAGCAATCAAATAAGTAAAAGATCGTAAAATAAAAAAAAATAAAAATCAAAATCGTAAAAAAATTGTGGACGTGTCCCCCTGTTCACTTTTTTTTAGAATGGGACCAATGGAAAGCTACACCTTCTCAGACAACAAAACAAGTTATAAAATCGGTCTAAAATGCACCGAGTTATGAACCTACACACCTAAAAAAAATAGAGACGAATTGTTAACTTTCTTCTTTTTTTGAAGTCGGTTAAAACATATAGGCAAAATGTCATGGCAAAAAAATTTTTTTTGTCTTAAGTCCAAAATCTTCTAAGTTATGAGAGATACGTAAACACACGTATCCTCACAAAAACATAAGTGTGAAAAAAGGCCAAGTTCCTTTCCAAAAATTTGGGCCATTAAAAATAGTGAGATAAAAAGTTTTACCAAGTTCTTGTTTGACACAATACCTATCACTGTAATATGCTATGGGCTTAGATGTCATTTCGTGTGGGGAGCCTACTTACTGGCCTACTGACGTACGGAAAAATCCGGATGTTATAGATTTTGGCGTCATGAAAAATATCCATAGGGACTTAATTCATGTGGAGTCCTCTCTAGATCTCTCCTCCGATCACTCTCCCACAATAGTTACAATTTTCAACCCACTAAGGAGTGATTTAAATAACTCATATGTGAAAATGATTAATGGCGTCAACTGGCTAAGATTCAAAAAATATCTTAGTAGTCACTGCAGTGAAAACATTCAGCTAAGATCACCTGATGATATTGAATTCAAAATTGCCGAAATTAACGAAAGTATTAAACAGGCTGCTAAGCATGCCACTACCTCCCGTTCGCAGACTGGCTTTAATAGACTTTATTCTACGGAAATTGAACGCCTGGTATGTGAAAAAAGGAGATCTAGAAGAGCATGGCAACAACACAGATCACCCCTGAATAAAATCAGACTTAAAGAATGTACTAAACGACTCAAAGAGATGCTATCGTCGGAAAAAACTACATTACTGGAAAAATATTTAGAAAATCTCGATGTTACGTCAGCATCTAATTACTCTTTATGCCGCACTACTAGAAATCTTAAAAGACCAGTTGACCTCAAATCACCACTGCGCATTTCGACCGGAGGCTGGGCAAGAAGCGATAGTGAAAAAGGTAACTTATTTGCTGTGCATTTAAAATCTGTATTCTCTCCCAATTCATGTACGGGTGCTGCTGATTTACCAAGTGTAGTTTCTCTACCCCCTCGCCCCTCAAAGTTAAGATGCTTGAAGTACAAAAACTAATTGCTGAACTCAACCCGAAGAAAGCACCAGGTATTGATGGCATTAGTAACAAAATGCTGATGAACTTGCCTCAAATTGCAATAAAAATTCTGCTATTTATTTTTAATGCTATTTTGAGAATGCAGTATTTTCCTCATAACTGGAAACTTGCCAAGATAAAATGATTCCATTCCACAAAAATCAAAATCCTGTGAAGAAAACAATTTTTCAACCCACAACTTTAATAAGGTTCAACGAGTACACCAATCAAGGGACGAGGATCTTCAATCACTCCAGCCTCAATACACCGAAGACGATTTTGAAACCGGAAGTGCTTTATTAGGCGAGTGAATAGTCTGCCATGTCTACAACGCAATTGCAGAGAAACAAGTAGATCGGTAAATATTTTAGTAGATACGGGAGGTATAAGTAATTATATTAGTACACGCAAAGAAAAGATATGGTTGAGAAAACAATATTATGGTCTCAGAAACAAATGTGCGGTCGTTGAAAACAAATTATTGTTATTTTAAACATTAATTTTGTTACGGTAAGCAAAGTAATGTTTGAATTTAATAATTACATTATTATATTCATAAAAAAGTGTGATATGGTTAGAGTTTAACAATATAGTTTTGTTAAAAATTTATGACTGCAACATAATTTTTGTTATTTTTTAAAAATAGTATAATGTAAATAACAATATAATGTTATCCAAAACCATACTATCAGGCATGTTCTGAAAATCACTTTTTCTGAAAGTGATTTGAAATCACAAGAAAGGTGTTCTGCACACAAAACTTTTTGAATTTTTGTGATTTTAAACCAGTCAGCTAAATGCCTGGCGATTTGAAATCCCTTGGTTGTTTTTTCAATCACTTTATCTTGAAATTCGAAATAAATTAATTAATTTAATAACTTAATATCTTTTTTTATTGTTTTTAAAGTAAGATGAGCAATTTTCTATGAAAGAATTTATAAAATTATGAAAAAATTAAAGACACTTTTTTTTGCAAGAAATGTTGTTATTTGCTTTGTGCTTTGCATTTGTGATTTTGCATTTACAAAACAAAACATCAGCTGTTTTCTTGTGGTTTTTGAAAGGGTAAAATCACACCGAAAAATTGAAACTTTTGTGATTTTCAGAACACCATCAAATCACAATTGTGATTTTAAAACAAAAAGTGATTTGAATCCTTGTGATTTACAGAACATGCCTGTATGTTAAGTTTAAAAAAAGGTTTTTCAGAAACCTCTTCTGTCAGTTCAATGTTTCGTTTGTTAGCTATCGGTATTCCACGCGTCGTGTTAAATAAATAAATAAAGTACAAACAAACAAAAGGGTAGATACATAAAAACATATACGTACATATGTATGTATGTTTATCTCTTTATACAGATAGGCTGTATTTCGTGCAGACACAGATTTGTAAGTACCCAGCTAAAAAAATATGTATGGAGCATATATGATATTCCATATATGGTTCGGATCCGAAAAATGAGGGTATATGGGCATATATGATTATATATATTCATACATTTTCATACATGTAAGTTAAGGTCAACCCAAATATTAATAAACAATAAATTGATATTGTAAATAACCTTTGTCAAGGTCAACCCAAATATTAATATTGTAAATAACCTTTAGTCATAAGTAATAAAGATAAGAAAGAAATCATAAATAAAAAAATATCTATTGTAAGGAAAATTACTGTAAACAAAATAAACCTTTAAGTTAAGGTCAACCCAAATATTAATAAACAATAAATTGATATCGTAAATAACCTTTAGTCATAAGTAATAAAGATAAGAACGAAATCATAAATAAAAAATATCTATTGTAAGGAAAATTACTGTAAACAAAATAATGATCATGAAAAAAACATGTTAAAACATGTTCGAGATAAATAAGAACAAAGAATATCATCCCCTAACATTATACTAACGAGGAGTATAAATAGCAATGTAAATACTCTCGCTAGCTAGTTCATAAGTAAACTCACCAATGCTCAGTCCTTGAGTAAATCCAACTAGTGCATAAGTAGTTCATAAGAAAAACTCAACTTAGTTTAAAAACTAGAAATAGCTAGTACATAGTTAATAGTTTTGTGAAAAATTAAATATTAAATAAAGACAATTTCAAGATACTAAGGTATCTTGAAATTCAATTTTTTAATAAATAAAGAACATCGTTTCTTAACTGGCGATCCTGCCAGGAGGATATTATATTGATATTCTCCAGTTGAGCGGACCAAATTCCTTGTCGCAGCAAGGACAACAAATAATCCTGCATAGGAACAGGATATTTAAAACATAAAAGAAATTCCTCATAGAAAGGACCATAAAGTGTAAACCAAAATAAAATAGTATTAATGAGAAAAGCATCCAGGGGATACGCCCACGATTTAAACCGAATTATGGAACAAGTAAATCTAAATAAAATAATGCAACAGATGGCAAACCTCCAAGTAGCATTGGAAGCCGTACAACAAGAGAATGCTACGCAGCAGATTGGAACAAATACCAATAAATACAGTTGCAAATCAACCACATGCCGTAGCCTTAGAGCCAAAGATAGCTACATATAATACACCGGACGATATAAATCTGGATATATTTAAATCTCTATCCACATTTGATGGAACAAAAAATAATTACCGATTATGGAGAGAGGATGCTACACGCCTAATGAATAGTATCAGTAGACTCTCAAATTCCAACAGATATGTAGAGGCACTATCTATTGTCAAGTCAAAGATAGTTGGACCAGCAGCGAATATCCTCTTAAATCACAATACAGTTTTTAATTTTGAAGCAATCTTAAATAGATTGGATTACACGTATTGTGACCAACGGCCACTGTATGTCCTTAAGGACGAACTAACAAAATTGAGAAAAGGCAAGTCATCACTGTCGGAATTTCATGATGAAATTAGCAAGGCACTGACAGTGGTAACATCCAAAATCGCAATGTCTGGAGATCCCCCTGAGTCAATCAAGTGCATGACAGCACATGCCATGGATGATGCTGTCCGCACATTTAAGAACGGCATAAATGATAACTTCATACGTTCAACCCTTTACGGAAACCCAATAAAAGATCTAGAACACGCCTATGCCATCGCTCAAACTATAGAACATGATGATAACCTCAGAAGTTTTCAACATAATTACCATCACGGAAATAACAGAGGCCAGTATATAAAAATACAGCAAAAAGAACAACCACATCAACGATTCGAAAGTAATCAACACTTCAGAAAACCCTCCTATCATCTACCAAATCAACAAAACCAACATTGTCAACAAAATCAACATTATCAACAGAATCAACAACGTCAACTACACCAAAATTTTCCGAAGCCAGAGCCAATGGACATCTCTTATGGCAACACCAGGCAAAACCAATACAACCTACAAGGATTCCACAGCCAACCATGGAAAAGAATGAGAAATCAAAGCGGGAACTTTAACAACAACAACAAATTGCAGCGCAACAATAGAATAGAAACAACCCAAGATAGAGATGAGAACGGCAGCACCACAACAGAAAAAAGTAGTAAGTCACGATATAAAAATAGTAGTATTTATAAGACTTTAAACTAATAAATGGGTTGCTCTATATATTTATGAAAGATGAAGATGAAAAAATTTATAAAATTTTTATAGATTGTGGTGCAACCCATAATTATATTAATAAAAATTTAATTATTGGATCTAGAATTAAGACAAGACCATTTAGAATGATCACCATGCACGGTGAATCGATTTTAAATTATAAACAGAAAATCAAATTATTTAATCATGAGTTAGAATTTTTCGAAATTAAAAGTAATGATGATTATGATCTAATGCTAGGAATTGAAGGGCTAAAACAATTAAACGCAGTCATAGACATAGGAAAAAAATTGTTCACTGTCCCAGAATTATCACAGAAAATAAATTACTCTATAGGAGATAAACAATACGAATTAGAAATAAATAATTTAATGCAGGAAAATAATAGAATAGGTCCTTTGCCTTTCACCACAACGATAGAAGCAAGTATTAGAACAACTTGCAAGGACCCAATTTGGACGAAACAATATCCCGGAAATATGAACGATGTTGAATTCGTTAATAAAGAAATTGAAAAATTATTAAAAGATGGTATAATCCAACGAAGCTTCAGTCCCTACAATTCTCCAATGTTAACGGTACATAAAAAAGGAGTCGACGAAAACGGAAAACCTAGAAGAAGAATGGTGATAGATTTCCGTAAACTAAATGAACAGACAGTTACAGACAGATATATTATCCCCGATATAAACACAACTTTGCAAAACTTAGGAAAAGCTAAATTCTTCACAACTTTAGATTTAGAATCTGGTTTCCACCAAATTAGAATTAAAGAAAGTGACAGGGAAAAAACAGCTTTTTGTGTAAATGGAGGCAAGTATGAATTCATACGTATGCCTTTCGGTTTGAAGAATGCACCTTCAATTTTCCAACGATGTGTAGACGACATATTAAGAGAATTCGTAGGTAAATTTGTATATGTCTACATAGATGATGTTTTGATCTATTCGTCTACAGCAGAAGAGCACATGAAACATATAAACATTGTCTTTAATGCATTGAAAAAGGCTACTCTAAAAGTCTCGAATGAAAAATCAAAATTCTTTATGTCCGAAGTCGAGTACTTAGGACACATCATCAAACACAATAAAATAACAACAGACCCAGAGAAAATAAGGGCAATTGAAAATTCCCCCATTCCAAAAACTCTGAAAGACTTGAGAGGATTTTTAGGACTAACAGGTTACTATCGTAGATTTGTAAAAGGCTACGCACAAATTACAAAACCTCTAACCATATATTTGAAGGGAGAAAACGCACATGTAAGTAAGAATAAAAGCGCAAATAAGGAAACTAAATTAGACCAAGCAGCCATAGAATCTGTAGAAAAATTAAAATTAAAATTAAAGGAACAGGTAGAACTATTCCAACCAGACTTCAAAAAACCTTTTGAATTAACAACGGACGCATCCAACATAGCTATTGGAGCCGTGTTAAGCCAAAATAAAAACCCCATTTATTTTTTGTCAAGAACTTTGAGTGAAACAGAACAGAGATACAGTACAAATGAAAAAGAATTATTGGCCATAATATGGGCCCTACAAAAACTGAGGAATTATATCCTTATTAATCCTTAACTTACGCCATTTCAGAAAAAAACCCTAACCCCAAATTAAAGCGCTGGAAAGCCATAATAGAAGATTACGGTGCTAAAATGAAATACAAGCCAGGCACAGAGAATGTAGTAGCTGATGCATTGTCTCGACAGATTATAAACACATCTTCGATTGACACCATGCATTCAGCCGAAAGCTCACCTAGTGATGAAATCAAATCAGTTTCACAACCATTTAATTCCTACGGCATACAAATAGAATTAGTACCAACAACAAGTTTAGTAGAAACACGAGTACGAACTATTTTCTCCGGAAAAATAAGATACACCGTTAATTTTTTTAGTAATGATAATCTTTTTTTAATAAATCAAGAACATCGTTTCTTAACTTGTATGTGTAAATTCCCTCCACAGTATGCAAAATTCAGAGTGTATGAATACTCTTGATTCACAAAAGCGCACTGCTGTGCAATAAATTATATTACTAAAATTAAATTTTTTTAGACTTGGGAGAGTGGTTGTATTTAATGAAACATTTGTTTGGACAAATAATTCAAAACGAACTAAAAGTCATTTCATTCATCAAAAGGTGAATCAGTTATTTAAAAGACATATAAATCATATTCGTACATAACATTTAGCTTAAGAAATCAGATTAAAAACTAGTGCAATTAATTATAAAAGAAAAAATAATCTGTCTAACAATAGTTTTCAATACAGTAATATGAACTTTCTTTCTTATCTAAAGAATTTTGTTATTTTCTATAAAATTAATGACTGGATTATCTTTTTCATTATTTGATATATTAAATGGGGCCACAATGTATAAAATCATACAAGAATAGTTTTTTGTAACAAAAAGTTTATCTTTTTTAAACGTTGAGGGTACGCGGATAAACTTTGCATACCGTATGTATTTTCTAATGGATTTCCAATTCAGCAGTAATAAAATTCCAAGCTTTTTTGATTGCAAAAACGATCTTATGTGAGATATCATGTATGCATACATTGTTATATGGCTCCATATATGAAATCTTATATTTATATATGGATCCACATATGAAGAGATTCATGATTAAATGTTCATATATGAACTCATATGTTATAATACATTTCATATATTAGTTCATATATAATAGTTTTGCCATGTATAATCCCATATATTTCCATACATGAATTCATACATATTCATATATAGTTATATACATTCATATATTAAAAATATATGGACCATATATAATTTTTTTAGCTGGGTATACATTTCTTTATATACATATATTTTATTTCAATAATATTAATTAATTTTTAATTAGAATTTAACGCACAGCTGTTTTAGCCAATAGATATATGATTGAAAAACAAAATATTATTATTATATTAAATAATACTGTTGTCGTATTTAACAATATTATTATAAGATAAGAACATGGTATATTGAGTCTCAATAATATTTTCGTCACATCTAACAATAGTGTTGTCATATTTACAGTAATAAGATAAGGTGTAACAAAGTTTATTGTTTTCGTTGATAATATTATTATTAACTCAGATAATAATATTATTAAAAGTTTGCTTTTCTATTGACAATAATATGATTTAACTCCAACCATATAATTCAATCATAGTATGTGGCTGTTTATATTACCATATAACCATATTTTTTCTTTGCGTGTACTAGTTGTAAGATAGGGAAAATAAAAATTAATCCGGTGAAAGTCAAAATATTTCATTTACATTCAATGGTTCATACGAAAAAAATTATTACTGTCTGAAACCACTGTTTAACTTTCTATGAAATAGAGGCCCTTCAAGAATTTAATATGCTTTTAGGAGAACAGGGTTTAAGATCAATCAAGGCAGAGATCAATATCTTCGACTATAGCTTAAAATATAAATATAAGGAAAATTTAGGAAAAATGAGGGAAACATAAATTATACAATTAACAACGAAATTTACAGGAAAGATATTGAAAAAAAAATGCAAAGGAATAGGGAAACTAACGAAGTATTGTCATTTACTACAACCATTCAGGCATCTATCAGAACAAAATCTGAAGACCCTATTTATGTATACCCTTATCCAATATCGGATAACGAGTTTATTAATAACGAAATACAGAAATTACTGGATAATAAAATTATTCAGCCAAGTAGGAGTCTGTACAATTCCTCCATCTGGACAGTCGCAAAAAAGGGTACCGATGAAGAAGGAAACCCCAAAAGGCGAATGGTAGTTGATTTCCAGAAGCTAAACGCTCAAACAATTACGGACCGTTATCCAATTCCAGATGTTGGTATGACAATCCAGAACTTGGGAAAAGCAAAAGTATTCACCACGCTAGATTTGGAATCAGGATTCCATCAAATTCTTATAAAAGAATCGGACAGGGAAAAAACAGCATTCAGTGTGAACGGTGCAAAGTATGAATTTTTAAGGATGCCGTTTGGTCTTAAAAACGCTCCTTCCATTTTTCAACGATGCATAGACGATATTCTGCGTCCGTATATAGGGAAGTTTGCATATGTTTATATAGATGATGTGCTAATATATTTCTCCTCACGCTAACATGAAAATTTCCGATGAAAAATCGCACTTCTTTCAGAATTCTGTAGAGTATCTAGGACACATCATTAAGCATAATAAAATAACTGTAGGCCCTAATAAGGTGGAAACAATAAAAAACTATACTATTCTCACAAATTTAAAGGAACTTAGATCATAGATGTTCAGCCCATACAACAATTGTTTGAAAAAAATTCATACACATTTGTTACACTCTTTTAAAAACTCATTCATTCATCGTTGAGCAAGCGACGAAAACACATGTGTCGGAGTATCGTAATTTTTTTCAGGAATTTATTAAGCATTGTTGTTGGTTTTTGTTGAACAAAGCACAGTAAACACACACGATTCAATTGAACACACAAAAAACAAATTAAAAAAAAATAAAAGCTACACGTCTACGAAATGAGATGTGAACGGTATTTTATGATAAATGATGCTTTTCATAACATTCAATGCCTTTTATGCTACAAAATATTTAAGGCTAGAAATGAAAACGTTTTGAAAAGACATTTTTATTCATATCATTATGAAATTGAAAAAATAAATTGTAAAGAGAAGGAGGAGCTTCTTAATGAAAAGAAGAACATTTATTTTTTCCAATTAAAGGAATGACTTAATGGAATTGAAAACAATTCAGAAAATCAGAACCTAAAAAGTGGAATATCAAGCTTAGTAAGTTTAAATGTCGTCAGGTGTGGAAGACCTTTTTCTGATGGGATCTTCATTAAATCTATTCCTTTATCCCGATTTACTCTAGTTTGGTGCACTACACAAATAGGAACTTCTTTAGAACATTTTATTACTGAAAATTTTAAAAGTTGCAAATTCTTTTCAGTGTGTCTATACGAAAGTACCGACATTAACGACGTTTGTGAACTTATAATTTGTATTCGTTGTGTAGATGCCAATTACACCCTTGAAAGTTTTTATGCAAACGTAACAGACAAACTATTTTCAATTGTAGACACAAACAAGTTTGCAGCAGTTTGTACAGATGGTGCCAGCGTAATGACTTGTAGATATGAAGGCTTTATCGGACAACTACAAAAACATGGTTTGTTAGTTCAAAATTTTCACTGCATAATCCACCAAGTAGCTCTTGCATCAAAATTTCTTTCAGAACATTCTGCTATGAAATTAGCAGAGCGCATAATTAATAGAATACGTGATGGACATAATACTAAATGGACTGTTTGACTTAAGAAAAGAGGTAGTAGAGTTTTTAGAGCTAGAAAATATAGATATATGTGAAGTAAAATTACTAAAAGAATATGAATTCACCTTAGATTTAGCATTTTTGTCAGATATAACTAACTTCTTGAATGAGTTTAATTTACAACTTCAAGGAAAAGATAAAAGTATACTTGATATGTCTGAATTTCTGTTGAATTTTAAAACAAAATTATTTTTGCTGCTAACAGAAATTCGATCTGACGATTTCTCTAGTTTTACCAAAACTTCTCTTATATATAACAAACAAAATTATACTAAAAAACTTGATTATGTATCATTATTAGAAACCATTTTTTTAATTTTGAAGACCGATTTAACGATTTTGAATGTATACAGCCTTTGCTTGATGTATTCAAAAACCCTTTAAATTGTGACGTAAGCAAGTTCGATTTACACATTCAATCAGAGATAATAATACTTAGATCTGAGGTAAAAGCTTTCGATAAAATTAATTCTCTTGAGTTTTGGAAAAATGTAGATGGTGCCTTATGTCCTCAGCTCAAACGAATGCATTTAAAATAATTATCAATTTTTTCCTCAACATACTTATGTGAACAAATTTTTTCAGACATGAAAAACATTTGCTCCAAGCAGCGCAATCGCATGACCTCGGTGAACTTAAAAAATATTTTGCTAATTCGCAATTGTCATGCAAGTATTAACATGGAAAGTTTAATTTAAAATCTTCAAAGCGATTTTAAAAATTGAAATAAAATTACGTTTTAATAATCAGAGACCGAAAATAATCATTATTGAATTTATTTCACAAAACAATACAATACAGTATTACATCAAAGCTATTCATTAAAAACCAATTTATTTGAAAAAACATTATAATGGTTACTGTCTCTGTTAAAAACACCTTTTTATTCATATCGTTATGAAATTTGTTTTAGGTGTTTGCCAATATGTTTGCTGGGAGTTAGGGTTGCGAGAGCAAGCGCTAATACATCTCATTTTTATTTTTGATCATCTTTGACTTAGATCATTCCTAGGCTTAGCAAGTTAGTACAGGAAATTTATTAAAAACTTCGCAGCTATTGTAAAACCACTCACAATACATCTCAGAGGAGATAATGGCGGAATTAGTAAAAAATCAAAGTACAAAAGTAAAAATATATCTAGACCAACCCGCACTAGACGGTATCGCTGACCTAACAATATACACTGACCACCAGTCATTAATCTTTTCTATCTTGGAAAAGAATCCAAACACCAAACTTAAAAGATGGAAAAACTTCATAGAAGAATATGGAGCAAAATTAGTGAACAGGCCTGGGCACCAGAAAGTTGTTGTAGACGCTTTATCACGGCAACAAGTTAACAATACATCCAGTTGTTCACAACACTCAGCTCAAAGTTCACCTTCAGAAGGTATTAAGAGAGTCAAACCACTCTAAATGGTTTTAGGAATCAAATAATACCAATATTTGACGGAAATGAAATAATCGAAATCGATACATGTACCATTTTTCGAGATCAAGTTAGGCATACTATATATTATAAGACAAAACACGAATTGATAGACAGACTAAGGCAAATAACAAATCCAAAAGTTCAAAATTAATTAAAATGAAGCGAAGAAACATTATTTCATCTACAAAATTATATTATCACTACATTCCCATCCAATTTGTTTGTTATAACACGAACACAATTACAAGATGTTATTAATGTAGAAGAACAAAAAGAGATAGTAATGCGAACACATAGACGAGCACACAGAAATTATAAAAATAACGCTCAAGAAATATCGTTAACGCACTATTGGCCGAACATTCGAGATATGCCTAAAAAATAATGTATAGATTGTAATATCAGCTTACAAAATAAATATGAACAAATACCAAATAAACAACCAATAGAGAAAACACCAATACCCACGAAAGTAGGAGAGTACATACAGATGGACATATTTTACATGAATAACCAAACATACATCAGCCCAATTGATAAATACTGCAAATACTGTTACATACGCAAATTTATATAGCAAAACAAACTGTCATGAGTACATAGAAGAAATTCTAACGCAGATCTACCCAAACGCCAAACATTTAATGACTGATAATGAAAGTGTATTTATTGGCATAGTAGCAAAAAGCGTCTATGAGCGACTATCAATACAACATACAGTAACACCCATTCATCATTCGACAACCAAGAGTCAAGTTGAACGTATCCATAGGACTCTGATTGAAATCTCAACAGCCTTGGCACAACAGAATAACACTACACCAGGACACGAGTTATTCAATGCAGTAAGACAATATAATAAAACGATTCATTCCACAACAGAATATAGACCTGAGGAGGTGTTTTTCAACAGAGAACGATATTCTGACATTAAGGAGAAACTCAAGGACAAACAGGAAAAACTACTCAATAATAAGAATCGACACTCAAAAAACTACAAGGAAGGAGATATAATTTACGCCAAAACACACCGCCGCAACAAAAACCATATCAAGTACTCACAACACAAGGTAAAAGAAGATCGTGGGGACACAATCCTAACAGCGAAGGGTAAGGTTATACATAAAGATAGTATACGCAGACAAACTACACTATGAACAAGTCAGCAATAATTCGGAATTGTATTTCTCGCATTTGTTTTTGGCGGCAATATAACTGATTTAACAAACAAAAATATGTACTCATAGAAGGAAATCCAGCCTATGTGTTCGAAGACACATCATATCTGTATCACGTAGTTAACTTAACAAAAATACTGAGACCATACGAGGACATAATGCAAAACATGAACAAAGCCAGGAAGAACAAATATTAATAGGAAGAATTGAATCTTTAAAAACGCAATTAATACCGAATACACATCGCGAAAAAAGAGCACTATACTTTCTAGGTTCAACATTAAAATTTTTCACCGGGACACCAGATCACGACGACTTAATCGAAATAAAGACAGGACTTAATCAATTAATAGAAAACAGTAACAGACAAAAAATTGTAAACTCACGGTTTGAACAAATCTTAGAAACATTAAATCCAAAAGCTATCACAGATAATATTATAATCAATGAAGTATATCGTAAACTTGAAGCTATAACAATTACTATAAATTTTGCTAAAAATAGAAATTTTTATTCAGGAACATTAAATATCAATGAAAGAAAAGATATCGTATCTGTTGAAGCTTTTGACTTACCATTAATAAACATCCTAGAGTATTCAGATATCCATATATGTTTTTACAATCAAGCTATAATTACAATTTATAAGTATCCTATATTGAAACATTTATGAAAATTATATAATATATACCCACTAGCATGGAAAATTAGTATTGGACAAACAGATTACTGTTTTTAATGGTAATTATACTTCAGTAACACAATGTAAAAATCTCTTAGGAAATAATATTTGTAAAATAAACAAAGCTTATAACTGTACTATAAATATATTAGAAAATAAGCCAGCTAAATGTGACATAATTCAAGAAAATAACACACCACTCACAATATTAGAGAATGGTTACATCTTGAGTGATGACGAACATATTTGGAATGGTCAAATAATCAAAGGACCTGAGTTAATTCACATTGATATTTCAACCAATATAGACGCAAAAGACTATTTCTACCATCAGCAAGAAATAAAAGCGGCTATACATCAAAAATATGACGAACGCATGGAAATCCTCCATATATTATATTCAGACTCATACCATTAATTTTCAAATTTACAGGAAATTTCAAAATATTTAATCCCTATAGAAGACCACCCCATACAAACCACCATTTACTTAATTCTCGGAATCTTGGCCACAATACTATGTACATATATATATCATAATAAAATTAATTAACTACTGCAAAGAAATAAAACGAACAGAAATAATAGCCGAACGCATTTATGAAATGGAATTAAAAAGATTAAGAGCAGAAAGGAGTACTGTTTAGGAAAAGTGAGGAGGGGAGTTAATGCACAGGGTATAGTCTACATCAGGGGTGTCCAAGGCCTATACGCTTAATGCGCATTTGTTATTGTAAAAGCGCGAAGCATTGGCTGATCATTCTAATATGTATACACAACTCTTTGTATGAAATACACATATCCACACATACCCCAAGTTCAAAGCAACAACACTTTCATATGCAGAGCAACAAGAAGGCATGGTTTGTTGGTACAGATTGGTGCCAAGCGTAAATTTTGTTGTTTTTATGATTTTGTTGTTTTTTTAATGATTTCCAAACACAGGTAATGAAATATTTTTGTTTTTTTTTGTGTGCGTTAATATAGTGTATACGCTTCCATAAGAAGGTTTTGGACACCCCTGGTCTACATGGCAAGACTGGCATAAATAGATAAGTAGACACACACACATCTTCATAATAGGGAACAAAGGTCAACATCAATATTATCACTTACATACGTTAGAACAAAGACTTACAACAGGGCACAAGGTCAACATCAATATTATTACTTACATACGTTAGAACAAAGACTTACAACGAAACCACTATCAGTCAAAGTAAACTCAAAATATGTTTTAATAATAAAAAGATACTTGTAGAAAATATATTCCGAGATAAAAGACAAAGAAACGATAAACATAATTATTACTATAAATAGATGTTAAGAAAATATTATCAGTAGTCTTAAGAATATAAATACCCAGCTGAAAAAATATGTATGGATCATATATGATATCCCATATACATATGGTTTGGATCCGAAAAATTAGGGTATATGGGCATATATGATTATATATATTCATACATTTTAATACATGTATGTGTAAATTCCCTCCACAGTATGCAAAGTTCATATTCATACACTCTTGATTCACAAAAGCGCACTGCTGTGCAATAAATTAGATTACTAAAATTAAATTTTTTAGACTTGAAAGAGGGGTTGTATTTAATGAAACATTTGTTTGGAAAAATAATTCAAAATGAACTAAGTCATTTCAATCATCAAAAGGCGAATCAAGTATTTAAAAAACACTAAATCATATTCGTACATAACATTTAACTTAAGAAATCAGATTAAAAACTAATGCAATTAATTATAAAAGAAAAAATAATCCGTCTTACAATAGTTTTCAATAATGTAATATGAACTTTATTTCTTATCTAGAGAATTTTTTTATTTTCTATAAAATTAATGACTGGACTATCCTTTTGATTATTTGATATATTAAGGGCCAATTTCACCAACCCTATTTAAATATCAATTCATATTTAAATGTCGATTTTCATTAATTTTTGTATGGAAAAATGACTTTTAAATATGAATTGATGTTTAAATAAATTGGTGAAATTGGCCCTAAATGGGGCTACAATTTATAAAATCATACAAGAATGTTTTTTTGTAACAAAAAGTTCTTCTTTTTGAAACGTTGAGGGTACGCATATAAACTTTGCATACCGTATGTATTTTCTAATGGATTTCCAATCCAGCAGTGATAGAATTCCAAGCTTTTTTGATTGCAAAAACGATCTTATGTGAAATATCATGTATACATACATTCTTATATGGCTCCATATATAAAATCTTATATTTATATATGGATCCACATAGAAGAGCTTCATAATTAAATTTTCATATATGAGCTCATATGTTATAATACATTTCATATATTAGTCCATATATTAGTTCATATATAATAGTTTTGAAATGTATAATCCCATATATTTCCATACATGAATTCATACATATTCATATATAGTTATATACATTCATGTATTAAAAATATATGGACCATATACAATTTTTTTAGCTGGGTAATAAAGAAACTCACGTTTCCGTGTGAAAAAAACTTTATTCCAATTTTTTTGATTCATTCCTTCATCAAGGAATTAACTCGAGTGCGCGGTTTTGAAGTAGTAATGCTAACTTTTTTGACTCTAAAGCACTTCATAATTTAAAATAAAATGCAAAAAGCGTAATTTAGTGATCGAAAAGCGTTAAATGCACTAACGTGAAAAAAGTGATGATTAATACGAGTGAAGTTTAATAATGTTGAAAATTTTCTAAACTATTCTCTATTTCTGCAATAGTATCATCTTTAAAGAAATATATCAAACAAAAAGGGTACGCTTTGCACTGAAAAACTAATTACACGAAGTTTGTATTTAAGTAATTTTAAGAAATAAACAAATCCCTTAATGCACTACTTAGTGGTTTTTCTTGGTTTGGCACCAACGCTCAAAATTTGGCATTTTGAGTCTTCCAAAAGCACTAAAAATAGTGCCAAAAGCACCAAGTTGGCATCGCTGTTTTGAAGATCGCTGCTTTAGACTGAATTCAGTCATTTGTTTCTAACAATTTTTTATATGAGTTGTTTATTTTGAAAGTAGCATTAAAAATCTAGTTCGTTGTTTATATTACTAAGCTTTTCCTGTCTCTGCAATTTTTTGTAGTTTTTCTGTTTCATTTCTCTCTTTTACTAAGAGTGACGTCAAATCACACGCAGGGTGACCGATGACATTTTTCCAAAAGTGGCACCAAATTTATCAAAAAAAAAGGGACAAAATTTAAAAAAAAACGGAAAACCACTCTAAACCAAGGTTGGCAAACGGTATCGTAAAAATACCGATACCGATTCAAATACCGCTAAAACTAGATACCGGTATCGATACCGCTACTGAAATCAATTTCGGTTAGAAAATACCGGTATCCAGAATACCGCTTACGTCTATACCGGTATGTACCGGTATACCGATTCCCACCAAAAAGAAAATTTTAAAAATATATTTTAATTAACTTTCTTTTATGAACACGTTTTTGTTCTCCTTCACACATTCTTATGAATCGCTCTTGTTTTTAATTAACCGGAAAGTGCAATAATATCATAATCATCACTAGCGCGAAATACTAACAAACTGCGTGAGCTGCTTAATGCCTTTAGGAACGAAAAACGTATCTCTAGAAAACCCATTTTAAGCCACATTTATTGTATATGAAATCGCGAAAATTAGTACATTGCCTGTACCAGATACACAAGCTGATGCGAAGATTTTAAGTTTTAAGTTAAACTGGTCGCAAAGATATTTTTCTTTAATTGATATACTACATATGTGCTCTGTCTAGAATATGAGGTTTGCTGCCATAAAAGCCTAGCGAGGCCTAGAGTACCCGATAAGCAGTGGAAAAAAAAATTGGAATTTATTCTGTAGTTTCTAAAGTAGCTGTCCAATTGTTATGAAATTTTACACAGCATTGAAGGAGGTGTCAGAGAGCTCAAGTCGGAAATTTAGACGACGGAGCCACAAAGCACTAAAGTGGGCTACCTTGGGTTAATCAAAAATTAAAATCGATGCTCATGTTTTCGATCAGATAAAAAAGATTTTTTGCAAGTGGATTTTTTTCTATCCAAGGAGGTAAACAAAGTCTTCTATATTTGTGTGTTTTCGCCTACAGTTTAGAAAATATTAGAGAAAAAAGATTAAGATTTTGGCTTTTTCACCAACCTTGGCCCACTGTTCTGCTAATGGAGAAGTCAAATCTTGTTAGATTTATAAAATTAAGCTCATTATGAATAAAGGACATTTAAAAAAATTGGTATCAAAATTACAATCAATTAAAAAAAATTTAAAAAGTAGATTTTTGCCAATTTTTAAGAAAAATGTGGGTTAATTATTTCGCATTTATAAAAGAATTTCGCCATTCAATATTTTCGGCTGAAAAGTCTCTCTTAGGTAGAGAATGATGCACAGAAAGTAGTAACGAATATAATTGGCTTTGAGATCCCGGCGATTTCCAATAAAATCAAATTAAAAATGGGACTTTTCAGTATTTTTGCAGTATTCTTCTTATTTGTCGCCGGGCGCAGATTAGATTTTTGAAAATGTGTACATATTTAAAAACATATCTTGTTTTAAAGTGGTGTAATACATTTTTTTAAACATTTGGAATTTGATATTTATAACAAAAAATAAGACTAATTCAAACAGAGATGGTGGAGGAAAATTTTCGAAACTTTTATACCTGAACTTAAAGATTGGTCTCTTGAGGTGAAGCAAAGTACTTACTTTAACGAAAATATTGTTTATTGCTTGATTTGAAATATTCAAACATTCGTTTCGTCTGAATTTGGCGAGTACGAATACGAATATCTTAAAAAAAGCCGAATATTCAGGAAATCGAATACAAATATTCGCACATCACTAAGTGCATACAATTCTACATGTACTTCGTGTGTATATTATACAATGTATGTATTTATTTTTATTATTTTGTTTAATTTTCGAAGTAATTTGACAAAAAAAAATTTTTTTTTGCTATGACAGTGGACATATAATTGAATATGAACTAATAATTTAGCAGTAATATCGGTATACCGGTATTATAAACTCGTTAACGGTATGTACCGGTAATACCGATACCGATATAAAAAAAAAATACCGATACCGTTACCGATACCGATACCGAAATTTAAAAAATAGTTGTACCGGTATCAATACCGATACCGTTATTTATTTCGGTTGCCAACCTTGCTCTAAACTTTTTATTTTTAATGTATTTTCATATAACTCACTCATAAAAAAGGGGGACAAAAAGTGGCAAGGCAATCGAAAAAGTGACAATTTGCACGCAGCAGGAAAATGTAACGAATAGGCAAGGAGAGGTAATAAACATTCATATAATTCATTATGCTCAAAACATACTCAGGGTGACCGATGACATTTTTCAACAAGTGGCACCAAAAGGGGATTTATCTCAAAAAAGGGGCAAAAATATTATAAAACGAGAAAACTACACTAAATTTTTTATTTTTAATGTATTTTTATATAATTGACTACAAAAAGGGAGACAAAAAGTGGCAAGGCAGATAAAAAAGTGGCAAGGCATCCGAAAAAGTGGCAATTTGCTACTTTAGTCGGTCAAACGGTGACACTGCACATACTCACTATGAGTACCAGGAGCGGATCCAGCTGAAGCTTTTGATGGGGAGGATTTTTTGGTGATATTTTTTAATGTTTAAAATTTATTTTGCTACATATGTACATATATACTCTATATCACATTAAAATGTTTCGAAATTTTTTCTATTAAAAAATACATATTTTCGATGGCTTATAGCGTAGACAGACGACAGCGTTAATCTGCATTAAAAGCTCGCTAATGTCAGTTAAAAATTTACCCTGACAGACGACAGTATTTGAATTAAGTAAACAACTAATAAAATTTGTGCATCCCTTTAGTAAACACACACTTCGACAATTTTCCTTGGAAATCTTGAAATGGAACAAATTCTTGTCGAGATTTTAAATTAATTTTTCTTTTTTTTAAAATAATTAAAATAACTTATATTTCCTGAATTTTAATCCATTTTAATTTTGAAAATTAAAAATTTATTTAATTTTGATTGACTTTTGACGGTGTTACCATATTGAAATAGCTAAATTCAGTATTAATTCACTTTCATTTAGTGCATTTACGGTAAGTCTAATGCGCATTGGGATGAGGATAATTCACAAGTTAATTTGAATTAAGACTGCTAAGGCAAATTAACGCTGTCGTCTGTATATGCTATGTCATCAAACTTTGTAACTCCACTTTATATGAAAATTTAAGGGACCGAAAATAATAATTATTCGTGAATTTTTAAAGAGGAGAAAAATATAGTACAAGGAAACGTCGGACAACGAACCCAGTAACACCATTTGAATTGTTTTTTATAACTAGATTCAAAACTCCAATGTTTTTAAAATTTTTTATTTTTATTTTCTTCAAGTAGAAATAATTTTTATTTTTTTATTTATTTAATTTTTTTATTTTAGCGCAAACATAATTGGTTTTTTAACGTTTTTAATTTTTTTGGGCAGAAATAACAGTAAAAGTTGTTTCCTCGTTTTTATTTTTAAGCAGAAATAAAAATAATTTTTATTGCTCATTTTTCTAACAGAAATTGAAGTTACAATATAGTAAAAAAGATATACATGTGTATATACATATCATTTAATACCCATATCATAAAAGTGATAAAAATAGTGCTACCATGTTTTTTTTGATGCGGAGTCTCACAAATTGATTTTAATTTCTGCTCAAAAAAATAAAAATCAGAATATAACAGTTATTTCTGCCCACAAATAAAAAATATATATAGTTATTGCAGTCGTTAAGCAGCCCTGGGTCGGGGAACATCTCTCGCGTCATCGTAATTATTTCTTAAGTGCGGTCAGGCTTATGTGTGTTGTTTGGCCTTCGAGAGTTTTTCGTCTCGCTCGCACTGGTTGACTGATCTGCCACGGATAACCGTATAATCTTGCGGTTTTTTGTGGAATTTCTTTAACAACCACGTTGCCTACTTCCTATGTGAAGGCATAGGTCGTGTACAGTCAGTCACAAAACCTTATAAAATACTGTTAATACCATCTTGGGCATATGGTCTACGTTACAACGCCAATATTTGTGCAACACCATATTATGCAAATTTACTTTGCATTAATATGTTCAATAAATAAATAAATAAATATAGTTATTGCAATTGCACATAAGCAATATTGTAATCTCTACATTTAAGGTTAACTATGAGTTTGTGACTTTTATGTAAAACAACACGGGAAAAATTTTTGGGCAACATGCTAACCCTAACTTTTCGTTGTATTTGTCTTTTTGTACCTTTCTTAAAGAAAGGAAATATAACTAATTTTTAGCGGCGATATAGTGTAATGAAATGTTCTGCAAAAATATTTTCCCTAATTATTATATGTATGTAGTAGTGATGTAACGAATGTCAATTTTTGATATTCGCGAATACGAATACGAATACGAATATTTCAAACGATATTCGCGAAAACGAATACGAATATTTGAAACGATATTCGCGAATACGAATATTATATGCAATATGAAATATTGAAAAATTGTTATGAAAAAGGACTTCACACTCTTGTTGGCATACTTTAAAGTTAATAAAAAGTACCCAAAATTTTAATGATCGTCATTAAATAATATTTAAAAATTGTACAAAGTACAATTGTGTCTTTGTATCTGTTCGTGTCCACGTACATACCAAACGGCTGGACTGATTTCGATTTAATTTTTTCTGTTTGAAAGGTGGCTTGATCGAGAAGTTTCTTAGCTATGTTTTAAAAAAATCGGTCCAACCGTTTACAAGATATCACATGTTTTCTAGATATATCGGTGGTTTCTAAAATTTTTAATTTTAGTTTTTTCTTTAATCTACTGTGCAAATAATTTATTTATTTATTATTTTTTATTTCAATAGCTATTAGCAAAAGGTCAAATTATTTCGTAGCGAATAAATTTTATCTTTTTTTTTTGGGGGGGGGGCCTGATGAGTACTCAAAAAAATTTTGATAAGTAAGTCCCGGTCAGCGTGACCATTTGACCGAGTAAAGTGGGAATTTCTTTTCTTTTTTAACTGCCTTGCCACTTTTTGTCTCCCTTTTTTATAGTGAATTATATAATAAATAAAATAAAAATGATATATCCCGTTGAGGTGCCACTTTTTGAACATTTTCACGGTCACCCTGGTCCCGATTCACACACGTTTCAACTTTTTTGCTCCACTCGTAATTCAGCTGTAAGAAGGCATATTTGCATTTTCGTCTCCGTCTGAAATACGAGAAAGCAAAAACAATGTAATATAATATCATAATCCATTTCACCCATGATACAATTATACTAGGTACATGCACAAGCCCAGCCTGTCACTGTATACATTGCACCTAGTTGTCAAACTTTGTTTACAAGCTACAAAAATGTTAGTGTATGTGTGTAAACAAAATGATTACACTGTTGCCAATGAATTTACACATGGCTGTGTCTCCAATTACACATTGAAGAAAATTACACTACACATCTTTTGTGTAGGTTAAAATTAAAACAATAATAAATAAAAATAGAACCCAAAGTAGAATTACACACATATTATACAAGAATTCAATTACATCGCCTACACATGTGAGTAGAAATTACACACTGTATAACTACACCCATATTGGCAACACTGAATAACTATAATCATGCAGGAATGCCGCGTCTGCAATTGTATTTAGTTACCCTGTAATTGTTATTTTTATAAACAAAAGACAGTTGTTTCCGACAATTTGGGGTTTGTTTATACCAACAAAATACATGTGTTTTTTGGTGTTGCAATTTTGTTGTAGTTCTGCATGTACCTAGCATAATTGTATCATGATTTCACCAAACAATTGTTTATAAGCAGTGCTGCCACAACCAAAAAATTTTTACAACCAAAATTCGCTTTAAAAGTTATCAAATGAGAAAAAATATTACCAAATTTCAATATGTAGTATTTTTATTAAATAACATCCCAGCAAAAAAAAAAAAGAAACTCCAAAAAAGTCATGAAAATGTAGAGTTTGCGATCTGCAAGTAGTGAAAATTTTGATCCGTTCTAATGATTTTTATGATGATTGTCATTGCAACAAGTTCTCTTTTTCGATGCCTGGTCACTGAATTTGAAGCGATATTAAGAAAAATTCCCTTTTTTGTATTCTATGATAATATTTTTAATCAGAAATAATTCATAGTCAGGCTTAAGTTCAGTAATTTCAATCCTTATTGAATGAAATTTTTATATTAATTAATGTGAGTTTCTTAAGAGAAGAAAAATTAAACCTAGACTTTAAGCTGGGGGAAATACCGATACTTTTCTGTGCAGCCACGCACTTCATCAGCACCCTAGTCTATCTACTTGGGTAGAGATTCTTAGTAACAGCAGCTATTTTACTTAAATTTACAATGAAACGGAATATGAGAAACGATTGTTGTGTATACAATTGATTTACCTTCGGTAAACACATTTATAAGTATCACTATTAATTTTCTGTTTTTCAGTTTTTCTATTTAGGTTAGCACAAAATTATATTACTCTACCCAAGTATGTTTAACTATTCTTGCTTATCTTTTACGATCATCACATTAATTATTCTTACTTATTCGATGTACCATCGGTACATGCATGTAAGTATTATTGTAGTGGTCTTATGTTACTAATATTTTTATCTAGGAAAAATGGTAAATAGTTAGCTATTTTAACAGTTCGTTTCTTTTTATACGAATTTAAACCCGAAACAGTGATTTCATGTAAATTGAAGCAAATAACTTCCATTTTTTTTACTGGGATTTAAAATGCATACATATTTATAATGTAATGCATGTGATCTGAATACAGTTAATAATAATAACGACAAAACAAATATATGTAATTCTTTTACCTACATATGTATGTATGTATGTATGTAATAAGTTAACGCTTGTACATGTATGTATATAAAAATAACAGTTTTTTTAAATATAAAGTTAAGAAAACTTGCAGTTCACAGTATAATAGTTTGAATGTGTGTGATATTAAATTTTAAAATTTATAACCCTTGACACAAACCTTGTGCTTTAACAGAGTTCTGTTAGCGTTTTAACAGAGCTCTGCTAAGCTATAAAAATTCGACTGATGCCTTTCCAAAGGACTTTTCTATTAAATGATGCAACCGAGACGGGAAAAATTAATGCTAATTTGTAGATAAAGTGTTTCTTTATTAATGCCCATGATCCTATTTCTGGAAAACATGAATTTGAACCAAATATCGTCAAGTTATCAACTTGGAATTTTCTGAGGGTTACGCACTTTTCTTGGGAAGGAGGCGATGCGGGCGGACAAAAGTAATCACCTATTGAGGACCACATAATACTCTAAAAAAGTGCATACTCGGAATTACTGGAAGTTGGAGTTTTCAGGAGATTTTCGAAAAACTTTAAATTTGTCCAACTAATTAAGATTTTCCCAGATGTGACCAATTTTTTTTAGGAAGGAGGCGGTACGGGCGTACAAACGTGGTCACCTCCTATGGAGCACATAGTACTCTGTAGTACAGAGTTGCAACCATTTTTAAATTAAAAGCTTAAAAAGTACAACATAAAAAATATGTACATGTGTATCATTATTTTGGCAAAAAAATAACCAAAATGAGAAAAATATTCACATCTCCACATTAAAGAAAAAAATAACCACTTTTGGTTAGAAATAACCAAAAACGGCAGCCCTGTTTATAAGCCGCACCCAGTGTTGCCAGAATTTCTAGGGCTAAAATCTGCAAAATTTAAAAATTTTTCACGAAAAAATCTGCATATTATTTTTAAAATCTTCAAAGCAATTTTTATAATAACTTTTTTTATATTTTATTCAAAAATGTACATGTGTAATATAAATAATTTTTCATTAACCCATTTTTACAAAATTTAAACTGGGCTTAAAATGTATTTTATTTAAATATTTTAGAAAAAAAATTCTTAAAATAACTTTCAAGCACATTTTATTTATTTATGAATATAAGACTTTAATGTATGAACAATGTGTATTTCATTTCTACTTAAAAAAATCATCAGCAGATTTTAACCAAAAAATTCTTGAAACTATCAATATGTTATGTTGTTAAGAATTACGTACAGAAGCTTAATAGGTAATATTTATAGTGTAATTATACAGGTGATTGCCTAAGGATTTTTTATACAAAAATACGGCAACCAAAGCTGTGTAAAGAACTAAAGAACTTCAAAAGCACAAAAATAATTGTACTAAAACAAAAAGAACCCGAAGTTTTGGGCATTCGTCAGGTACAAAGCAAATAGAGCAAACATTAATCAGCTTTAGCAGAGCTGCCACCTGGGTATAAACACCTTGGTAATATTCATAAAAATTATTTTGGCTTACAAAACGATTAACAAACAACTTTCCATACAAAGTTGGTTTTGTAAACCAAAACTATTTTTTATGTATACGGCAAAATAAGGTTAAAAGATTCAGAAAAAAATCTTTACAGGCTAACATCTTCGATTTTGAATCCACTTTTATTTTCTCATTACCTTTTTACAATTAGCTGCCACATTGGTTGAAGTCTACTGAGGAGTTGTTCGGCTTTTCCACACTGAAAGTTTACTTTGGAAAGTCTTGAGTTTGTTGAAGAAAAAAGAATACAGAATAAGATCTATTTTTTCTTCTCTCCTAAGAACTCAAGACTTGGTAAAGTAAACTTTGCGTGTGGAAAACTGTCTTTCCTTTCCTTTCCTTAGAAGAAACGAAATATATATATAACCAACAAGCAAATAAAAATTATTTATAGTTATGTGCAAATAAAACAAAATTAATGAAAAAAGAAATGGAATATATAAAAAGTTTATATAAGTTATAAAGTCATTTAATGTGTAGCATAAATATCCAAAGGACTCCGATGTTTTGTTTTATTCAAGTTCACTTGACTGAAAGTTTTTTCGACATTTGTAAATGAATGTGGTAAAGAAATTGCTTTTTTTGTAAATTTAGGGCTGCAAAATCGTAATCAGAATAAGTTCGTTTTATATCAGAGATTCTATTCCAGAAGCTTGCCAAAGTTATTTCTTCTTTTTCTTTAATGATGTCTTCGAAGTTAAAAATTGTAACTTTCTTAATTACGAGTAGTTCACACAGGAAAAATTTAAAAAAAACTATAATTGAAGATGAAAAATCTGCGTTTTTAGGCCAAAAATCTTCAAATCTGCATTTCGTATTTTTGGAGGGTAAACATATCTGCAAAATCCAGATAAATCTGCATTTCTGGCAACCGTGGCCGCACCTCATTTTATTTTATGCTCTTTAAAGCTCCAAACACTTAGACGACAGCAGACTTCACAACTTCACGACTTCAAATGAAGTTGGCTTCAAATGCTGCCGTGTAGTCAGCTACATAATTATTTTGAAGGCAGCAGCAACACTATATATATATTTTACATAACATATTTTACATAAATAAAATTAAAGTTACTGACTCAAAACGTACTAATATCATGTAAAAATGTAAAAACACATCAATTTATTTCATAATTTTAATTTTGTAATGTTATTTTCTTTTAAATATTACGAAAAATGTTAAGCTCTTATTTCTTCCAATTTATATTTATAGTGGCAGCACTGCATTTGCTCTTTGCTGCTCACGAAAATAGAAATTAGTCTAAGTTGTCAGCAGCAGCAAATGCTGTTGTGTAGTCGTGCTGCTGTGATGTCGTCAAAATAATTGTTTTCATTTAAACACATGTATTTTATTTTTGACACTTTGCTGTCTGCTGCCTGCTGTCGTCTAAGTGTTTAGAGCTTAATTTAGTCGTATATGAGACAGCAACGAGCGACCATGCGAGCGGCTGAATTTATATTTTTCAAATATAGCGCGTAAAATAAATGATGGAATTAAGAAGATACTTTCCGCTATACAATGCTTTTGATAACAACTAATTTTTACATTCATTTAATTTAAAATAATTTAATTTTTAAAAAACTATAGAATTTTACCAAGTCAAAAAATAGCAAAT
Source organism: Tachina fera (assembly GCA_905220375.1). Classification (NCBI taxonomy): domain Eukaryota; kingdom Metazoa; phylum Arthropoda; class Insecta; order Diptera; family Tachinidae; genus Tachina; species Tachina fera. Next base: position 31,118,976 of record LR999966.1, on the reverse strand, counting down.
TCAGTGTGAACTGCACTATATTACCTTTTTGTAACCAAACCAATTTCTTGTGATTAATTTTTATTTTATTTTTTTTTAAAGATCTATAGAAAATAGAATTCAACGTTAACAGTACGACCACACGAGCAATTTGTCAAGAATGATAGAAATACAGGTTACGACATCACGCACACAAAATTTTATTCTTCTGCGCAGGTAGGTGAAATGACGTCACGACTCTCAAAAAATATGTCAACATAACAGTGGGGCAAATTATTATTTGTGTTAAAAAAAAAAATAAATGAAAAAAAATATTTTATTTATTTATATTACGTTGTTGTTTTATTTAATTTTCTTTTACGCTTATTTATATTTTGGGACATTTCTGCATTAAGAGACCGTATTCTAAAATACATTCTACATCTAAAAAAAGTCTTTTTACTTCTTCACTTGCTTTTATATTCCTTGCTTCCACCAAGTGCTTTTCTAAATATCCCTTTGTAGCAAGTAACTTATCCCCATTTAGTTTTACAAAAATTTCATCACAAGATTTTAACGTTTCCATTAAAGTGTTTGATGGAATACTTAACCCACCTTCATTTAAATGTCTAACCCATGAGTATGTCGAGTCCTCTACAGGCTTAGCAACGAGACTGGGATCTTCGTTTTTTAATTTGTTGCAAATATAGCCGGCCAAATTCTCCAAACCATCATAATTCAGGTTTTCCACCTCCTCCTCATAATTTTCGTTTTGCTCTATGCTGGGATTAATACGTTTAAGTATTTTACCTTAAGAAATCAAACGAAACTTTAAAAACTGTATGATTTTAAATTGTTAGTTTAAATTTACCTGTTAATGAATAATGTACGTCCTCCAAATCGGGAGTATTGTCTATCTCTACATTTGCATTACTGCCCAAGATGCCTTCGTTGTACCCCAAAATATATGACCGAAGTCTATATTTAAATTCTTGACGATCGGGATGGTCGTGAAGACTTCCCTTAGATCTTATTATGCCAAAAAAATTCTCAAGAACATCCTGATTTAGGCGATATGTTAAGACGTAGTCTATATTATAACGATTTTTTAGTTCATCGTGGAGCATCTTCAATGCGTTATTTGATTGAATAATGCTTGTGAAATAAATGTTTTACAATAGATACATTTTTAAAGGTTTAAATTAAATGTATGTGTACCTTTTTGAAATGGTAAGAGCGTATTTTTGCCAATCGCACGAATATCTAACAGCATTTGAGACATATTATTTAACGTCTCATTTTGTATTCCAAGTGACAAGCCGTATGCGTGTAATCGCTCTCTTGCGTCCTGTCTTGGTACCCTTGAATTCATTATATCAAACCTGTCATTCGTCTAGTAAAAAATTGATAATGATTTTATTATATTTTAAAATAAAACATCTCATTACCAATTTGAAGAACTGACTGCATTCACTCCAATTTTTATCACTCAAAAATCCTAAACTGGGTGCTCGTGTAATTGATTGAGCAACTGTATGTGAGAACAGCTTCGTAGCCAGTTTAACTTTCTGTCACTAGATTGAAGCGATAAAAGATTTAAAATAATATCCTTCTTAACTTCTTTGCCGTTAATGATAAACCCGTCGTCAATAAAATGGTTTCTTAACAGTTTAATCATATGTGGAACATCACTAAACACGAATATTTTTGTGTCGTCGTACAAAAACCTGTAAATTTAAAATTACTTTAATTACCACACAATACATACTTACTAAATATACCACTCCCCAGGGCTTATTAAAATCAACTTCAAGCTCATTAAAAAGTTTTCGGTTCCCACCGCCCAAATCACAAACAATTGCAACAATTTCAAAGCCACACTGCCGCATTGTCTTCACTATATCAAATAATATAATTTTTGTCATTTGGCAATCATAGTTATAGAATATTGGTTGCTTCCATTTTGCTGTCAAACCTGATAATAACATAGAAAAATGTTAATAAAAACTCTTAAAATTGATTTATATAAATCACCTCTCAACATAGCCACCTGAATATAATTAGCCGGTTCTAACAAAGAGTCTGTTGGCTTGTCGTAACAATACTTTTTTTTCGCCTTCATTTCATCAAAGCTTAATACACACAGCTTTTGTATTTTGGACATTTGATTAGCCGCAGACAATATTTTTACAACAGGATCCAAAATACCTGTCGACACATCAAATTTCTGCGACCACCTCTGCAATGTTCTTACGGAGGGAAGCGGAAAATTTTTTCTCTTCAGCAACCTGTAAGCCTTGGCACTTGTGGAATATAGCGTAATTGACTGTGCAATATCTTCTTCAGTTAAGTTTTGTCTTTGGTCACCGTTTTTAAGTTTTTTTATTTGGCCTTCAGTGAAAAGACGTCTCAGTGCCCTCTGCAGATTTGCGTTTGTAAACTTTAACTTCTGAACTTCTTGAGACAAATTTTTAGTAGTGATCTCAGCTTGGTTTTTTTGCATTTTTAGCATATCATTTTCCTTACGTAATGCATCGCTAGAAACGATCATATATGTACAAGTTTTTGTGAACCATTTAAAAGTATATATAAAAGTGTAGATACATACATTTTGTCTTCCAAATTTTTTATGTAGATCTGTAGACTGTCTTCGTTAGTGCTAGTCTTCACCATTGTTCGTTCCTCAGGGAATTTTGTTGTTTCCTCCACGATTGTTTTTGTTTCCTCTACAAATGTTTTGGTTTCCTCTACGGATGTTGTTGCTTCCTCTACGTATGTTTTTGTCTCCTCTTCCGTTTCACCCGCTCCTATAGTCGGTACTGCTCTCTCTTTCAACTTCAGAGTTGCTCGATTGCTGAATCCTATGCATAATTATTAATTAAAAAACTGAACAAATAAAAAAACATAGTTGTAACTTACCCATTTCAAATTTTAAATTTCTTTTAAAATCGTCCTGTTTAAAATGTAGAGAACAAATTCTCTCCCTGTGGGTCTTTATTGTATCCCGCCGATTGCAAAACTTTATCCAAAGTCTTTTTAGCCCTTTATCATTCTTTGGAAAACTATAAAAAGATAGAGCTAAATTTAAATTAATTAAAAATATGCACAAAATTAATTTCTCACACATTTGCTCACATGATTTTTGACTATCATTTTGCCTGCATTTGCCCTTGCAAACTTCATGTTTTTTTTTTTTGCTTTTGCTTCGATTTTTTTGGCGAAGATTTCGTGCACTTTTTCTTATTTTAAACACTTTATACACGGTTTTTATAATAAAGATTATTTTTTTTTATAAAATAAAACTAAAATTAATTAAAAAATGCTGATTTTTATCGAAATATAATATATATTTGTTTCGACCAATCAAAATTAATTTTGAATTGCGGGGTTGCCAAGTGTCACATTAGACTTAACCAAGTTTCGGGCAAAATTATTTATTTGTGTATACAATTATGTACTAAGATTTAGATTTTTTCACTTTTTTAGATTAACGGTTTGTTTTATTTATTATTATTTTTATTTTTCAATTAAAATTCATCAATTCACTTTCAAAGACACAATACGACTGATATTACTTAAAAAATTATTTTCATATCAAGCCATGAACACTGACTACCTAAAAAAAACGCAACATTTTACAATTACCTAAAAAAATTTCGGAGGATGCTTAAATTTATTTTTTTAATAAATAATTAAGAAAAACCAAAAATGTTTTATTGAGGGTATGTTCAGAAATAGATTTCCTACATTGATTTTATTACAGGTAGTTTTTAAAGTGGGAAAAACCCTTTAAAAATCTGTGTACATTCAATAAAAAACATTGGAATGTTACAATTATTTTCTAATTATATTTTTAAGGTTGCAGGCCGAAAAAAAGTTGCTTAAATTTATTTTTCCAGGAATTAAGAAAATGCCAAATCGTTTTATTGAAGGTACAGTCAAAAATAGTGTTTCAAACATCAAGCGCTTGTAACTTCTACAATAAGATTACAAGGACAAAAACGACCTACATTGCAGTTTATTGCAGAAAGTTTTTTAAAGGGGTTTTTCATGACAAAAAGAAAAAAAAACATTTGAATTTTATATTATTTTCTATATTTTTAAGGCTTACAGGTCAACTAGAGAAGTAATTGATACACTTTATAAGGCCACACAAATCAACTTGTTAAACATTAAAACCAAATACAGTTAATTAAGCCATTCTCTTATAATTCATTATCGAAGTTCACATATAAATTTTAATTATAAAACATTACTGCTTAATATGTTTTAATTACCTGTAAAAATTAGAGTGAATGTCACTCAACTGGACGAAATATGTGAGCAGGTATATGGAATGGAGCTTTATAATAGTCTCTGAGCCCAAAGTTATTTTCTGACTCAAAATAACGAAAATTAAACAAAAGTCTAAAATTGGTTGGATATTTATTTGTATTTAATCGGAGGATGAATCTTACCAACTGGACAACGACAAACTAAGAAGGAAGGGTTTTCAGCCGAAATTAGTATCTGCTTCTTGACATTTCGTTAGGCATTAATTTTTTCATAGTGATGTAAGATATGCTGCAAAGATGTATATTTCAGCTTCTATTTATATAGACAAAACTGGGAATTGTGAGGAAAATAGATATGCGGCTTTTGAATAATTTTAATGGCACTTAGGAATTTCATTAAATTAATAATTTTGGCATTACCTTTTACAAACAATTTTTTTAAGACATTTCGCTTACAAAGATAAGAAAACCCTTTAAAAACATTTACTTTTAATTGTTTAACGCTCGCACAAAGTAAAACTATTGGCAAAATTTAAAAGTAACGTTGCATTGCAAGAAATTCTTTTTCCACCAAAATTATTCAAAAAATCTACCAAAACGCTTTTTTGTCTACGAAAATTAAAATTTTAAAATTTATTTTGTTATTAACAGGACCACTGATCCAATTACACTAGTAAGTAAATATAAAAATATTAATCATACAAGATAAAAATACAGCCCTAAAAATTATTGTGGAATGAATGGATTGGCAACCCTTTCTTAGGGTAATATACGTCATCTCGCGGGAAATCATGCGCATGTCGTAATCTGTATTTCTATCATTCTTGCAATTTGTCGTGTCTTAACACAAGCAATAACGTCGGCAGAATGATGACGTCAAATTGCTTGAGTTCAACAATATATCTATAGGTGGCGAACACGTACATTCAAACATATTTGTATTTTTATGCATATACTTACTTAAATTATCCTTTATTAGATCTTTTGTGTATTGTAAATTAAAATTCAATTTATTTTATTTATTTGAAATATTTTTTCTTGCTATTTTGTTAAAAAAAAAATTATATTATTTTAATTTGACAACATGTGTTAAGAGGTTATTGCTCAGCAATGTATTTTAATATTTGTTGCTTAATATGTATTCGAACATATATTCATATGGTCTACACGCTAATATCTTGTGTCGTCAATCGAATTTGACAATTGCCAAGATTATTGCTCGTGTGGACGGCTAGTAAAGCGCCACTCAGAATATAATACAAGTATTAATACTGCATCCCTGGTCTTACATTTGTTTCAAAAAAAAAATAACAACTCAACATGTCAGAGCTGCATTTTCCACAAAAGTATTAATACTTGTATAAAAGTCTGAACGGGGCTTAAGTGACAGCCAAAAGTGTGTATGTATTAGTGTGTTGTGATAGTTTTTGTACAAGTGTATAGTAATAAATTCTATAGGTTGCCAGCTGATTTTTTTTTCACAGAAAAAGTAATTGCAAAATATTTTATACGGAAAAGAACTGCACAGAACAGCAATAGAAAGTAAAGACTAATGAAGCCTAAAGTAAAAATAATTAATGTGATGATCGTAAAAGATAAGCAAGACTAGTTAAACATACTTAGGTAGAGTGATATAACTTCGTGCTAACCTAAATAGAAAATGGAAAAAAGAGAAAAACAGAAAATGAATAATGATACTTACAAATGTGTTTAACAAAGGTAAATTAATAATTGTATACACAACAATCATTTCTCATGTTCCGTTTCATTAAAAATTTACGTTAAATAGCTGATGTCAATAACAATATCTACTAGAGCTGTGCAAGAAGTGCTTGTTTGCTTAGCCTTCATGTTGTACAGCATTGAATTGTTCTCTCTTTTTAGTGCTCTTGTATTATGAGAACACTAAAAATGGTATTAAATTTTATCAAAATTATGCAATAGCATTTGTTTATCTGCCAAGCGAGGGCATCACTTATGGTTGTGTTCAAGCATATTTCACTAGTGCACACCGAATGACAATTTAAAATGAGCATAAAAGCGTAAAATTATGTGTATGTGTAAAAGAAAAAACAAACAACGTAGAATACAAGGCGATTACAGTATCAGGTGACCTTATCAGTACAACAATCTTACAACACAAAAAATAACATGTAGTTTGCTATGCTACAAAACCAATCTGTCAAAAGATTTCTGAGCAAATTTTGACGTTTTGGTTCAAATTGCTCAATTTTGCATCAACAGCTGATAATCAGCTGGGCTGATAAGGTCACCTGATACTGGATTCACCTTGGTAGAATATACGTCGTAGACACGGCTGCCAGATTTGACGAATTATCGTCATTTTGACGATTTTTGGTGTAGAAAATAGCAAAATGATGATTTTTTCCTTAAAATTTACGATTTTTAAAAAGTACATATATGGCAGATTTTTTTATGATATATCGAATATCTGTGGAAATTGATATCTGTGGAAATTTATATTCTCAAAAAACATAAGTGTGAAAAAGCCATACAAAAGCCATACATACATACCTTGGTAATATTTTTTATAATTTTACCACTGAGGGAAACAAAGTTATAAGGGGTTAAAACAGGACAATGTGTTACATGTTAAAAAAATTCATTTTGACATGTCCGATTTTTTTGACAATTTTTTGAGTATAAAATGACGATTATTTAATAGTTTATCGGGATTTCGACGATTTTTCGATAATTTTATCTGGCAGCCCTGGTCGTAGATTATTTGAGCGTGTTAAGGCACAATTACCCTACAGGAAGGCTACCAGTCAATTGACTAGTCATTTGACTAGTAGCGACGATCACAACTTCGGTCACTGTCCCCAGTTAGTTTATTAGGGGCTTGGTGAAAAAATTACCAAAACATTTGTGTACGTGTGATTTTCTCTCTCTCTAACTTATTAGTTTCACTCAATGGTCACCTATTACTAGTCAATATTTACGTAGAAACTGGTAAAATGTAACTTTTAAATAAAACACACAATTTACAATACTTTTTGTTTAATTTTATTTGCTTTTTTATTACAAAAATAACTCTAAAATACATATGTAAGTAAATAGCATTTAAAACAAAAAATACAAATACATATAAATGAATATAAATATACAAAATCACCAAATAACTTAAGCGGTATATAGCCATCACATCTTTTCATCATCAACCTTGCACCTTGCTCTCCACAAATATCTAAAATTTAGAAAATAAATATACATATTAAATTAGACTTTGTGAATACCTTTTATGCACTATTTTACTTATCTTTTTCAATAGTTTTATAAACTTTCACAGACTGCATGAATTGCGCCTTCTTCACAACGCATTTTCCTCTTTCCAAACATCTAAAAATTGGAAAAGAAACGAATACATGCATATGTACATACATATATATGTATGTATATTTTTAATTAAACTGTATAAAATTTCTTTCATTCATTATTGTTTTTATCTTACTTTTTCACAAACACCATAATTTTTATTAACACTTTTATGCATTTTAATTTTAAAAACCGAACGAACTATAAATTTTTTTCAGTAAAATTCAATATTTTAAAAATTTTGACATATGTACATTAGATGTTCCACTCTAGCATATATGTTAGAGTAGAACAAGTATAATAAATGTTGAATTTAATGAAAAATTTTTGTAAATGTGTTAGTAAAAAATTGTTCTTTGTGTTAGTTTCAGTCATTCATTTCTTGTAGGGTAGTTTGTACGTGCTGTTCTGTTCTGAATCAGCTGTTTTGTTTCTGTTTAGTGGAAAATCTGTATGTGTGGTTAGATTTTCGTTTTTCGTTCCGTTCTGTTGCGGACAGATCTGTAGAAAATAGAATTCAACGTTAAGTGACAGTCAAAAGTGTGTATGTATTAGTGTGTTGTGATACTTTGTGTACAAGTGTAATCAATTCTATAGGTTGTCAGCTGATTTTTTTCACAGAAAAAGTAATTGCAAAATATTTTATACGGAAAAGAACGGCACAGAACAGCAACAGAAAGTAAAGACTAATGAAGCCTTTACTTCGCATGCTACTGTTCTAAGCAGTGTGACCAGATCCTAAAAATTGTAAATGCTAAATTGACTTAAAAAAAAGCTAAAAAATAATTATAGTTCTTAAACCTAAGGCTAAAATTTAATACATGCTTTTTTTAATTACATTACTCTTAAAGTGGTTATTTTTGCTATTTATTCTTTTATTGCATTACAAAATTGTATTTCCTTTAAATGAATTTTTTTTTTTTAAATTCCTGAAAACCTGCCATGAGTTTAGCATACATACATATGTAAGTAAGTGTCAAAATTGAATGTCTTAACGTGTTTTGCTATACAATTTCAAATTAAAAATCAAGCCAGGATGTAATTGTTTGTTAAAAATATATTATAGGCAATTTGTTTATGTAAAATTTCTTTCAGTTTTTCAATGTACATAATCCATTATGCACTAATAAAAATCATTAAAAGCAAAGCAAAAATATTAATTCGCTGTTGGTTTTTCGAAAACAAGCCTTTTTGAACATGTATTCCGTTGATAATCAACATTTAAAAATTAGTTTTTATAAAATAACACTAGTTTACCCCGAAAATGTACATATGGTGAGTGGTGATTTTCTTTATGTATTTTCTTACGCTGAATTCGATAATCAAGGTTAAATTTTGTTTGATGAAACAGTTTTTGAGATATTGTAATTTTTTATGATCATAACGATTTTTAACGATTTGTCGGCATATAATCACTGTAAAATATGATTGCTTTGATAATGTGCCCTATTTTCATCGATATCTTCTGAACCGCTTTACCAATTAAAGATCAGATTATACATATTTATTCATCATCTCAATACCTTGCATTTTAATATGTCCCAATCGGACATTTCTAACTCGAGATATGATTGGTCAAGTGTAAAAAAGTCGAAAAAATTTAAAAATTACAATATATGAAAAAACTTTCCATAAAAACGTAACCATCATTTTTGAATTCAGCGGAAGAAAATACATAAGGAAATCTAAATATCATAAAATTTACATTTACAAAAAATTTAATTTTGTAAACTAGCGTAAAGCCGTTATGACACTTCATCTTTTCTTCACTGATTTGATATTGAATTGATAGAAATAATAAATTTTAGAAAGAACAAATTATATAAACCGAAACAAAATGTTTAAATGTTGTAAAATTTTCGTAATTAGAAACCGCTGGTATTAAGACAAAAGAAACTAAAAATCGCTATGTTTGCCCATAAACCGCTAATTGGCGAACACTTTTATGTTTCAAGCTTGAAATGTCAATTTTAAGTTGAAAAGTTTTACATTTTTTTGATAGACCTTCATTTGTTATCAATAACTTTAGTCAAGTTATTGACATTATTTAATTTTTCTATTACAATATGTTTTTACTTTTCTCTAAAACTTGATAAATGAAAGAAAAATGAAGTGTCATATGGGATTAATCTTAAGTTTATGTCTATTTAATTTTTACCTAAAAAGTGGTTTGGGTTACTTCCAAAGTATGAATACTTTTTGGATGCGGTATTTATGTATATCTTGTACATACAAAAAGTTGCAAAACATTGAGCACCAACTTTGAAACCGATTGCTTGGTTGCAGCAACCTGTCGATAACTTTTCATTCATTATCAATATTTTGTACTGCTCCACTGTGAAACAATACACTTTGTTCAAAGACAAAGAAATTGACGTTTTGGAAGCCAGTAATATTATCGTATAACAGAAAACACATAGAAAACTTGGGGGCAATTTTTTGTCACTCACATGAAAATTATTAAAAGTTACAATAAAGTAAATTTTTTTCGTTTGTTATTTTTAATAACGTATGTATTTATTCATTTTCGAAACACAAGCTTTTCTTATGTTCTCACAAATATCTCATGGATCAAAGGGTTTAAAGCTAATGTGGTTGTTATTTTGAAAATATCGTTAAATTAAATAGCAAATGTTCGTGTATATTTCTACACACATATTTAATTAAAATTATATACTTTATATATTGTTACAATATTAATATGAAAAATTAAATGGATTTAAAATTTTTTATTTAGTACCAACATAAACTTATAAATTTATAATCAAATGAATTCATTTCTCATATTTCAAACACACCATCAAATTACTCGTCAAAATTACTAATATACCGAAAGTTGCATAAATTATATTGTTAAAAATGTGTACATTATATTACAAAAAATTATAGAAAAAGCTAAATAAATAATTGAACAATGCTAAAGAAAATGCTAGATTCAAATTCAAAAATTTTACATCTAAAGCACAAAAAAATGCTAAATTTAACTGCTAAAATGGTCACACTGGTTCTTCGTTTTATAATTAATTAATTTAAGACTAAAAAATAAAATAAAAATAATATCTTTCTCAACGAATAGTTGTAAAAAGTTTTATTATCACTTAATATTTAATGAAATTTTTAGTTTGTAAAATGAAGTATGAAGTGTACAATAAAAATATTGCACACTTGACACAACTGTCTATTTAACTGTTGTACAATGATTGTGTGAGTTTTTTGTTTCCTTGTTCTCTATTTTTGTTTCACACTCAATTACGATCACCACTACAAACACTATTTGCTTTTGAAAAAAAATACAATACTGTGCACTTTTTCATAGCTGGTGCTCACTTCTAATATTTACCCAAGCAGATAGACTAGGGTGCTGATGAAGTGAGTGGCTGCACAGAAAAATATCGGTTATTCCCCCAGCTAATAAAGTCTAGATTAATTTTTCTTCTCTTCTTTAGAAACTCACATTAATTAATAAAAATATTTCATTCAATAAGAATTGAAATTACTGAACTTAAGCCCGAATAAGAAATTATTTTTGATTAAATGTTTATTTTTTAAATGTGACTGCTTTGAAAACAATTTCATTATTTTATGTATACTAAACAAACTTGTTGGTTAGTTCATAAAATAAGTGTATGGTATGTTTTGGGGAATTTTAATAAATACCTTGGTGAGAAAATATTTTACTTTATAGCACCTCTCGTTAAAATACAAAAGATGAGTGAATTAAAATATCCGAAGATGAGTGAATGAATATTTCGGAATCCAGGCAAACCAGCACGCATCGCTGGGCTATATCCGATTCCAACATACAAGAGGATCTCTACTTCGTTTATGGGAAACCCTAAAATACTCTACAACTGTATTTTGATACACAGACTGTGGATGTTCAATCGGCAACAAATATGCCGATTATATATATATTTATTCATCATTCGCCTCCGTGTATAATGGCTCCGCGCATTCATAGTTTTTTGACGGCCTATACTCAAAGTGAACTTAGAACGATACTTTTGTCATTCTCTGACACAGATATTACATAGAATAATAATAATAAATTAATTTCTAACAACTGAAAAACGAATTACATATATATTTCATTTGCATTAAGCCCGGATCCCACTATGGGCACAATGTACCGATTTTCGTATAATCACTGAAATAAAGTCATAAGTAATAAGATAAATTGGACTTATTTTTCAACTGATTGAAATATAAGAACATAATTGCACCACAGTGCATTAATAATAGAGCCATATAGACTTATCCTGGAATTAATTGACAAATAAGGCCATTTTGGATTATTACTTACGACTTTATTGCAGTGAGCAGACAGCAATCGATGCATTGTTCCGATAGTGAGATCCCGAATTTATACTATTTATGCATTAAATATGATCGCCTAGGTTCTACGTTCGTAAATGAAATGAAAGTGAAATTTTCTATTGGTTTCTGCTCTCAATTTTTAAAAAAAATTTATGTAAAAAAAAAATTGCATATCAGTTTGTTTAAAACGGAATTGAAGTGAAGTGCAATCTAATTGCACTACAAAAAAAACAATTTGAAATCGGCAGTTTGTTGTTGTGAAAGAAAATACTTTTAGTAAAAATAAAATTTTTGTAACTATGTATATATTTATTGCAAAAATATGAAAATGTAAGGCCGGTTTTACATCTGTGTGCCAAATGCCACACAAGCGTAAAACAAGTGTAACCAACTAATTAGTAATGAAAAACTATTTGATTCAGACATGTATTTATTAAATTAAACAGTTTCATACATAATTAATAGAGAATTTGATAGAATCCAAAATTATTCCAAACTGTTTAAATCAATAAATATATGTCTGAATCAAACAGTTTCTAATTAGTAATGAGTTGACTACGTTTTTTTTGGGCAAATGACACACAAGAAATGCCAGATGTAAACTCAGCTTAAGCAAATTAAATTTTTAATAATTTGTTTTCAACTATTTTATTTGTGTTTGTAAGCACCTGGAACAAAATATATGGATAAGAATCCGGGATTAGCTAAAGGGTTCTGTAGAAATTTCTAGCGTGCTTGCGATTTATTCGCGAACTTTCGAGTTTTTCCGAGTTTATTTTATTTTTAACAGTTTTGACGATATCTAATTAATTTTATTAAGACTTGTTTCCAATTTTCCAATTTCTCATGAATTTTTGCATTGTTCGCAATGAAAGCGATTTTTTGCAAGTATTCTGCTTCTTAGCAGTATTCGCGAATTTTAAACAATATTAGACTTTTATGCCGCTTTTAGGCATGTTTTGCGAATTTTCTCGATTTTTACAGAATGTTTAGCATTCTTTAGAGTATCGCGATTTTTAATAAAAATAATTATTTCTTGTTTAAAATGTTGCAATTTTTCGCGAATTTCTATTATTTCTGCCAATGGTGTAATTTTTTCAAATTTTAGCTTGTTTATTTTTTGTTTATTAAATTTTTTTGCAAGCTTTGGCGAATTTCCATAATGTTTTACGCTTTATTCTGAGTTAATGACTTACCCTACAGTTTTAGCGAGTTTAACCAATTTTAGTTTAAGGCTTGTTTCCAATATTGCGAATTGGCAACGTTTTCCGCAATAGTTAGGTGTGATTTATTCAACTTGAGATAAGTTTTTGCATTTATTTTTATTTTTTTATTTTATTGTACATAGTCATAATTTTTTAGTGCAAGTAATTTTTATGGCAGCGAGTATTTGCATAATTTGGTATCCATGGTCTACAAATATATCCAAGACAAAGATTTTGAGTAGAAATTTTAGGTTGCCAAATTTATTGAACATTGGGTGCATTCATAAGAAGTAGCTGTTGCGCAACCGTTGAGTGTTTCTCTTAGAAACGCATAATTGAGTATTTCCGCTCCACTCAACAGTTGAGTAATTTTCCAACATAAAATTTTTTCGCTACCTATAGTCAACACGTTGTGCTCAGCCTGAACATATGATCGAATAGAGCTCTTTCTTTTATGTGCTTTATTAGGTGGCACGAGTAAATATTTGTTAAGTTTACACTAGAAATGCGATGAAGTAACGAAATAAAGATATACAATTAAATTATATACATCAAGCCGTTTCTAAGACGCAACTGTGGAGGCCAACAGTTGCCAAAATTTCACAACTGTTGAGCTCAACAGTTACGTCGTATGAATGCGCCCATTGATACCGTGTTTGTGGAATTAAAAACATTTTTAGTTACATATTGTAGTGGAGTGTACTCCTAGAACCTGGGCGAATGTATTTTTTCCAGAGCTCGCAAAATATGCTCAACCAAATTTCTCTGTGCTCACTCACTCAAAAGACCTAAAAAATTAGACTTAATCACATAGTGTTTGAACAGCTACTGAGGGTCAGTAAGTGAGCAAAACAAGTAATGCATTAAACACATTCACCACTGCAGGCTACACGAACACACGACTTCAAATGCCGCTAGCAGCATTTGTCGCCTCATAGCCAGATACTTAGTTATTTTGGAGACGGCAGCAGCTCCATCTGCACCTCATATTTAAGTATAAATACATAGTTCAGTATTGCCACCTTCAAATATTTCACATTTATAAAAATTAAAATACTCTTTCAAAATGTACTTGTATGACGTTAAAGTATAAAAATTAACCAATTTATGCTTTACATCAATTCTTTGATATTGTTTATATTAAATAATATAATTTTGCGACGTCATTCATTCAATATTTTGTATTGTACTGGCAATACTGAATTTTCTCATTGCAGCCAAAGAAATAGAAATTAGTTTAATTGGACTACAACGACAATATCAGCATAGACAACAACCTGCCGCCATGTTGCCTTGCTGTTTTCAAAAGAATCACTCTCATATAAACATGTGTATTCTATCCTTGACATTTTGTAGTCGGTGGCTGGCTGTGCTGAATGTGTTTAATGCTTAAAGTGTTCGCAAAATATGTCTTTATTTTTGTTGTTGCATTGGCTTTATATTGTTGCCTTAGATATTTCGTCACAGGCAAAGCATTAAAGATTATATAAAGGTTTGTAATAATAAATAACAATAAAAATATCTGTAAATCAAACTATTCGTCAACGACGTGTAAATGTAAAATAAAAGGCAAGCAAATATGTGTACAACAAAAACAAAATTAATCTTCATGTTCAATAATGTTTATAAAATAAAATAACAAAAACAACAAATCGCAACACACATATATATGTACATACATGCTCAAAAGACCGTTTACCAAGATTTTACAAAATAAAGGGTCTCGAGTGAACACATGAGCCGAACGATCGAAAAAAACGGACTTTGGTTCAGCGAAGAGCAAGCCAAAGAATAACTAAGTGAGGGTTTTTTCGCGACAGTGTAGCATCGTGTCAGTGGACGAGTGTTTTTTTCTGACAACAAGCACGAAAAAGACCAATTATTGCGAGCTCTGATTTTTGTCTTAGCTTCTCTTTAAGAAACTAAATTACTTGGACTTGAGGTAATCGACGAATAGAAGAAAGTAAATTTGAATTATTTAAACAAATACTTGCAGAACGTAATATCATGCATCTTCATCATCAGCGCTGTCTATAGTGTCTATTTATGTAAATTTTAGGGCCATTATTATGACTTAACGATAAAGTTTCGGATAGTTGTTCCTGACTTTAGCAATACTGAACTATAAAGTGACCTTTAAAACTTTTCATTATTACAACTGTCCGATAAAATAAATAATAAAATGTTTGGTTGGTGGCAACATTTCTGTGGATATTGTGGATATTGTTGCTTAAAAATGATAAGTGGCAACTTGCTTTTGTTTATTTGTCAAATTACAAACATAATGAAAATATTTTTGTCAATTCTTTTGTTTTTTTATTATTCTATGTGTTTTGTGTTGTATTGCTTTTATTTTATGCCAATTTTGACCAAATAAATTTGATTTTGTTTTATAAAGTAGAAAGTGTGGCAAGTGGCGAAAATGTGGCAACTTTAAATGACTATACCTCACAATAAAAGTTACAGGTAGGATCAACTTGTCTTTAGTTTATCGCTCACTTTTTGTTAAAATGAAGTTGTAATAATGAAAAAGTGTTTATCCATCCAATAACATCCTACTTTTAGCTAACGTCAAGTTATAATAATGGCCATTAGTCTTACAGGTATGTGATGGAAATCGGTTCAATTTGAAATGAAATAGTAACATAATTGTTTTTTGGTGGCACAGAAATCACATCGATTTCATATTCCAAGTTTGTTTAATTTTCAGTTGGTGACAAAAAAATCAACTTGTTCCTTAAAATTGTTTTCCTGCTAACTGAAATTGAAGCATATAATGCTGGAGCCGGCTGCAGGTTGCTAAAGATAAACGAAACAAAAATCGTTGGATCGCGGTCTGCTGAAGCAAGAATGGAATTTTTTTCTTAATTTCAAACACCGAGTGTTATAATGAAAAAACTTTTGTTTTTAAAACCATAGAAAAGTCTTGCAAAAAAATTGGAAACGTCGATTGCCAATGTCGGTGGCAGATTTTAGCTAATCGGCTTCAACCTACATACAATTAAATTGTTTTAAACAAAAATAAATTTAAATAAAAAATTCCTTTTATTGTGATATCATCTCTCTTTAATTACTCTTAAATCTTTAACTTATATTTTCACACAAGTTATTGCAATTTTGCTTAGACATAAAATAATTCCTAAATCATCAACCGATTTTACCCGACATTACTAGATTTAAAAACAAAAAACAAAAAAATTCCGTTTTCCATCACATCGTTTTCCTCTAATATTTTCATAGAACCAGATGGAATCGATTTCGATTTAAAACAAAACTAGAATGAAATTAAAATAAATGTGCGCATCACAACTTTTTACGTTTTTTCAATCGATTTTAAATCGAAAACGATTTCCATCACATTGCTGTTATATACAAGTTTGAGATTGAAATTGAATACGAGAATTTTTTATGTAACAGCTAAAAAAAACGCGAAAAATCGTCTCACGCAGCAACTATAGATTCCCTTTTCATTATATGTAGTAGACTTGTGTAGCTCATGAACGAACTAGTTCAATTGAACGATTCAATTAACTGAGCGCTGTGACCCGTTCAATTAACTGATCGCTATCAGCTCAGTACTGAGTGGTTTCTACATTTGTATCGAACACTTTCAGTAGCTCGTTTTAGACACAAACCTATAATCAAACCCACTTAAATAATATGTGGACTTATTCAGCAGCTCGTTTTAGACACAAGCCTATGTAATTTAAGTGGGTTTGTGTCTAAAACGACCTAATGAAAGAGTTCGGTACAAGTCTTGTGCTTTTTCAGCAAATTTTTTGTGTCGCACAAGTGCATACATAAAAAAGTATACAAACATATGTATGTACATACATACATATGTAGATATGTATATTTACTAGCAAATTCCACTCACTGAACTATTTTACTTTTATCTATTTTTTATACTTCATCTGCCTTGTTTGCAATGTATTACACACACACCAACACGCTCTGTATAAATATGTCACTTTTCATGTTTCGTTTTTCGCTCTTTCTTTATGCTTGAAAAAATGTTTCACTACAAATGAACTGAGCTACTGAGCTAACTGAATGAAATACTTCAGTAAAGTGAGCTGAGCTGAAAAGAGCGGTCACTCAAAAGAGCTGATAAGCACAACACTAATATGTAGTTATGTAAATGGTAATCAAGGTGAAATTACTGTCAGGTGAAAATTTTCCAGTCGCAATGCTGCCTTAAAACACATTTGTACTTATATAACTTATAAAGCATTATTTGATGAAACTTTCATCATTTGCGGGATATTTACACCTGCATTACATATATGTATGTATGTACATGTACCGAAATCTGAACCCCAAAGATAATTTGAAATTTTTTTTTTTGCATTTTTCTTAGAGTTAAATAACTTAATTTATTATTATTTTCGGTTCATTTGTTTGTTAAAATTTGTTGTTAAACAACAAAATAATGAAAAAAAACAACACATTAAATTTTACCTTAAAAGGTTTCATAATGCGTGTCAACGATTGTATCGTATAAATCCACCTCATCCCCGTTGAGTAAAACCTAATCAGTAAAAATTCGGGATTCACCGGCCAATGCTGCTGCGGCTACGGCAGCAGCTGTAGCGGCTGCTGTCGCCGGACGATGAGAAACAAATTGCAACATTTCATTTAGTGGACCAGCCGATGTTACTTTTGATGTAATATTTGGATTGGTAACAGTAATCGGTAAGCCTAATGATGAAGGTATGCTTGACGTTTGGGCAGTGACACCAATGGCTGCCAGACTATCTTCTAAATTTGACCTGCTACCCACACCTATGGCAGCATTAGATGATGAGGCCAGGTGATGTGAGGGAACGGTAATAAGCTGGGCACCTTGCAGTTTGTGCGCCGTCGCTATAGAGGATGGTACTTCAAGAGTAGACATAATGGGCGATTGATCTAACACTGCATTTGTAACCACTGCTGGTGGGGTTAAATGTTGTTGCGTTATGGAGCCAGTTTGAGATGGAAATACTATACTGCCATCACCATCAATTAATTGCATGCCCTGTGATGTATCTATAGTGAGGACATCATTGTCATATAAATCAGAGCCAGCTAAAGCGACGGCAATTATATCAGTGGCCGTTGATTGCTCCAATTGTTGTTGTTGATGCTGTTGCTCAACAGCAGCAGCATTAGCAAGTTGTAAAGCCTGATGCTGTTCCTGTTGCATTTGCAAAGCTGTCAAAACTTCACGCGTCAAAACGTACTCAGTTCCATCGTCAGATATTAATTGCGTATTAGAATCCGGATTTGCAAGCAAATGAGCAAAAGTAGCAGCATCTAACAGAACCTGTTGACCCTCTATATTAAGTAGAATGCCATTGTTTGAAACCAATTCTGTGTTCGCTTCTTGATCAATGGCAAAGTTATTAATTAGATTACTGCTTGCATTTCCGCTACTTTCATCAGCCCCACATTCTTCCATTATTTGTTGTTGTTGACGTAGTTGATGCTCTGATTCAATACTTGCTGAGATCTCACCTTCTACCAAATTGCAATTTATATTCGCTATTTGAGAATTGTCTTGATTATCCTGAGCTTCATTATTTCGAGCCGGCAACAGTTGCTGTATATGTTCATTAGATGCTTTAATTTCGATCTGATGTTCCAGCTGTTTGGGTCCACCTTCGATTGCTTCTAAGGGTACAGGCACAAGCTCATTTAGCTGATGATTTAAATACAGGGGTACATTATCGACTGGTTTGCACGTGTTACCCTTAACTTTGCACAACAAAAATGTTTCCGAATAACCAGGATAAGGCTGTGTTGGCAATGCTATTAGTTGTGTATTTGAGTCGATGACGTTGTCCTAAAAACATGTGTATTAAAATACGAAGTTGTTATTAGTTTTTTAAATTCAAGTAAATACGAAGTAAAGTTATGAATCATTCCACATTTATAAAAAATTTAATTCGAGTTGGAAGAAAATATTTTGAATTTCAATGATAATTAACATACAAATTTGAACAGGTTTCCTTACAAATAGAATTACATAAAAACACCTTCTTTATTTAAGAATAATTCCAAAAAGTTTTGAACAGCTTTTTGTTAATTAAACAACCAAGGTGTAAGTTATGTTATTATTGTTATTGGAAAATCCAGTTTAATGTGGTATTTACATCTATTTCAACTTCTAAGGACAAAGCAAATAATTAGCATGATGCAAGAAATGCTGTGAATGCAGAATACACTGCTTCAAGCATTAGTTAATAAGCCATGAACACTTAAAATATAATTCTGCAACACAAACGGCATTCGCCAAAATAAAAATGAACTTGAGCACTTCCTCATGGAACAAAATATTGATATAATGTTGGTCTCTGAGACTCATTTGACTTCGAGAAACTTTTTTAAAGTAAATAGCTACACTCTATATGACGCAAAAAACCCGAGACGGAGGACATGCCGTAGATCAGCAATTCTAATAAAGTCAGGACTAAAGCACTATATTTTTGACAACATTTGTGCAGAACATCTACAAGCAACTAACATTAGTGTTTACAATTTTTGTTCGAATTTCGTAATATCTTCAATTTACTCCCCTCCCAGATTCTCAATCACTGATGATCAATACGAGGATTTCTATAAATCGCATGGACCTTGTTTCGTGGCAGCTGGCGACTACAATGCAAAACATACGTTCTGGTGTTATCGTATTATTACTCCTAGAGGTCGACCGTTGTTCTAGGGATTCAATTCACGTTGAAGCTTCTCTAGATCTCTCCTCCCACTATCGTTACAATCTGTAACCCACTACAAAGTGACTTACCACACCCACATGTGAAGATGATCACTGTGTAAAAAACATACACCTAAGAATACTCGATGATATTGAATCTAACATTTCGAATCTTAACGAAAATTTTACACATGCCACTACCTCACACACTGGGTTTAATAAAATTTATTCTACGGATATTGAACGTCTCGTATATAAAAAAAGAAGAGATAGAAGGGAATGGCAACAGCACAGATTATCTCAACATAAAAACAGTCTCAAAGAGTGCACTTAACGACTCCAATAGTTGATGGAATCTGAAAAAACTGCATCTCTTAAAAAATATCTGGACGCCCTCACACCAGCATCTAATTGCTCTTTGTGGCGCTCTGCTAGAAATCTTAAAAGACCCGTTGAGTTTAAACCACCTCTGAGCACTTCTACTGGAGGTTTGGCAAAAAGCGATACTGAAAAATGTATAATATTTTTTGGAGCATTTAAAATTTTTTGATTTGCCGAGTGTAGTTGCTCTAACCCCTCAATTTTTAAAGTTTAAGATGCGTGATGTACAGAAACTAATTAATGAGCTCAACCCTAAGAAAGCTCCAGGTATTGATTGAGGTATTGAATTTGCCCTACATTTCAATTCGAATCCTACAATTTCTTTTTGACGCCATATTACGACTAGAGTATTATTCACATCACTGCAAGCTTGCTAAGGTCAAAATGATTCCAAAGCCGTTCAAAGATCTTTCCAAGCATGAGTCATACAGGCCAATAAGTCTACTATCAATGATGCAAAAACTTTTCGAAAAACTGGTCATGACAAAATTGTACCCAATTCTAATTTGTAGTGTGTGCATCCCGGACCATTAGTTTGGTTCTAGAAGTCAACATAGCACCTTAGAACAAACGCATAGATTGGTTCAGTTTATAAGGCTGAGTTTACATCTAGAATTTATTGTGTGTCATTTGCCCAAAAAAGCGTAAGACCGGGTTTACATCTGTATGCCACATGCCACACAAGCGTAAAAAAAGCGTAACCAACTAATTACTAATGAAAACCTTTTTGATTCAGACATGTATGTATTTATTAAGTTAAACACTTTCATATATAATTAATAGACAATTTTATAGAATCCAACATGATTGCAAACTGTTTAAATCAATAAATACATGTCTGAATCAAATAGTTTTTAATTAGTAATTAGTTGGTTACGCTTTTTTAACGCTTGCGTGGGATTTGGCACACAGATGTAAACCTGGCCTAAGAAAAATATTTGAAGAAAATATTGTTCGAACTTCATTTGTTTCTATATTTATGATTTGATCAGGTTAAAATTTCGTATCGCTTTGTAAGCCAAATTACATATCGATAGCCTATATTCAAAATACGTCAACTCAAAAAAGCTAATTTTTCAGTAGAGCAAAAAAATTCGCTCATTATTGTAAAAATAAATGTTGTGTCTTCCATAATATGATTTAAATATGCTTACTAATTTATAGGTATGTCAAAAAGAAATTTATTTTGCACTGGTTTGCGTGTTTTTTTTTCAGATAAAATATTTTAGTGGACCAAGAAACAAATAATTTTTAGAGTTAGCATATTTTATCGGAAAAATGATATGAGTTTTTTGAATATACATATTAATTTTTTAATCAATTTGTGAAATCATTTACTCAATACTAGTGATGCACGAATGTTCGTATTCGTATTCGAATTGTCGAATATTCGGCCTTTTTCAGTCGAATACGAATGTATTCGTATTCGCTAAATTCAGGCGGATGTGAATACGAATACAAATATTTTTCCAATGAAATTAAAGAAATAAATGCATAAATTCTAAACGAAATTTAAATAAATGAGTAAAAATTTTAGTTTGTACAAATACATTAATTTTTTTATAGAAATTTGTGCTTTGTATCATTTTCAAATATTATTCAATGACGATCATTAAAATTTTGGGTAATTTTTATTAACAAGAGTGTGAAGTTCTTTTTCATAACAATTTTTTAATATTTCATATTGCATATAATATTCGTATTCGCGAATATCGTTTCAAATATTAGTATTCGTATTGGCGAATATCGTTTGAAATATTCGTGTTCGTATTCGCGAATATCGAAAATTGACATTCGTTTCATCAGTATTGCGTCAATACTTATACCTGTGGCAAATTTTTTGTCATACAATTTTGTCGAGTTTCTTGTTACATACTTATATATTTTTAAAATTGTGATTATATTCTGTTGTTCATATGACAAAAAAGCTTAAAAAGCTCAAAAAGCTTTCAACATACTATGGTGAGATTTATGTCAAATTGAAAACCAATTTTATTTATTTAAAAAACAATAATAAAAAAATTTTTAAAGACATATGTATATTTCTTTTATGACATGAGCCGGGATCATACATATGTTCGATAATATTACCAGAGGGTAGTAAAACCCTCTATCAAACAAATCTTATACCAAAAAAATAACTTCTTGAAATTTTTTCAAAAATTAAGGGATATTTTTTTACTTTTTTTAGGATAAGTTGCAGGTACTGCTAATTTGTTGCTAAAAATATTTGGTAAAATTGTATCTACGGTAAAGCTGGAGAAATTCTGTGAACATATCAGCATAACCTGAACGTTTCCAGGTGCCCTATTTACATCATTAAGACCACTTTGTACCTTAAAAAGTTTAGGTTTTTACTTTTATAGTATTTTTCCTTGCTTTGCATTTCTTTTCTTGCATATTTTAGTATTTAATATTTTAAGGTTTTGTAGAAAAATTAAAATTTTTAAAGTAAAAAGTGATCTGTATGAGCTATTAGTGTGCCTAGACATGTTCAAAGTTTAGTAATATATTCGCAAAAGTTGTCCAGTTTTATCTTAACTACAACTTTGCCGAATATTGTGAGGAAAAACTCCGAAGTCCCTGGAAGTTATTCTGAAAAAAGTGAAAAAAGAAATTCCTTTACTTTTGCAAACATAAGTGCACGAAGAAATTGTTTTGTTTTGGCATAAGATGTTAAAAATGTTTCAACAATCACGATTTTTTCTCTTTAATTCTCACACCTAAAAAAGTTAATTAATAGGAAAATGATAAATTTTTATTTTGTTACGTGCTTTTCATAAGGTTAAATTTGTTATATTTAATTCATGACAATATTTTTCAGAATACCAAATATATACAAATAGTCATTCACCTCAGTTTTGTTATAATTTTTGTCACTGTCAGAGAGGTTAGAATACGGGTATAAATATAAGAAATAAAGGCCAAGTTCCGGCCAATGCACGCAGTGTGTATATTTACACGAAGCCATTCGAGCTGTTTTTACACCTTCATAACTTTGCTCCCCGAAATCGGAAGATTATGAAATTTAAACCATAATTAGAATTAATTCATGTAACATGCAAATTTTGAAAGCTATACAATGAAAGCTTCCTGATATATGGAGGTGCAAAAATTGCATCTTTTAAGACATTCTCACTGACCACTGACGGCTGCTCACTGACACACTCATCAAATTGATCAAGCACTTCTCCTATAGCTAGAGAGTTGAAATTTGGTACACGAATAGATACAGGTGAGCAATGAACTAGAAAAATCTAAAAATCCGAAATTTTAAGCCATGGGGGCGGGGCTAGGCCCAAATAAATTAAAACTTGTGCTAGTGAGCTGAAATTCGATACATAGCTAGGTGTTGGTGAGAAGTCAACTAAAATAATCTGAAAACTCAGAAATTTTAGCCAGGAGGGCGTTGCTAAGCCCATAAGTCACACTTAAAAAAACAAATCTAAGGCGCTTAACGGAAGCGATTTTATTGAAATTTTGCATATATACTGCGAAAATGCAAGGCTATATATATTTCGTTAAAAAAGTTGGCCCATAAAATTTAAACCCCATATTTCATGTACTACGGCTCAACATATTAAGATACACTATTTGTGTAGGTATTATTATCCCTTTGCAATGAAACTTGACGCGAATAATAAGCATTAGCCGAAAGAATTTTAAGTGTGCAAAGTTGGCAGGGTAACGCACATAAAAATTAAAAGTTGTGCTAAGGAGCTGGAATTTGATATGAAAGTAGGTATAGCTGAGAAACCAACTAGAAAAACTGAAACCCCGAAAATTTTAGTTAGAAGGGCGGGGCTGCGCCCTTAACAACTAAAAATTAAAAGTTGCGCTAATGACACAGAGGATATACAGAGATGTCACGAGACGGAAGATAATTTGTGTTTTCGGAGGTCTCGCTCACTCTGTCACTGCGTATTCTTAAACCCTTCTTTCGTGGTGGCATTTTTTAGCTTTATTTCATTTTATGCCTTGTAACCTCATTCACTTGGCGTTTTTTGTAAGTAAATGGTAAAAATTTTAATTTTTTAATAAAAATGCTCCAAATGAGATATGCAATAATTTTAAAACAATTTTTAATTGCCTTTTTGATAGTAATAAGCTATTTCGCATTCTGTTTTTTGATTCAACACATCAAATTCTTTCATTTAATTTTGTAAAATTGTGTACTTCCTTTACTTGTTCAAATGTATTTGCAGTTTATGCTTTGTAATCTCATTTGCTGTGTGATTTTTGTAAATTGAAGGTAAAAATTAAAATTGTTCAATGAAAATGCCTAAAGTTAAATCAGTAATCATTTGCAAACAAATTTTAATCACTTTTTAATACCAATAATCTATTTCATGTTCCATTTTTTTAATTCAATTCAACAAATTCTTTAATTTAATTTTGTAAATGTGTATGTATGTATTAGGGTATTCAATCGGTTAACCATTAATCGGTTAATTACTACCCAATTAACTGATCGGTTAATTTAAAATTGTTTTTTTCGATTAACGGTTAAACCGGTTAAATTCAGTCGACTAACCGACAAAACAAAATTTTTCATATTTTGTGGTATTACAACTTGTTTTTTACGTGAATAATTATTTGTTTCGTCTCATTTACAAAAGATTAATGTTTAGAAATTATTTTTCATACAAACAAAGAAGTACATATGTACAGTGATCCTAAATTACCCAGCAAAAAAAAAGAGACTCCAAAAAAGTCATGAAAATGTGAGTTTGCGATCTGGAAGTAGTGAAAATTTCGATCCGATCTAATGATTTTTACAAAGGGTTGTCATTGCAAGAAGTTCTCCTTTTCGATGCCTGGTCACTGAGTTGGAAGCTATATTAAGAAAAATTCCCTTTTTTGTGTTCTATGATAATATTTTCATCTAGGAAAAATGGTAAATAGTTACCTATTTTAACAATTCGTTTCTTTTTATACGAATTTAAGCCTGAAACAGTGTTTTCATGTAAATTTAAGCAAATAACTTTTAAATTTTAGACTAAAATTAGTTCATAAATTTCTTTAAAAAATAATATTTTTTTCTAATTCTGGTGAGTATTTTCTAATACTATGGAGGAGTTAAAAGGTTTTGTATGACTAAAATAAGCATGTACATGGTTTTTTGCTTACTCTCGGCAAATAAAAAATATCGATTTTTTGGAAGCAATGAAAATGTAGTTCCACTAGAATGACTTCCATTTTTTTTCACTGGGTAAGTAAAACTTCAAAGTCTTTGGACATGGCTATAAAACAGTTTACTAGAGACGTTGATACTATCGATAGTAAAACAATAAAATACAAAATTAACCGAATTAGTTTAAGAATTATTATGTGTGTTTTTGGTTTTAATACTAAAATCAAATTAATAAATAATTCATGCAATTTTATTTGTAGAAAACACTTGCTTATGGAAAAAATTTATTAATCGGGTAATACCGAAATTAACCGATTAAGCAAAAACCTCGATTAATTATTCGAGCGATTAGCCTATTAAAGCAAAACCCCGATTAGTTGAATACCCTAGTATGTATGTATGTATGTATGTAGAAGTGTTCGTTTCTTGTTTGTTTTGATTATTTTTTTAACATCTTAATAACAAATATACTACAGTTGTCCCTTTCTCGCAGTTCCTGCACCACAAATGATTCTAGCGTTTTTCATAAGTCACTTTCTACAACTCTGGTCTACTTTGTGCTAATGAGCTGAAATTTGATACACAAGTAAGGTCTACGTGAGAAACCAACTAGAAAAATTTGAAAACCCAAAAAAGTTTACCGGAATAGGTGTGGCCACGCTATTATTGTGCGAAATTAAAAGGTTAATATACAGCTTTTTACTCCAGCCATTTTAGTGAAACCTTGCATGCACGGTGCACGTATGCAAGACTTTAAGCTACAACCATTAAAATTGGGGGGGGGGGGATCACACCCATAAAATGCTAGCCTTGTGTTTAATCTGCTTCGGTCTAGCATATTTTAGAAGAAAATTAGCATGAATTATAAGCGATGCTCACAACAAAGTTTTGAGTTTAAAATAGCGAGCGGAGTAATTCTCATAAACTTTAAAGGTACAATTTGTGCTAGAGAACTGAAATTTTATAGATAAGTGTAGATGTACTCATATGTGGAAAAATCTTAAAACCAAGAAGTTTTATCGGGTATGCGGACAACGCCGTTAAAACTCCAATTCGTACTAAAGAGCTGAAATTTGATACACAAATAAATCTAGACCAGAGATCACTAAGAAAATTCTAAGAAAATTGAAGTTTCAATCAGAAGGCGGGAACAAGCACTTTAAACTCAAAATTAAGATAAATTTTACTGCAACTTTTTATACACATTGCAAAAGTGGCCATGATGACTACCATAAACCTTAGCTTTTTCTTTCATGTGCTTCGGCTTAGCAGTTTTTAGCATATTACTTATGTATTTCTCATTAGCTTTTTCCTACGAAAGTTTTCATAAACCATAAGCACTAGCAGATAGAAAAGTGGGTCTAGGCCAATAAAAATTTTATGTAATATTATACTCTAGAGATATCAGCTCTCTCTTTGTAGACAAAATTGAGTTCCTCAATCGGAAAATTAAAGTTAAAATCACCAGCAACCCTATTGAAACTTTGCATGCACATTTTAATATGTAAATATAGGTGGGGTCACACCCACTAAAATTTACGCTATATTTTACATATTTCTTTTCAGACGACTCTTACCAAATTGCGTACACACTGGAGACCTGTTGTAATCACACAGTAGGACATTTTTAAGGTGTACAATTCAACACTCATCCCACTCTAACCCATTAGTTTAAGTAATTATGCCTTTTTAATCAGAATGAACCCGATTGGGTCTCCGATTGGATGTGCGGTATAGTACCACACCTTTCCTAATCATGCCTTTTTCAACTCGCCTAGTGATCATTAATAGAAATAAAATACACTAGAAATTTCAAATTTAAAAGTGTTATTATAGACAATTTTTCAATAAGTAGTCAGATGCTCACAAAAACATATATGTGAAAAAAAGCCAAGTTCCTATTCAAAATTTCGACCATTAAAAGTAGTGAGATAAAAATGTTGATCAAGTTCTTCTTAGCAAAATATCTATCACTATAATCTGCCATGCAATAATTTTGTAAATATGAAATCATTAGGGTTTCATAGTATTTCTATGTGGCTGAAGGCCTATTTTTAAAATTCAAAATAATATCTACCAATAAATTTTCTAAAACTATTGGAAAGTTATATAATTGCCCGGAAATTCACTGTTTGTGTTCATGAGTGTGTCCGGAATTATATCATCCGGTGGGTCACAGGGCAGTAAAGTGGGGCCAGTATTGTATTTGATTTACAATTGTGATATGCCTCTTAGCAGCAATATCCACACATATACATTTGTTGATTATACAGCAAGCCGTATACTATAGTATGCTCGAAAACCCTAACGAGGCTTGCCGATATATTCAGGAACATATTACCCACCTGGAACTATGGTTAAACTTATGGAGAATTAAAGTAAACGAAGAAAAATTTATTCAGGTAACATTTGCCATCCGAAGAGATACTTGTTCCCCATTCGAATCAACAATCAAGTTGTTCCACAAGTGAAATACCTTGGTATATAAATTGATCGACGACATGAATCAACCATAATGAAACTTAAATTAACTTAGATACGAATACATTGGCTAATAGGTAGAACATCAACCCTCAGTCTAGATTGTCAGCTTTTGATATACAAGTCGAGTTTTAAACCAATATGCTGCTATGGAATTTAGCTATGGGGCACTGCTTCAGCTTCAAATGTAGAGAGAATCCAACGAAGGCAAAACAAAATTTTACATCGTAATTGAAATATGCCACAAGTGACTGAAGAAATTGCAAAATACGCAGACAAATATTTAACAAAACTAGTCACATCCTGATCCGCTTGCTCATAATATCTTGAGATTTACTGGACACATCCGTTTAAAAAAGAGGGACACAAGCGGCGTTACCATTTGTCAAGTTTTCCCTTTTTTGAGATACCAAAAAGTTTTTTTGAAAATATAAATTTTTTTATAAATTTAAATTTTGCAGTATTATTATTATATTAATTGATGTTTGTATGCAATAAAATGATCTTATATTTTCTCACTCCCCTATTACTGCAATTGTGTCTAATGGCTTTAAATTTTAATAAAACAATGTACAAATAAGAATTTTATTTTATATTAAGGGTTTTCATGAGAACTCTTAAAATTGCCATTTGTGCAATTGAGCAAACTTGCGAGATTTCTTTCATGAAGCCCCTTTTAACCTTTTGTGCAAACAACTTATGTAAATTTTAAACAAACGTCAAAAAATTAATTAAATAAAAATATAATAATAAAATTTAAAGCAATTTTTAATTTAAAAACATATTTATATATTTCTATAAATATAAAAATGTGTTTGTGTGTCTAAAAATGCGTAAAGGAAGCCAAAAAATATAAAATGTTGTTATTTACAAAATACACAATAGCACAGCTTAAGTTTACGAACGAAAATTATTTGGCAAATTGAACAGGTTTGTGTAAATAAATGCCCAGACAATTGTTGACATTTATTTACGAGAGTGTAAAAATGCACAATTGCACAGTTTGCGAGACCTTTGAACATTCTCATATTATAAGTTATGTTTTTGATTTTAATCGTTTATAAATTTTTGAATAAAATGAATTCCAAATAAATTTTTATGTTTTCTTTTAAGATTTTGGTACTTTTGTAGAAAAAAAGTTTTTTTCAGATATAAGAAGTTTTTTTAAATATACATATGTGGTAACGCTGGACACAAGGGTTCTATTACTCCACTCCAAATGATACTTCTTGAAGATATTTCTAAGCACGACCTATCTATTATTAATAACTATCACTAAGTTTATATCCGATACTGGTGGGGCCTAATAATTATATTTAGATTTAAGATTTGAAAACTTATTGTTAGTAAATTTTTGAAGATGCAATAAATAAATCAACGTGAATTTGTATATAAGGCAAGACAGAGGAACCCAATTTGACTGCTTGAAACTAACATCTCAAAAAACTAAGTTCTTGTGTTGAAATTTTTACTCTAATATATCAAAATGTTCGCTGCATTAAAATGAAATTATCTGTACTATTTAATCAGAGTTGTAAATTTAACTTCCAAATTATAGCTTTTCCTGAAACTTGGTTCACTGACAATGTATTGGACACAGAAATAATAGACTATATAATATATAGACGGGATCGTGGCAATAAAATGAGAAGAGGTGGTGTTTTAACTGCTGTATCTTATCTATATTCTACGCTGGATATTGAATTTACTGGTGTATTAGTAAAGCTTAAACACAAAATAATTTTTGTTACCTATTCCTGTATGCCTCCCAATTAGGGTTTGCACAGCGATTATAATTGTAATCGTAATCGCGATTAATCGCACCCATTAATCCCTCGATTACGATTAAAAATTTTTACCTTTTTTAAGCAAAGAATTTATGCTAAATTTGCAAACAGTTCAAATTCAACTCATAAAAAATTTAAATTTAAATTTTTAATACAAAATATATGTATGGAAGAAAAATTTCTATATATTTGCATTTCATTGGCACTTTAACAAATCATCAGCAAACTTCAACCATTTTTTCTGAAAAGCTTCAAACCTCTTATCTTATGCACATACTTTTAAAAATCATTTGAGAATTGACATAAGCTTATTGGAAATTTCAAAAGTATTTGCGAGTAGGCACAAAACAAGAGAAACTATTCATATTCGATATGCATTTATTTTATTTTACTACACCTTAATACAATAACAATATTACAAGGCAAAACGATAATTAAAATCCAAATTAAGCACTTATTAAATTTACTATATTCTTCCAACTTTATTTCAAAAACGTCGTAATATCTCAAATATTTCATTACGATTGATACAAATATTTTTCATTCGGTTGGCGGATAGGTGCAGTTTGCTTTATCTTGGGACCTCGCATTATTACAAAAAACATAGAAATACTGAAAAAAAGTTATAGTTATAATTGCGTGTCCGAACGTGATAAATTTATGTCATGATGAATTAACAACTTCGTATAAAAAACCGTATAAAAAATACTGCTTTATTCATTCATTTGAAGATACAACAAATAAATATATGAATTAAAAAAAATGTTCATTCATTATGCTATAAATTCATCAGATGTGGATGCAAAATTAAATAAAAAATAAATTAAGAAAGTAGAAATACATATACTTCGTCCTAGAAAAAATTTCATATCAAAAGATTGATTTAACACAATTCGTACACTACTAGAAAATTAACGATCTAATTTTAAGAACAAAAATCTTGAGTTTAGATTGTAGTAATTTTAAAATTTCAATCTTGAAATTTGTTCAGTAAGATTGATGTTCTCCAACTTAAGCATAAATTCTTAATTTATAGAATGAATTCTTAAAATCAAGAACGTGGTCTTAATTTTA
Organism: Tachina fera; assembly: GCA_905220375.1. Classification (NCBI taxonomy): domain Eukaryota; kingdom Metazoa; phylum Arthropoda; class Insecta; order Diptera; family Tachinidae; genus Tachina; species Tachina fera. The sequence goes on along the minus strand of LR999966.1, from coordinate 31,088,332 downwards.
AGATTATATTCTTAAATAGAAAGAATATGATCTTAATTTAAGATTTTTATTAAGAACAAGGACTTGAATTCGATCTTAAAATGAGATTTTATTCAAGATTACAATTTTAAATGCGATCTTAAAAAAATAGGATTTTATTCTTCAAAAATTTTCACATTTAACAGACTATTAAGATTGAAATGATTTGATTTCGAGCGCAGTCTTGATTTAAGCACGTTTTTCCCTTAGTGTATTGTTTTTGATTAGCTCTGATTTAGGAACTTCGTCTTACGTGCTTTACAATTTTCTCAAAATAAAAATACAATTTAATTGAAAAATTAAATTAAAACGCGTACTCAAGACAAAATAAATAAATTTCTTTGGCTAAACCCATACAGGGTGTACTGTGGCTGAGTGTTAGCGATGATAGCCTCTCAGTCCAGAGGATGTGGGTTCGATTCCCACCATAGACCCTGGGTGTTTTCCTCAGACAAGCTAATCGCTTTGCGGGTTGTGTTTGTTCTCAAGAAAAAAAAGTTCGACTTAAACACATAAATTTGATTTTAGAACAAATGATAATAGTATATTTCTTGATTGACCGCGTTTAACCGATAATCGCGATTAATCGCATATTTTTTAATCGTAATCATTTAAATGACACTATCATTGCCGTTGGAGATTTTAATACACCATTGATTTCTTAGAATTTTTCAACTGACAATGGTTACTTTGTTCCATATAATTCTGGTGGCAAACCTAAATATGCTGAATTTATAAGTTCTTTACCTGGATCTGAACCTTTATCAAATAAATGGCAACTTTAAACCATAAAATTTTGGATTTAGTTTTTGTAAATGATTGTGTTGATAGCTCTGTCGTTCGAACCTATCCAATGACCATACCACAAGACCATTATCATCCTACAATCGAAGTAAATGTATATTGTTCACCATATCATACACCTCTCTCTACTACAGCCTCAAAATTTAAAAAAAAAATTAAAAAAAAAATAAATTACACAGTGGTACAAAATTGAATGAAGTAGAAATACCTGGGGAGTGATATGTTTTTTCTTGCAGGCCTTGTCGAGTTAAAGAAGAATCCAATAGTGAAATATGCCGGACACCTCAAAATCCGGATTTACAGTTAAAAACCCGAGTTTTTTACCTTTGCGCACTTATAAGCCTGTAACTTTGTTGATAATAAGGTTGGCAAACGGTATAGTAAAAATACCGATTCAAATACCGCTAAAATTAGATACCGGTATCGATACCGAATTTCATTTCGGTTAGAAAATACCGGTATCCAGAATACCGTTTACGTCTATACCGGTATACCGATTCCCACCAAAAATAAAATTTTAAAAATTTATTTCAATTAACTTTCTTTTATAAACACGTTTTTGTCCTCCTTTACATTCTTATGAAGCGTATCTCTAGACAGATGTGCAATAGCTTTCCGTGAGCACCTGCCTTGACGGCCTAATCGCACGGGTGCCAAAGCACCGGGTGCTAGGTAAGACGCCAGACCATCGCCCCCATGCACCCTTTTCAGAATGAACCTATGCCCACTCCTCAAAGGCGCATAGGTTGCAATCTTTATATATAGTTATCCCTGTACTATATTCAAGTACCTTGCTTAGGTACTTTGAGCTATCTAAACTCTGCTGCTATGTCGAAGTAATAGCTGCTGCTATGTCCGTGCCCATAGCAGCTTCTGTTGAATGGCAACAGCACCTAGAATAGTGTCTGGCTGACCGCGTCACGCCAATCACTAGCATTGATTTAACACTGGGAAGCCAAGACTATTCTCCCAGCGATTTTGGTAGCAACCACAGCCACCACGTTAATTCTCCGGCTTCCACGCTATGGTGTTGTGTATACACCATAGCGAGGTCCCCAAGAGAATTCCTCAACCATTGCCGGCACAGCTCAACCACTCATCCGAAATGAACGCAAGCCTGTGTCGCCAAATATCCAGTGCCTACTCCACACATACCAAAATCATCCCTTAAACCCCATGGGGTAGGACGAACTCGGCATTTTAGCAAAGAACAATGACGACCACTACATGCACTCAATAACTTCAAAGCAGCTCGGCTGTCGGGCCACCGGCACCCGTGGAACCAGAAGTAGCCTCTGGTCAGACCACGAAGTTCCACCACAAGGGCTTCACCTCTATCGTCTTTTGAACTCAGGGGCAGCTCTAGGTGACGCTGCACCTAACTGACATCAACAGGACCTGTCTTCCTTTTGTTATAAATATGTGCACATCCTTTGCTCTGTTATTTCAGAGATCGGGTAGTAACAGCATAAGTTCTATGGGTAATGTACCAAAGGTACGTCAATGGAAAAAGCCACATTACCCCAGCTGGGGCACTGGGCTTGCCACACCCGTAGTCGAAATCGACTCCCCTGGGGGGGCGTATCTCTAGACATATAAATATTTTAAATTGGTGAAAAGAGCAAAACCACTGTAAGCGAGATTTATTGTATATGAAATCGCGAAAATTAGTATATTAGCTGTTATCGATACACAAGCTAATGCGAATATTTAAAGTTTTGAAGAGTGCTTTTTTAATATATTGCACATTAAACTGGTTCTTTAATTGATATACAAATTATGTGCTCTGTATAAAATATGAGGTACACAGTGAGGATTTTGTAAAAAAAATTGGAAATAAATTTCTAAATTAGCTGTTTTTTTGCTATGAAATCTTATATAGCATTAAGGAAGGTGTCACAGAGCTTAAGTCTGGAATTTAGACTATATATCTTTAAAGGGGGCGGAGCCACAAAGAACCAAAGTAGGCAACCTTGGGTTAATGAAGAATTAAAATCCATGCCAAGCTCCTGTTTTTGATCAGATAAAAAAGGTTTTTTGCAATTGTTTTTTTATCCAAGAGCTAAAAAACGTCTACTACATTTATGGGTTTTCGCTTACAGTTTAGGAAATATTAGAGAAAAAATATTAAAATTTTGACTTTTTGCCAACCTTTGTCCACTGTTCTTCTAATGGAGAAGTCAAATGTTGTTAGATTAAAAAAATTAAACTCATTATGAATAAGGGAGAAAATTTGTAATATTAAAAAAAAAATTGGTATCAAAATCACAATTAAGTCAAAAGTTATACTCAAAATAAACTAAAATTTTGAACAAAAGTAGGTTTTCGCCGTTTTTGGGTTATTATTTCGCTATTATAAAAGAATTTCCCCCATCAGTATTTTCGTCTGAAAAGTCTCTCTTAGGTAGAAAATTATGCAATCAATATGCAGTTTGCTTTGAGTTCCCGGCAATTTCCAAGAAAATTAAATTAAAAATGGGACTTTTCAGTATTTTTGCAGTATTCTTCTTATTTTTCGCTGGACGCTAATTAGATTTTTGAAGTGGCGTAATAAATTTTTTGTTTACAGCTTTGGAATTTGATATTTATAACAAAAAATAGGTCTAATTCAAATATAGGGTTAATGGGTTGATAGCGATAATGGAGAAAGATTTTCGAAACTTTTATATCTGAAGTTAAAGATTGCCATTGTTACAACTTAAAGTTAGTTAAAAGTAGGATTTTATCGGGCGTATAAAAAGTTGTCCATCAGTTCAATTTTAACTTAACCTAAAGTGAGCGCTAAGTTAAAGGCAATGTATCCTTCCTGGTTTTATACGTCCGACAAAATCCTACTTTTAAATATATTTAAGTTGTAATAATGGCCCTAAATGTTAATTGTACGAGAAATTTGTTTTGTTTGTTTTTAAGTTGGCTACAAGAATATTGTTTATTGCTTGATATCAAATATTCAAATATTCGTTTCGTCTGAATTTGGCGAGTACGAATACGAATATCGAAAAAAGACGAATATCCGGGAATTCGAATACGAATATTCTGACATCACTAAGTGCATACAATTCTACATGTACTTCGCGTGTAATGTACACACACTGTATGTATTTATTTTTATTTCTTTTTTAATTAACCAAAATGTATACTTTATACGTATATGCAAAGTTTCAACTGCAGTTTCCTTATTTTTTTAATAAATTATTTTTTAATAAATAATAAAGTATAAAAACGTATATACAAACATATAAGTTTAAATTTTTTTATATGTTAATGTAAAAATACTCCCTTTTCGATGTAATTTAATAAAAAAAGAGATGTTTTGCTATATCCACTCTCTGAACTAATAATTTAGCAGTCATATCGGTATACCGGTATTATAAAATCAATAACGGTATGTACCGGTAATACCGATACCGTTACCGATACCGAAATTTAAAAAATAGTTGTACCGGTATCAATACCGATACCGTTATTTGTTTCGGTTGCCAACCTTGGTTGATAATGATCCGATTTTCAATTTCTTACTAGATATATAGCAATTGACTGAGTTATTTAACTTTTCATGAGAACAAAATTTTTACCAAAATGCCTGCACAATGTTTTTGGTGTTGTTTTTATGCACCTTCTATTAAGTTACAAATCAATGTTATCCTAAATAAAAAAACTGTAATGCGAGTTTAAGTCATTCAAAAATATTGTTTTTTTTTGTGTTCTTTCTATGCACTTTCTTTAAAATTACAAATCACTGTTAGCGTAAACACATACTGGGGTTTAATTGATGTTTTAGATGATACGATTTTTTCTCATTTTATTAAAGTTGAGCTTATTGTATTCATATTTTTGATATCTTTATTAAGTGAGTCACTCAATCTTTACTTTTATTTATTTTTCCTTCTAATGTGTCACAACATTTAGATCTACTTCTTGAAATGGACAACATTTATATAATTTTAGCTGTATACATATAGATAAATAGATGAAAGTATGTATGTATGTAGAAATTACATGTTTAATAATCAACTATTCTAGAAAATCGATCTCAAATAACTCAGTTACCTCCACCAACAAGCAGTTCACCATAAGTATTTGCATAAAGTGTCCGAAACATTGGGAGAATTTTACCTCAAGTACTCAACCATACCCTACACAACAGATTCATGAGTTGCACCAGACCAGGTTCTGAAAAGCTGATCGGAGCACCAGACCAGGTCCTGAAAAGATGATCTGAAAACCAGACCAGGTCCTGAAAAGCTGATCTGAAAACCAGATCAGGTCCTGAAAAGCTGATCTGAAAACAAGACCAGGTCCTGATAAGCTGATAGCTGATACCTGTTATTTACTATTATCAAATATGGATGAGAAAGTTTTAAAGCAGTTGGTGTTGACAAGAAATGTATTGAAGAAAAAGCTTCGTAGTATAAAAACTGGTGAAATAAATATACGTGAACAACCAAGAGATACATTTAAACCTATAACAGAACCTCTCAAAGAATTCATAAATAGTTGTAAAAATGAATTCCCATGAAAGAAGAAAGTAAAATCAAGACAGAAGTTGAAAATAATACAAGTTGAAAGCCTGAAAAACCATCAGTCAAGATAGAGACAAGTACACCAAAGAAACTAGCAGAAGGAACAATATTTGATGATACCATCTTATTAAATGATGCTAATACTGTGAATGATGATGACGATGACGATGATGATGATGATTTGTACTCACAGACTTCCAATTTCGAAGATACTTATAGTGACGTATCAATCTCGGAAGGAAGAAATAAATTAGATACAAACTATGGTCCATGTAAAGATTTAAATAGTGAATGGAAATTTGGTGATAGCAACCTCAAACTCAACGAAGATAAAATATGGCCAAATATGGGCTCTAACACCAGGAGTATTTTCTCGGTTTTATAAAATACCAAAATATTATGATAAATTTGAACTTGAAATCTATAAAAAGATTTTAATTACTACTAATGTATACATACAGAGTCATCATCGTTAATAATATGGCTTAGGGCATTAATATTTTAGAATTTCTAAATGCAAATTGATGTACTACAACGTGAAATAGATTAGACATAGAAGAGAGTTATAAAATTGAAAAAGACATGCTAAAAATGAAATAATGTTTTGAAAGACATATTGATTTTGAATTGATAATGAAAGAAATGGATGATATTTAGTAAGCTAATTTAGTTGAAATTGGGGACTATACTACAGAAAATATAAATTATTGATTGTTGTAGGCTGTACTTGGCACATTTTCAAAGTTTATATGGTCAGTATCGTTGAAAATAAAAGCTGCACTCTAAAAAACCAAGGTAATAGAAAATATTTTTGAACTGGTACGAATACCAAAAAACTTAAAAGCAGATGATGGTAAAGAATTTTTTAATAAATACTTTGGAAAATTCATTCACAAATATAGGATTTAACATTACTTAATATACAGCCGTGTCACAGATTCCGTTCGGAATGGTTTTGATTCCGTATTAACCATTCCGTTCAATGTGCTTCAGATTCCGATCGTATTCATCAATCCGAAAGAAATGGTAAAATTGTTTTTATCTTGTAAGTGTGGCAATATAATTTTGTAGTACAACATAATGTGGCATATGTTTAGGCGTTTTAAATTTTATTTGTATGTATATTTTAATTTTGCCTTGCACTTTTTTTTATTTTGTGTGCTGCCAACATGATGATTTTGGTAAAGGGAAAACAAAATGGTATGGGAATACTACAGAAACTAATTCCGTACATTTTGTTCTATTGATTTTATTTTTGTGATGAATTGAGAAATTACATAATAAATAAATAAAAACTAATTAATTGTAATTCAGCTTTGAATAACTGAATGACAAATAGTATTCTTTATTGAAAAAAATTTTTTTTAAATATTTTTTTTATTTTAACATGCAGAAAATGTTAATTCCGTCCATGAAGTTGAAAGTGATTTCATTCCGAATTTTTTTTTTCGTTTTTCGGTTTCCAAAGCACCAAAATACGGATTGAATTCCGTACGGAATTGATCTCTGTGACATGGCTGATAAAAGCATCAATAGTAGAATGATTTAATGGATTATTAAAAGAAATGATGTGAAAAGAATTTGCCATTAATGGTTCATATAAGTGGATTGATATTATAGAGTTGCATGAACAATTTCATCCATGAAACTACTGTAATATTTGTTTACTAAAGCCCAACTTCGAATAATAATGTTAATACACAACTAAATGTTGCTTTTATCATACTGTGAGTGAAAACGTTTCGTTTCATTCTGTTCACACAAAGAGATTGTTCATTGAAACGACTTTTGTTCATGCTGCTTTCTCTCATCTCATTTTTTGTTGTGGAAGGAGAATTCATGAGTGTGCCCGAAACTATATCATCCGGTGTGCCACAGGGGAGCATAATGGGGCCAGTTTTGTATTTAATTTATACTTGCGATATGCCTTTGAGCAGCAATATCCATACATCTACGTTTGCCGATGATACAGCCTGCCTAAGTATGCACGAAAATCCTCATGAGGCTTCCCGATATCTACAAGAACATATAACACAACTGGAACTATGGTTAAAATTATGGAGAATTAAGGTAAACGAGCAAAAGTGTGTTCAGGTAACATTTACCCTGCGAAGAGATACTTGTTCCCCAATTCGAATCAACAATCAAGTTGTTCCTCAGCATTCACATGTAAAATACCTTGGTATACACCTTGATCGACGACTTACATGGAAACACCATATTGACTCAAAGCTAGTACAAATGAAACTTAAACTAACTCAGATATATTGGCTGATTGGTAGAAACTCAACACTCAGCCTTGACTGCAAACTTTTATTATACAAGTCGCTCTTGAAGCCAATATGGTGCTACGGAATTCAGTTATGGGGCACTGCTTCAGCTTCTAACGTCGAGAGAATCCAACGAAGGCAAAATAAAATTTTACGTTTGATAACATCGGCTCCATGGTACATAAAAAACTCAAATATACATCGTGATTTGAATATGCCACTAGTGATTGAAGAAATAGCAAAATACGCAGGCAAATATTTAACAAAACTCGAGTCACATCCTAATCCGCTTGCTCGTAACATCTTGAATTTTACTGGCCACATTCGCTTGAAAAAGAAGGACACAAGGGCTCTTTTATAACACTCCAGATGGGATTGCTTGAAAATATTTTTTTATTATCACTACTTATGTATTATTTATAACTATCACTAAGTTTATGTCCGACAGTGGTCGGGCCTAATACTTATATTTTAGATTTAAAATTTGAATACTTATTGTTAGTTCATAATTGAAGATACAATAAATAAATACATGTATTAAAAAAAAAAAAAAAAAAAAAATCTTTTGTTATTAAAGGCCCAACTATAATATGAATAAGCTGGCTTAAGCTAATGCCAGAATTGAACGATAAGTCTGTCAAATACTTAAGCAATTAAGATGCCACTTTTAGGTGGCCACAATGTACTTACATGCACTTAAGTATTATTTAGCCACAGCTGCACATGTAGGTATTGTTCACAATCTTTTAATAATTTTGTTTCTTCTTATGGCTACTAAATGAATGCAATTCAATCAAATTAAGTTGTTGGAATATCCTAATCTACTAAAAATTCACGTATAATTATATCGACTACTTTATTACTTTTTTTATTTGTTTTGCCTACTAAAAAGTACAACAATGAACATACATAAATAAAGTCCTGTGTATTTGTGTATACGTGTATTGTAAAACAAAGAATGAAAATAGAAGTTTTGCTTTCTTTTCCGAGTTTAAAATAAGAAACAATAAAAAAAATTTCAAATCAATGAATATTTTCTGATGCTGTTTGCTTGAGTTTAAAAAATGCACAAACAGTGTTTTCCGTACGGAATGTCCGTTCAGTTTGGCAATTAGCTTAAGCAAATGACATTTGACGAAACTTGACGAAAAGTTCCATAAGTTCATTATAGTTTGCCACATACGTATTATATGTAACCGCACAGTTGCTTAAGTTCGCTTATTCATATTATAGTTGGGCCTTAACTCGCAATAGCAATGTTGCCAGTATAGTGAAATCATGAAATTTGTTTGTATGTGTCGCACATGTGTAATAGGTTTCAGTTTTATATTAAAGTTTTATCTTTTACACATACATACATAACTAAGTACATATGTATGTATATACCATACATATTAGTAATACATATTTTAATATATTATATATTCTTGCAATGACCTGTACACAACCCTGATATGAAATGCTATGGAAAGAAACAAACACTTCTAGATGAAAAATTAATAAAAGGAATTGGTTTATGAGAAATGAATATATTCTTAAGCAAATTTGATTATTAGTTGTGTAAATGTCTAACAGTTTTGGTCATGTGCTTGTTTCTTTTTAATATAAAAAAATTTAAATGAATGTTAGTAAATACCTATAAGTTATATTTTTATTTGATTAATTTATACCGCTGACCGATAAAAATAATTGAATCAGCCATTTCGAAAAGGGCACATCTCATTAATTTCATGTATATAAAAAAATATATAAATAACGTTAACTTCAAAATATTTTTCTAATATGGTATAAAATTAAATACTTTTATCTAAATGAAATATTTTACCGAAGTTGCACATCACTCCCACTAATAAAAACTGAATTTAATTTAGAGCTCGTTAAAATTTTTTAACTTCCTTCTTGGCGATTATTCTTATATTTTCCCTTTTCCTACAACTGGTAGCACTGATCTTTAAAAGCTTACCCCCTTATGCAAAAACAACCCCATCGGGATAACTACCTTGTCGTGGTGTGGTGGCTTAACTACAGACCGTGGTCTATATCTTCAACCCAGTACCATAGCTGACCTTCAATGGTCCCCTATGGTACTGGGTGAAGACAACTGACTCTAAAGGTCTGTATACCAAAGGTTATCCAACCCTAAACCGGGGTGTGATGCGACCCGTGCCCATCGGATTTTTGCAGTCAGGGTCAAAAGACTGTATTAGAACAGAGCCTTGCTGATACCTGGGCATCTCAGCAAGTAGACGACGCCCTCACCACGTTATCGGGGGCTATGACGTGGTGGCTTTCAAATCCCCTACACTCGTGGGACCAAAATGAACAAACATCTCTCCAACAAAAACAAAACAAAAACAAAAAACAAGACCGGGACCGGTGAACTGACGGTGCTTTCTAGCGCGGAAGGACAGGGGACCGGTTTCACGCAACCGTCTGGTACGAGAAAACTCGTTCAGACGAAGGCTGCCGATAACACTGGGCAGATAATCGGTACATGCAGCAGTGCGAGCTCGGCCACGCCGGGTTCAACCAAGCATGTCCGACCATCCAAAATGAGGCATAACCAAAAAAGGTTATGCCTACGTATTGTAAAGACGCTGGGCACTCAAGACCCATCCAAATTGTCCGAGGAACAGAAATCATCCCTTGGATGGGCAAAAGGTGTCCTTGAAAACATGGACACTCCTGCCTTCAGTAGTAGCGGTGCTAGCACGTCATCAAAACCGTCTGGTAAAAGACTGCGTTCGCCGGACAACAAACCATTGCCTAAGCGGCCTAAGGCTAATAGCAATATTGGCGTTAGGTCGTTTAGTGAGGTTGCGAAAGACAACCTCATAATGACCGTTGTCGACAGGGGAGATATGGATGGAACCATCCCCAGGGGCAAGTGGAGTACTGTGGAAGCTAAGCTTGCAACCACGTACTACCAGGTCCTTGCGGAGAATCCAGGCTTACCTCCCGTGTGTCGCGATGCAGGCTGGTATCAAGGCAGGGTCAAGCTGATGGCCTTTGGAGACCAAAGATCGGCGGACCTGTACAAGGCAGCTATTAGCAGGATGGGAGAGCCGTGGCCGGGTGCGAAAATCGATCTTGTAAATAAGAGCGACATTCCATCCCGACCACGCGCGCATGCATGGATTCCGGCATTCCCAGACACGGCTGAAGCAGCGATAAAGTTGTTAAAGGACTGTAATCCCTCATTTCCAACTGACAATTGGAAGATGGGGAGGTTCGGTGAGGCGGAGGGGGACAGACGTGGTGTAATTATTATACTAAACGCTGAAACCCTTCCTCACTTGGCCACGTCCAATAACATCTTATCGTACGCCTTTGGACAGGTTACGCTGAAGGTGTACAAAGGAGATCAGTCTCCAGTGACGGATAAATCCAAGACAGTGTGTGAAAACGCTCTGGAGGAAGAATCTGAAGAGGAGGAGAAGAAGGCCAGCTTGCGAGAATCTTCGGAAAAGGATGGCTATATTACATCCGACTCTGAAATTCTCAGGCCTGTTCGACGCTGATCACGGCGAAGACAGTGACCTTTTTCTTGAGACTGACGACGAGTCCGATAAAACGGTCGTGGAGATGGATTTCGTAGCGGATGTTGAACCTGCTGCAGATAAATCTCCACCACTCTAAAGCAGCCTCAGCGGCTCTTCAGCTTCGCTTGACAACATGCGAAGTTGACATAGTCCTAATCCAAGAATCCTGGAATGAAGGTAACAATAGAACCTGCATCTTGGCAAGGAACCACCTTAATACATTTTTATTATCTAACTTCAGCGGCAGAGACATAACGGCGGTTAGCGTGGAAGTCGGAGATACATGCTACTGGCTGGCGTCGGTGTACTGCGCTCACGACGATCAAGGTCCTCTACCGTCGGTAGTGGTGAGAAACTTTGTGGATGCGGCGGTAAACGCTGGTCACCATATCATCCTGTGCTGTGATACCAACGCACATCATACTATCTGGGGAAGTACGGACACTAATGAAAGAGGTGAGGAACTTTTAGAATTTGTAGTTAGTGCTAACCTTAACATTTGTAATATAGGTCAAGAACCTACTTTTATAACAAGGAACACCAAGGAAGTCCTGGATGTTACTTTTTCGTCTGATTCTGCAGCCGATAGAATCATGAGGTAGAAATCTCCCGAAATATTAGGCAGACAAACTGGCGTCTGTATAGGACCATTTTTTGTAGACAATTAAGAGTGATTGCAGACTGGTCACTTCTAGAAACTTCTGATTTAGATTGTGAGGTTGATAACATTACTACAATCTTCAAAAATGCAAGAGAGTCGTCTTGCCCTTTGAATAAGCCAAGGGGGGAAAAGAAACCGCCTTGGTGGAATAGAGAGTTACAATTGTGTAGGTGTACATGTAGAAAACTCTTCAATAAGGCTAAATCATCCAGAAATGACCTGGACTGGATAGCTTATAAGGGTAAATTAAAAGAGTATAAAAAGCAGATAAGAATTGCTAAAAATACAACATGGAAGAAGTTTTGTGAAAATATTGAAAATATTTCAGAAGCCTCTCGCATGAGAAAAATTTTGTCCGCTACTCCCTGCACCCTGGGGTATTTAAAGAATCCCAATGGGACGTGGACTACATCCAGCGAGGAATCGTTAAGAACCCTGCTGGACACTCATTTTCCGGGTAACTCAGTGTCTGAGATTCAGACATCTGATCCTTACCCCATACCTGCGGAAAATATATCTGACATTGTCAATATGCAGACATTAAATTGGGCTCTGAGAAGTTTCAAGCCCTATAAGTCACCAGGACCTGACGGTATCATACCGGCTGAGATATGGAAAGTATCTAATCTCGTAGCATCAAGGCTACTGAGAATTTACACCAGTTGTCTAAGACTGGGTTATGTTCCTGAAAAGTGGAGGGAAGCGAGAGTGGTCTTTATACCGAAGGCTGGTAAAAGCTCTCACACCACACCGAAGGACTTCAGACCTATAAGTCTATCATCCTTTCTTCTGAAAGCATTAGAAAGGATGATTGATCATTATATCCGCAAAACCATAAATAGTAAACTACTTTCCCCGCATCAACATGCATATCAAACGGGAAAGTCAACTGAATCGGCTCTACATGAGCTGGTAATTTAAGTAAAAAAGCACTAAATAAAAAAAAAAATTATTATAATAATAAAATTGTTATTCATAAATATGTATGTATGTATGTATATAAAAAATATACGAAACTGTTGATCTTGCATTCCATTCCTAAAATTTAAAATTTGAGGCATGCGATACACATATTAATTATGTATACATATAAGAATCAGTTTTGGATTCAAATAACCAAAAACGGCAGCTATATTCACAACACAATTTTCTGGAAATTTTTTATATATAAAGCATAACGCGATCAACTTCTGCGTTTAAATGTTAAAATTTGAGGGTTATATGTCACGTATTTTTTCAACCAAGCCTTAGTAGAATTTTTTGAAATGCTCCATTTAACTTCAGCGCTTATGCTTTTTAAATGATAGGTTAGGAAATTTCTCTTTGTTTAGTGCCACCGCCTCGAAACAAAAAGCACCGAAAATGAATTTTAAAAAAGCAGTGAGCACTAACTACAAAATTTTCCGCGTCGAAAATTTCAAAAACCACTAAAAACGGTGCGAAAAGCACCGATTTGACAACGCTGTGTATAAGTAAACAAATCAAAATCATTTTACTGCGTTCTTAACTATTGAGTATTCATTGTTCTTGTTTCATAGTCGTTAAGCACCTCTGGCACAAAGTAGACCAGAGTTGTAATAACTGACGTATGCAAAAAGCTAAAATCATTTGTGGTGCAGTCACTGCTAGAAAGGGACAACTGTAGTATATTTGTTATTAAGATGTTAACAAAATAATCAAAACAAACAAGAGATAATATGTACTTTGTTAAACGAACACGTGTACATACATACATACATACATACACATTTACAAAATTAAATTAAAGAATTTGTTGAATTGAATTAAAAAAATAGAATGTGAAATAGATTAATGGTATTAAAAAGTGATTTAAATTTGTTTACAAATGATTACTGATTTAACTTTAAGCATTTTCATTGAACAATTTTAATTTTTACCTTTTGTTTACAAAAATCACACAGCAAATGAGATCACAAAGCATAAACTGAATATACATCTGAACAAGTAAAGGAAGTACACAATTTTACAAAATTAAATGAAAGAATTTGTTGTGTTTAATCAAAAAACAAAGTGCCAAATAGCTTATTACTACTAAAAATATAAATTTTTACCATTTATTTGCAAAAATCGCCAAGGGAATGAGGTTACAAAGCGTAAAATGAAATTAAGCTAAAAAATGCAACCACGAAAGAAGGTCAAAGAATGCGCAGTGACTGCGAGAACGAGACCTCTGAAAACACAAATTATCTTCCGTCTCGTGACATCTCTGTATATCTTCTGTGGCTCAACGTAATTATTTCTTAAGTTTGGTCAGGCTTGTGTATGTTGTTTGGCCTTCGAGAGTTTTTCATCTCGCTCGCACTGGTTGACTGATCTGCCACGGATAACCGTATAATCTTGCGGATTTTTGTGGAACTTCTTTAACAACCACGTTGCCTACTTCCTATGTGAAGGCATAGGTCGTGGAAAGTCAGTCACAAAACCTTATAAAATACTGTTAATACCATCTTGGGCATATGGTCTACGTTACTCCGCCCATATTTGTGCAACACCATATTATGCAAATTTACTTTGCTTTAATATGTTTAATAAATAAATAAATAAAATAATGTTCTTGTTTCATAGTTATTAATCTGTATGAAATAGAAATGAAACGAATAAAAAATTATAGCGAGAGTTTCATAAGCATCTTTATTAAGTTTCATGCAGATGTATAATATGTATCTACTGTGTAAAAAAATCCAGAGTGAATTCGTAAATTCTAATAGCATAGATCTTTAATTGCAACCAGTGCTGCCACAACCAAAAAATTTTTACAACCAAAATTCGCTTTAAAAGTTACCAAATGAGAAAAAATATAACCAAATTTCAATATGTAGTATTATTACTAAATAACATCCCAGCGAAAAAAGACACTCCAAAAAAGTCATGTGGAAGTTGTGAAAATTTCGATCTGTTCTAATGAGTTTAACATTGGGTTGTCATTGCAAGAAGTTCTCTTTTTCGATGCCTGGTCAGTGAATTGAAAGCGATATTAAGAAAAAGTCCCTTTCTTGTGTTCTATGATAATATTTTTACCTAGAAAAATGGTAAATAGTTACCTATTTTAACTATTTGTTTCTTCTTATACGAATTTAAGCCCGAAACAGTGATTTCATGTAAATTTAAGCAAATAACTTTTAAATTTTACACTAAAATTAGTTCATAAATTTCTAAAACAAATAATTTTTTTTTTAATTCTGGTGAGTATTTTCTAACACTATGGAGGAGTTACAAGGCTTTGTATGACTAAAACAAGCTTCTACATAGTTTTTTTCTCACTCTCGGCAAATTAATAATATCGATTTTTTGGAAGCAATGAAAATGTAGTTCTTTTAGAATGCCTTAAATTTTTTACTGGGTTTTAAATGGCAGACGTATTTATAATGTAACGCATGTTATTTGAATACAGTTAATAATAATAACAACAAAACAAATATATGTAATTCTTTTAAATACATATGTATCTATGTAATAAGTTAACGCTTGCACATGTATGTATGTATATATAGAATATAAGAGTTTTTTTAAATATAAAATAAACAAAACTTGCAGTTCACAGTATAATAGTTTGAATGTGTGTGATGTTAAATTTAAAAATTTATAACCCTTGACACAGACCTTGTGCTTTAACAGAGCTCTGTTAGCGTGTTAACAGACCTTTGTTAAGCTATAAAAATTCGAATAATGCTTTTCCAAAGGACTTTTCCATTAAATGATGCAACCGACACGGGAAAAATTAATGCAAATTTATAGATAAGGTGTTTAAAACCCATGAATCTATTTCTGAAAAACATGAATTTGAACCAAACATCGTCAAGTTTTCAACTTGGAATTTTCTGAGGGTTACGCACTTTTCTTGGGAAGGAGGCGATGTGGGTGGACAGAAGTGGCCACCTATTATAGACCACATGGTACTCTAAAAATGTGCATACTCAGACTCACTGTTTTCAGAGGCTTTCTAAAAACTTTAAATTTGTCCAACTAATTAAGATTTTCCAAGATGTGATGAAATTTTTTTAGGAAGGAGACAATACGGGCGGACACACGTGATCACCTCCTATGAACCACATAGTGTTCTATAGTACAGAGTTGCGACCATTTAGTTAAATTAAAAGTTGTTGATAATGTTGTAAAAGCAAAGTTTTGTAAACAAGTGAGTAGCAATCCAGGCGAATTCATAAAAGGTGGCTGCACTAGCGATTTTAGTCACAGCTGTTTTATTTTCAGTTGCCTTGGTAGCAATACTAAAAATTGAAGAACATAAAAGCTTAAAAGTATAACATAAAAAATATATACATGCGTATCATTATTTTGGTAAAAAAAAATAACCAAAATGAGAAAAATATTCACATCTCCAATATAAATAACCAAAAACGGCAGCCCTGAACACAATTAAATTAAAGATGTCAAAAATATGAATACAATAAGCTGAACTTTAATAAAATGAGAAGAAATCGTATCTTCTAGAACATAAAATAAAAGCTAAAGACGATCAGCCTTCATAAAATAAATATATATCGTATTAATGTAAACTTAGTATCAGTATCAAGCAACAAAATTTGGACAATTAAATTTCTAAAATTTAATTATCCATAATTAATTAATTCCTGTAGTATACGCGGTTCCTGTATACTACAGGAACCGTCAAGAGAGTAGATCTAAATTCTTAGAAAACGACTTTGTTTTTTGTTGATCGCTATTCAAGAAGACTAAAACTAATTTTGTTTATTATGATTTAACTAATTTAAAAGTACATTCATATCTATTACTTCTTAACATAAAAATCAAAAACAAATGTTATTCAATTCTATATTATATGTATCTAAAATTCCAAAAAAGCTGTTACATATGTATATGAAAGAATCTCCAGCGCTTCTAACTGCATCAGATTTTAAGAAAAAAGCTCCTTTTATTCAATAGGGGACCGATTGAATAAAATTTTAATTTGAAACAGTAAGCAAAGACATCAGCTTACTGCATTCTTATTCATAATCGTATAATAGAATATATAACCACCAAAGGACTTTAAAAATGTCTTATTAATTAAGCAATATGGAAAATAAACAAAAAATTTTATAGAGGACTAAGGTTTCAAAGTAATTCAAATGATTCCATTGGAAAAAAAGTTGCGTTTGTTTTCATCAATTATGAAAATAACAATTTCATTATAAAACTCCCCTTTGATTTTAAATGTTTATCAAAAAAATTAAAAAAATAAAACCAAGCAAACTGGCTAACAAAAAAACTGTTATCACCAAAGCTGGAGGTGTTGAATCAGTTTCATTTAAAAATGTTTATACATTTTTAAAAGGCAATGCAATGTATACTAGAGTTGGGCATAGTTGTTCCTTTTGCGGATTGTTCTTTTTGATCCCAACAACAAAAAGAACTAGTTCGTTCTTTTCGTTCAGTTGTTCTTTTCGGTCAGTTGTTCAGTGAAAAAGAAAACAGAGATTATACAGTCATTGAATCCTCTTCAATGTTTTATTCGTGTGTTAATATTCTAAATTAATTTCATTTCATTCTTAATAACATTATTTAATAAAATTTTTTTATTGAAAATACTTTAAATGAAGTTTGATCATTTGAATACAAATTTTAATCACTTTTTTAATACTGATTTTTAACACAACAAATTATTTCTTTTAATTGAGTAAAAATTTTCCTTGCTTAGACGTATTTTCATTTGTGTTTTGTAGTCTTATTTGTTGTATGCTTTTAGTAAGGAAAAAGGAAAAAATTAATGTTTAGACATTTTTAAAATGAAATCCGTAATCAGTTAAAAAAAATTATAATTACTTTTTTAATCTTAACAATATTTTTCACAATCTGTTTTTTAGTTCAATACTACAAATTATTTCTATTAATTTTGTAAAACTCCCTTGTAAATTTCACTAAGTACCTATACATTTTCTTTTGTTTGTTTTGATTATTGTGCTAAATAATTTAATAGGCACACTACATTTGTATCTTTTTAACAGTATGCAAACGAGAAACTATATTTTACTTTAAATCTTTTGCATGTGCATTGGTCAAGAACAGAGAATAAGATAAAAAACAAAACAAAGACCAAAAATGATCGAACGAACAAGAAAGACCAAGAGAACAAGAAAGACCAAAATAACAAGAAAGACCAAAATAACAAGAAAGACCAAGAGAACAATAAAGACCAAAATAACAAGAAAGACTAAAAGAGCAACAAAGACTAAAAGGAACAACTAGTCTGAACTAGTTCACATCGTTCACTTATGGGAATAGTTCAATTGAACTAGTTCGTTCTTTTTGGGCACAACCCTAATGTATACCCCCGAAAAAATGTCGAACGTTGCCCAAGTAACGTTGCATTAAATTTAAGCAAATGTGAATGAAATATAATTAATAACGGAAATCACCCATTGTTGCACATCTGCAATTATAGCAAACATAGCATGATTTTTTGCTACAAAGGGTGAGTGTCTTTTTGCAGTTTTCAGAAAATTAGTTAATTAATTTGTGGCGGCTATGCAGTCGTAAAATTTTTTAAACGCAGGGGTTTACTTGTTTTTATTGCAAAAAAAAACAAAAACACAGCTGTTTTAACATTGAGAACATATGCAATTTTCAATAAGCAATCGTTTTTGGTTATGCATATTTATTCAAGTGATGCAAATCTCAGTTGCATGTACTTTGTTGTTGTGGTCTTGCAGAATATAGCACGTATGCTACACTTGCAATATCTGCAGGACTTGCAACGGCAGTATGCAACGAAGAGTGATTTCCGATAATATTTCTATTATAGTTATTGTTACTATACAGTATGTATCTTCAGGAATTCAGTTTTACTTGAAACAGAAAATTCTGACAAACTTTTAAGTAAATGCAGATAAAACTTTAAACAACGTTTTTTAATTTCAAATAAAAGAACTATGCAGATATTTCACATCTATACTCAACAAAATCAGTAACAACAACAACAACAAAAGACATAACATGACCAAAAAAATATGTATTCAAAGATTGAGATAAACACTTATTTGTATACATATGTAAGTTTTACCCAACGACGTAATTATGCACAAGTATCCCGTAGTAATATAAATTGTTTTGTGATTGTTTATGAATATTTCTTGTTTATGAGTTTAAGCTATTTGAAGTAATGAATTTGTTAATAATTGCTTTGTTTACTTGTAATTTAAGCCTTTGATAAATGTAAGTGTTTTTGTTTATGAGTTTGGACCATTTTCTGCAGCGTAATCATAATTGACTTCTTCGAAACAAAGAACTCAGTTCTGATTGGCAAATAAACTTTTTGAAGAAGTGGCGTGATCGCCGATCGCAGTAGCTGCAACAAACGGTTGCTCAAATTGATATAAATACATACTGTTCAATTAGATTTTTAAGCTTTTAGAAAATAAAACTTCAACTTAAAACACCAAAGAAAAAAGTTCTTTCTATTGGAATAAAATTGGCGCGGTCGGTAGGATAGATAAATAAATTATCTATCCGAATAAAAATATCCTACGAAAAGGATAGTTCTGAGAAACTTACGAGTCCCTCCAGAGTCCTACACATAAAAGAATAAAAAAAATATCCTACGAAAAAGGACAAAAAATTATTCTATAAAAAGTGATATTTTGTATTCTATGAAAAAGAGTGAAAAAGTATCCTACAAAACTATCCTACGAAAATGGGTAAAAAAGTAATCTACGAAAAAGAAAAATAAGCGTCCTATGAAAAAGGATAAAGACTATTCCCAGAATTTTTTTTAAAAACAAAACAGCAAAGTGGATAAGAAATATTTCAGATCTCTAAAAAGGAGGGAAATATTTTCCAGCAATAGGGAAAAGTCATCGGCAATGGAACAACAACAGCTACAGCAGTTACAACAAGAAGCACAAATTCAGCAGCAACAACAGCTACAGCAATTACAACAAGAAGCACAAATTCAGCAGCAACAACAGCAACAACAACAGCCGCATCAAATGGCGGGAAGAGATATTGATCCCCTGAAGTTCCTGAGCCTAGCTCAAGATTTCGATGGAAGGAAGGAGGAACTCTACCCGTTCTTGGAAAGCATTGACAATGTCGTGGCTTCAATGGATGAGTATAGTCCTAATTCACAACGGATGTTCTTAGCTATTATAAAAGGAAAAATAAAAGGTAAAGCCAAAGTAGTCTTAGAAATTCATCCACACCTCTCCAGATGGGTGGAGATAAAAAATTTATTAGAACTGAATTTTGGAGGTTTATCCTCAGCTGAAAATTTGTATGAGGAACTAAGAAGCGCCCAATATCGGGGTGACGTATTACAATTTTATAATTTTATACAAGCAAAGTTGTCCCTGCTTAATCAGAGACATAAATTGGACGGAAGCTCGTCAGAAATCGAGCATAATAATAAAGTAGCATTAAAAGTATTTATAAATAAGCTACCTTTAAACTTAAGAACAGTGCTCTGTGCCCTGAAACCAGCTTCACTTGAGCTGGGACAGGCAAATTTAATTGAAAAAATAAATGTTAAAGGAAAATTCAATAATGTGCCAACATATAATAATAGGAAAGATTTCCAAATGCCTTCCAATCCTCAAATTCCAAAAATTAATCCAAGTTATCAGAAAAAGAATAATAATTTCATTCGACCGAATGGTTTTTACCTTAGAGGAAACAATTTTTTCGGACAAAACGAACATATAAGACCGGAACCGATGGATATAAGTGGACAGACACGTAGGCAAAATAATTATATAAATAACAGGCAAAAACCTGAAAATTTTCAACAAGCAGCCTCCACGAAGGGAGATCCACCGAATTTGGATTGCCCTATGTTTTATTCAAACGAGGAAAAAATAGAACAAGAATTTTAATATATACAGGCTCTACTGAGAATATTATTAGGAAAAATCGTTGTCCAAAGGATATAATAATTAAATTAACACAACCAGTGAACATAAAAACAGCAGCAGGATTTCTGGTGGTAAAAGAGGAAGCTAAGGTTTCCAAGAATAGTTTGCAGATAGATCTTAAAAAAGATGAGTTGTTTAAAATATGTAATTTCCATCCAGTGTTTGATGGAATATTTGGATCTGCATTATTAAAAGAAAATAATGCCATAATAGATTATAAAGAGCAAAGCATTATAATAAATCAACAAAAACTTCCTTTGTATCTTGAGGGACAAGGGGAGGATGATCAAGAGTGTGACTTAGAATTAATACAAAATCTACCCGAATTAAATCATATAGATGAATTGGGAATGAATGAACAATTGCGATTAGAGCATTTAAACAAAGAAGAAAGAATTGAAGTTAAAAATCTGCTAAAGGAGTTTTCAGATATATTTTATAAAAAAGGTGACGATTTGACCTTTACGAATGAAGTTAAGCACAGAATTCCTACTAACAATGACAGACCAGTTTACACAAAGTCATATAGATATCCACAGATTCATAGAGAAGAAGTTAAAAAACAAATAACTGAAATTTTAGAGCAGGGTATAATCACTCCAAGTGACTCACCCTATAATTCGCCAATATGGGTGGTTCCCAAGAAAATGGACAAATTAGAAAATAAAGAATGGAGAATAGTTATAGATTTTAGAAAATTGAATGCTGTAACCAGGGAAGATAAATATCCTATACCTATTATTGACGACGTACTAGATAAGCTAGGACGGGCGAACTATTTTTCTACATTGGATTTGACAAAGGATTTTACCAAATAGAAGTTGAGGAAAATGATCAGGAAAAAACTGCGTTTTCTACTAATGATGGGCACTATGAATTCAAACGTATGCCATTTGGATTGAAAAATGCCCCAGCAACGTTTCAAAGAATGATGAATAATGTACTTAAAAGTTATATTAATAAAATATGTGTTATCTATATGGATGACATATTGATCTTTGGTACTTCCCTTCAAGAACATATGTGTAATTTAAAAAAAATATTACAGACATTGAGGGGTGCCAATTTAAAAGTATCACTAAACAAAAGTGAGTTTTTGAAATCGGAGACTAATTTTCTTGGACACATTGTAACAGCGGAAGGAATAAGGGCAGACCCTAGTAAAATAGAGTGCATAAGAAATTTTCCTATTCCGAGGACTTTGAAACAACTTCAAGCATTTTTGGGATTAAGTGGATATTACCGAAAATTCATCCCCGATTATGCTAAAATAGCTAAACCTCTCACCTTGAGACTCAAGAAAAACAGGCAGATCAACGAAAATGACACCGATTATAGAGAGTCTTTTGAAAGGTTACGTAAAATACTGACTTCAGATATGGTATTGAGGTATCCCGATTTCCAAAGAGCATTTATACTTACCACAGACGCCAGCAACTTCGCATTGGGTGCTGTGCTGTCTCAAGATAATGGCCCTATAGCTTCTGCTTCGAGAACACTTAATAAACATGAAATCAATTACAGTGTAATAGAAAAAGAACTCCTTGCTGTCGTTTGGGCTTGTGGCCAATTAAGACATTATTTGTATGGAAGAAAATTTAAGCTACATGCGGATCATAAACCTCTAATTTGCTTATCCAGTTTAAAGGAACCAAATTCAAAGATGATACGATGGAAAATTAAGCTCAACGAATATGAGTTTGATATAAACCATATACAGGGTAAAGAAAATAAAGTCGCAGATGCATTGTCAAGAATAGACAAGAGTGCAGAATTGAATTTGTTTGAATGCAATGAATGCCAAAAATCTTATAAAAGAAAAGAGGTTTTGAATCAACATGTAAGAAACAAGCATGGTGATACGGTTTTTCAATGCCAGCTTTGTAATGGTGTGTTTGAAAGCAAGGTGTGTCTAAAGAGACATTCTTTGCGGAAACATAGGAATGAAAAATTAAATTTTAAAATTGTAGAAAGGAAAAATGTTCAACTTAGAACTGCTAAAAAGAAACTAAGAACGAAACGAGATTCTATGGTGTCAACTGTACACAGCGCTCAGGATGATGAACTGGATCACATTCAGATAACAGAAAGTCCATTGCAGTTTGCAAGAAAGCAAATATTAATCGAAAAACAAGAAAAAGATTCGTTTGATGAGAAAACACAATTCAATAAAAAATTTTTCAGATTTGGAGTCGGATCAAGTGATTATAAAGCAATATTGGAGAAAATATTTAAGATAATTGAAGAAGAAAATTAAGTAATATATTGTGATATTGAAGAATTATATGCCATGATTCAGAATCATGTGATTAAATTGAAAAATATAAAAAAGTTCAAGATATATAGAACTTACACACTGCTGGAGAATCTGGAAAAGGAGAAATTGTTGGAAGTCATAATGAGACACCACAAATTTGAAAATAACCATCCTGGTATAGACAAAACATATTTGGAATGGAAAGGGAAATATTATTATCCAAATTTAAGAAAGGAAATTGCAAGGGTTATAAATAATTGTGAGATTTGTAATTATAAAATAGAAAGAAATCCCATTAAACTTCCTTTTGAGAAAACAGAAACTCCTACTGGTCCATATAAAATTTACCATACTGATATATGGTTTTTGGATACAAAAAATGCATACATAACCATGATTGATAAATTCTCTAAGTATGCCCTTTTAACAAAAATTGAAGAAAGAACCCCATTAAATTTTATAAAACACTTTACTTTACTGTTCAATTTGATGAGAACGCCAGAAAAGTTGATTATGGACAATGAACCTGGTTTTAATTCAAGTGTTTTTAGAGATTATCTAGAAAAAAATAACGTAGAATATCATTTTACTACTCCTTATCGTCACACAGGAAATTCAGATATTGAAAGATTTCATAGTAGCCTTAACGAAAATATAAGGATCCTGCGAAAGAGAGAAGAAATATCTGATATAATTTATACTATAGATGTACCCATTCAAGCAAATTTTGTTTATAACAATACTCTTCACTTAACAACTCGAAAAAAACCAATAGAAATTCATTTTCCAGATAATTCTACAGAAAATGAGCGAATTCATGAAGTAATTGATTCAAGGAAAATAAAAAATCTAGCATAACTTAATAGAAATCGAAAGGATCAAGGAGTGAATAAAGACTTCAAAAGGGACTTTAGAGCGCATAAAACGGATGCAAGACATGAAAAAGTTATATTGAAAAAAATTAGCAACAAAAGATATTTGAATGAGAACCAAAATGTTTATAAAGATCAGCTAATTCGATCAAAAAATACTTTCAGCTCAATGGATGTGTTGGTTGATCCTACCGACGAATGTGTTGATGTCATGTCTATGGAAAATGCTCTGGTTGACACTGGTGATGACAATGATGTTTCAAACGACTTATGCTCAGAAAATTTAGTAAACAGACCTAAGTGTGGGAAACGGTTTTACTATTGTTAATATAGGTAAAAAGCACCTTATAAAGGAATATAACAATGTTGTTCATATGTTCAATGTTACCAGATATGAAGAGTATATAAATAAACTAGAAAATAAAACAATAAATGATGATTATATAAACCAAGAACTACATCATTTAAGAACGTCACTAAGAACGCTTATTCCACACAGACAAAAAAGAGGATTTATAAATATTATGGGGACAGGACTAAAATACTTGTACGGAACAATGGATGATGAAGATCGACAAGAAATAGAAAACAGATTGAAAATCATAGAAACTAACACACATAACGTAATTGAACAGTCTAATAGTCAAATCCATATAAACCAGCATTTTGATGAACAATTGGCCAAATTATCTAAGGTAGAATATGTGACAATTAATAATCAGACTCAAAGAGACGAACTAGAAATACAAAAGACAAAGATTTCTTTTCAAATATCAAAATTGGAGAAAATAATCGATAAAGTCGAAGGAATACTTTTGACATCAAGCTTAGGACTCTTGAGTCAGAATATACTAACAGATGAAGAGATAGAGAAACATGACATAACTTTTGAAAAACTAAAAAATATTAGAGTAACTGTGGCAACAAGTGAAAGAAATATCCTTTTTATTGTCCAAATTCCTCAATTAAACTCTGAATTTTATAACATCTTATATATCCAACCTATTCCCAATAACAACAAATTAGAATTAAGTGAAAAAGTGCACAAGTACATCTCAAAAGATAATGTTATATATTTTGAAACAGACCACAAGAAAAATTTAACGATGTTAAAGGATAATTGTATTGAAAACCTATTGAATTATAAAAAAATGCAATGTACATAACGGAAAAATCCGTCTACAAATGTAAAAGAAATAAGCTCAAATTTGATTTTTACTTTAAATATGAACAATGTAACTATAAATCAAACATGTAATGAGATACCTGTGACCTTAACTGGCCACTTTCTTATAAAAATAGAACAATGTAAACTACAAATTTTTGGAAAATGGTATGACAGAAAGATTTATGGCAAATACGTAATAATACCTGGTTTGTTTAAAGAGATACAAATAAACGTTGATGAAGAGCTAACATTAGAAAATTTAACGTATCAACACATTAAAAATATAAGACATATAAATGAGTTAAGATACAATCAAAAAACTACTAATATATTAATTTACATAGTGATCATGGTCGGAATAGTTATAGTTGTCGGGTACTTAATTGTTAAATTCAAATCAAAAAAAATAATAAATAAAACAATTGTATCGTTTCCCAAAATTCCTTCAGAAATTGGGAACCAATCTTCGTCCGGAGGAGTTTTACCCAACGACGTAATTATGCACAAGTATCCCGTAGTAATATAAATTGTTTTGTGATTGTTTATGAATATTTCTTGTTTATGAGTTTAAGCTATTTGAAGTAATGAATTTGTTAATAATTGCTTTGTTTACTTGTAATTTAAGCCTTTGATAAATGTAAGTGTTTTTGTTTATGAGTTTGGACCATTTTTTGCAGCGTAATCATAATTGACTTCTTCGAAACAAAGAACTCAGTTCTGATTGGCAAATAAACTTTTTGAAGAAGTGGCGTAATCGCCGATCGTAGTAGCTGCGACTACCGGTTGCTCAAATTGATATAAATACATACTGTTCAATTAGATTTTTAAGCTTTTAGAAAATAAAACTTCAACTTAAAACACCAAAGAAAAAAGTTCTTTCTATTGGAATAAAATTTGTACATGTACATACAGACATACATAAAATCAATTTGTAGATATGTATATATACATATCAAATTTCTTATCAATGCTCAAGTATTTATTAGATCTTAAAAATCACACTTACATATCTACATCATGAAAATATATTAAGCATAAATTTGCATGCGTCACATTAATTCAATAATTTTCTATATAATAGAAAATGTATATTGAGATACCTAAAAACTAATGAGATTAATAAATGAATACTGTAAATTAATATTTTTCCATATTGAAATAAAAAATTTCAATATGACTAAACCTTCGTTAATGTTTCTTATTAATTCAACATGGTTTTTACTGATTTTAAGTTTGATTTTTTTCTGGGTGTAGAAAAGTCGTCCAGTCAAAGAAGGTGGATGTAGTTAAATAAACAAAATCTGTAATATAAACAAATTTCTCAAAGGCAGACTTTAACGCGAGACAAATTTAAGCATGAGAAAATATAAAGCAATCGTAAGTATAAGAACATACTAAGGTTAGGGACGTTCAGATATATGATAGTATTTTATAGTACCAAATGTCAATATTGAAAACATTTTATTTCTACCTACATTTAAATACCATTACATACATTCACAAATTTCTATGGTCATACATAAATACATACATATACAATATATAAGATTAGTCTCAACAACACAACACTCTCACCTATCCGAATTATGGAGCCTTAACCTCCTACAGCAATATATATATTGCAATTCCTACAGGAATACACACACATACACACACACCCACATACACACGATCCATCTATCTCCACATCACCCTCCCACCCACCTCAAATCATAATCAGCATTAAATTCTCACAGACATACATACAAACATACATGTAATCGATCTACCTCAACCCCACCCCCTGCTCATCGTAGCCTCGCTTAATACACTTAATGTAAACATAAAACCTCTTAATGTAAACAAAAACTAAGACTGACTTATTGAACCACCCTCGTAGGCATCAAATTTCACAAATTTCCAAGAATTTGAGAATTTTCAAATTTTAATTGCCTAAATTTAACAATTTCAGCCACAAATTTAAAAATTTTAATTACCCAAATTTAACAATTTCAGCGACATTTTAACAATTTTAATTGGAACAGGTTTGGCATTTCCCTATTACTAATCTTATGAAACTTAATTGTCTTTTTGCACGTTAATTAACGAAGATAAATATAAAATTTGGACTTGCAACTTCTGTTTTTCCTGAGATATGGCACGTCAAAAAATCATTAAAAACACATATAAATGGTCTGCCATTATTGCTCATATCTTCAAAAGTTTTTAAAATACAGGGTCGAAATGCCTATTAAATGGCATTTAGAAAACCTTTAAAACTGCATTTAGTTTTTTCTGAAAGATCAAAGATCACTGTCACATGATTTAAAGTTTGGGGAACTATATCTCAAAAAATTAAATTTTTTAAATTTAAAAAAAATATTTATGTTATTTATTCCTGACAGTCTCTTCTGCATTTTGTGTCAAAAAATTTAAGTGAGCTCTTATTAGTTCCTGAGATATAGACAATAACTTGAAATTATTTGGAAATTTGTATAATATTTTTTTATTTTTTTTATTCCTAGTGCACGTAGGAAAACATTTGCTGGGTTCCCAGAAAAAAATGTTCAAGATTTTGTAATGTTTAGTACTCTTTTAATGGCTTACAAAGTAATGAGTGGTACATATTTATCTAATTATTTCATATGTATAATAATGACTGTCCTGTAATGAATAAAACAAACAACATATTTATATCATTACTTGCAGGTACTTATTGTAGTACTTTCCAATTTATAACGAAATATGTATATCTACATAATAATTGATCGTGAAAATGAGCTTCAAAGACAACAAAAAGAACAAAAATTCTCATTAAGTTTTGAATAATTTTAAACAAAAAGTAATCTAAAAATTTTTGCATATTTTTATGCAAAAAATAACCCATTATATTTTGAATACTTTTAGGCAATCAGTAATCTATTAACTTTTCGATATTTGTAGGCAAAAAGTATATATATATATATATATATATATATATATATATATATATATATATATATATATATATATATATATATATATATACTTTTTGAACTTCTCAAACAAAAATAATGGGTTATTCCGTCAAATTGTAAGTACTTACGACTAGCGAGTACATACACTTTTTTGCATTCTAGTAGGCAAACTGTTTTGGTGGGAAGCTTCTTTTTCTAAAGATGTTACTTCTCCATTAGCAGAACAGTGGACCAATGCTGGTAAAAAATCCAAAATGTATTTTATTCTCGAATATTTCCTAAACTGTGAGCGAAAACCCATAAGTGTAGCAGATTTTGTTTAGCTCTTGGATAGAAAATTACAATCGCAAAAAAAATTGTATCAGATCAAAAACATCAGCTTGGCATTGGTTTGAATTTTTAATTAACGCCGAGGTTGCCCAATTTGGTGCTTAGTGGCTCCGCCCCCTTCCGGGATATATAATCCAAATTTAAAATGTTTAAGCTCTGTGATACTTTCTCACATACTGTATGAAATTTCATAAGAATCGTTTAGAAACTGCAGAATTATTTCCATTTTTTTAACGAAATCCACCACTGCACATTAAGTCAAATGATCAAATAATAAAAACAGAAGTGACCTTTTACTTTTTTGTCGTTGTTTTCAATTGTCAACACTTTAAAATAAAGACATTGGCCCATAACCATAGTCAACAAAAAAGTCTACTTCTTTGGTTTTAAATTCAGTTTTTTAAATATGAACTTTCGACCTACCATAGATGAGAAAAACTGCACCTTAAAGGAAAAAGTCGGTTCTAAGCGTTAGAATCTAAGGCAGTTACGACCAAGCCATATGCACAATGTGAACACTTTTATAAAGAGCTTTTTGTGTTTTCATACCGACGAGAGTACAACATCCACACACAAGACCAGTGTTGCCAAAATGTTGCAGGCATTTCCCACCATATAACCCCTGAAAACCCGCTAAAAACCGCTATCTGAATAAAAATAAACGCTAATATAACCGCCGAATTTTTTATAACCAACATATGTATGTCTTTTTTTTTCGTTCTCGTGGTACCTTCATAGCGAACAGTCGATTAGCGGAATTTTTTTTTACATACCAAACAAATAAATAATTATACAAAAAAATATTCGTAGTACATATTATTCGTAATAGGCACATACTGACTTTAATAAATAAGCTTTACTGCTTTGTTAATATTTTTTACATAGTGGAAATAACAAATACAAAAAAACAGAAACAAAAAAAACATAAACTGTGACATTGAGGAATACTCTATACGAGTAACTCAAAAACAAATAAACAATCAAAAATTACAAAAACAAAAAAAAACCGTAAGCAAAAAAACACAAAAAGTGCCCTTGAGGAATACTCTATATGAGTACCTCAAATACAAAAAATTATGAAGTGAGTTCTAACGGCAGAAATGCCTATTTTACTGTGAGTTCTGAAGCTCTCAATAAAAATAATACAAATAATAAATCTAATGAGAATATTTTTTTAACGACAAATCCAATTTTTCGTCAGCGATCAACTTCGCTTTGTCCAATGCCAAATAGTGATTCATTAACATTACAGTTGCCTAGTACTTCGTCATATAAGTCAGTTATATCATCTCCTTCAGGCTCGTGTTCATCACTTAATAAAGTTATCACTACAGATAAAAGTAGCTCAAAATCCAAGGTACAAGTCGGAATGGACAGATACATAACAGTGGTAAAGCGTGGGCGAAGCCCGAATTCTTCAAAAATTTCATCTGCTCCAAAGATGTCTAGGGATAATAGCGCATCATCTACCAATCGTCAAAATCGTTTTTCATTATTGCAAGTCACCGACGACAAGCCCGCTGCATCATCGCAAAAGTCTTTTAAGCCACCACCTATATATTTGAGAGAGAAAAATTCTAACGCCCTAATTAAAAAATTAGTCTCGGCCATTGGTGAAAACGCATTTCATGTTATTCCAATAAAGCGTGGTAATATTGACGAAACTAAAATTCAAATATACGAAGAAAAAAATTTCCGTAAAATAGTGACTGAATTTGAAAAAAATAAAACAAGTTTTTATACGTACCAGCTTAAAAGTGCCAAAGGTATGCAGATCGTATTGAAGGGTATTGACTCTTATGTTAATCCTGAAGAAGTAAAAGATGCACTCATGATACAAGGATTTAAGGTAAAAAATTTTACCAATATAATAAACAGGGAGAAGATCCCCCAGCCTCTATTTCGTGTTGAATTGGAGCCGAATGATATACAGCTGAAAAAAAACGAGACACACCCAATTTATAGCCTAAAATACCTCTTATACCGAAAAATCACAGTTGAAGAGCCACATAAGCGATCAGGTCCCGTACAGTGCCATAATTGCCAAGAATATGGCCACACAAAAACATACTGTAAATTACCCACTGTTTGTGTTGTGTGCGGCGAATTACACGGCACTGCTACTTGCAATAACCCAAAAGATCAAAGTGATAAAAAATGCAGTAATTGTGGAGGTAATCACACCGCTAACTACAGAGGTTGTCCTGTGTACTCTTTTGTCAAACAGACTATGGTGCAAAAACCCAAATTAGCTCCATCTCAATCAGCAAACGCTTACTCCTCCACTTTTGTGCAAAGGAGCCAACCAGTTACTTCCCGTGTGTCGTATGCCGATGCTGCTAGAACAAATTCTATTCCCGCACAAAATGTTCCACCTCCAAATAATTCAACAAATGCAAACTCAAGCTTTAACTTTAGTCGCCTTGAAGCTACTATTGACAATTTGGTGCAAACTATAAACAACTTTACAACAAATATGACTAACATGATGCAAGAAATGCTGAGAATGCAGAATACTCTGCTTCAAGCATTAATTAACAAGCCATGAACACGTTAAAAATATGTTTCTGGAACGCAAACGGCATTCGCCAACATAAAAATGAACTTGAGCACTTCCTTACGGAAAAAAGTATTGATATAATGTTGGTCTCTGAGACACATTTGACTTCGAGAAGCTTTTTCAAAATAAATGGCTACACTATGTATGATACAAAGGACCCTAGAGGGAGAGCATGCGGTGGATCTGCAATTCTAATTAAGTCAAGACTCAAGCACTATATTCTTGACAACGTTAGTGAAGAATATATGCAAGCTACGAATATTTTTGTAGAAAATTTTTGTTCTAATTTCGTAATATCATCAATTTACTCACCTCCCAGATTTTCACTTACAAGAAGATCAGTATGAGAAGTTCTACAAATCGCTTGGATCTTGTTTCGTGGCAGCTGGAGACTACAATGCAAAGCATACGTACTGGGGATCGCGCCTTTTAACACCTAGAGGTCGAGCTTTGTTTAATACAATTTCAAAAATGGGCTTAGATGTTATTTCGAGTGGGGAGCCCACTTATTGGCCTACTGACGTACGAAAAATTCCAGATGTTATTGATTTTGGCGTAATGAAAAATATTTCTAGGGTTTAATTAGTGTTGAAACTTCTCTAGATCTCTCCTCTGATCACTCCCCCACTATCGTTACAATTTGTAACCCACTAAGAAGTGACTTACCTCACCCATATATGAAGATGACCAATCGTGTTAATTGGCTGGGATTCAAAAAATATCTTAGTAGTCATTGCACGGAAAATATTGCGTTAAGAACACCCAATGACATTGAAACTAACATTGCCAATCTTAACGAAATTATTAAACAGGCTGCTGAGCATGCCACTACCTCCCATCCGCAGTCTGGGTTTAATAAAATTTATTCCAGGGATATTGAACATCTCGTATGTGAAAAAAGAAGAGCTAGAAGGGAATGGCAACAGCACAGATCACCCCAACATAAACTCAGACTTAAAGAATGTTCTAAACGACTTCAAGAGTTGCTTGCATCTGAAAAAACTGCATCGCTTAAAAATTATTTGGAAGGTCTTGATGTCACACCGACATCTAATTACTCTTTGTGGCGCGCTGCTAGAAAGCTTAAAACCCCCGTTGAGTTCAAGCCACCTCTGCGCACATCTACCGGAGATTGGGCAAGAAGCGATACGGAAAAATGCAAAATATTTGCTGAGCATTTAAAATCCGTATTTACCTCAAATACATGTACTGGTGTTGCTGATTTGCCGAATGTAGTTGCTCTACCCCCTCGAGCCTTAAAGTTTAAGATGCGTGATGTACATAAAGTAATTGCTGAACTCAAGCCAAAGAAAGCTCCAGGTATTGATGGAATTAGTAACAAGATGCTGATGAACTTGCCGCATATTGCAATAAGAATCTTGCTGTTTATTTCTAATGCCATATTACGACTGGAGTATTATCCACAACTCTGGAAGCTTGCAAAAATCAAAATGATTCCAAAGCCGGGAAAAGATCTTACTAAAGCTGAGTCATATAGGCCAATAAGTTTGCTGTCAACTATGTCAAAACTCTTCGAAAAGCTGCTCATGACAAAATTGTCCCCAACCTTAACAGATAGTGGGTGCATCCCAGACCATCAATTTGGTTTTAGAAGTCAGCATAGCACCATTGAACAAACTCATAGATTGGTTCAATTTATAAGAAAAACATTTGAGGAAAAGAAGTATTGTTCTGCCCTGTTTATTGACGTTTCTCAGGCATTTGATAAAGTGTGGCATGAAGGTCTAATTCTAAAATTAAAATCATATCTACCAATAAATTTAGTGAATTTATTAGAAAGTTACATCACTACCCGGAAGTTCACGGTTGTGGAAGGAGAATTCATGAGTGTGCCCGAATCTATATCATTCGGTGTGCCACAGGGGAGCATACTGGGGCCAGTTTTGTATTTGATCTATACTTGTGATATGCCTTTGAGCAGCAATATCCATACATCTACGTTTGCCGATGATACAGCCTGCCTTAGTATGCATGAAAACCCTCACGAGGCTTCCCGATATTTACAAGAACATATTACACAATTGGAAATGTGGTTGAACTTATGGAGAATTAAGGTAAATGAACAAAAGTATGTCCATATAACGTTTACCCTAAGAAGAGATACTTGTTCCCCAATTCGAATCAATAATCAAAATATTCCTCAACACTCCCAAGTGAAATACCTTGGTATACACCTTGATCGAAGGCTTACATGGAAACATCATATTGACTTTAAGCTAACTCAGATGAAAATTAAGTTATCTCAAATACACTGGTTGATTGGCAGAAATTCAACACTTAGCATGGACTGTAAACTTTTATTATACAAGTCGCTTTTAAAGCCAATATGGTGTTACGATATCCAGTTATGGGGCACTGCTTCAGCTTCCAATGTAGAGAGAATCCAACGAAGGCAAAACAAAATTTTACGGTTAATAACATCGGCTCCATGGTACATCAAAAATTCTAATATACATCGTGATTTAAATATGCCACTAGTGACTGAAGAAATTGCAAAACACGCAGGCAAATATTTAACAAAACTCGAGTCACATCCTAATCCGCTTGCTCGTAATATTTTGAACTTTACTGGACACATCCGCTTAAAAAAGAGGGACACAAGGGCTCTATTACTCAACACGCCAAATGGGATTTCTTGAAAATACTTTTTTTATACTTTTTATAATTTTTTTTTTCTTTTTTTATTATCACTACTTATGTATTATTTATAACTATTAACAAGTTTATGTCCGACAGTGGTCGGTCCTAATAATTATATTTAAGATTTAAGATTTGAATACTTAATGTTAGTTCATATTTGAAGATACAATAAATAAATAAATGTATTAAAAAAAAAAAAAAAAAAAATATGTCTTTTTTATGGTTTATTGGTAAAAAAAAAGAATAATATAAATTTTATAAAATATGTATGCATATGGATAGATTTATGTATGTTGGAATCTCATAATTCCCCATTATTTGTAAGCAAGACTCAGCCTACTCTTTGATTAGGTATTTTATTTCCTGCAGAGATTCCATACACAAACATCGAACCAGTACCTGTGTTCTGTAACTTGCGAGAAGTTTTCGCGTCGAGAAAAATCAAACAATTACATTGGTTGTCCTGTTTTTCACAGGCTGATTTATATACAACCTGAAATAAGCTTAAAAGAAACATGAGCATCTAAATTTTTCGTTAGTCATCCTGTGTTTCACAGAATGACAATAAACTTTTCGTTTGGAAAAGTTCTCACCAAAGTTACAGAATATAGGCACAGGAAAAAGTAGAATCCAAGGGCATATTCCATCTTATTATATTAATGTTGAAGTTGATTCAGTATATTTTCAATATTTTAGACTAATTGTTCTACACGTGTGGAATAATATCTTGCCGTTTTGCTTGAAGTATTTGTAAAATATTGTTAAAATTAAAAATTAAATTAAAAAATAGTGTTGATAAAATAAACTCTGTGGCTCAATTCACATTGGTTTGAACTTTAGTTTCGAAATAGAATTTTAATAAAAAAAGTCTCTAATCAAAATCAAATTATTCAGAAAAAGTTATTGTTTTGAGAGATTTTGGTTGATATTAGTTTTCCTCATACTCAGTGGTCCAATCACCCAGTTTTCGGGTTGTTTTCCGTTTGCTTAAAGATTTATTTACTATTTTTTAATACGAAAAGAATGATTAAACTGGTTTGTAATATAATTTTAATCTCGAATTAAATTTTATTCGCTAATTATAAGATTTATTCACTTTTATACTCGTATGTATATACATATGTTATTATTTTTAACCTCTTAAATTTTCACATTATACTACACGACCACAATATGTCAATTTTTTATTTGCAAAAAAGTAACGTTAGTTTCTTTTCGCTGTACGTGTTTATATAGAAAACAAAACTGAACATAAATACCAAGGTACGTGTCGCATAGCTGCGTTAAATATACTTTATTTTGATTCAATACCTTTCTTTATAAGTTTCAGAAAAACGCTGAAAATCCGTCAAACTAAGAAATTCTTCCGCTAAAATTCCCGCTGGTAGTTTTTTAAATAGACTTGCCGCTAATGACAGCAAAATACAGTCATATAAAGCGGGAAAACCGCCGTTTTGGCAACACTGCACAAGACCACAAACAGTGGTATTGCCAGAACATTTTTGTATATACTTTATCGAAATCTACATACTGGCAGCACACAAAACAAAAAAAAACACAAGGCTGAATTAAAATATGTATACAAAAAAAGATTAAAATGCTTAAAGGTTTACCACATTATGATTTATGACAAAATTATATTGCCACACTTAAAACATAACATAAAAAGGATTTAAACATTTTTTCGGATTGATGAAAACTATCGGAATCTGAAGCACCAAAATGAAAATTGGACGGACTCAAAACCATTAAGAATGGAATCTGTGACGCAGCTGTATGTATTTTCCAATAAAAAAATGCATTTAAATGTTAAAAAATTATTAATTTCTATAACTTTTTTATGTCTTTAATATATTTTTAAAGGACACGCAATTTAGATTAAAATTAAGCTAAAAATGCTAAATGAGTTTTTAAAAATAGCTAAAAAAATAATTTAAGAGCTAAATGAATATTTTAGAGCTAAATCCAGAAAAAATAAGCTAAATTTAGCTTAAAATCTGCTAATATTGTCACGCTGCCCGCAAGCCATAGCACAATTGTGCGGATGAAAATACATACATACATGCTTATGCTCTTTCATTTAGTCGTCACTGAGCAAGCGAAGAATTAAGTTGTGCACGCATGTATTAATTTTTTCTGGTTTTTGAGCACACGGAACGAAATTAAAGTTCAAATTTAATAAATTTCTACAGACAAAAAATTTATAATATAATTATGGAAGGTAAGAAAAATTTCGTGATGAAAAATGCTTTTCGTAATATGCAATGCATTTTATGTTATGAAACATTAAAAAATAATAGGGAAATTAGTTTAAAAAGGCATTTTAATATTATCCACAGAGCTGTGAATAAATTTAATTTTGAATTTATACACTAAATTGTTGAATGGTTATTAATTTTTTTACTTTTTACTTAAGTTTTTGTTAAATTACTTATTTAGAAAAAAAAAATACAACTAATAACCACATCATGTATTTTAAATTACAAAATTTTTCTTCAAGTGCCAGTTTATTTTATTCTCATTTTTCTCATCAATACAAACATATTTTACTTTGCGGGACACTGATCTAAAGTTAAAACATGTTGAAGCTGGGGTCGAATCGTCACATCCGTGAACGTACAACTCGTCACGTAAAAACACCATTTTCGGATTATGACATACTTCACGTATGTCATAATCCGAAAATGAATTCACATTCAGTTTATAGGAGTGACGTATCACTTAATTTGTTTTCGTACGATTGTCGATACGATCACGGATGTGACGATTTGAGCCCTGTTTTTAACTAGATTAGCATAGAATCTGGCTCTTTTGTTCAAGCCAAAACTATGTATTTATGTATGTATGTATATGTATGTATGTCAGTGATGTCGAAAAGAAATCTATAGTTGTGTGTGTGAGAAAAGTTGTATCATTCGTCTCTGAAGTACATAGAAAAAAATAAATATTTTCAACAAATGCCGTTTAGTAAAGCTGCTCAAAAAAAATTAAAAGGAGCCTATGTGATAGAAAATTAAAAAATAAGGAATAAAAATTAAATAAAAAAGTTGGGGCGACCCATATTTTCTGAGTTATTGGTCTTTTAAGTTTTGATATTATATGCAGTTTAGTGAAGCTGCTCCAAAAAATATTAAAATGTCTTTTTAATACATATTCATTTCTTTCCTTAAAAGTTTTGCGACATAAAACACATTGAATGTTGCGAAAAGTATTAGTGATCATGAAATATTTTTCGCATTCCACTTTTTTTCTTTCACTGTATCTATGAAGAATTGAATATACCAGCCATGCGTGTGTTACAGTGATGGCAATTGGAAATCTTGATTTCGTGCCAAATCTGTTTTTAAATAGTGCCAAGATCACGTGAATGGTGAAAAACAACTTTTTATATAAATAAAATGTAGGCACTTATTTCCATATATATTTCCAGTTGTTCCAACAGACAAATCTTTGTGAACGATTTTCTTCATAAACTGTCAAAATATTTCGCAATTTTATGAAGTTTTTTGAAACCAATTGTTCACATGTTTGGAAATTTCCATGTGAAATTTTATTCATGATAAGCCTGATTTTTTATCTTTGCATTTTGACTAAACATTTGATAATGTAAAGAAATATTATTCGACAGCCAACGTTTTCGGGAAATTTAGAAATTATAAAATATTTACGGCATCAGTTGTTGCAAAGAAACTTATTTCTTTTAATAATTCGTCACAATCATTCATTGCTCACCGTTACTTTTCCCTACCATAACCGAACAGTTGTCAGTCCCAAATCCTACTAAGTTTTCAATGCTTAACATAGTACAGAAATACTTATTATTGAAATAAGAAACGTTTCCACCTTAATTCGAACCATAACCGCCAAAAAAGCTTTAGCAACATAATTTACCAGCTAAAAATTTTTCACGAAAATCGATTAGTTACGATCGCAGACAAACTATTTTCGTAAAAAGACGAAGTGAAAACTTTTTTTTGGCGGTTATGGCTCGAATGGACAAAAAGTGCTAGAAAACGAGCGAGAGTGCCACAGTGCCAGCTGAGATCTAATAATGCCAAAAATGGCACAATTGTGCCACATTTCCCCTCACTGATGTCTCATTGACGACTAAATGAAAGAGAATAAGAATGTGTGTGATTTTATTTTGCACAATTGTGCCAAGAAACTGACATCAGTGCCCTAAGGGAACACTTTCAAATTTAAAGTATAAATTAAGTAATAACACTAGTTTACACCGAAAATGTATTGATTTTCCTTATGTATTTTCTTCCACTGAATTCGACGTTAAATTTTTTTTATGGAACAGTTTACGAGATTTTTTTTAATTTTTTCGACCTTTTTCCGCTTGGCAGATCATATCTCGAGCTAGAATGTACGATTGGGTCATTCTTGGTATACAAATGCAAGGTATTGAGATGACGAATAAATATGTTTAATCGGATCGTTGAGTGGTAAGGCGGTTCAATATATATCGATGAAAATAGGGCACATTTTCAAAAAAAATCATATTTTACAATGATTTTTTTTTTTTTTTTTTTTTTAATACATTTATTTATTTATTGTATCTTCAATTATGAACTAACAATAAGTATTCAAATCTTAAATCTAAAATATAAGTATTAGGCCCGACCACTGTCGGACATAAACTTAGTGATAGTTATAAATAATACATAAGTAGTGATAATAAAAAAATATTTTCAAGCAATCCCATCTGGAGTGTTGAGTAAAAGAGCCCTTGTGTCCTTCTTTTTCAAGCGAATGTGGCCAGTAAAATTCAAGATGTTACGAGCAAGCGGATTAGGATGTGACTCGAGTTTTTTTAAATATTTGCCTGCGTATTTTGCTATTTCTTCAATCACTAGTGGCATATTCAAATCACGATGTATATTTGAGTTTTTTATGTACCATGGAGCCGATGTTATCAAACGTAAAATTTTATTTTGCCTTCGTTGGATTCTCTCGACGTTAGAAGCTGAAGCAGTGCCCCATAACTGAATTCCGTAGCACCATATTGGCTTCAAGAGCGACTTGTATAATAAAAGTTTGCAGTCAAGGCTGAGTGTTGAGTTTCTACCAATCAGCCAATATATCTGAGTTAGTTTAAGTTTCATTTGTACTAGCTTTGAGTCAATATGGTGTTTCCATGTAAGTCGTCGATCAAGGTGTATACCAAGGTATTTTACATGTGAATGCTGAGGAACAACTTGATTGTTGATTCGAATTGGGGAACAAGTATCTCTTCGCAGGGTAAATGTTACCTGAACACACTTTTGCTCGTTTACCTTAATTCTCCATAATTTTAACCATAGTTCCAGTTGTGTTATATGTTCTTGTAGATATCGGGAAGCCTCATGAGGATTTTCGTGCATACTTAGGCAGGCTGTATCATCGGCAAACGTAGATGTATGGATATTGCTGCTCAAAGGCATATCGCAAGTATAAATTAAATACAAAACTGGCCCCATTATGCTCCCCTGTGGCACACCGGATGATATAGTTTCGGGCACACTCATGAATTCTCCTTCCACACCCGTGAACTTCCGGGAAGTAATGTAACTTTCTAATAAATTCACCAAATTTATTGGTAGATATGATTTTAATTTTAAAATTAGGCCTTCATGCCACACTTTATCAAATGCCTGCGAAACGTCAATAAACAGTGCAGAACAGTACTTCTTTTCTTCAAATGTTCTTCTTATACATTGAACCAATCTATGCGTTTGTTCAATACTGCTATGCTGACTTCTAAAACCAAACTGATGGTCTGGGATACACCCACTACCAATTAGAATTGGGGACAATTTTGACATGAGCAGTTTTTCGAAAAGTTTTGACATTGTTGATAGCAGACTTATTGGCCTGTATGATTCTGCCTTGGTAAGATCTTTGCCCGGCTTTGGAATCATTTTAACTTTGGCAAGCTTCCAGCTGTGGGGGTAATACTCCAGTCGTAAAATGACATTAAAAATGAATAACATGATTCTAATTACAATACGAGGCAATTTTATTAGCATTTGGTTACTAATTCCATCATTACCCGGTGCTTTCTTCGGGTTGAGTTCAGCAATTAGTTTTTGTACATCACACATTTTAAATTTTATGGGTCGAGGGGGTAGCGCAACTACACTCGGGAAATCAACAACACCAGTACATGTGTTTGGGGTAAATACGGATTTTAAATGCTTTGCAAACAAGTTACCTTTTTCAATATCACTCCTGGCCCAAGCTCCGGTAGAAGTGCGCAGAGGTGGTTTAAACTCAACCGGTGTTTGGTTGGCTCATTTGAGTAAAAGTGGCGGAGTAAGCGTTTGCTGTTTGTGTTGGAGCTAATTTAGGTTTTTGCCCCATAGTCTGCTTAACGAAAGAATATACAGGACATCCTCTGTAGTTAGCGGTGTGATTACCTCCACAATTACTACATTTTTTTTCTGCTAGATCTTTAGGCTTAGTACAACCAGCAGTACCGTGCAATTCACCGCAGATAACACAAACTGAAGGTAACTTGCAGTAAGTTTTGGTGTGACCATATTCTTGACAATTATGGCACTGTACGGGTCCAGAACGCTTGTGTGGTTCTTCAACTGTTATTTTTCGATATAAGAGATATTTCAAGTTATAAATTGGATGAGTCTCGCTTTTTTTCAATTTTATATCGTTTGGCTCAAGTTCGACGCGAAATAGAGGTTGAGGAATCTTCTCCCTATTTATTATGTTAGATACATTTTTTACCTTAAATCCCTGGAGGACGAGTGCATCTTTTATTTCTTCGGGAGCAACATAGGAATCGATGCCCTTCAATACGATCTGCAGGCCTTTAGCACTTTTAAGCTGATATGTGTAGAAACTTTTCTTACCTTTTTCAAATTCAGTAATCAGTTTGCGAAAATCTTTTTCTTCATAAATTTGAATTTTGGTTTCATCAATGTTACCACGTTTTATTGGAACGATGTGAAATTTATTCTCACCAATGACTGAAATTAAATTTTTTATAAGAGCGTTTGAATTTTTTTCTCTCAAATAGATTGGTGGCGGCTTGGATGTTTTGTTCGTAGATACATCGGGTTCGTTGTTGTCAACTTGTAATATTTCAAAACGATTTTGGCGGTTAATAGAGGATACGCTGTTATCCCTAAACATTTTTGGAGCAGATGAAATTTTCGAAGACTTTGGGCTTCGTCCGCGCTTTACCACTGTAATATATCTGTCCATTCCCACTTGGACCTTGGGTTTTGGGCTGCTATTAACTTCAGTAAAAACTTGGTTAAGTGATGACCACGAGCCCGAAGCGGATGATATCGCTGAGTTAAATGTAGAAGTACTAGGCAACGGTAATGTTAACGAATCACTAGTTGGCATTGGACAAAGCGAAGTTGATCGCTGACGAAAAAGTGGCCTCGCCGTTAAATAAAGTCTACTATCAGATTTCTTATTTAATTTATTATCATTAAGAGCTTCAGAGCTCTCAGTAAGTCTATCATTAGATTTTTTATTTTTATTATTTTCATTAAGAGCTTCAGAACTCACAGTAAAATAGGCATTTCTGCCATTAGAACTCACTTCACAGTTATTTGTTTTTGAGGTACTCATATAGAGTATTCCTCAAGGGCACTTTTGTTTGTATGTTTGTTTGTTTTTTTTTATTACGGTTTTTTTGTTTTTGTTAATTAAGACTATGTAAAAAGTATTAGCAATGCAAATAAAGCTAACAATAACAATATGTATTCCGAATATTTTTTCGTAAATTTTTTTTTTTGTTTAATATGAAATAAAAACTCCGCTAAATCGACTGTTCACTATGAATGTACAACGAGAACGATGAACAGTGATTCTTTGCCTACAGAAAAGTTCAAATCGTTAAAAAAAGTCTGGTTTCTGCTGATGTATGTAAAAATTATACTTCTTCGTAAGAATCAAGACCAACCAGAAGAAAATCGACACTTTTTTTTTTCATCAAATGCATATATATTTTAGAATAAAATTAAAAATTTTTTTAATTACTCCATAATGAGGAAAACTTAAGATATGTTTGTACAGACAATATTGTTCGTAAAATATGCTAAAAATTTCTTACAATCGTGTGAAATTTATCTCTGACATCGTTCCCAGAAAAAGTATTGCCAGTATATTGCAAGACTAGCAGTTGACAACAAATTGTCAGACATCTTACAATCGTGTGAACGCATTGTAAAATTATTTTTAAAGAAAAAATATATGCAGACAAAGTCATTGGAATTGCTTCTTATCATCAGTCCATAACAATTTATATTTTCTATATTTATGATTTATATTTTTCGCTTTTTACGTTTATATTTTCACTTTTTACGTTTAACGCAGCCACAATTGAATGATATTTAACAATTTCTTTGTTGGCTTTGAGTCTGGCAGCGCAACAATTTTTTAACTGAAGGTTTTGTCAGATGAATTTATTT
This sequence comes from Tachina fera, assembly GCA_905220375.1. Classification (NCBI taxonomy): domain Eukaryota; kingdom Metazoa; phylum Arthropoda; class Insecta; order Diptera; family Tachinidae; genus Tachina; species Tachina fera. The sequence goes on along the minus strand of LR999966.1, from coordinate 31,046,416 downwards.
TCATACGTCTGGCAATAAATTGTAAGATTTTTTTTTAAATTTTATACAACCGTGTGAACTGACAATCTACCAGTAACTTGTGCACATTGCCGGATCTGAAAACATTGTAAGATCTGACAATTGTCTGTACATGGCTTTACCGGTGCAATAAAATAACAGTCTTACAAGGTATTTGCAAATAATTTTGCAATGTGTGTCGCATGCGAAAACTTTTATATACACAACTTGTTATTTTTTATTTGTTTCACCGGATAGCTGATTACAAAGCAACAAATTTTGACATTTAAAAATTCAATATTCATCAAGTACAAACTTTAAAAACGAGTATAACTCAGGAACGATAAGAGCAAATTCAAAAATTATTTGGTTTAAATTATTTAGAATTAATTGTTCTTTCAACCTATATCATTAGTTTTTTAATTTTTATAAAAATTAAGTTATAAGCAAGGTTGCAAACTTTATAGTAAAAATACCGATACCGACTCAAATACCGCTAAAAGTAGATACCGGTATCGATACCGAATTCCATTTCGGTTAGAAAATACCGGTAACCAGAATACCGTTTACGTCTATACCGGTATGTACCGGTATACCGATTCCCACCAAAAATAAAATTTCAAAACTTTATTTCAATTAACTTTCTTTTATAAACACGTTTTTGTTCTCCTTTACACATTCTTATGAAGCGTATCTCTAGACATATATATATATTTTAAATTGGTGAAAAGAGCAAAGCCACTGTAAGCGAGAGTTATTGTATATGAAATCGCGAAAATTAGTATATTGGCTGTTACCGATGCACAAGCTAATGCGAAGATTTAAAGTTTAGAAGAGTGCATTTTTTAATATATTGCACATTAAACTGGTCCCAAACATATTTTTCTTTAATTGATATACTACATATGTGCTCTGTATAAAACATGAGGATTGCTGCCATAAAGTAACCGATACACAGTGAGGATTTTGTAAAAAAAATTGGAAATAAATTTCTAAATTAGCTGTTCTATTGTTATAAAATCTTACACAGTATTGAGGAAGGTGTCACAGAGCTTAAGGGGCTGTTTCTCTAAATGCGAACGATAAATTCGATCGAACATTTATATCAAAAACAAAAAAAAACTGAAATTTGTTTTTGTTTCCAATATTAATATTCGACCGAATATATCGCTGGCATTTAAAGAAGTCTGGAACTTAGACTATATATCTTTAAAGGGGCGGAGCCACAAAGCACCAAAGTAGGCAACCTTGGGTTAATGAAAAATTAAAATCCATGCCAAGCTCCTGTTTTTGATCAGATAAAAAGGATTTTTTGCAAGTGTCTTTTTTATCCAAGAGCTAAAAAAAGTCTACTACATTTATGGGTTTTCGCTTACAGTTTAGGAAATATTAGAGAAAAATTATTAAAATTTTGACTTTTTTACCAACCTTTGTCCACTGTTCTGCTCATGGAGAAGTCAAATCTTGTTAGATTAAAATTAAACTCATTATGAATAAGGGACAAAATTTGTAATATTAAAAAAAAATTTGGTATCAAAATCACAATTAAGTCATAAGTTATACTCAATTTAAACTAAAATTTTGAACAAAAGTCGATTTTCGCCGTTTTTTAAGAAACAAGTGTATACCGATACCGAAATTTAAAAAATAGTTGTACCGGTATCAATACCGACACCGTTATTTGTTTCGGTTGCCAACCTTGGTTATAAGTCATTATTTACAAAATTTATGAATGAATTGCGAAAAATTGTAATGCATGTAAATGTTCAAATTCACAAAAAGATAAAAATTGGACACAAAAAGATAAAGATTGGAACATTTTCTTTGAATTTGTTTATTCAAAAGTGAAGAAAATCGTGGTTATAGGTAAAGTTATGAAGAAAACAAAAAAAAACGGTAGTCAAAATCGATTTTTGGCAAAAATTTTAAAAATTCCGAAAGAAATCTCAAAAATGCTTGACATTATAAGCTTTTAAATTACCAATGAAAATAAATTATTTTTGGGACACACTATTAAGCAAATCAAGAACATCTACTGTTTGTATGAAAGAACTATTGGCTGGATTCTGGATGGCAACCTAACATCAGTTGTCGTGTTAAGTGGCAACGAAACTGATATTAAAATTGGTATTATGTATGTATGGCAAGTGAAAATAATGTTAACAAAGATTCAAAATATAAGAAATATCACTTATATTATTATATTATATATGAAACGAAAATTATTAAGTAAAAGACAAGAATAAATTTTTGATGAAGAGAAGGGACATTTGAAATTCTTTAGAATTACGCATATACTGTGGGTAAATATGATTGCAATATCCTTTTTAGCTTTAAAGCATATGTTCTTTAAAAATTCAAAGAAATTCAAAAATAAAAATAATATTATAATTCTTCCAATTTTTTTCTTTAAAAACTATGCACTAACTAAAAATTTGCGGCTGCCAATATGGTAACTGAAATTGTCAGCTTTTAGTTACCAGTTGCAATGCGTAATACCTTTTCGGCAATTAGTAACGCAACTAAAATTCGGCTGCCATCCATAATCGAGCCATAAATTTTCAGTACCTGTTACTTGATAAATTCAGTCGCAGTATTGACTAGTGATTTGTCAATCACAGTGAAAAAGCAAAAGGTATGGAAATATCGCTCATCTCTAGTGCACAGGCATAACAAGATAAGCTACTAAAAGCATGGAACTATCAAGTTCTATACCTAAAAAGTTTCTATACGTAGTTTGACCATTGAATTTCACTTATGTAGCTTATAATATGATTATATTAATTTATAATGAAATGCATGAACGAACCTCATGCACACATACACGATGATTGTATTATTCATTTTGATCCTGAATACTGCGCTTAATGGTTTAAAAAGGATTCGTTTTTGAAAGGTGTTATGAATTTTGAAAAATTTCTAGAATCAATTTTATTTGATTTCAAAAAACTTAAAAAAAATTAAATGCAATTTCCATGCGTTTAGTAGTGTCTTCGATATAAACACACAGAATTCTTTGTTTACGGTTTGGTTTTCTATTATATCGCATGCATTAAAAAATATACAACCCGAAATTAATTCGGTAAAAATTATAGAGCTAATATACTCCTCATATGGTTCACACTGCTTGGTTGCTTCTTGTAACGGAAATCTTTTGTACTATTTTAGTATGAAAGCTACACTGAATATGAATATGTATTAGGTATTTATGTACATATGTATGTATGTATGTATGTATGCAGATATCGTTCGTTTACTTCAATAGTGTCATAAAAAACGTGTTTTTTTAGTCAATAATGCTGTTTATATGTAAAAATTTTACATAATTAGTTTATATAAAAAGGGAGAAGAGAAGAAGGAACATGTTTTGATTCGTTTTTTGTCAAGGCAAAAACAAAATCAATTTATTTGAAGGCCTTCCATAATCTCTGGCGAAAGAAACAAGAGCAGAAGACTTGCCCCGCAATGACAACGCGTGTAAAAAAGATATTAGTATGGAATGCAGCGAGCAGGCTTTCTACATCCAAAAGAAGGAGTACAGAGTACTTCTTGAAGGCATTCTTACTTCTTCTAGTTTCCGCTTTTGTCTTGAGTTGCGACACTGTTGAAGTAAATGATCGATATGTATTTATATACTCATGTACACACACACACACACATATATATATATATATATATATATATATATATATACATATATATATATATATATATATACATATATATACACCGTTGAAGTAAATGATCGATATGTATTTATGTACTCTTGCACAAATGTAGCATATGTATATATAGTAGTAGTAGTATATATATATATATATATAAATATATATATATATATATATATATATTTATATATATATATATATATATATATATTTATATATATTTATATATATATATATATATATATATATAAATATATATATATATATATATATATATATATATATATATATATATATATATATATATATATATTTATATATATATACTATATTATATATATATATGTATATGATTGATTTCTGTATGTACATATATTTCTAGTTAATACATACATCTTCTGTTCCTGCAGATGTAATGATAATTCCATCACTTTGCTGTATTATTTGTTGTGTCATTGGTACTGACTGCGGATGTAATTGCTGTAGAGGCGGTGGTTGTTCTAATGCATTATGCTGCTGCAGCTGTTGCTGTTGCGATGCTATTTGTGTAATAAATTGTTGTAGCATTTGTTGACTTTGCTGCTGGTTATGTCGATGCTGCTGCACCTGATTCTGTAGTTGCTGTTGTTGCTGTGGTGATTTTGTTGCTGCAATTTGTTGTTGGTGTTGCTGCATTTGTGTTTGATGCTGTTGAGGTATTTTCCGTTTACGTGGTATAACTGAGTGCTGATGAGCATTCTTATTTAAAATAATTGGAGGCGGTAGTGGAGATGATGTTTGCGTATTTTGCTGCTGCTGCTGTTGTTGCAACTGTATCAACTGTTGTTGGGCTATGTTAGATATCTGAGTATCACCGAAAAATGTTAAACTATTATTATTTGATATTTGTGTTTGTACATGTGTTGATGTTTTCCTTGATATTTTCGCTAAAGGTGGCGCCTCTGCGGCAATACTCAAACGTCTGCTTAATGCTTCCATTGCTTGCCTATGCTTAGCGCTATTAATGTTGCTTTTAGCTGCTGTGGCTGCTGCAACCGCTTTAGCCGGAGTTGTTTTGCGTCTGTTACGATAATTAGTCTTTGGATACATTGCTGACGAATTAGAAACCTCCAGTGCAGATTTTGCTGGAACAGTAATTGAAATTTGTTTCATGTGGTGTTGGTGCTGCTGCACTTGCTGTTTACGGTATGATGTCGTTGGAGATGAGGAAATATTTAAATTTTTTGTTTTATTTGTGGCAGCTACCTCAGTGGTCGATCTACGCAAAGGAGTTATGGTGATAGTTGTACCAAAATTATTTATAGTAGAGACAGCAGTAGCTGTAGATGACGTTAGTGTCGGTTGCACGACGATATCAGTTGGAGGTGTTTTGATTATAACATATTTATTTCCCCGTGAATCCACACCAATTTGTTTATGTACAGAGATCTTTGTATCCGTGGTTTTATTTTGGGAAGTAGATGAAACGGCATTTGAGCTTACAATTTGTTGATGTATAACAAGTCCGCCTTCGGGTTTCTGGGCAGTGTTCATACCTTGTGCAGGCGATGCAGATTCCTGGGTATAATATATGTATACAAATTACAAAATTATTTAAAGTTTAATAAAACAAGTTCTGTTTCTGAACAATATTGTTTAACTTTTTAAACAACTTGTTCATGGAACAAATTAACTTTAGTTAAGCTTCTCCAAACAAAATAAAACTTATCTTAAATGATAGAATTGAGTTCTAAGAGAAAAAACTCTCAGGTCTCAAAATTCTCGGAAAGGCATATATAAGGACCTCAAAAGTTTTGAATGTCTGTTGATATTTTCATGGTAAGTTTCTGATTTAGGTTAAAAATTAGGTTAAAATTATTAGATGATAAACATATTTTCAAAGAAAATTAAGTTGTATTTTTTACTACATTACAAGCTTTTATTAAGTTTCACCTGCCCTGTAATATGTCTGTAATCAAATCTTGCAAATTAAATTTGATCCACTTCCCGGTTTCCGATTGAGTTGAAATTTTGCATGCATGTATAAATCGGATGACAATGCAATATTATTAATCTAGGGTTACCAGTCGGGTTTGGTTTGGCTGGGTTGTCCAGCTTTTTAAGTAACTGTCCAGTTTTAAGCTAAAATAAAATTTGTCTAGCTAAACCAATTTTCCACAATATGTTCTCAATATTTATTGCCTCAAATTTCTAGCGATAAATTATACATCGACTATTGCTGTCTTCGCGCAGTTTATAACCAATTACCAAAAGATTTGTCAAATGACAAAATATGGTTATGCTCTTTTATGAAAACTTAAATTAGTGAATTAGAAAATTTACAAAAAGTTGTATGTTTCGTCCTTTCAATACCATTTAGTGAAAGAGTTTTTAGTATCGTTGAGATGAATAAATATATCCACCACAATCGAAACATTGCCTTCTCTCCATTGCATAATTTTGTGGCTCGTACAATAGTTTTTGATATATCAAAATTTTAGCAAAGAAGCACAAAAAAAACAAAAGTCGATGCCTGCGGCGATTATCTTCACCGGCGCCACCAATCGTAAACTTCTGTGCGAAGATTTGACGTCAACCGCCAATGCACAACAGAAGCAGTTGGCGGGTGGTGACGAATCCGAGGAGAATGCTTATTTTCGAAGTAAACAATATTATTGCATGAAGTCGCTGTTCGCCATTTTTATTTCTATTATCTATCGAAAAACAGTATTTTGAGGGAGAAACGCAGTACGCAGTTTTTGATATCAAAAAATAGTACTAATAACAAAAAATAGTACTATAATATAATAGTAATAATATTGCGAAAAACAGTACAGATATGAGCCTTAGACATACATGATACAGGTAGTTTTTTTTAGCAAAAAGTCTTCTAATAAAATATTTAATAGCTAAGTCAATTTCGAGGGAATTTTTTAAAACCTGCGAATTACTCTTAATCAATTATGTTTTATAAATGAAGTTATAAACACTATGGTTTCAGTATAAAAATACTGCCTAAGCACGAGTCCAAAGTAGAAAAGTGTCGAAAAAACCCGAAAAAATTACATTTGGTGAAAAAATGCAGAAATATGTATATCTGAAATTTACTGAAACAATATGCATATGATTCGAAAGGTCTTCGTCTCTTCTTTCTATATCCGTTTATAAATTCAAAATCGGTTCATATTTAACTTAGTTAGAGATTGATAAGTGCCTACGGGTACGAAGAACCGGTTTTACCCGTAACTCAAAATTTTGGAGGTGTTTGTGAAATTTCAATTACAGATTTTTGTTAAACTCGACAATACGTACCAAAAAAATAGTAACACTTCGGATGTATTTTTTTTGTCACACTGTTATATATCGTCGGTATCCTGCAAAAAAGTCCTAAGTCACATAATTGTGTTTCTGAGTTATTGGCGATTTAAAGTTTATGGCCCCTGGAAAAATCGTTCAATAGATTAGATTTGAAAATGCATATTAATATATAATAACTTAATGGCTTGCTTTAAAATTAAAGCAAACAATTTAATTCAGTTTCATTTATTTAATATTTTTTTATCCAAAAATTAAATGCATCTTGGACATAGGCTTTTTTGTATTATCAAATATTACTTTATGGATATAGAATTTTTTTAAGAAAATGTTTTTTATAATATTTGTATTAAATTGGTTCATCTTGATCTGATTCATCATATATATCCGGTATTGGGGCCTTATTTCTGACGGTTTTGCATGCCTTCAAACTTTGGTGTCAGTGATGACACTCCTCCGGTATGGCTCCTGATGTACAAAGATTAAGTAAATTTTTTTTCTTTTCGATACTTATAGGAAGGTTGCTTTTATAGACCTTTTCAATGTTGAATTTTTTCAAATTCATTTGCCGACCTTTACCAAAAACACGCATTTGTTCATAGATTTTACTATGGGCGTATTTATACTCTATTACACCAGGTATAATCTTTTGGTACCTAAAAGATTTTACTTTCAACCATTTCATTTTATATCCATTTTCGTAAAAAATTTTGTTTTTTATAAACTCCAATAGCTTTGATAAATCCAGAAAATCTAAAACCGCATTTGAGTTATATTATAAGGATTTCATTTACTTCTAAGCCGTTTGGAGCGTGCGAGTCGAAATATAGTTATCCAGTCTTCACAAGGGTGTCTTAAGTGTCATAATGTCTTAACATTTTAACATAGTTTTTGCCACTTTTTGAAAAATGTCATCGGTCACCCTGGTTGTTGTGGCTCAAACAAAAAGGCATCAAATAGAGTTTGATATTTTGCTGATGGTACAAGCTCGCTGGTGTAGTATATGGTGAAATTAGCTCAGTTGAGCAAAGTTTTCATGGAGTAAACATGCATTTAAAATATATAATTTATTGAAATATAATTTTTTTCAATGGAAAAGAGAATTTTAGCTCTTTAGTTATACATAGCTGCTAATTTTAACAACATACCAATAGTAATTGTAAGAATTTTTTGTCCATAGACTGAAAAAAAAAATAAATTGTAGCAAAAACTGTGTCACTATCAATAACCACCCTTACCGAAATTTTTTAAAAAATGAATATTGTACCAGCTTGATAGTATAATGTGTGCTTCGAGCATGAATGCTCAATCGCTTGATTTTGCGTGCATGCTGTTGTATTGTATGGGCCGCTTTAAGTAATAAGACTTTCTCAGCTATGTTTATTGTTTGCCATAACTACATGTATAAATTCGTGAGAGTTTACGAAAGGAGATGAGAGAGAAAAAGAGTAAGCAATGTAAAAAGCAGCGTGACCGTTTGACCGACTAAAGTGGCAAATTGCCACTTTTTTGACTGCCTTGCCACTTTTTGTCTCCCTTTTTTAGAGTGAATTATATGAAAATACATTAAAAATAAAAAGTTTAGTGTAGTTTTCTTTTTTTTAATATTGCCCCTTTTTTTATAAATCCCCTTTTGGTGCCACTTTTTGAAAAATGTCATCGGTCATTGTACTACAAAGGTGCTAAAACCAAAATACAATCAAATACAATATTTATAATTGGGTAAAGTGAATAAAAAATAAGCATTTGATTTGTACTTAAAAATTTGTTTTAAACCCTAAAACATGTACATATGTGTTTTTTGTTTTTTTTTTAACAAATTTTCAAGTAAAAAGCAAATGCTTATTTTTTATTCACTTTACCCATTGTATATTATAAGGGGTTGCTCACAGCAGTCATATTTTTTCGTTTTATTACTTTAAAACGTTTTAATTTGTGAGTATCTTCTGAATACCCCAAATTGTATTCTTTTTTGATGAGTTTTTTTGTCTTTAAATTTGAGACTTGATCTTTTTTTGCAGCAATAATATAAAAAAAAATATATAGAAAACAAATTGTGTAAAAAAGTCCCAAGTAAACTTGCTGTACATGTTGGGGTGTTTTAGACATAGAATAATTTGTTTTAATACAATAGCTACAAAAATATTCCAAAAAGACATGGGATTTTTTTCAAAGCACATAGAATAAGACTTTTGGGACACTTCTACATCATTAATTCCATTTCGCAAAAAAGTGGACTTAGAACTTTTTTGCAGGATACCGACGATATGTAAGTAAAGAAAATGCTACGATGATCAAACTGAAAAATCAAATTATTTTAATATATTTTTTACACCTCGCTTTTTTTAAATTAATAATTATGTATTTTTCGTACTAATCTAGTTAATCATCCGTCTTTTAATTTTCGACCTTAAATTTTTTATTAGTTAAGGATATATTTTTTTGCTTATTTATTTATTACTCTAAACAAGGATATAACAAAATAAACAAACAATAAAATACTTTCTTAGTTATCAAAAATTTTGAAGGTCAAAAATAAATGGACTGAAAAACGGGTTTCTCCAACAACATTGATTATTTTGCTTGAAAAATCTGACTTTTATTTCTTGAAATTTCATGAATTTTATTGCACGCAACCTTTTCTATTTGCTAATTGTAGCGAATTTAAAGAGAATTTTATATAAAAAAGCACGTAGAGTGAATCTCTGATGCATTTTTGGCAACGCATTTGATATAAGTTTCTCTTCCAGGCCTACTATTGAAAAATAAAAAATTTCATGAAAAAAAATGCTTAATGTAAATCAAGTACAACATTGTTAAAATTCGATGCGAAAAAAGCACTGCTCACGTTGTTTCGCAACTGAACTTAAATGATGCCATACTAATTTTGCATGGAAAGACATGATTTTACCTGTTTTTTACAACAAGAACAGAGTGCTACTTTTGAGAATTTATTTCGCAAATATTTCATACCAAATATTTTGATATGTAGCTTTACAGCATTTCGCACGAAATTGTGAACAGAGTACCAGGCTTTAAAGATAAACCCTTTTAAATTATTTCGTGCTACTATTATTTTGATTATTTTTATGGAACTGAAAAAATTTAAGTTTATTTATATTTTGCTATGTTAATAGTGTATTAGATGGAGTATTATATAAAAAATTTAAAAAACAATGCAAACATATACCCCTTATGCAAAAACGATTGATAAATTTAAAGTTGGTTTAACAAACGAATTTTGTATGGCAAAACCGGTTTTAATGCATGCTTTAACTTTAACAATCGTTTTTGCATAACAGCAATATTTTTTTATAAAATTGTTTATATAACAAAATAGTAACTAATCTTTCCTGAAAATTTTATTTGAAAATGTCCAGCTTTTTTTTAATAATCCCGCTTTTTTAATTCAAATGTCCAGCTTTTTGTCAATCTGGCAAGCCTAAGCTGAACTGATGATGGCGGATAATGTTTTTTTATATTTAACATTTTAGTTAATTTTATTAACAAATAATAAAAGCTGATTTTAAAAATATGGTTTTTTCTCTGTAGTCTTGTTTTGAAGTTAAAGGTAAATATTTGCTGCTCAATGGTTAATCAAAGTGTTAAGAAAATATAAGCTTTTCTTTATTTAACGCAACTTATTACCCTTTTCACAATGTATAATTAAGAGTTAACGTGAACTTTAACTGACAGTTCTTCATACAAAACTTGCCGTTAAAGTCCCTGTTAGCTTTAATTGTACATTGTGAAAAGGGCCGTAACGGCCTAAGTAGCAGCCCGGGTTAACATCTGTGTGCCATGTGCCACACATTTTATTCAGACATGTACTCGTATTTATTAACTTAAACTGTTTCAATGAGTATGAATCCAAGTTTTAACAATTATTTATAAATCATTTAAAATACAAAATATTATTTAAAAACCCAGGAATACTTAATTTCTAAATTATGTGACGGTTCTGCTAAAAGTTTTACCACCACTGTATGAACATAGGTATTTATAAATGATATTTCGTTATCATGGAAGTTCTCCCTCTCTGTAAGTAGTGTGCTTCTACTGTTATATTTTTTTTGCCTTCTGATGAAAGTCATATGTATTTATGTGCGTACCTATCTGCGGTCAGCAGCAATAACCACGTAAATCGGAAAACATGGTTTAGAGTAAAACTTCTTTTACCGTATGAGCATTACTGTAGGATGAACATTTATTTTAAATTCAATTTGGAGTCTATTATAAATTTTTGGATTTTTTTAACCTTATATTAGTACTGTTTTGCTTATATATTTATAATAAGCCTCGTTATAGACATAGAATGTTCCCGATATATGAAGCCTCAGTTGTGGAACTTTGTAGCCTATACATAACTCGATTTTGTCTTAAGTCGACTTATGCTGTTTTCGTTTATAACCAGAGATTTATTGATTTGTTCTAAAAGCTAACTGCTGCTGGATAAAGGAAAGTTGTATCGTTTTCGAAGTAAAATGCTTATAGCGTTGTTAATTAATAATTGTTAGAAACCATTTAATTTTATTCTGCAATTGTGTAAGAGCAAAGAACATTAAAGCTTAAAGTGCATATACATAACCACTGACATAGTGATCTTATTAGCTCTTCATCCATTCTAGGTATGTAAGGCAAGACAACTTATAGCAAGGCGGATATGTATAAATAATGTCTAGAAATTAATTTCTTTCTAGGAGTAGTGGTTTGATTTCGTGATTATATAAGCTCTACAGCTTCTGGCTGAAAATATTAACTGGTCGAAGTTGCTACCTCTGGCGAACACGTTTACAAAAATAACGGTTTGAATTTTTACTATTTGGTATATAAAATAAAATTGGACACTTGAGCCGTTTTTGCTATTTGAATTTTGGTGAACCATTCATCCCAGTTTCTAAAGTTTAAATTCCTGCCTATCCTCTTGAAACAATAAGAAACTAAGAATAAGGCAAGCAACTTATGAGATTTGTGTCAAGTAAAGAAAATTAGTATAAAAATTCACCTGTCTCTTCGTACAGAGTGGTAAAAAAAAGTAAAGGTAATTAAAAAAAGTAATGGAAAAATATATAAAAAAAATTTTTTTTAAGAATAGAATTGAACTTTTAATTAGTGTTAAACCCACGGTTCCTACTCCACGTAATAATTTCTAAAATCAACTTCTAAATTACCAACAATTTTAATTGAGCGTAAAAATCTTACATACATTTATATTGGGTGTTTTTTATTGAGGTATAGAACTTTAAGTTGGCATCATTTTTTAACTGGCGGCCATTTTGTCAGCTGTCAAGTGATTAATATTTAGTTTGGTTTGCCATTTCATCATGAACAGGTTGACAAAAGAACAACGCTTGCAAATCGTGCAAATTTATTTCGAAAATAATGGTTCAGTTCGCGAAGTTTACCGCAAGCTCCGTCCATTTTATGGTCGACATAATCGTCCATCAGAGCAATTAATTCGGTTAACCATGGATCGTTTTCGCACTACGTTTACTCTATGTGATAATACGCATCCGCAGAGACATCGAACAGTGCGCACCGAAGAAACAATTGCCGCTGTAGAGCAAAGTGTTGAAGAGGACCCGAATGAATCGATTCGCCACCGGAGACCGGTATAGAGCCATGATAACCGACTATTTTGTTCCCGAATTGGATGGCATGAATGTGGATGAGTTGTGGTTCCAACAAGACGGCGCTACATACCACACATCGCACGTCACAATCGATTTATTGAAGGAAACATTCGATGAGCGCATAATTTCGCGGAATGGACCTGTCAATTGGCCACCAAGATCGTGTGATTTGACACCATTGGATTATTTTCTTTGGGGATATGTGAAGTCGCACGTCTACGCCAACAAACCAGAAACGTTAGGGGACTTGGAAGCCAACATTCGTGGCGTTATTACCAACATACGGCCCCATATGCTCGAAAAAGTGGTTGAAAATTGGACCTGTAGAATTGACTTTATTCGAGCCAGCCGCGGCGGCCACATGCCAGAAATCATATTTAAACATTAATGGCATAAAATTATCCTTCCAATAAAGCCAAATTGATGGACATTAAAACGATTTTCTTGTGTTTTATTTCAATTCGAAGTTCTATACCTCTAAAAAAAACACCCTGTATTATAATACTCTTAAGATTGTTTTTCATTCACAACCATGCTCTTATTTGTATCTTTATCCATGGAGATAACTAACTTTTAGTCTTAAAAGTTCTGTAAATGCCCCTAATTGAGAAGATAGTGGGTAGGATAATTGTGAATGAAAAATACCCTGCTTCAATTTTAAGTTTATTAATTGCCACATATAATATTTATTTGAATTTATTTAAGTTTATACCAGAATGTTAGGCTCAATAGCATCGTGTAACAGGCCTAGAACATGTGTAAATATTTTCAACAAAAATTGTAAGTTTTAACATAATATTTATAATGTTAATAATTATACACCATTTCCAATTTCAAACAAAAGTAATAATAATAACGAAAACTAATTTGATAAGAACCTATTATTTGATAGTTAAGTAGAACGTATTTTAAAGCATATACATATCTCTCTCAATATCGTATTACTAAAGTGAATTAAAATGAATTCCTAATAAATATTGTTTACTTATAGCCTAATGTAATTAAGTCATTTCCATGTCGATTGTGGGTTACCAAAGAAATATATTTAGGAACAAAGGTAACATAGTGGGAATATGGGCTATAGGGAAAGGTACATCTTTTTTTCCAAAATCTAATCGTACAACGTAATTTGGACATCTGCAGTTTTTTTCACAGCACGTGATATATTTTTTGTAAGTGCGGCCTCTCCGTGACCTAACAAGACCCCTCGCTCCGACGACCTACACCCAAGAAGCAAGCACGTGCTAAAAGTTATGGTCACAGTGGAAAAAAAAGAGAAAAAAAATGCTTTATTCAGCACACATAATATTACCGTACCATTACAATTATATATTAAATTTAACTACCTCCAACACTCCCCCTCCGGAAAATTTACATCCAGCAAATTAAATGTAACTTTTTTTATTTCTGTATGATGTATTGTCTTAAGTTTCTTCAACAAAAGCAAGTTTCAGTCTATCTCTTGCAATAGTTCTAATATTGTCTTCAATCTCTAATTTAATTTTTTTTATCTTTTCCAATAATTTTATACGGTCCTTAATACTTATATTTGCAACTATGCATTTTATGATCAGATAGATTTTAACATCTCTGCATGATTAGACTTTAGATCCTCCTTGAAAGTACATATTATACCAAGTAGTGTTACTGGAAGAATATCATACCAACATTCTGGACGACCATTAGCTCAACCATTACATTAGCGTGGGGATGATATGTCGAACTGCTAATTTTGTGAATACCCAAACATTTTGTGAGTTCAAAAAAAATTTTTACATAAATTGTGTGCCTTGATAATTCGTAATTTTTAACGGTACTCCGAATATCTTAAAAAAAAAGATAACGACCAGTTTTTGTGCATTAGTTGATGCTGTGATATCTATTAGTGGGTATGCTTCTGGCCATCGTGTAAATCTATCAATTACAGTAAAAATGAACGTATGTATGTCTCCTACATGGCATAGGTCTGGCTATATCTGCATGAAAATTTTCGAACCTTCCATTCGGAATGAATATTTTTGACACCGGAGTCTTTATATTTTTTTTAATACATATATTTATTAATTGTCCCCTTATGCAAAAAAATATTTTACTTTAGCTTTAAAGTTTGTAGTAGTTGCCAAGCACTTTAAGTCTAACATTGCTTTGTTAAGAAATTGTATGCAAAACACAACTTTAATTATTTTGTTATTTAATAATAAATACTGGTAACCCCACCCTGTTCAACAACCACTTCCCAGCTTATGATGTACAAAATCGAATACAATTTTATTCGGTTATTCAAATATTTTTTTATTTTATTAAATAAATTTTTATATTCTTGAAGTAAAGCAACCCAATTTAAACAACATGAGTTTCTGACATGGAAAACAGATAAACATTTCTATGAAGTATACGTCAAAAATATCAGGAACAAAGAAGAATTATCACAATTTCTTTTATTCAAATGAAATGAGTATTTGAATATGCAGATTTTTTCGATTTGTTTTGATTGTATGTACATCACTGAAACATTTTTGTACAATTGTATTTATTTTAATATTTTTGTTATGGATTTTACCATGTATTTTGAATCAGTTGGATAATTTGGTGATGTTTCCATCACATTACACAAATAATAAACTTAAAGCTAGCACTTCTAGCTTCATTTTCAGATGAAACATGAAACAATATGTGCTATATTAACAAAAATATTTGAGGTACAAAATGCAAATTTTGAAAATATCAACTTAAAGTAGTCTTAACAAACGAGGGTACCTACTTTAGAATTTTGATATAATTTTTTTTTAGAATACAACTTTACTTAACATTGCTCTGCAAAGCGTTGTTAAGTTTTTTGCATAAGACCCTGTATCTTCAAATATGAACTAACAATAAGTATTCAAATCTTAAATCTAAATATAATTAATTAGGCCCGACCCGTTTCGGACATAAACTTAGTGATAGTTATTAATAACACATAAGTAATGATAAGCAAAAACAAAAGTATTTTCAAGCAGTTTCTAATTGAGTTTTATGTATTAGAGCCCCTGTGTCAATCTTTTTGCCTTCGTATGTTGCAATTTTTTCAGGTACTAGTGGTATATTTAAATCACCATGTAAATTTGAATTATTGATGTACCATGGATCCGATATTATTAGTCTTAAAATCTTGTTCTGCTTTCGTTAGATTCTCTCTATGTTGGAAGCTGAAGCAGTGCCCGATAACTGTATTCCATAGCACCATATTGGTTTCAAAATCGACTTGTATATTATTTGTGTTAGCTTTGAGTCAATATGGGGTTTCCATGTAAGGAGTCGATCAAGTTGTATAACAAGGTATTTTACAACTTGATTGTTGATTCGAATTGGGGCGCAAGTATCTCTTTTACAGTGTATCACACTATTAACACATGCAAGTAGCTTGTTACAAGTTGAGTTTACGTATTAACAACCAATACATCGAATGAAATAATAAAAGCACTTGCAACTTGCGTGATTGTTTACTCAGTGAAGTGCAAGTTTATTTTCAAAATATCGTTGACGGCAAAGGTTTTAAAGAAAATTAATTAATTAATTTATTTATTAAACATATTAATGCAAAGTAAATTTGCATAATATGGTGTTGCACAAATATGGGCGGAGGAACGTAGACCATATGCCCAAGATGGTATTAACAGTATTTTAAAAGGTAAGGTGACTGACTGTACACGATCTATGCCTTCACATAGGAAGTAGGCAACGTGGTTGTTAAAGAAATTCCACAAAAATCCGCAAGATTATACGGTTATCCGTGGCAGATCAGTCAACCAGTGCGAGCGAGATGAAAAACTCTCGAAGGCCAAACAACATACACAAGCCTGACCGAACTTAAGAAATAATTACGTTGACGCGAGAGATGTTCCCCGACCCAGAGCTGCTTAGGGATGAAACGATACGAGTAAATACAAGTAAATACTCGATACTTTTTCTTAAAAACCAAGCACTTTTGTATCGATACTCTACTACCGAATAGCAAGTAGGTATCGGTAAAAGTACTCGTATCGGTCAAACATACTCATTTCTTATTGGCTACAAAAAAGTTGAATATGACGTCAGTTGAACACAATTTTATTTGTTGGTGTTAAATGTAAATTTATATCTAGAATATATATTAGAGTAAGTTCGTGAAAATGGGACCACCCAAATCAAATATTTTATGAAAAAGACGATAAAATTGCGAGCTGCAAAAATTGTTTTAAAAGCTTGCGTTATTGCGGGAACAAAAAATTTGCACAAAAATTTAAAATGTTATCTCGACTATATCTTCTGCTCCAGTCCAGCCCAAACGTGGCGATTTTTCCACTTTGTTTGGCGTCTAAGTTTTTGATTTGGCGACATGTCGATTTTGCTGGCGATAAATGAATTTATTGGCGATTTTTATGGCTATGTTTTTAACAAAATTGAACTTTAAAATTTTTGTAATTTAGGAAAATTAGTTTGTTGAAGGAGTATTTTCATATATAAACTCTACCAAAACTCATCTGGAAGAAATTTAAACAATCAAGTTTTTCTTATATCAATCGCTTCCGAAATCAGAAGATTTTGTCGAGTAGTCGTTAAGAATTCTATACGAATTGGGAGCATTTGGGTTGGTGGGTATTTAATTTTGTTTTCACTACTTTAAATTATGTGAAAAGTTTGACCGATACAAGCAAGTATCGATTCTTTTTATTCGATACTGAGTATGTATCGATACTTCTGAACTGATGCCGTATCAAGTAAAAGTATCGATACCTAAGTGGTATCGTTTCATCCCTAAAGCTGCTTAACGACTGTTAAAGAAAATTGTTCCGTACAATGCAAGGCGAATTGACATAAGGTGGTCTTAATTTGCAACTCTGCGTATTCGCCTTGTATATTTGTTAGTGTAAAATTTCCTGCTGTCAGAATATTTCTTAACGTTTTGATTCATTTGACAGCAGGGGAATTAAGTCAGCTGGCGAATTAAGATCACCTTATGTGAATTTGCCTTGGTACAATGTTTCTATTTTGTATGTGTTTGTATGAGTTTTTAATGTCTGGGTTGCCAAATTTTTAGCATAGGAACATTTCAGGGAAGCAAATTAAGTGAACAACTTTTTAAAAGAATAATTAATAAATTTATACAGCAAATCTATAATAAATCATATTTGATTAGATGATTGTACTTTTTATACTATTTGTTACGTATATAAGTTGAAATATTTTAAAAATGATTCCATTAAAATTAAAATAAAATCCTTAAACGGTAACGTTGTTTTTACTTATGACAATTCTCCAACATGGAAGTAAAAAAAATCACTTTTAGTGAAAATCCCTTGCCAGTGAGCCTACAACTTGTAGCATTATGATTGTATTGGTAAAACTATGTCGATGTATTGAGTTACTTGCACTTGTTCTTGCATGTGTAAAAGGTAAGTAAATGTTACCTGAACACACTTTTGCTCGTTTACTTTAATTCTCCATAAATTTAACCCTAGTTCCAGTTGTGTAATATGTTCTTGTAGATATCGGAAAGCCTCGTAAGGGTTTTTGTGCATACTAAAGCAGGCTTATATTTGATGTTCTATATGATACGAATTTTTCTCATTTTATTAAAGTTCAGCTTATTGTATTCATAAGTTAGTCAGTCACACACACTTTACTTTTATTTATTTTTCCAAATGTGTCACTACTGTTTGATTTTAGTACTTGAAATAGAGAACATTTATTTAATTTTTAAATGTATGCATATAGATAAATATATGTATGTATGTAGAAATTAGTTCATATACAAGGAAATACATGTTTAATAATCAACTAATCTAGAAAATCGATCTCAAATAACTCAGTTACCTCCACCAGCAAGCAATTCATCATAGGTATTTTCATAAGTGTCAGAAACTTTGGAATATCTATGTTTGGGAGAATTTTTACCTCAAGTGTTTCAACATGAGGTGTTCTGGTTGACCCCTTGAAGTTATTTTTGTTAACGTAGAGACGCGTGAGTCCGAGATGTAGTAGTGTTTCAATTAAAAATCTATATTATTAGAATTTACGATTTCACTCTTTTTAGTTTTTTACACATTAGGTAAATATTAGGGTGTGCTGAAAAAGAACGAACTAGTTCAATTGAACTATTCCCATAAGTGAAAGATGTGAACTAGTTCAGACTAGTTGTTCCTTTTTGTTTTTTGGTCACATATACCTATAATATAATATACCTGTAATAAACCTAAAATATGTTTTTTGAATTGGACCGTAAATATTTCAACTGGCCTATAAATACATGTGTGTTATTGTTCACATCGTTGGTCAAAAGAAGGTCAAATCTCGCACAATTTACTATGGAATGATACTACAGTTAGTATTGGATCGAAAATCTCAATGGTTTGGCTGTTAAAGGCCAAAATATCCAAAAAAACATGACAAAAGTCTGAGGAAAAACTGCAAGTCAAAATCTGGAAGCTCGATTTTCACCGTAGACATATGGTATAGTGGACTTTTTTGCTCAGTACAATCCCAAGAATCAGAAAGAATTAAGATTTTTTCCTTCCATACTAATCGCCCCTCCCTATTACATACATACATACATAAATCTACATACATAATTCTACTCATATAAATCTAATCATATAGAGCAATGCAATTCATCCGAATCCACAGATTTTTTACCACATTGTTAAGCCTGCATTACAAGGCATGTAAAAATTCACATGCACATGTGGCTCTGACGTAATTTTGACGTCACCATGAAGTCACATTCCTCTGGAAATGTATCCGAATCGGCTA
Organism: Tachina fera; assembly: GCA_905220375.1. Classification (NCBI taxonomy): domain Eukaryota; kingdom Metazoa; phylum Arthropoda; class Insecta; order Diptera; family Tachinidae; genus Tachina; species Tachina fera. The sequence continues at coordinate 31,027,053 of LR999966.1, read as the reverse complement.
AATTTGTCAAATTTAGATTTTGGAACAAAAATATTATCGATATTTTACGATATGTAGCAACTACTAATTTAAAAAAATGCAACCAACATGCTGAAAATTCTTGCATGAGTAGTGTCTCTATGGGGTTTCGGGGCCAATGTGTACCATAAGGATCAATGTAAAATTGCACATCATGCTAGGTGTGACCGTAGTGCTATTTTTCTTTATGTTATTTTATGTGTATCAAGGTCTCCTATAAGGATTAATGTAAAAGTGCACATCATGCTAGGTGTTGCCGTTGTGTTATTTGCTAATTTATCTGTGTATCAAAGTCCAATGTAAGAGTGCACATCATGCTGGGTATGGCCGTGGTGTTATTTTCCGTCACCACGATTATTTTTAATGGAAGATAATTTTAAATGAAAATTTTGTTGAGGCAAATTTTTTAAATATTTCGTATCTTTATTTATTTTTTTCTATTTTTTCATTTCTATGGGTTATTGTGTTTGTGTGCGTTAGGAAATTGAGTTATATTACGATGAAAATTTTGTTGAGGGGAATTTTTTAAATATTTCGTATCTTTATTTTATCTTTTTTTAGTATATTTCATAATATTATAGATGACTGTGTGGGTTGTGCTTACATTGAATAATTTTCACATATCTTTTTGTTGTCTCTTTTTATTACAAATGTGTTTGTTTGTATGCACTGTCTATTGTTATGGATAGAAGTGTGTATAAATTATCTAGCAACATGTTTGAGGATGAAAGGATGAAAGAAAAAAAACGTAATTTTGCAGCACCAAAATGTGTGTCGTATGTGGAGAAACCTTGACATATGTTAAACATATGTCTAGTATTTAGAACACTTGCTTATTGCACATTTTGGGTTTGAATTTTTATTTTTTAACTTTGTTCGTGCGGAAAGACATACAAAAGGAGATGAATTGTCAGAGTTGTGCCTGTTGTGTAGAAACAAGCTGTTGTTTTCTTGTTAGTGGCATGAGTCTTGTAAGTTATTGTATTGAATTGTTTAGTGCATATAGAAAAGGTGCACGTGCGAGATGTAATAGTTTATGAGGGTTAGAATTGTTTTTTTTTTCGTTTAAAATTAAATTTTTAAGATCGCCTTATTCTTTTACTGTTTATCTTTTTTAATGGTACAATAAAAAAAGAAAAAAATCTTGGTTAGTTTGAGTCTCTGCATTAGGATATTTCATCATGTTATGTGTGAGTGTGTGAATTGTGTTTGCATTGGATAATTTACCCTGCAGATAAAAGGAGTTGTATGTGGCCAGTAGTATGTACTAGTTGCTTTTGAATTCAGACTGGTTGCACATCTGTTTTTTTTCATACAACGAACTATCGACCTTTACATTGGGTTGTCATAGGAGTACAACTAGTTGTTTTGTGTAGAGTTGCATACTAGTTGAAGGACTGGTTGCTGTTATACTAGTTTATAAAAATTCTTTTTTCCATGCTGTTTACATGACAAACAAAAGAGAGAGAAAGAGACAGCGCGTGGCTTGTACAGAAGTGCAGCCGATATTTCATCAAGCTTTTTAGTTCTGTCTCTGGAAAACTAGTACAGGACTGTTCCAAAACGTAACTACTCCAAATATTAGCAACAGGGTTACCTACCTGAAATTGTGTGTGTGGGTTTGTGTGCATTGGTCAGTTCTATTATTATGGAAAGCACAAATATACTAACATATGATTTTTTTTACCAAAAAAATAAATGCAAATTATACATTTGTATTTATAACATAAATTTCATTTAAAAGTCTTTTATATTTATTTTACTTTTGAGATATAGGTTTATAGTACTTACAATAATCAATAATTTATATTTTCTGGATTGCTTATGGAGTTGGTTTACAAAAATTCTCTTTAGACATTGAGTTGTTTTACAGATTTTGCGGAGTGTTGTGATTTACTTGATGCACTTTCATCTACTTATCTAGTTAATTTTTCAATCTATAAATTTTATTGTTCATCTGTTCAATTTATCTTTCAAAACATGATTTCATTTTTAGAATGTCTTTTTCAATTTTATAACTGTCTTCTATCTCGAATTTTTTTTTCACGTTGTAGTCCATCAATTTGCATTTAAATATTCTATATAGAACATTAATGCCTTAAGCCTTTAGTTTGTCGATTTCAGTTTTCAGAAAAAATTTTCTGGTAACATCGTTCTCCGTCAATGAACGATGATGATTCTGTATGCATACATTAGTAGTAATTAAGATCTTTTTATAGATTTCGAGTTCAAAATTATCATAGTTTTTTTGGTATTTTATGAAACATTAGAGAAAATTATCCTAAAGGCCAATTACGGCACTCGTTAACAAACGAAATTACGAAATATTTCAATAGAGTTTATAACGAAATATTTTAAAATTTCGAACGGTATCGAGTGCAGTGATTTCCCCATTGGTGTTAGAGCTCATATTTGACCACCAACTTTTATTTTATCTTTATTCAGTTGGAGTATACTATCACTAAACTCCCATTCATTATTGAAATCTTTATGTGGACCATAGTTTGTATCTAATTAATTTCTTAATTCCAAATCTGATAAATTAGTATAAGTGTCTTCGGAATTGGAAGTCTGTGAGTAAAAATTATGTTCATCATCGTCATCATCATTCTCAATATTAACATCATTAAATAAGATGGTATTATCAAATATTGTTCTTCTGCAAGTTTTTTTTTTTTTGTGTACTTGTCTCTATCTTGACAGATGGTTTCTCAGGCTTTAAACTTGTATTATTTTTGACTTGTCTTGATTTTACTTTCTTTTTTCATACGAATTCTTTTAATATTTTACAACTATTTATGAATTCTTTGAGAGGTTCTGTTATAGGTTTAAATGTATCTCTTAGTTGTTCACGTGTCTCTCTTTCACTAGTTTTTATACTACGAAGCTTTTTCTTCAACACATTTCTTGTCAAGACCAACTGCATTAAAACTTTCTCATCCATGTTTGCTAACAGCAATTAACAGGTATCAGCTATTAGATCAGTTATAAGCTATCAGGTCAGCTAATCAGTAGCAGATCTAGATTTCAGATCAGCTTATCAGGTTATCAGGTACCTGGTCTGGTTTTTAGATCAGGTTATCAGAAGCTGGTCTGGTTTTCAGATCAGCTTATTAGGTATCAGATCAGGTTGTCAGATACCTGGTCCGGTTTTCAGATCAGGGCCCTATTCTACAAATCAACTTATCAACTTTTCACTTTGCACTTAGCAAATTTTTCGACAATTCGCAAAACTTTTCGTTTCTCAGAACTGTAAAATTTGATAAGTGATAAGTTAAAATTGGTAAGTGTAATTTGCGAAGTATTTAAAATTTTTATGCTCTCTTTGTGATTCTTGTTCCCCGAACGTTCTCTCTTGCAAAGTGCAAACTTAATATTGAGAAGTGTAATAAGCAAAGACTTTGCAAAAAATTATGCTTTGTCGTTCCACAATAACTGTAAGTTTTATTTCTGCAAAGCAAATTTTTATAAGTTTGTCAAAAATTTGCAAGGTAAACTGTGGTGAACCATGATTACATTCATTTATAAATACAGCACTACATTTATTCATTGTTTTAAAGGCATGTATATTAATAACTAAAAGAATATCGAATATCATTTGCATGTGGAGCGGTCACAATACACTTGACAATTTCTTTTGTGCTGCCAGCCGCTATATTAATATTTGAAACATTTGAAGCAATGCATTTGTATATGTATGTTTTTGTAAACATACCGTACATTGTTGTGTGTGGCGCACTTAACCTTCCACGATGGGAAAATAATTTATTGTTTTAAATAGATCATATAACATTTTACTTTCCAATTAAAATTTTAAATTTAAATTAAAAACCACTCAATCCTGGCTAGCGCCTAAAATTTATGATGGACTGGTAAAATGTATGTTAAGTAGGCATAAGAATAGAAATAAGATATTGAGTGCATTTTCGCAAATCACTCATTTATGCTATCTAGGTTATTCTCATAGACATGAAATTTTATTAATACAAAAACAGATCAACTTGAACATTCTATGATCTCTGGAAACAAATAAAGTTCAATTTATTGAATTAACTAAAAGAGTTTTTTATTCATTTTACATGGCGATCCTGTCAACTTTCTGAAAATATAAAATATAAAATAATTAAGCACAAATAAAAGAAAATATTTGAAAAACAACAATTTAAATTAATGGTTCCTGGCAGACCAGCCAAAACGCTCTGCCAGAGCACAGTGGCGTGAATTTAAAAAAAAGTGGTAAAAAGTCCGCAACTTTTGAACTAGTCAACCGATTTCGATGAAACCAACTGTTTTGGAAAGCAAGTGTTGAAAGTTTTAGAAAGCATATTTTGAGGCACCCTGTTGTAAGACAGGGTAGCTATACATACATATATACTTCTTTATCATCTGACAATGACGTCATTGTAAGAGAATTATTTCTATGGGCAACACTGCATACGCTTTTTTTAAAGAAAAAATTAATAGTAAAATATATGCACACAAAATCATTTGTAAATTGCTTCTTTATGGTCCATAATAATTTATACTTTTACTTTTTACATTTAAAACAAACACAAACGATTGATATTTAACCATTTCTAACAAAAGCTTTGAGTCTGGCAACGCATAACAACAGATCTGACAATTTGTGCACATGACAGCCGTGAGAACTGACAATTTTTCGACTCTCGATTTTGTGAGATGAATTTAGTGCAATGCAACCGTCTGGCAATGAATTATAAGATTATCTTACAACCATGCGAACTGACAAGGAATATTGTACTGGCAATTTTCGATTGCCAGTGCATTGTCAGCACATTGACAGATCTGACAATATTGTAAGATCTGACAATATTGTAAGAGCTGACAATTTTCTGTACGTAGCTTTAGTGTCCCTTTCTGTCAGTTGTTTAAGGAAAGTTGAAGTGATGAAGGCATAGTTCACTGGTCACTGAAATATACCGACTTCAGCAGATACTAACTACTCCTTAAGTAACATCACAGCACCCCCCTTCGTCGGTATTGTGTAGCAGAATAATCGACGAAGTAAAATAACGAATAAAAATGGCTACTAAGCACAGCTTCCAAAATGTAATGCGCATCATTGAAACTAGAGGCTCTGCAACTCTGCATTATAATATGCAAAAGTAGAGTTTTAAAAAGAAAGAAGCTTTCCTCTATATCTTCTTCTATTCTATTCTATCACTATCCCCTTCCTAAAGAAGGTAACACCTATAAGTAGTAGTAGGCATTCATTGCCTGAGTGTTACTTCTCTGAAAAAAAAATTTACAAATTCTTAAAAAATTTTAGTAAATAATCAAACCTATTATTGTATGATGAAAAAACTTCCATAGCTGAAATCTGAATTTTTAGAAAATAAAAAAAATTTAATAATATGAACCTAAAAAATAATGACGCGCCAAGAATAAAACCAAAACAGATCATAAAATTTTAAATCCAACGAAATCGACTTTCTTTCCAATTAATTCTAAAATCATCATACACTCTTTTTGAAACGAAATCTTTGCATGAAATCCAATTCATTTTACACAGAAAAGAATATCATCGAAATTCAATCAGGAAAACAAATTGTTAACATTTAATTTATAAATTAACAGTCATCATTGTTAATATAACAAATTTAAATTTTTGTAGCCAATTAAATTACTCAACAAAATAACATATTCGAAACCAAAAAAAAATTTAATTTTTTTTGTTTTCAATATAACTAAGCGACAGATAATTTCTTGTCGACATCGTGGGCCAGGCCGGTAGTGTTTTTCGCAGACACGCAAAAAATCGTTAAAAAAAACTTTGAAATCTAACTAAAATAAATGTTGAAAAAAATAAATAAATTTTAACAAACTATTTGTTGGTATATTTAATTGAAAATATTTTTCAGATTTTCCTTTAACTTACAATTTCGTTAATTGTATTTACAAAAATCGTCGTAGGTTCAAAATCAATTAATTATTTAATTGATATAACAAAAAAATAATTGTATTTACAAATAATTTTTTTCTGTGTACACATAAAAACGATTTGGGCGTGTTTTTATTTCTCTTATTTTTCTCACGATTGTGCTACCCAAGTTATTCTGGTGTCATTATCACTAAAATCTTCATGTATTTATTTATTAAACTTTTTAGTAAAACTGTTTTTTTTTCAATTGAGTAATATTTATTTCATATACATATTTATCATTTGACAGTTCTAACTATAGTTTAACTGAGCAATGTTGCTCGGTCGGTTGAACCTAGATTAACTAGATAATCTTTATTAGAAAATCTAAATTTTAAGTTTAAACCATGATACAACAATATATATGTATATTATATATATATATATATATATATATATATATATATATATATATATATATTATATTATATTATTGTATCATGGTTTAAACTACAGTTTCCTGATAAGTAGAGTTTATATTTATGTTAAAAACTAGCTCTAACTATGTATATTAAAGGTATTCATTTCAGTTTTTTTCTCGTTGAAAAAATGTAATTTTTTAACCCAAACATAGGGAAAAAATTTTTGAATTTTTTTTCCTGTATTTTTTCTCAAAAAAAATTAAATTTTTTTAATTTCACAACGAGAAAACCCTGAAATGAATACCTTTATTAAAACAAACTACATTGTTGGTTTTTTTTCCATCACGTCATATTTTATTTTTAGCCTACATAATATTTTCATGAGGTATGCCAGTATAACTCGAAGGTGGTATGCACGAAGTCGACCACTAAAACAACATCGGGTAACTAACAAAATTTTCTTCAAATCATCTTAATATAGTAAGCTAGAAAAATCTATGGTTTCTTAATCTGGATTCACCCATTGTTTTCGAACAAAATTTTTGTCCAGACAAAATTTTTTTATATGTAGTTTGACTTCTATCTTCTTTTTTTTTATTTTTTACGAACAACTCTCATTTTGAATTGGTTTAATTTTATATTTTGTCTGGACAAAATCGAACTGAGCTGCCAAGTATTTAAATTTTTCAGCCAAAGTTGAACTGAGCTATATATGAATATATATATATATATATATATATATGTTATATGAATAATAAAAGCACTGAGCATGGTGTAATTATACAGGTGACTGCGTAAGGATTTGTTATACAATAATACGGCAACCATAGCTTTGTAAAGAACCGAAGAATGTCAAAAGCACAAAAATATTTGTACTAAAACCAAAACAAACCAAAGTTTTTGACATTCGTTAGCTACAAAGCACATAAAGCACCTGAAGTAGCGCTGCCACCTAGTTAGATACACCTTGGCACAGAGTATACTTGTTTATTATTAGAATAGGAATAAAGCAAAAATTAAATAAATAAAACATATACACATGAAGTTGAAGAAAAGAATTGCATTAAACAATTTTTTTTTTTTTTTAAGAACAAACACAACCCGCAAAGCGATTAGCTTGTCTGCAGAAAACACCCAGAGTCTATGGTGGGAATCGAACCCACGACCTCTGGACTGAGAGGATAGCATCGCTACCACTCAGCCACAGGGCACTCAAATTAATTAAAAAGACACAGCGAATTGTAATCATTTGCTGATGTGTTGCCATTGTAAAATTAATACGCATCGTTTACACACGTATTTCATATGGTAGCTTTGATTTTCCAGAAAAAATTTTCGAAATTTATGAATCGTGCTGCAGAAAACTCTCAGTAAAAAAGTTTTGTTCGGAAACAATGGGTGAATCCAGCTTTACTTATTTGTAAAATAAAATTTAAAAATTCATTTTTTATTAAAAATTTTAAAATTTCTTTCTTCTAAAAGCTCAAAAAAATTCAGAATGCAAAATTTGGTAAGTCGATGGTGTGTGTTTGGTCAACGCCAAGTTGTGATGAATTATAATGGCATACCTCGTGAAAATATTTTGTAGGTAACTGGCAAATGTATGTCTTTTGTCTGAGAAATCTTCTTTTCACTATTAAACTTTTTATTTTCTTCGTCTCAATCCGAAAGAAAAGGCATTTCATTTTAATTTATTTACAAAGCTTATATTTATTCAAAAACACTTACCAAAATAGTAAACAAAATTAGTCAGCTGACTCAAATATTAGATGATGTCGACGATGCTGCCGACGCCAAATAGGATCAGTGATGCCAGTGAAAATTTTTAAAATTCCCTACAAATTAGAAAAAATTCCCTTTTTTCCCTCCAAGCAAAAATATTTTCCCTACATTTTTCCCTACGCTGAAAAATTATTATTTTAACAACAAAAAAACAGTTATACTCGTACATATATACATTTCATATTATATCGTATATTTGTTACACATTTTTATTTCATATACATACATACATACTCACAGAAAAAAGTATTGACCAATTAATATTTTCAATTTAATTGTATTAATTAAATTTGTTTATAGGTGAAAATTATTATAATTTTAATTTTATTTTTTAATTGATACTAGAAATATTTTAATTAATATTACAAAATCATTCATATTACTTTATTGTGTGATTGTACAAAACAGACTATAGTTTTAAGCTGTGTTCATACGTACATACGTACTTGTCTTGTGGAATGTCGCTTTATTATACACACGATATTTTATGTGTACGTCAAAATATGCGTTTTCCATAAGGTTTTTAATTTTTATGTTCACACGTTGGTATGTTATATGTAAATATGACTAAACCCTTCATTTTAGTTTTTATCTATTAAATCAATATTAATTTAATTTATGTATCTCAAAACGTTACTTAATTTTTAACCTGCTTTATTTGAAACCAGCTGATGTCATATGCTTTGTCACTTGAAAATAGATCATGTTCTACTATACATTAGTGATGCAAGAATATTCGTATTCGAATTGTCAAATATTCGGCCATTTTCAGGCGAATACGAACGTATTCGTATTCGCCAAATTCAGTCGAATACGAATACGAATATTTTTCGAAAGAAATTAAATAAATAAATGCATAAATCCTAAATGAAATTTAAATAAATGACTAAAAATTTTAGTTTGTACAAATACATTAATTTTTTATATAAATTTGTGCTTTGTATCATTTTCAAATATTATTCAATGACGATCATTAAAATTTTTGGTAATTTTTATTAACTTTAAAGTACGCCAACAAGTGTGAAGTTCCTTTTCAATAGAATTTTTTAATATATCCCATTTCATAAAATATTCGTATTCGTATTCGCGAATATCGTTTCAAATATTCGTATTCGTATTCGTATTCGCGAATATCGTTTGAAATATTCGTATTCGTATTTGCGAATATTAAAAATTGACATTCGTTACATCACTACTATACATGTATGTATACAAATTGCAGTTTGTACTACACACTAAGAAATAACACATACTATTATTTATAGGTGTTTAGTCTATATATATGATTATATGAGAAAAAGTGACATTCCAAAAGAGAAATACATATAATATGAATACAGCTTTAGTTGGGTAACAGGTCAAAAAGTAATTAAAGCATTAATTTAAAAAAAACAAACTAAAATATAATACTATATAATAATAGTATATTCTATATACATCCATACCCAGTCAGCACTTTATGAAATTAATGATCATATTCGAGTCACTTTCGACTCCTCCACGCGATTAAAATAAGCATTTATGCTCTCGTTTTCGAGTCGAAAGTTACTATTCGTTCGGGAGAAAATGGTACCCTTGCCGCGACTCTTCTAAAAGAGTCTTTTATGACTCGCGTTTCTGATCAATTTCGACTCATTTTTGAGACATTTACATATTTTGTTCACAAATTTAATACACTTTGTATTTTATTGATTTTACTGCATGAGCTTTCTGTTTGTTTTTTAATCAAATCACCTTCTAAGCAGTTCTGGGAACCATTTTCGAGTCTTATTTTAAGCGCATAACTGATTAATCACTTTTTGATCATCTGAAGTAGTCGAAAAAGATTTAGTTTGGTGAAACAATCTTCCACATGCTGCCTGGTTATGAAAATTGTATTTAAAAATTATGGTGCAAAAATATTGGTGACTCTGACAAACAAATTGTGAATAGATACAAACATTAACCTACATTGTATGTTTTCATGTAGAGTGTGACAATTGATATAGCAGCTTTGTTAAGTACGTGTACGTTGTATATATATATATATATATATATATATATATATATATATATGTATATATGTATGTACATTTTGTTTTTGCGATTTGTCACACTTAACTATTTACATATGTATGTATGGATATTGTAAGTGATTTCCAAATTGTTAGAATTCTTAAAATAGGGTTTCTGCAAATAAAAAAAGACATTTGAAAAATTTCAGTTCTTAAATAAAAATCGTCGAAATATTTTTGCACAAAATGTCTAACAAATTGAAAAACGGTAATTTTTAAAAATTCCCTACATTTACTTCAAAATAAAATATCTGACCGTAGGGAAAGCTCAAAAGGATAAGGGGTGGGATAGGAACATCTTTAAAAGATGAAGAAATATCCCAGAAAAAAATATTCCGACACTTAGAAGCACTAAAAGCTGTTGGAAGAAATGCATTGCTTCCGAGAAGCAGTAACGTAAAAGATACCATTAAAATTGCCCTTATTATGAGAAACTTTAGATCTTGGACTGTAGTGGAAAGTACTTATCGAACGAATTTTCATTTGGTATTACGACGAGCATTCGACAAAGAATGTCCTAATTGTAAATATCACTCAAAATGATTTTTAAAATTTGCAACAACTTTACCTAAAAATTAAAACAATCGTTTATAATAATTTGTATACTAAAATACGTCATCAAAAACTTCATTCTGTCCGATAGAAAATTCGTTGCTCACGAACAGTACACAATATATACATACATATACACATACATATGTACATACACGTACACGTTTTGTGGATGATTTATTGCTATTGCTTTTAAGTGTATGATCGCGAGCAGAAATCATGCATTATAAAAGCGCAATTGTAAGTGATTTCGCTTCTTTGTCTCTTACATTTTAATTTAAAAGTTATCAACAATTTTGGAATTTTGATAACTCTAAACTATGGGTAGATATATAAAATTTTAATTTCAATAAAAAAGTTAATATTTTACTACATGTCGCATACGATTACATTGAAAATAGGGCTGGATATGTTCTTAGTAAGCCCGCCCATTTCTGTAAATCATATTTTGTAAAATTTATTTTGTAAAATACGAGCATGTTTCAAAAAAATTAATTTTTATTAATGAACTTACCGATGGGAATAATTCGTGAAATATATTGTCGTTACTTTGTGGTGGCGGTGGTTCCGACAAGTTATCTACGTTGTTCTTAAAAATTATTGGAGATTGTCTACTCAAAGGTCTAATCCGCTGCAATGGAGGAGGCCCACTTGTTGAATTCGCCTGCTGCTGCGATTGCTTTGGACGCTCAATTATAAAAGACGTAATATTGTCTTCAATGGATAATTTTCGTTTTGTAGTAGGTATTATTTTTTTGTTCAGAGTAATTTGATTATTATTTAAGGGAAAAATACCATGCGGTTGAGGATTGTTTGACAGTTTAGTCTCAATGGCTGGCAATGTAAGCTTCCGTTCCGCCGTACGCTTAGTAGTTTTATTCACTGGTAGAATTGACTCAAAGTCAATCGATTGTTTTTTGCATGCAACTCCCTCTCTTTTGTCAGAGATTTCAAAACAAATTGTCTGACGTCTTTTGGCGAGAGGAAATTGTCTATTAAAGGAATCTTTGAATATTTGATTCCAGGAGTTTTTTTGTCCCACGACAGTATACATTGTCAGCGGCTCGTATGGTACAGGAGATTCAGGTTTTTTTGCTTCATCTTGTTTAGGCTGTTGAACTTCATGAACTTCTTCAATGATATTGTTAATAAGATCCTCGGCATTTATAACATCTTCTACAGTATTGCTTTGCACGTCCTCTTCTGCCGTATGGCTATGATTGACAATACTGTCGAACTCAATGAGAAACTCTTCGGCAGCTTTATCATCGTCAGTTTCCATAGCATTTGCTTCTGATTCTGATTCAACTGGTGCGGAATTATCTTCAGTTTGCAAAGATTGAAATTCTCTCTCTAAAAGTGTCTCTTTTTCCTCCAAATGAAGATTCTCCTCAACTGTAATGTCCTTGATTTGGTTAGATGTTGCAATGACGTCACTTTCGATAAAAGCGTTTTTTTGAGATGTTACTTGTGCTGGTATACTGGGATCACATTCAATTATACTCTGTAGTGTTGACGGCTCGCATTCTATAATTAAGTCCTTACCCTGAGGTGTAGAAGGAATTTGAATCCCATTTTCATATTCATCAATAATATTTTCTTTAGGCGTACCAGGAGTTGCCCCAGTGCTATCAAATTCAATGATGAAGTCCAGCGGCTGTTGAGGTATTGATGGTTCTGCCAAAGTTTTACATTCGCTATTGGTCTTCAGGTTTATAAGTGTGGGTGTAACAGAACTAGCATTTGAATCGTTGATGGGTTCCATTTGTAAAGATGTCAAGGCGCAAATAATTTCTTCATTTAATGGTTCATCTTCTTTGGATTTTACTGGTGGATTAGCAGTTTCAATTAAAAGCAGTTTCTCGGCTTTAGGAGTCAAATGTTGTTTAGATTTTTCGTCTGAGTTCTCTTTCTCTTCAACACTTCCGAAAAAATCAGACTCATTATGTTCTTTTTCCATACTTGTTTGAATTTCTTGCTGGGCATTTGTTTGTTGGTTTAAATTTTCACATTCTATTACAATTTCTCGTTCTTGTGGTGTAGGAGGTGGAACTCCAGGAGAGAAGGGCGTTTCCAATATGTGATCTTTATTCGTGTTACAGTTATCTAATGAAACAATGTTTATTGATTGGGATTTATTGTTTGCTGCTTCTTCTGTAATATTGACGGTTGTAAGAGGAATTTCTGGACGACTTGCCCTAATATTTTCTTCGAGATTTAAACTTCTGACAGTATTTTCACTTGTAGTTTTGTCCTCGATGGCAACATATTCACTAGTTTCAGCAGTTAAAATATTACCATCACCAACATATTTCGAATTTAATTCGTCTTGCAGGTGTTCTTCTAGATTTTCTGAGGTTGCTTCTAGGGTGATTATTCTACTTGTAGTCACTTCGCTGGGATACTGTACATTTCTAGTTTCAGCTTCCGCATCGTTAGCGCTTGTTATTAACTTATCTTTTTGGAAATTTTCTTGTTTGTCTTCATAGTTTATGGTCAATTCTGCAATACTACATGCACTTCCTAATTCATTATCTTCGGTGACTTCACTTATTATGGTATTATCTAAAGTTGTTTTATAATTTGCTTCAATTTGTTTATTTGTATCTATTACATTCGCAAGTACATCATTTGAAAGTGTGCAGAAATTTTTGTTAATTGAGACAATGTTGCAGTTATTTTTTGACTGTTCTTTTTCTATAACACCAACAATACTGTCGGTACCTGAAGTTTCCTTAATGCATTCCAACGAGTTGCTTCTTGGAACATCATTGGTAGCATCGCTTTCAAAAGATGTATTTTTTTTGAATAGCTGGTTAACGTTGCGTCGTGGAGTAACTTTCATATGACGACTTTTAGGACGAAGTCTTATAAAGCTTTTATTTTGACCTGTTGTTTGTGAAATTTCTTGCGGCGTTTCAATAATTTTTTCTTGGTTATTTGATATGGCGTCTACACTTAAGCGCTGACGTTTGAAGGATGTTTTGAATTCTGTTTGCAAGGAATTCAAGTCCATACTAAAGCGTCGTTGCTGTAACGATTTTTGAATGAAATTACTAGAAATTTCTAATTTATACTTTAGAAGATTTTCTTTCACTTGTTCTGAAGTTACATTTTTGGCATTGATTTCACTTTTCTCCTCTCCATCCAATTCTGTCGCAATCTCTAACTGTGACGCTATTTCAGCTGTTTCTATTTCCTGGTGTGGAGTTGGATTTCTCTGGAATCTAAACGCTGGTAAACGTTCCTCACTAAGCATTGACGTAGGAGAACCGAATTCGGCACCTGTATCGGACGCACCCATGCTGCTGTTTTCATCGGTGGGTGTTGCATTAATCAAACGTTCGTCCACATTAGTATCCACTGCCGATTGTATTTCCTGATCCTCTTGAGGGGCCATTACAAATGATTGATGCAGTAATTGTTCTGGAGATTTAACACGTATTTTGAAAATGGTTTCCGAAGATTGTTTATGATTATCATTTTTGTCGTTACCACTTGTATTATGAGTAAGATTTTTTAAATCCTTGTCAACACTTGGACTTAAAACTTCTTTTTTGCTGCTTTCATCACTGGTGTCAGTAGCAAGTATTTCCAAATCCTTATCAATACTTGTGGACATATCCTGGGAAGAATCGGGGGTATCAGTTTCTTTGTCATCATCCTTGACTATATTATTTTTCGAATTTTCATGAGAACGGTAAAGAACGTCAATATCTAATACTTTTACTTTATTTACTGGCAGTTCTTCTCTGTCAACATCTCCAATCGCAGAATCTTCAAGAGATAAAATATTAAGTGTTTTATTACTTTCTATATCTAAATCTTCTGAATAGGTTTCAACATCTTGATGTTTCCTACTGTCAACTTTCATATTTTCTGCTGATTTCTGTGTAGCGGCCTCTTGCGTACGTTCTACTGTTACAATACTCTCTTGCTCTGGATATATTTCAACTGCCTCTTTCTGTTCACAAACTATAGCGTCTTGATCGTTTAATAGTTCTTTATGTGAATTATCATTGCTTTTTTCATTTTCATGTTGCCCTTTTAATAAATTCTCTATTATATTTTCATTGTCAATATTTTCAACTGTACTGTCAGATGTTACGACTTCTGCTTTTTCAGTATGTTCTCTTTTATTTTCAGTTGCGTTATTCTCTTTAAAAGATTCTTCCGTGCAGTCTTTATTACGTTTTGATGAGTTTTCATTCCCTTTATTTTTATTTGGCATTAATTTATCATCCAAAAACTTTGGTATTTCATCGTGAAGACTGAATGCAATTTTCTTGCTAGATATTTCAATTAAACATTCCTTATTTATAAGAGTTTCTTGATTAGGTACCATGCCGATTTCTTGTTCAGTAGTAACTTCAGGTTCTCTTTTATTTGTAGACTTATCTTTATCAAAACTTTCAGTTACGGAATCTGCGTTTACATTGGATTTATACTCTTCTACAGCCGTAACATTCATAAGTTCTGCATTGGTCTTGGCATCTTCTATGCGGTTTTTATTGCGTGATTTGAATATTCGTTTCCCCCTCTCTTTTATAGGCAAATCTTTGACTGACATACTTTCTTCTAAGCTGTTGGCATTTAAAAAATCTGTTACGGTGGGCTGAGTCTGTTCTAATAGATTTTCAATTTCAGCTGCTAAACGCTGGTCTTTTTCGGCTAGTTCCGCTTCACTCTTAACAACAGCTTCCTCAATTAAATCATCTGTTGCAGTGGATGATATATTTTGCAGTTTGTCTCCAGAAAGATATTTCTTTTTAAAATGAGGAATTGTTACAGTGTTATTGTCCTGTTCATCTTCATCATCCGGAAAATCAAAGCATGATAACGTAGTAATTGATGTTGCAGCCGAAGTTGATTTATCATTATTAAGGGCAACAGCAGCAGTAATACTGGTACCTGAGGGATTTGTTTGAGAAAAGGAGTTTTCTTGATCTTCATCGTCATTTATGGTAATAATAGCAGCTGTCTGTTGGTCTTCTATGATTTCCACAACTGAAGAATTTGAACTGTCCAAATCTACAGCCAAAGCTTTTGCAGCGTGATCTGAAGTATGTCTGCTATGTATAAGCGGCATGCTGCTATTGAAATCTTCTAGTACCACATCGCGCCTATCTTTCTTCGGTATGTTTCGTATACGTGCTATGGACGGTTTAACCACAGGTGTAGATGTTACAACTTCCATGGAAGAAGTTAGTACTTTATCAACTGCTGCAGGTCTACTTCCGTTGTTTTTTTCTAATGTATTTTCTATCACAGTGCTCTCATCCACGACAATGGCGTCCGTTGGATTTTCATCGTCATCACTCCAATCGGCCAACAACATTCTGCGTATATCTTCCGCATCCTTTTTATAAGTGGCAGAATGTACGTCTGATGAGCTATTAGTAGTGTTTTCCTTTTCGTTATCTAATAAACATACTACATCAGGTTCTGCAGCCACACCTGGTGCCGTTAATTGTGAAGACATTTCATTATGTAGCTGCAAACAGTACTCTCTTTTTTTAGGTATTTTTTGAATAATCTTAGACTCCGACAAGTCTATACATATCGTAGATACTTCACCAGATGCATTTTCAGCGGTATTTTTGCAATTTCGCTGGGAACGCCGGGACTGGTTTCCTTCGGCTGGAAGATAAGTTTCCATATCGTTGGGACAAAAATCTGATAGTATTGTGTCGTAAGCATTGGTATCTTTCTTTTCTTTAGCTGCTACCTTTTTAGCAGTTTTTGAATTGTTTGTAGGAGAAGTTTGCAACTTTGTAGGTCTATTACTTTTTTCTCTTCCAGTTAAAGTTGTTACTGCAGTTTCCGTTACATCAATTTTAATATTTTTTGTTTTAACAGATGCTACTGCTGGTGTACTTTCTTTGAGCGGTGCAGACGTTTCAGATGGTGGTTTCGCAGTTGCTGTGGGTGTACTGGCGTTGGTTTTACTAATATTGTTATCCTTATTGGAATTTTGATTCTGATGTATTTTATTTCTGTTAGCATTAATATTCGTTGTTGTTGTTGCGACACTAGCTGGCATTGATTTCACACTGTTTCGTGAATTACTAGATCCTGAAGCGTCTCTGTTACTGTGCATTTTTCGATGTAATATCATTACATTAAGTCGCACGCTGGAAAAATCGCAAAAATTACATTGGTAATTGCTGATGTTTTTACCAACAGAGTTGGTGACATTTTTGGTTTCATCGTTAGGTAGGTTCAATACAGTTGTCCTTGATGTTTGGGTTTTAGGCGTATCACAACTTAACACGTCGTTACTGCGATTTTGTGATATATTCAAAATTTTGGTTACAGAATCCTTAAAACAAATAAAAAGAAAAAGTTTAAATTAAATGGATATATATGTACTAGTGATGTGTCTAATAATATCAGTTTTTGATATTCGTGAAAACAGATGCGAATATCCGAAACAATATCCGAGAATACGAATATTGTATTTGAAATTTAAATACATTTAGGATTTTGTCCGCCCGATAAATATCTTTGCATTGTTACACCTTATACCCGTATTCTAACCTCTATGACAGTGACAAAATTATAACAGAACTGAGGTGAATGACTATTTGTATATACTTGGTATTCTGGAAAATATTGTTATGAATAAAATATAACAAATTTGTCACCTTATGAAAAGCACATAACAAAAAAAATTTATTGATTTTCCTTTTAATTTACTTTTTAGGTGTGAGAGTTAAAGAGAAAAAAGCGTTATTATTGAAAAATTGTTAACAACTTTGTGAACTTTTTTGTAAAAGTAAAGGAAAAAAAATTATTCACTTTTTTAGAATAACTTCCAGGGACTTCGGAGTTTTTGCTCACAATATTTGACAAAGTTGTAATTACCATAAAACTGGACAACTTTTGCGAATATTTTAATAAAATTTTAACATTTCTAGGCACACTAATAGCTCATACAGACCACTTTTTAACTTACAAATTTATATTTTACGACGCTAATTTTTTTTAAATCGTATAATCTATTGACCTTCAGTAACACTTTGTACGAAAAACCCCAATGTTCCGTTCAACTATGTGTTGTCAGAATATTTACAACTAACTTTGATGTTATTTGTTCATTAACAATTATCATATGTAATTTGGCTTAAAAAAGCGATACGAACTTTAGCCCGTTCAAATAAATCATAAATATAGAAACAAATGAAGTTCGAAAAATAATAACTAAAAATTAGCTTAATACCAATTTTTGTTTGCACTTTTTTTCAAATAGAAGCACGAATATTTCGTTTTCACTTATTTCAGCATAATTTACAAGGAGTAATAACTTTTCATATTTGACAAAGCAACAACAAAACCTTAAAAAAGTAAATACTAAAATCTGCAACACAAGAAATGCTTGTTGCATCAAAGAAAGAAACAAATGATATAAAAGTAAAAACTACCGTTTTTAGTTGCAAAGTGGTCTTAATGAGTTACATAAATAGAGCACCTAGATACATTCAGGTTATATTGATGTGTTCACAGAATTTGTCCAGCTTTACCGTCGATACAATTTTCCCAGATATTGTTAGCAAAAAGTTAGGAGTCCCTGCAAGTTATTCTGAAAAAAGTGAATAAATATTCCTTAATTTTTGGAAAAAAAAAAGTGCATGAAATTATTTTTTTGTCATAAGATGCTAAAATTTGTTTGGTTGCGGGTTTTGCTACACTTTGGTAGTGTTATCAAGCCTATGCATGACCCCGGCTCACGTCGTGAAATAATAAATTTAATTACAAATTTTTTTATTATTTTTTAAATAAATAAAATTAGTTTTCAATTTGACATAAATCTGACCATAGTATGTTGAAAGCTTTTTTGAGCTTTTTAAGCTTTTTCTTGTCATATGAACAACAGAATAGAATCACAATTTTATTTTAAAATATATAAAAAGAAAGTTGACAAAAATATTCGTCACAATTTATTAGAATATGGGTATTAGAATGTTTATTGTTATTATTATCAATAATAATAATATTTACTGAATAAAAAAATAATAAGTGAAGGTTTTATAATGCAAAGCCATTTATCGAGCAGACAAAATCCTGCCTTTAGCTAAAGTCAAGTTGTGAAAATGGCCCTAAATGTATTTAAATTTCAATGTTAATAGTTTAATAAATATTGCATGAAAAAATTTTAATGGTAATCATTAAATTACATTCTAAAGTAGGGTTTGCAAATAATCGCAGATTTTCATAATCGCGATTACGATTAAAAAATATGCAATTAATCGCGATTATCGGTTAAACGCGATTAATCAAGAAAATATAATTTATATTTTTTTCTAAAACCAAAATAAATTGCGTCATGAGTTTTATTCGAACTGTATGGGTTAAGACAAAGATATTTATTTATTTTGTCTTGAGTTCGCATTTTAATTTAATTTTTCAATTAAATTTTATTTCTATTTTGAGAAAATTGCAAAGCGCGCAAGATGTAATTCGTAAATCAGAGGTTATGAATATAAAAAACAATGCACTAATTGAAAAAACGTGCTAAAATCAAGATTTTACGCTCGATATAAAATTATTTCAATCTTAATAGTATGTTAAATGCAAAAATTCTTGATTCAAGAATTAAATCTTAACTTTTTTAATGATAGAATTTAAGATTGTAATTTGGAATAAAATCGCATTTTAAGATCGATCGATTAATAAGGAAAATATACTATTATATTTTTTTCTAAGCCCAAAATAAATTGCGTCATGGGTTTTAGTTGAACTGTATTTATTGAAATGAAATGAAATTTATTTATTTTGTCTTGAGTTCGCATTTTAATTTAATTTTTCAATTAAATTGTATTTTAATTTTGAGAAAATTAAAAAAGCACGCAAGATGAAGTTCATAAATCTTGCGTGCTAAAATCAAGATCTTACGCTCGAAATCAAATCATTTCAATTTTAATAGTATGGTAAATGCGAAAATATTTGATTCAAGAATAAAATCTTAATTCTTTTTAAAATCGCATTTAAGATTGTAATGAATAAAATCTCATTTTAAGATCGAATTCAAGATTTTACTTTTAATAAAAATCGTAAGTTAAGATCATATTCTTAAAAATTTAAAAATATAATCTTAAAATTAAGACCACATTATTGATTTGAAGAATTCTTTCTATGAATTAACGTCAATATTACTGAACAAATTTCAAGATTGAAATTTTAAAATTTCTACAACCTAAATTCAAGAGTTTTGTCCTTAAAATTAGATCGTTACTTTTCTATTACTGTACGAATTGGGTTAAATCAATCTTTTGGTAGGAAACTTTTTCTAGGACAAAGTATATGTATTTATACTTCCGTAGTTAATTTTGTATCCACATCTGATGAATTTATATCATAATGAATGAGCTAATTCATTCGAAAGCAATATTTTATAGCGTTATTTTATACGAAGTTGTTCATTCATCATGACATCAATTCATCACGTGCGGACACTCAATTATAACTATAACCATTTTTAATTTAAAATTATTTTTCTGGTGGTTCAGCTTGGTCTATATGCATTTCATTGTTGCTGTAAAAAATCATCAGTAGACTTCAACCACACATTTTGAATAGTCACAAATCTCTTATCTTATGCACAGACTTTCAAGAACTATTTGAGAATTCACAAATAATGATATTTTTGAAAATCACAAAAGAAAAATAAGCATAGTAGGCTTAGAAACTTATACAAAACCCAGCAAATAATTTATATTCGATATGAATCTATATTATTTTTCTACACCTTTATACAATTAGAAATCCATTGGATAACAACAAAAGTAATTACAAGGCAAAATGAAAAATAAAATCTAAAATTTAACATTTAAGAAATTTATTATTCGACATATTGTCATAATTATATTTTAATTGGAAATTTATTTGCTGGTGGTTAAGCTTGGTCTATATGCATTTCATTGTTGCTGTAACAAATCATCAGTAGACTTCAACCACACATTTTGAATGGTCACAAACCTCTTATCTTATGCACAGACTTTCAAGAACTATTTAAGAATTCACAAATAATAATATTATTATATAAAGGAAGCAAAACGGTCGCCATGTACAATGAAGAGTACAAGCTGAAAATGAAAAATATTATATCTGATATATGCACGTATAAACGCTTAAAGCAAGATCCTACATCAGCATTACAAACCAAAAATAATATGTTGGTAAGCAAACTATATAATTTAAAAATTATTGACATTAAAAAGAAAACAAATTTAAGCACAACAACTTCAATAGCACCCAGAATATATGGTTTACCGAAAACACATAAAGAAGGTATACCACTTAGACCAATTTGTTCATCCATAAACTCTCCCGCGCATAGTCTTTGTAGATATATAGCAGATTTGCTAAAAAATCAGAAAAAAGAGTCAAAATATAATGTTAAGGATGCTGTTGAATTTAAATCTAAAATTAATAACACAAATATTGGGGACAATGAAGTACTCGTATCTTTTGATGTCGTATCGTTATTTCCAAGCATACCGGTCAATTTAGCTCTTGGAATAATAGAAAAGAAATGGAATATTTTACGCAAATACACGGCCATACCACAAGAACTATTTAAAGAGATTTTAAACTTTTGTATAAAAGAAACAAGATATTTTAACTTTGATGGAAAAATATATGAGCAAAGGAAAGGAATGCCCATGGGATCACCAATATCACCAGTCGTAGCAGATATTGTCATGGAAGAGCTTTTGGAAGAAACTTTTAAAGAAATGGAAATAAAACCAAGACTAATTACTAAATACGTAGATGATATCTTCGCTATAATCAAGAAAGATATGTTAAATGATACCATAACAAAATTGAATAAGTTCAATAATCAAATTAAATTGACAAGTGAATTGGAAAAAGACAAGCAGTTACCCTATTTAGACTGTATAATATTGAGGGATAAAGAAAAATTACATATAGATTGGTACCAAAAACCAACATCGTCTAACAGACTGATCAATTTTTACTCAAGACACCCTAGACGTGTTATAATTAATACCGCAATAAATTTTATAAGAAGAGTATTAGATATAAGTGATGAAAGATTCCACAAAGCAAATAAAAACAAGATAACAAATATACTGCTGAAAAATGAATATCCATATAAAACGGTGAGAATCTTATTAAACATGTAGAATCCAAACGCAATATAACCACCAGTAGAGTGGTAATGGCGGAGAGAGTCCTGTTTTGGGAATTCAAAACCGGGAACAAACAGGACTATCTCCGTCATTACTGCAAAAGTGATGGCAACCCTGTCCCGAATGGGGGATTTTTGGGGATTTTCATGCCGAGATTTTGTGTGTGTGTGTGTTTGATTCTTTGTATGTATGTATGTACTTGTGTGTGCAGCTTTTGTTGTTATTGTTGTGCTTACAGTAGATGGATGTATCTGTGGGTGTTTGTATGTGTGTGTACATATGTGTGAGTTTATGTATTTACTTGTATGTTTGCTGGTGTCCGCTACTTTAGTTGACAGTTCTACTCTCTAATTATCATCCATACAAAACTTTGTACTATAGACATTTAACATGTGCTTGGTATTGAAAACCTACTAGTAATACTAAAACAATTGACTAGGTAGTGACTACGTAGGTGTTATGGAAGCATTGAGAAATATCAACCAGACAGTTAGTACTGGTATATTTCTATAATTTACGTACTTACAAATGTATGTATATTGACAAGTTGTTGACAATTCCGCCGTATTCGTGTTGATCATATCTGCTTTCTCTCTTTCTTTTATAATCACGGATAGAAAATAACTTTTCATACTACAATTGCCTCTAGAATTTTAGTGTTGCAACAAAGACACTTCGTCCCACTCTGACTGCAGGGTAGTGACAAGGAATCGGTGTATTTGTAGGTATGTAGTAATCGTTATTTGATTGACTTTGGTTTGCTGTTTTGAGTTATCGTTGGTATACTTATGTAGGGATTATTGTATGTATGCATTTATGTTAATGATCTCTGGGGAAATAATCTAATAGCTGCAGGTAGGGGCAACCCTGATAGCTGTTTTGGAATGGAGGTGGATAGGGAATCTATTTGGTAATGTATGTAAATATATGCTATTGGCGTAATGTATTTGATCGTTTCTATTTTTGATTTAAAGAATATAATTTCTTGTATGAATTACATCAATACTTTTTCGTATATATGTATGTTTTCTAGACTATTTGCGTTGCTATTCTTATGGAGATAGAAAATATTGTGTTGGCATAAGTTTTATATGTATATACAGGTGAATTTCAGGTGTTAAATGTTTTGAATCCTATCAGGTTGATAGGAAGAGCTTTTGAATAGGGATAATGATGATTTTATTTCAGTACATTTTCACTTTAATGAAACAATTATAGGAAATAGCTTTTGGAGAAATACAGCAAAAAATTATAGAAGCACCTACTTTCACATGTCCCGATTTTTCTCGTACGTGTGTATTACAAACTGTGTATATGAATTTCATCATATATCGTAATACCAACAGTGAATTCTGGAAATGTGTATGTGGGTGTGAGAACGTACATATGTGTGTGTGTGTATGAATTTCATCATATACCGTAATAAATTAGATTTGATGACTACTACGCGATTCGAATATAAAGTATATAAGTAGAAGAAATAATGTAGATTGTTATCAGTCTGCTCTGATATCTCAACAAGTGACAACCTATTTTCCCAACAAAAATTTCTAAAGTGTTTAAAATCCAAAAAACTATAAAAGTGCTAGAACTAACTACTAACTGTTTGATAAACAAGCTTATAGTGTATAAAAAATAATTAAATAAATTGTTTATAGCTGAAATAAATTGTTTATAAATAAAATAATAAAATAAAATAATTAAATTAACTAATAAAACAAATAAATAATTAAATAAAATGAATACTACAAGTTGTACCATCTGCAATAAAGTCTTTATGACTCAAACAAAACTAAATCATCATATGGAAACGCACTCATATACTAAACAATCAAAGGCTCTCCTTGGAACTAATAAGCTAAATCTTCAAAACAAATATTGTGAGGATTGTGACGAGATGATCCCATCAAATGGTTATATGGCTCATGTCAGAACCACAAAACATAAAAACAGTTGTCACCAAGAACGGATTGGTGATTTTCTCACTAAAAGAGTGAGCAACTTCAATGGAAGGATCGAGACATATATCCTCCTCAACAAAAATGTGGCTATCTTGTTTCCAGAGGAGTTTGTGAAATCTGCCAAGAGCTCCATAGTACAACAACTCAATGAATGTAGTAGGATACATACTACATTTAAATTTAATATGGAGCTCACATGTGATTATATGAAGATGGTGAATGATGAGATGAATGTTTCCCAACTTGTACATATTTCGAAAATGATGTTGGTGACTTTGTCTGATGACATAGAAGACATGTACAAGAAACAGACGGAGGGGCTTAGAGCCAAAATGGAAGAATTTCAAGAGAGGGATAGCGGGTAGACTTTGACTTCAATAAATTTCCTTGAAGTTAATATAAACAAGGCGTCCATAATAAGAGGATCGAGCTTTATCCCTCCCAAATAATTTTGCAATGAAACGTGCATGCATAAATGTTGAGAATAATGACATTTATTGCTTCAAATGGTCTCTCATTGCGGCTTTGAATGTAAAGAGTGGCCTGAGTCCTAAACAACGAAAAAACTGTAGAAATTACAATATTGGAAACATTTCTGATGAGAATATTAATATAGGAGCAATTGCATTAAATTTTGAAGGCCTAGAGTTTCCACTCCCATTGAAGCAGATAAAACAATTCGAGAATCAAAACGATATGAGCATAAATGTGTTTGGTCACAATGGAATATCGCTTATAGGACCATAGACCATACTACATAACAAAAGAAGAAAAACACATTCATATTAATCTCTTATTGCTCCAGTCCAATGAGAACTTCCACTATGTGCTCATCAAAGATATATCAAAGTAAGTTTCATTAGTGCATTTATGCAAAATGTGTTCCCTATTTAAAAAGTTATTTCTTATTGTCATATTAATTTATATATTATATTATTTTTCTCTTTTCCTTAGACTCCTTCGTTCCAGCATTTCAATGTATGATCACAAGATTAATATCTGTAACACCTGCCTTTATCATACGCATGATGCTTATGTGTACAGTCAACATAAAAATTTTTGTGGTAAAAAAGTCATCAGGATGCCCGAAGATGGATGTATTATTAAGTACAAAAACTACTACAAACAGCTAGATGTACCATTTGTCATCTACGCAGACTTCGAGTCTATATTACATTCTTGTTTCATCTTTCATCGAGTACGGACGTGTTTCTATCTGCACTTGTGTTTAAAAAGCTTTATTAGCCAATTTGAAAAAATTTTTAAAGTCGTTATAATGGAATCTAAAAGTATTTGTGCAAAATACTTTATTACGATTAAAGCAAAATTCATTGCTTGCCACATTTGTAGAGCAAAATTTCATTTCTTATGTGCTTCTATTGATGAAAAAATGTGTGAAATATTTATAGGCAATAATATAATAATAATAATAATATTGTATTTAATTGCAATGATTGTTTGTGTGTTTCCTCGGATTTGATTGCTCGTATTGCTGCTTTAACAAATGAGTTGAGAGAATTTAAAACACCAATGGAAAAAAATATAACAACAATTTGCAATGACATAAAAGAATTAAAATTGGAGGTCACTGAACTTGTAAAGAATAAACCCATGATACAATTATACTAGGTACATGCACAAGCCCAGCCTGTCACTGTATACATTGCACCTAGTTGTCAAACTTTGTTTACAAGCTGCAAAAATGTTAATGTATGTGTGTAAATAAAATGATTACAGTGTTGCCAATGAATTTACACATGGCTGTGTCTCCAATTACACATTGAAGAAAATTACTCTACACATCTTTTGTGTAGGTTAAAATTAAAACAATAATAAATAAAAATAGAACCCAAAGTAGAATTACACACATATTATACAAGAATTTAATTACATCGCCTACACATGTGAGTAGAAATTACACACTGCCTAACTACACCCATATTGGCAACACTGAATAACTATAATCATGCAGGAATGCCGCGTCTGCAATTGTACTTTAGTTACCCTGTAATTGTTATTTTTATAAACAAAAGACAGTTGTTTCCGACAATTTGGGGTTTGTTTATACCAACAAAATACATGTGTTTTTTGGTGTTGCAATTTTGTTGTAGTTCTGCATGTACCTAGTGTAATTGTATCATGAATAAACCGAAAACAAATAATAAACAATATTTAAATATGCCTAAACGGTCATCGCAAAAAACAAATAATGTTATTGATAATCAACGGCCTGATAATATTGTTGTTGTTTCTGGTGACTGCAATAATGATACTTCTTCTGTAACATCTATTCCTACTTCAGCTGCAGAAGTTCGATCGAACATGTTTGATGAGAATGACAATGGCAGCGAATGGTCTCAAGCAAGGCCCATTTATTAGGTCTATGCAACTCTACAAAAACACAGCAATACAAAAAACAACTTTGTGTTTAAGTTGTCAGAAACACACACAAACATGAACTAAAGTATATGGTGCAAGCAGCTTTTGACAGTTTAAACAAGAAAACACAGAATATCATCAGGACGATTGCGTTGACCTGATAAATAGGCCTTGGTCTCAAGTTAGAAGAAATAAACGTAGAAGTCGTGTAATTGCTGTTGGTGAAAAAGAAACTAATGACTTAGATGTAGTTGTAAGAAAAAAATATTTACACATTTCGTCTTTCAAACCTTCTGTTACTGCGGATCAAATCACAACATTCATTGAAAAAAATACAGGTATAGCCAAACATGATCTTGAGTGCGTAAGACTGGTAAAAAAAGATGTTGATGTTAACTCGTTGAGGTACATAAATTTTAAACTTGGTGTTTCACCGGCTGTTTATAATGAAATTGTGAAATCTTCATTATGGCCCACAAATATCAAAATTCGCCCGTTTGTATTTTTTCCAAAAAACAATTAAATCAGTAAAGTCTTCCGTTATTAACTCATCGAAACTAAAAATATATTTCCAAAATGTATCAGGAATGCGTTCAAAAAGTAAAGACTTGTTCTATTTTTCTTCACAATGTGATTATGATATTTTTGTCATTGTGGAAACCTGGTTGAATGAAGATTTTTATGATGCTGAATTTTTTAATCTCAACTTTTATGATGTATACCGCAAGGATAGAAGCTATGTTATGACTGGTTGTACCAAAGGTGGAGGAGTATTGGTAGCAGTTAAAAAAGGATTGAAATCATATAAGTATTCGAATATTGTAGTTCATGATTTACTCGACCAATTATTTATTGTAATTCCAAACTCTGAAGGTTTACTTTACTTATGTGCTTCTTATATTCCGCCAAAAAGCTCAATTGATTTATATAATGCCCATGTTACTAATATTTTGTATGTTGATGAGAATATGACTGCAAATACTCGTTTTGTGGTCCTTGGGGACTTCAATTTATCCAATATAGCCTGGATTACATTTAACGGTAAATTATTGCCATATAATGTTAATAAAGAATTTGAAATTAATCTAATTGACAATTTTCTTGATTTGGGGCTTGTTCAGATTAACAATATTTTTAATCAATTAAATAGAATTATTGACTTAGTTTTTGCCGATGCGGACATTAAGTACACAATATATGAGTGTTTGCAGCCATTTTCTCCTGTCAGTATCCACCACAAACCTATAGTAGTTGAAGTAGATTTTTACAATTTCATAAAATGTTCAAATAATAATAATTGCAGGCAATTAAATTTTAAGAATACTGATTTTGATGTGTTAAATTCAGCTTTATGTAATATTGATTGGGTTTGTGTTTTGAAAGATGGAGGTGTTAGTGTTTGCTTTGATTTATTTTTGGAACTATTCTTGAATACATGTTATAGTTTTATTCCATTCAAGAGAAATAACTGTCTCTCTCACCCATGGTACACTAAAGGGCTTACAAGATTAAAAAATAAACGAAATAAATTGCTTAAGCTTTACAATAAAACAGGGTGTACTCAAACGAAACAGAAGTATATGCTTTCACTAAGAGAATTTAATTTTCTTAACAAATTTCTATATAAACAATATTTACTCAGGATTGAACGTGACATTAAGGTAAACTCGAGATCTTTTTGGTCTTTTATACGTTCTAAGAAGCAAAATAGTAATATTCCAGCTATAATGTTTTATGGAGATATTATGGTGGATAACATGTCAAGTATTGTTAATTCGTTTGCTTCTTATTTTAAAAATAATTTCGAAGATTCTGCTACTTCTTCAATTAATATTTCTAATCATAAACCTGACTTATTATCACATATATCCTTGGGCAATATTACTTTTTCAGAATGCGAAGTTGCAGAAAGCATTAAAAATATTAAGGATTCTTTTAGTTCAGATGTTGATGGATTATGTGCTTTTTTGTTAAAAAAATGTGTGCAGTCAATTGCATTGCCGTTGATGATTATTTTCAATAAATCCATAAGTGAAGGTATTTTTGTAGAACGTTGGAAATTAACATGTATCACACCAATTTTTAAATCTGGTAAAAGGGATGATATTACCTGTTATAGGTCAATTTCAAAATTATCAGCAGTTTAAAAAATTTTAGAATATTTGGTGTACAATAGAATTTATTTTTTAACTAAATCTGTTATTATTCCGCAGCAACATGGATTTCGTACTGGCCACTAATTTAGTAGTATTTTCCGACTATTGTCATAATAGTTTTGATTCTGGATTGCAAGTTGATGCTGTTTATACAGATTTTTCAAAGGCATTTGACAAAATACCACATTCGATCTTACTACATAAATTAAGCACATTTGGAATTCATGCAAACTTGTATGAATGGTTTTATTCATATTTGACAGATAGAAAATGTGTAGTTAAAATAGAAGATTTTGAGTCAAGCCCATACTTCCAGATATCTGGAGTACCTCAGGGCAGCATTTTAGGTCCTCTGCTCTTTAATATTTTTATAAATGACATTCAGACTTGTTTTATGCATGCAAGTTTTCTTCTATACGCTGATGATTTGAAAGTTTATTCTAAGATACGTAATATGCATGACGTAGAGTTATTGCAGATGGGTCTTTATAGCCTTAGTAATTGGTGTGACAATAATTTTCTAAAATTCAACATGGATAAATGTGCCTATGTGTCTTATTCAAGATCGCGTACACTAATTCCGTCATCTTATAACATAAAATCTGTTATTTTAAAATATTGTAGTGAAATTGATGATTTGGGAATAATTTTTGATTCAAAGTTAACATTTAAACCGAATCTGGAAAGGTTAATTCCGAATGCGTATTCTACATTAGCGTTTATTAGGAGAAACTGTTCTGATTTTTCAGATCCTTATACCATTAAATCTTTATATACATCTTACGTAAGATCTAAACTGGAATATGGGGCTTTAATTTGGAGTCCTTATTGTAAAAATTCTATTGCACGTATCGAAAGAATACAGCGGAAATTTATTAAGTTTGCTTTGCCGCATTTGAATTTTCTATACCCTCAGCCTTCATATGAATCGCGCTGTCTTCATTTGGGTCTCGAAACCTTAGAATATCGTCGTAAAATGCAATCCTTATTATTTATATTTGACATTATTAATGCTAATATAGATTGTTCTATCCTACTGGAGAGAGTTCCCTTTAATGTACCGAATAGATGTCTTCGACATTGTAACTTATTTTATAATTGCCTTCATCGTAGAAACTATACTCTAAATAGTCCTCTAATAAGAGCTTTTGCTGATTTTAATAAATTGAATACTATTCAAATGGTTGAATTTAATGCATCCAAACAAAACTTTAAAAACTCTATTTTATACCTTATTAATAGATTAAATTAGTTTTATTAATGCATATAATTAATATAACATATTAATTAAGTTATTATAGTCTGTAAGGAACATTGTTCTATAGACCTAAATAAAATAAATAAATAAATAAATAAATAAAAACTCCATGATCCTGTAAGTAAAAGCACTACAAATGTACAGAAACGCCATGCGTGTGCCTTCGGCTATTTTATTACTTGTAGTTTTAAGAAGGAAAATAACTTATATAGACATTATTTTGGTGAAGATTCGGCAAATGTATTTATCAAAAAAATAGTTGAAGATTGTACAGACATCTATTTAAATTATTTACTAAAAGTTAAGAAAATGTTCATGGCCCCAATAGAAATAGTTCAATATAACAATGCAAAAAATTGTCATATATGTAAGAAAATATTAAATAACGATAAAGTTAGAGATCATTGTCATCTTACGGGCAATTATCGTGGGGCGGCTCATAGCGAATGTAATTTAAATTATAAAACACCTCAGTTTATTCCGGTTATTTTCCATAATCTTTCTGCATATGATATGCACCTATTTTTCAAAGAACTTTCTACTATAAAAAATGTCACAATAAAAGTGATTCCCCAGAACACAGAACGTTATATTTCTCTTTCAATTTTTATCAGATTATATGAAAAACATGGATTCGAAATAAGATTTATAGACTCGTTTAGATTTATGGCTTCGAGTTTAGATACGTTAGCAAAAAATCTTGATAGCAATGATTTTAATACTATTCGATCATGTTTCGTTGATGAAGCTCATTTCAACCTGATTAGAAGAAAGGGTGTATTTCCGTACTCTTACATGGACTCCTTGACTAAGTTTAAGGAAATTAAACTCCCTAGTAGAGAAGAGTTTTTCAATATTCTAACGAATGAAGAATGTGATGTTGTCGAGTATGAACATGCTCAAAAAATATGGAGAGAGTTTAACTGTAAAACCCTCCTTGACTATACTGAACTCTACTTAAAGACAGATGTTCTTCTTCTAACTGACGTGTTTGAAAATTTTAGGAAAATTTGTAGAGGTATATACGATTTGGACCCCTGTCATTATTATACAGCACCAGGCTTATCCTGGGATGCAATGTTAAAAACCACAGAAGTTTCACTGGAACAGTTCACTGATTCCGAAATGTATATGTTTATGCAAAACGGAATTAGAGGTGGACTAGTTCAATGCTCACAAAGATATTCGAAAGCGAATAACAAATATTTGGAAGATTTTGATGCATCAAAATCATCAGAATTTCTTGTCTATTTAGACGCTAACAATTTGTATGGTTGGGCCATGTCGGAATATCTTCCTTACGGTGAATTTGAGTGGGTATGTGATACTGATTTTGATGTTATGGAAATTTCTGATACTGCAGAGTATGGATACATTTTGGAAGTGGATATAGATTATCCCGATTCAGTGCATGATCTACATAATGATTTGCCATTTTGCCCCCAAAAATAAGCCAGTGGGGGGATCCAAAATCAAAAAATTAGTTGCAGACTTACACGCAAAAACAAATTACACCATGCACTATAGAGTTTTAAAACAAGCCATTTCAAATGGACTCATCTTAAAACAAATCCATAGAATACTCAGATTTAAGCAATCCCCTTGGCTTAAAAAATATATTGACTTAAACACATTACATAGGACAAATGCTAAAAATAATTTTGAAAAAGATTTCTTCAAACTTTTGAACAACGCTGTTTATGGGAAGACAATGGAAACATTGAAAAACGTAGGGACATTAGAATTGCTTCATCATGGGAAACAACAAACAGGAATCATTTAGGCCTCAGAGCATTAATTTCGAAACCAAATTTTATGCAGTTGACAAAATTTTCTGATGATATGTATGCGGTAGAGTTAGAAATAATGGAACCACTATATGATAAACCCATATATGTTGGCTTTACAGTACTGGAGTTATCCAAGTGGAGAATGTATTATGGCTTCATGAAGCCTAAATTTGGAGAGAACATTTCTCTCAACTATATGGATACTGACTCGTTTATTTATTCAATTAAAACTGATGATTTTTACGATGACATCCGTAATGATATTATTTTGAATTTTGATACGTCAGAATATCCTATAGATAATCAATTTCGTTTGCCGCTGCTCAATAAGAAGGTTTTAGGTATGATGAAAGATGAAAACAGTGGGGATATAATGACAGAGTTTGTTGGTTTAAGAGCAAAAATTTATTCTCTGTCGACTCTTCGCTCGGAAGCTGTTAAAAAATCTAAAGGAGTCAAAAAGTCTGTAATTAAAAAGTTGTCCATTAATGATTACAAAAGTTGCCTATTTGAATCCAAAATTATCTCAGATGAAATGTTTTTGCTTAGGTCTAAAACACATCATCTATATACTCAAAAACTAAATAAAATAGCTCTTAGCTATTCTGATGATAAAAGAAATATAATGAAAGATAAAATAAAAACGCGTGCATGGGGGCATTTCATAGACCGAAATAATGAAACAATGGATGTAGAATAGAATGCTTCCTACTAAATTGCATGTAAGATGACAACAAGAATTTAATTTTGTACTAATTATACTTATTTAATTATTTATTAATTTATTTATTACTTACTTATTTGTATATTAATTTATTTATGTATTTATTTCTGTATTTATTTATTAATTTATTTATTGGTTATATATATATATATATATATTTGTTTATGAATGTATTTATTAATTTTAGTTTTTATTCACACAAAAGCATGTTAAAATTTAATGGTCTAAAACTTTTATCTTTTTTGCCTGTACCTAAATTATTTCTAAATAAGAATCAAATATTAAATTCCATTAAATTTCATCAGATATTTTCTTATCGACACTAACTGCTACAACACCATCTCATTATTGTTTGCTAACAGAAAATAGCAGAACAGGTATCAGCTATCAGGTCAGCTTTTTCAGCTATCAGATCAGCTTTTCAGGACCTGGTCTGGTTTTCAGATCAGCTTTTTAGGACCTGGTCTGGTTTTCAGATCAGCTTTTAAGGACCTGGTCTGGTTTTCAGATCAGTTTTTCAGGACCTGGTCTGGTTTTCAGATCAGCTTTTCAGGACCTGGTCTGGTTTTCAGATCAGCTTTTCAGGACCTGGTCTGGTTTTCAGATTACCTTTTCAGGAGCTGGTCTGGTTTTCAGATTAGTTTTTCAGATGCTGGTCTAGTTTTCAGATCATCTTATCAGATATCAAATCAGCTTATCAGGTAGCTAGTCTGGCTTTCAGATCAGGCTATCTGATTCAGATTGAATTATCAGTTTACAAGTAGCTAGACATTTATAACATTTATATGAATGAAGTTTCAGGTCAGATGAATCAACTAAAGTGAATCTTTTATGAGCAGTAATTTTTTTTATGAAAATATATAAAAACTGAAGAACCTTAAGAAAATGCTATATTATTTATCTTTTCAACACTTTACAAACTTCTTAAAACTTTTAAAAATTCATATTACATACAACATGATGCCTATAAACGTCCTTAATTTTTTTCTCGTCTTGCATAAACATTATAATTACATTTGCATTGTCTCTTATTAAATGCTTACAACCATATTCATAAAAATATTAAACAGCATTTCGAATTTTGTTTAAGCAAAATTCCCTAAAATTGTATTCATAATAGAAATTTAGCTTAAAAAACATCTTTTAAACCTTATATAAATCACATAATTTTAAAATTGACTGCACTCATATTTAAAATAATTTTGAGTTGACCTTGGTATAATTTTGCTTCATGTTTATTTGTATATTTAACTTTGCCTGTATGAATGTGCGTATGTATACATGTATGTATTAGGAATACTGCTACAAGTTTGACACAAGTACAATGATGACTCATTCTACTTGTGCCCCATACAAAAATATACACGTACATATATGTATGTATATTATTCTGCTTTTCAGATGCAACATCAGCAAATATCATAATTAAAATGCTTTAAGCTTTATTATAATATCTCATTCTTTTAAAAATGAAATTAACTTCTTCGGATATTCATATTTGGCTTGATATAGATAATTTGAGTATAAATAGAAATATTCGGACTTGATTAGTAGTAGTGAATTGCCAATCCTACGTCATTTAAACTTGCAAAATTGTTGGTGAAATTGTTAAATTTGGGTAATTAAAATTTGAAAATTGTTAAATTCTTGGAAATTTGTGAAATTTGATACCTGCGAGGGTGGTTCAATAAGTCCGTCCAAATTTTTTTTATTTTTCCTAATGCCAACGGGAAATCCTGAAAATGATTTTTCGTAATGTGGACCAGGAAAAAAGTGAAAAAAAAATTTTGTAATGCCGACGGGAAAAATGTGAAAAAAAAATATTTTTCCTAATGCCAACGGAAAATCCTGAAAATGATTTTTCGTAATTTGGGTAATTAAAATTTGAAAATTGTTAAATTCTTGGAAATTTGTGAAATTTGATACCTGCGAGGGTGGTTCAATAAGTCCGTCCAAATTTTTTTTATTTTTCCTAATGCCAACGGAAAATCCTGAAAATGATTTTTCGTAATGTGGACCAGGAAAAAAGTGAAAAAAAAATTTTGTAATGCCGACGGGAAAAATGTGAAAAAAATATTTTTCCTAATGCCAACGGAAAATCCTGAAAATGATTTTTCGTAATGTGGACCAGGAAAAAAGTGAAAAAAAAATATTTAGTAAAATGCCGACGGCAAAAACGTGAAAAAAAAAATATTTTTGTAATGCCGACGGGAAAAACATGAAAATAAATATTTTTGTAATGCCGACGGGAAAAACATGAAAAAAATATTTTTGTAATGCCGACGCGAAAAACGTAAGAAAAGAAATAAAAATATTTTTCCTAATGCCAACGGAAAATCCTAAAAATGATTTTTCGTAATGTGGACGTTAAAAACGTAAACAATTTTAATCGGTGCCTCAACCGGTATTTCACTACTACTAATCAAGTCCGAATATTTCTATTTATACTCAAATTATCTATATCAAGCCAAATATGAATATCCGAAGAAGTTAATTTCATTTTTAAAAGAATGAGATATTATAATAAAGCTTAAAGCATTTTAATTATGATATTTGCTGATGTTGCATCTGAAAAGCAGAATAATATACATACATATATGTACGTGT
This sequence comes from Tachina fera, assembly GCA_905220375.1. Classification (NCBI taxonomy): domain Eukaryota; kingdom Metazoa; phylum Arthropoda; class Insecta; order Diptera; family Tachinidae; genus Tachina; species Tachina fera. The sequence continues at coordinate 30,992,313 of LR999966.1, read as the reverse complement.
ATATTTTTGTATGGGGCACAAGTAGAATGAGTCATCATTGTACTTGTGTCAAACTTGTAGCAGTATTCCTAATACATACATGTATACATACGCACATTCATACAGGCAAAGTTAAATATACAAATAAACATGAAGCAAAATTATACCAAGGTCAACTCAAAATTATTTTAAATATGAGTGCAGTCAATTTTAAAATTATGTGATTTATATAAGGTTTAAAAGATGTTTTTAAGCTAAATTTCTATTATGAATACAATTTTAGGGAATTTTGCTTAAACAAAATTCGAAATGCTGTTTAATATTTTTATGAATATGGTTGTAAGCATTTAATAAGAGACAATGCAAATGTAATTATAATGTTTATGCAAGACGAGAAAAAAATTAAGGACGTTTATAGGCATCATGTTGTATGTAATATGAATTTTTAAAAGTTTTAAGAAGTTTGTAAAGTGTTGAAAAGATAAATAATATAGCATTTTCTTAAGGTTCTTCAGTTTTTATATATTTTCATAAAAAAAAATTACTGCTCATAAAAGATTCACTTTAGTTGATTCATCTGACCTGAAACTTCATTCATATAAATGTTATAAATGTCTAGCTACTTGTAAACTGATAATTCAATCTGAATCAGATAGCCTGATCTGAAAGCCAGACTAGCTACCTGATAAGCTGATTTGATATCTGATAAGATGATCTGAAAACTAGGCCAGCATCTGAAAAACTAATCTGAAAACCAGACCAGCTCCTGAAAAGGTAATCTGAAAACCAGACCAGGTCCTGAAAAGCTGATCTGAAAACCAGACCAGGTCCTGAAAAGCTGATCTGAAAACCAGACCAGGTCCTGAAAAACTGATCTGAAAACCAGACCAGGTCCTTAAAAGCTGATCTGAAAACCAGACCAGGTCCTAAAAAGCTGATCTGAAAACCAGACCAGGTCCTGAAAAGCTGATCTGATAGCTGAAAAAGCTGACCTGATAGCTGATACCTGTTCTGCTATTTTCTGTTAGCAAACAATAATGAGATGGTGTTGTAGCAGTTAGTGTCGATAAGAAAATATCTGATGAAATTTAATGGAATTTAATATTTGATTCTTATTTAGAAATAATTTAGGTACAGGCAAAAAAGATAAAAGTTTTAGACCATTAAATTTTAACATGCTTTTGTGTGAATAAAAACTAAAATTAATAAATACATTCATAAACAAATATATATATATATATATAACCAATAAATAAATTAATAAATAAATACAGAAATAAATACATAAATAAATTAATATACAAATAAGTAAGTAATAAATAAATTAATAAATAATTAAATAAGTATAATTAGTACAAAATTAAATTCTTGTTGTCATCTTACATGCAATTTAGTAGGAAGCATTCTATTCTACATCCATTGTTTCATTATTTCGGTTTATGAAATGCCCCCATGCACGCGTTTTTATTTTATCTTTCATTATATTTCTTTTATCATCAGAATAGCTAAGAGCTATTTTATTTAGTTTTTGAGTATATAGATGATGTGTTTTAGACCTAAGCAAAAACATTTCATCTGAGATAATTTTGGATTCAAATAGGCAACTTTTGTAATCATTAATGGACAACTTTTTAATTACAGACTTTTTGACTCCTTTAGATTTTTTAACAGCTTCCGAGCGAAGAGTCGACAGAGAATACATTTTTGCTCTTAAACCAACAAACTCTGTCATTATATCCCCACTGTTTTCATCTTTCATCATACCTAAAACCTTCTTATTGAGCAGCGGCAAACGAAATTGATTATCTATAGGATATTCTGACGTATCAAAATTCAAAATAATATCATTACGGATGTCATCGTAAAAATCATCAGTTTTAATTGAATAAATAAACGAGTCAGTATCCATATAGTTGAGAGAAATGTTCTCTCCAAATTTAGGCTTCATGAAGCCATAATACATTCTCCACTTGGATAACTCCAGTACTGTAAAGCCAACATATATGGGTTTATCATATAGTGGTTCCATTATTTCTAACTCTACCGCATACATATCATCAGAAAATTTTGTCAACTGCATAAAATTTGGTTTCGAAATTAATGCTCTGAGGCCTAAATGATTCCTGTTTGTTGTTTCCCATGATGAAGCAATTCTAATGTCCCTACGTTTTTCAATGTTTCCATTGTCTTCCCATAAACAGCGTTGTTCAAAAGTTTGAAGAAATCTTTTTCAAAATTATTTTTAGCATTTGTCCTATGTAATGTGTTTAAGTCAATATATTTTTTAAGCCAAGGGGATTGCTTAAATCTGAGTATTCTATGGATTTGTTTTAAGATGAGTCCATTTGAAATGGATTGTTTTAAAACTCTATAGTGCATGGTGTAATTTGTTTTTGCGTGTAAGTCTGCAACTAATTTTTTGATTTTGGATCCCCCCACTGGCTTATTTTTGGGGGCAAAATGGCAAATCATTATGTAGATCATGCACTGAATCGGGATAATCTATATCCACTTCCAAAATGTATCCATACTCTGCAGTATCAGAAATTTCCATAACATCAAAATCAGTATCACATACCCACTCAAATTCACCGTAAGGAAGATATTCCGACATGGCCCAACCATACAAATTGTTAGCGTCTAAATAGACAAGAAATTTTGATGATTTTGATGCATCAAAATCTTCCAAATATTTGTTATTCGCTTTCGAATATCTTTGTGAGCATTGAACTAGTCCACCTCTAATTCCGTTTTGCATAAACATATACATTTCGGAATCAGTGAACTGTTCCAGTGAAACTTCTATGGTTTTTAACATTGCATCCCAGGATAAGCCTGGTGCTGTATAATAATGACAGGGGTCCAAATCGTATATACCTCTACAAATTTTCCTAAAATTTTCAAACACGTCAGTTAGAAGAAGAACATCTGTCTTTAAGTAGAGTTCAGTATAGTCAAGGAGGGTTTTACAGTTAAACTCTCTCCATATTTTTTGAGCATGTTCATACTCGACAACATCACATTCTTCATTCGTTAGAATATTGAAAAACTCTTCTCTACTAGGGAGTTTAATTTCCTTAAACTTAGTCAAGGAGTCCATGTAAGAGTACGGAAATACACCCTTTCTTCTAATCAGGTTGAAATGAGCTTCAACGAAACATGATCGAATAGTATTAAAATCATTGCTATCAAGATTTTTTGCTAACGTATCTAAACTCGAAGCCATAAATCTAAACGAGTCTATAAATCTTATTTCGAATCCATGTTTTTCATATAATCTGATAAAAATTGAAAGAGAAATATAACGTTCTGTGTTCTGGGGAATCACTTTTATTGTGGCATTTTTTATAGTAGAAAGTTCTTTGAAAAATAGGTGCATATCATATGCAGAAAGATTATGGAAAATAACCGGAATAAACTGAGGTGTTTTATAATTTAAATTACATTCGCTATGAGCCGCCCCACGATAATTGCCCGTAAGATGACAATGATCTCTAACTTTATCGTTATTTAATATTTTCTTACATATATGACAATTTTTTGCATTGTTATATTGAACTATTTCTATTGGGGCCATGAACATTTTCTTAACTTTTAGTAAATAATTTAAATAGATGTCTGTACAATCTTCAACTATTTTTTTTGATAAATACATTTGCCGAATCTTCACCAAAATAATGTCTATATAAGTTATTTTCCTTCTTAAAACTACAAGTAATAAAATAGCCGAAGGCACACGCATGGCGTTTCTGTACATTTGTAGTGCTTTTACTTACAGGATCATGGAGTTTTTCTAAAATAGACTCGAAGTCTGCGTAGATGACAAATGGTACATCTAGCTGTTTGTAGTAGTTTTTGTACTTAATAATACATCCATCTTCAGGCATCCTGATGACTTTTTTACCACAAAAATTTTTATGTTGACTGTACACATAAGCATCATGCGTACGATAAAGGCAGGTGTTACAGATATTAATCTTGTGATCATACATTGTAATGCTGGAACGAAGGAGTCTAAGGAAAAGAGAAAAATAAAATAATATATAAATTAATATGACAATAAGAAATAACTTTTTAAATAGGGAACACATTTTGCATAAATGCACTAATGAAACTTACTTTGATATATCTTTGATGAGCACATAGTGGAAGTTCTCATTGGACTGGAGCAATAAGAGATTAATATGAATGTGTTTTTCTCCTTTTGTTATGTAGTATGGTCCTATAAGCGATATTTCATTGTGACCAAACACATTTATGCTCATATCATTTTGATTCTCGAATTGTTTTATCTGCTTCAATGGGAGTGGTAACTCTAGGCCTTCAAAATTTAATGCAATTGCTCCTATATTAATATTCTCATCAGAAATGTTTGCAATATTGTAATTTCTACAGTTTTTTCGTTGTTTAGGACTCAGGCCACTCTTTACATTCAAAGCCGCAATGAGAGACTATTTGAAGCAATAAATGTCATTATTCTCAACATTTATGCATGCACGTTTCATTGCAAAATTATTTGGGAGAGGGATAAAGCTCGATCCACTTATTATGGACGCCTTGTTTATATTAACTTCAAGGAAATTTATTGAAGTCAAAGTCTACCCGCTATCCCTCTCTTGAAATTCTTCCATTTTGGCTCTAAGCTCCTCCGTCTGTTTCTTGTACATGTCTTCTATGTCATCAGACAAAGTCACCAACATCATTTTCGAAATATGTACAAGTTGGGAAACATTCATCTCATCATTCACCATCTTCATATAATCACATGTGAGCTCCATATTAAATTTAAATGTAGTATGTATCCTACTACATTCATTGAGTTGTTGTACTATGGAGCTCTTGGCAGATTTCACAAACTCCTCTGGAAACAAGATAGCCACATTTTTGTTGAGGAGGATATATGTCTCGATCCTTCCATTGAAGTTGCTCACTCTTTTAGTGAGAAAATCACCAATCCGTTCTTGGTGACAACTGTTTTTATGTTTTGTGGTTCTGACATGAGCCATATAACCATTTGATGGGATCATCTCGTCACAATCCTCACAATATTTGTTTTGAAGATTTAGCTTATTAGTTCCAAGGAGAGCCTTTGATTGTTTAGTATATGAGTGCGTTTCCATATGCTGATTTAGTTTTGTTTGAGTCATAAAGACTTTATTGCAGATGGTACAACTTGTAGTATTCATTTTATTTAATTATTTATTTGTTTTATTAGTTAATTTAATTATTTTATTTTATTATTTTATTTATAAACAATTTATTTCAGCTATAAACAATTTATTTAATTATTTTTTATACACTATAAGCTTGTTTATCAAACAGTTAGTAGTTAGTTCTAGCACTTTTATAGTTTTTTGGATTTTAAACACTTTAGAAATTTTTGTTGGGAAAATAGGTTGTCACTTGTTGAGATATCAGAGCAGACTGATAACAATCTACATTATTTCTTCTACTTATATACTTTATATTCGAATCGCGTAGTAGTCATCAAGTCTAATTTATTACGGTATATGATGAAATTCATACACACACACACATATGTACGTTCTCACACCCACATACACATTTCCAGAATTCACTGTTGGTATTACGATATATGATGAAATTCATATACACTGTTTGTAATACACACGTACGGGAAAAATCGGGACATGTGAAAGTAGGTGCTTCTATAATTTTTTGCTGTATTTCTCCAAAAGCTATTTCCTATAATTGTTTCATTAAAGTGAAAATATACTGAAATAAAATCATCATTATCCCTATTCAAAAGCTCTTCCTATCAACCTGATAGGATTCAAAACATTTAACACCTGAAATTCACCTGTATATACATATAAAACTTATGCCAACACAATATTTTCTATCTCCATAAGAATAGCAACGCAAATAGTCTAGAAAACATACATATATACGAAAAAGTATTGATGTAATTCATACAAGCAATTATATTCTTTAAAGCAAAAATAGAAACGATCAAATACATTACGCCAATAGCATATATTTACATACATTACCAAATAGATTCCCTATCCACCTCCATTCCAAAACAGCTATCAGGGTTGCCCCTACCTGCAGCTATTAGATTATTTCCCCAGAGATCATTAACATAAATGCATACATACAATAATCCCTACATAAGTATACCAACGATAACTCAAAACAGCAAACCAAAGTCAATCAAATAACGATTACTACATACCTACAAATACACCGATTCCTTGTCACTACCCTGCAGTCAGAGTGGGACGAAGTGTCTTTGTTGCAACACTAAAATTCTAGAGACAATTGTAGTATGAAAAGTTATTTTCTATCCGTGATTATAAAAGAAAGAGAGAAAGCAGATATGATCAACACGAATACGGCGGAATTGTCAACAACTTGTCAATATACATACATTTGTAAGTACGTAAATTATAGAAATATACCAGTACTAACTGTCTGGTTGATATTTCTCCATGCTTCCATAACACCTACGTAGTCACTACCTAGTCAATTGTTTTAGTATTACTAGTAGGTTTTCAATACCAAGCACATGTTAAATGTCTATAGTACAAAGTTTTGTATGGATGATAATTAGAGAGTAGTACTGTCAACTAAAGTAGCGGACACCAGCAGACATACAAGTAAATACATAAACTCACACATATGTACACACACATAAAAACACCCACAGATACATCCATCTCCTGTAAGCACAACAATAACAACAAAAGCTGCACACACAAGTACATACATACATACAAAGAATCAAACACACACACACACAAAATCTCGGCATGAAAATCCCCAAAATCCCCCATTCGGGACAGGGTTGCCATCACTTTTGCAGTAATGACGGAGATAGTCCTGTTTTTCCCGGTTTTGAATTCCCAAAACAGGACTATCTCCGCCATTACCACTCTACTACCACCAATAATGGCAACACCGACAGAATATATAAATCAATCACCTATATACCGGGCTTATCTGAAAGGATAAAGAATTCAGACATTTATGACAATAAATATGAATTAGCTATGAAAACCAACAATTCACTAAACAAATTATATCAATCACCTATATACCGGGCTTATCTGAAAGGATAAAGAATTCAGACATTTATGACAATAAATATGAATTAGCTATGAAAACCAACAATTCACTAAACAAATTATTTAGTAAAACTAAAGATACAATTAAAAAAGAAGAAAAATCGAACCTAATATATGAATAATTGCATTGGGGATGGTCAAAATAATTGCAATAAAAAGTATATTGGTACGACCAAAACTAAATTAAAAACAAGAATTTCCTCACACAAATCGGATTTAAAACCAAATAATAAACCACTAGAGCAAAAAACTGCCCTCGCTGCCCACTGTGCAGTAAGTGGTCACAAACCCGACTTTGATGGCGTGAGAGTGTTACAAGAAGAAAACAACTACAAAAAAAGATTTATATTGGAAATGTTACACATAATAAATGTACCAACAAATAAACGACTCAACTACAAGACTGACACAGACAAGTGCGCGCAATTATATCGGCATATAATAAATAAACATAAACCTAATAACGATAATTAGTTATTAAATAAACTTCTTAGAGTACGGACGGTTTAAAAAGAAAATTTATATACTTTTAAATATTTCTTTATGTACGTATGTTAATACTTGTTGTTTTTGTTAAAAAGATTTTATAACATATATATGTATATATGTATAATTTGGTTTTTGTAGATTCCTTGAAAATGGTTAACGAGGTTAACCGAAATATCGGAGAGAAAAAAAATAACAAATAAAATTAAAATAGTTTTATGCAATTTAAACTTGCTTATTTTTATTTGTAAAAAGGACCTTCAGCCGAAATAAAAAAATCTCATCAAATAATAATATTTTTGAAAATCAAAAAAAGAAAAACAAGTGGTAAATTTGGATTTTAACTATCCCCCCTGTTTCTCTAAATGCGAACGATATATTCGCTCGAATATTAATACTGGAATCAAAAACAAATTTCAGTTTTTTGTTTTTGATATAAATGTTCGATCGAATTTATCGTTCGCATTTAGAGAAACAGGCCCATCGTTTTGCCTTATAATATTTTTATTGCATTAAGGTGTAGGAAAATAAAATGGATGCATATCGAATATAAATCGATTCTTGTGTTTTGTATAATTTTCTGAGCCTACTCGCTTATTCTATTGGAATTTCCAAAAAGCTTATGTAAATTTTCAGATGATTTTTGAAATTATGTGCATAAGTTAAGAGCTTTGAAACTTTTTAAAAGTATGGTTGAAGTCTACTGATGATTTCTTAAAACGCCAACGAAATGCAAACATATAGACATGGTTATTCCAAATACATATATACATATATTTTGTATTAAAGATTTTAATTTTATTTTTTATGAGTTTTTTTGAACTGTTTGCAAATTTGGCATAAATTATTTGCTTAAAAATGAGAAAAATTTTTAATCGTAATCGAGCGATTAATGGGTGCGATTAGGATTACGATTAAAACGATTACGATTAAAACTGTGCAAACTCTATTCAAAAGCGTCACAAAACTTAGTAAGGTTTTTCATCAGAACCCTTAAAATTACCATTGTACAATTAGGCAAATATGCGAGACTTGTTTCATTAAGCTCTTTTTAACTTTTGCGCAAGCAATTAAAAAAAACTTAATTTAACAAAAATAAAGTTAGAACATTTCAAGTAATATGTAAATTTAAATACCAATTTATATATTTCTATATGAATAGAAAAGTGTAAATTATATCTAAAAATGCCTAAAGAAATACAAATAAATTCAGTGAAGTGCGACTTTGACCCGCGCACGAAAGGTTCCGTACCGACACGAGATATAGAATTCAATTGGCCTTTTTCTCGTTTTTGGGTTTTTTCGGGTTTAAGCGTTTTTTTTTTAATTTGGGGGTTTTTTGAATTTATTGGCGCTTTCTGAGTTTTGGCACTTTTTTCACGTTTTGGCGATTTTTTTTTTTGTTTTTGAAGTTTTTTTTTAATTTTGGCAATTTTTATTATTTTAGCGTTTTTTTATTTCGGCTATTTTTTTGTTTTGGCGATTTTTTTTAATTTTGGCGTTTTTTCATATAGGTGATTTGATTTGGGTTTTGGCGATTTTTTTAGTTTTGGCACTTTTTTTCTCGTTTTGAGGATTTTTTCCGTTTTTGGCGATTATTTTCAATTTTGGCGATTTTTTTCGTTTTGGCGATTTTTTTTAAATTTGGCGATTTTTTTTTAATTTGGTGATTTTTTTTCATTTTAGCGATTTTTTTTTCACATTAACAATTATTTTGGTTTTGGCACATTTTTCGCGTTTTGGCGATTTTTTTCGGTTTTTGACTTTTTTTCATTTTGGCGATTTTTTTTCATATAGACGATTTTTTCCAATTTGGCGATTTATTTTAGTGCTAGAATTTTTTTTTAATTTTGTCGATTTTTTTCGATTTGACGATTTTTTTTTAATTTCTGGCGATTTTTTCAGGTGTTAGCGTTTTTTTTCAGTTTGGCGATTTTATAGATTTTGGATTTTTTAGTTTTACCGTTTTTGAAAATTTCAATAGTTTACCTCTTACGGTTTCCAAGATATAGCAAGTTGTCAAAATTACATAGTCAAAATTGCACTAAATTTTTTAATATTTTAATGTTAATTGTTGTAGTCTATATAAAAATACACTAATTTTACAACTTTCAAGTGTCAATATACATATGTACATACAATTGTATGTATATTACATGGGATTTTAACATTTTTCGTCGCTCGTTTTGGAGCACCCTTTAATTTTCTCTCATGTATTTGTCGTTGTAGTGGCCAAGGTTCTACATACTCTGTCCAAATTTCAGGTCCGTAGCTCTTACGGTTCCTGAGAAAATACCGTGTGACGGACAGACAGACAGACGGATAGCGTAGCGAAAACAATAGGGTTCCTTTTTTCTCCTTTGGTATACGGATCCACAATCCATATTAGGCATTGTCAATTCGTGTAATCACTACAAGGCGAAGTTTAACGTATGACGGAGTCATTGTGCCCCGGCTTTAACAAACAATGAATAGAAGTACTGTTTATACATGTATGATTGTTATTTTGCATATTGTGCGTTTGGGTGTGTGTGTAAGATTTAGATGGTAAGCTATTCAGACGTAAGCTGCAAAAGACGTCTTATAAGAACTTTTAAGACATGAGGGCAATTTCAAATGCTTTACTACAGTGAATTCTTCTGAATCAAACGCTAAACAACGTGTTCGGCAATACACTTGTTTAATTTATTACAGGTATAAGAGTAAAGAAGAAAATAGTTCGTGACTGAAGAATTTGTGGTGCTTGTGCTTTTTTCTCTCATTGGCGAGTATACTAACGTCATGCATGTGCATACATACATACCTACATAATTTTTGTATGCTCTCTTATTTTTCTGCGCACATACAAACGCACACATGCATTTACATGAGTTGTATGCGCTTGCGTTAAAACACCTCCCTTAAACACAAGCACAATAGCTTACCATCTAAATCTTACACACACACCCAAACGTACAATATGCAAAATAACAAACATACATGTATCAACAGTTCTTCTTTGCATTGTTTGTTATAAACAAGACGTCTTGGCGACATCGCTTGTTAACAGTAATATACACGTACACCAATACATCCATCGTGCTTCGTTTATACTGCGACCGCATTTATTATTGGCTTAGTATAATGCATGCCACGAGAGTACATTTAAAAAACATGACGTATTTACATTTCAAGACTGCTTACGCAGGCCACTATTCCACATTAAACGATAGTAGTCCAAACTCTTTCGACAAATGTATGAGAATTGCTTTCAGGAATATTAAAAACAGACATTTTAAAACTAAAATTGATAAGAAAAGGAAGCTTAAAATGAAAATCGAAAAGACGGATCAACCATCCATGAATACAAATTAAATATTCAATATGTACTTAAAATTTAAGTCTTAAATGTTTAAATGTGCATGTGTACAAATTTACTATATACACATGTATGTATGTACATATGTATGTAACTATGTACATTCATACTTTTTTTAACTGAATTACCTTTTTTCTTTTCTTTATAATTTTTTTCAATAATTTTGTGATTTTTATAATAAAATATTACACATGTGCCTGAAGAAGTATGTTCCTAATATGAATAATAAATATTATTATCTGTATTTCAATGAAATTGTATTTTATATTTCTGCTTTTTGGGGCAAATATGTACAAAATTATTTTTCTTAATTGGTAACTGGTTGGATTTTGGTTAGTAGACATGTCAGAGACTTTTATAACTTATCACTTATTTTATTCGGGCTAATTACTAATTTTATGTAATATTTGTATGCAAAAAATAATCCATTACTACACGAATGCTTATAAGCAAATAATAACCCATTATTATTCCCATATATGTAAGCAAAAAATAACTCGTTAACTTTTGCATAATTTTAGGAAAAAAATAATCTATTAACTTTTCGATATTTGTAAGCAAAAAATAAACCATTCATTTTTGAATAGTTTTAGGCAAATAGTAACCTATTAACTTTTGGACATTTGTAAGCAAAAAGTAATCCATTAATTTTTTAATATTTGTAGGCAAAACGTAAACTAATAACTTTTGGGTATTTGTAAGCAACAAATTGTGCATTCTTGTAATCCTATAAATGCACTTTTTTGTAAGCGGTACCCTATACATTTTGAACTTCTCAAACAAAAATAATGTGTTATTCAGTCAAATTGTATGTACTTACGACTGGGTAGTACATACACTTTTTTGCATTCTAGTAGGAAAAACTTTTTTGCTGGGATGCTATGCATTATATAAATGTGTAACCGTAATAGTGTCATATAATTTCTAGATAATCTGCTAACTTGGCAATATGTTTACCTTTATAAAATTTAAGAGAATAATGCATACTTGTTTATTTCTTTATATCGGAAAAAATATTGTCAAGTTAGGAGATTATCTAGAAATTATATGACACTCTTGCGGTAACAAATTTATATAATGCATAGCATATTACAGTGATAGGTATTGTTGCAAACAAGAACTTGGTAAAACTTTTTATCTCACTATTTTTAATGGCTGAAATTTTGGAAAGGAACTTGGCCTTTTTCCCACATTTATGTTTTTGTGAGGATACATGGATACATTATTTGATCTACTTATATACTTTATATGAGAATCGCGTAGTAATCATCAAATCTAATTTATTACGACATATGATGAAATTCATACACACACACACAAACACATAAATATATATATATATATATATATATATACTCATACACACACATTCCCACAATTCTCTGTTGGTTTTAAAATAAAAGATGAAATTCATATACACAGCAATACTCAGAACAAAATCTCTATCATTAGTTTGTAATACGTGACACGTGAAAGTATGTGCTTGTATACGTTTTTGCTGTCTTACAACAAAAGCTATTGTAATGGTTGGGAAGGATCGCTACACTAAGAGAAAAGTCGCAACTTAAAATCGAAGCATATCGTTGTTGCAAATAAAATTTTTCAACTTTGAACATTTCAACTTTAAATTGAAGCAGAGCAACTTCAAAATTAATAAAAACCACATGGAATTAACGTAGTAAATGATAAAATTAACATTTGACTGAAAAAACAACAAAGTACTTTCTTAATTTAAAAACTTTCAACATTAACTTAAGATAGAACAACATGAAATTATATGACATGCTATTTTAACAAAGTAAACTTTGATTCATAAATATATCAACATCTTTTAAATAAGCCGAAACTTTAATTTTAAAACGCATGCGCTAGCATTTAAAACGTGCGCCTTCGAATTTATAAATAAAATGATGGATTCAAGAAAGTGGCAGCCTTGTTATAATAACGCGCGTTGTTAAAATTCCTTTTAATTCGAAGCAATATGAAATTAATGCGATTACATGCTTAAGAAAACAACGCATTGTTGAATTCATTTTGTACGCCTTTGAAATAAGTTGAAAAAGTTTACAATCAACATAGTAATTTGTAATTGTACATTAATTTGTCATTTGTTATTGAGAGTCAGTGAAAATAGACCTAAAATAAATTTTTGAGCAGAAAAAGTGTAAAATTTTCAGTCTTATTTGTGACGCAGATAAAAACGAAATGGAAAACTTTCAAATAACAGATGATTTATTAATAAATGGGCGCCAAATTATCATTGATGATTTAGTTGGCTCACAATCCATGAATGAAATTGTCATTGAACCATTTGTGGAAGATTGTGAGGCTAATGATGATTTGGACAAATTAAAAACGCTTTTAAAGGACTTCGAGTTATTACAATTATTACCAGTATTGCAAGGTAAGTATATAAGTTTTAAACACACAATTTTGTAGCCGCACATGGTATAATATATTAATAATTTAAGCATCTAACGTGACGTACCGATGCTTGCAGTTTATTAGGAAAGAAGATCTAGTCGAAGCGATTCCACACCTCGGCCTTCGAATTGAGTTTAGGGAAAAATTGTTCATGTGGCGTAAAAAAGAAGTAAGTAAAATCACTACTCATTTGAAAATTATATATATATGGACAGTTCCAATGTCCCTTCACCATCTTCATCATTATCTTCAATACGACATGTTTTGTTTTGTTATTGCAATAGCATACATACATATGTACTTGAATATCAGATGTATAGTAAATGTGTATTAAAATTTATTTTATTAATTTTAAAAGGATTTGCAAGATATATTAAGGCAAAGCTCCAAAGGTCAATCCTGTTTAGATTTTTATAAAGAGTTAAAAATATTAACAGACAATAAACGCGACGACATTATAAACATTATAATCGAAGAGATTGTATGCAGTAAAAAATCGGTTAAGCCAAATGATTTCCATGTCATTGTTGATGACATTTGTGAGATCTTTCCCAGTGAGGTGGCTGCAAAGGTAAACTGATTTTCTTTTCAAACAAAAAACAAAGGTATTAAAAATTTTTAATTTTATTAATTAGTTTAATATTTAAACGGAAATTCATTTCTAGATGCTGAAGATTACATACTCGCAACACTTCTAGCTGGGGTAATTTTGCCATCAACACGTTTTAAAGATGAAGGCAAATTTAAGAAGAAAATCACTATTATTGATGCACAGGAAATTTTATGCTTCGTTTGTTATCACTCAGTTATTACGAAAACGAAATTGCAGATCGTATAAGCAAGTATTATTCTGTTGCTCTAACAGTTCAACCATTATAAATTGCGGAAGGGTCTTCTGATGATACAGTTAAATCATTTTACGTGTATTTTGATAGAACTATTTACAAATTCAGCTCTCTTATTGAAAGTTTAGACTTATGTTTTAAAATCTTTCATGTTTTTTCACTTAAGTACCCCCAAGCATGTGAAGCATCTTGGGTTTTCATACAAAAATTCTTTTTTGAAATATCTACAATTTAAGATTTGAAGTCTTCTAAAATAACTTCTCTTTTAACATTTATGAATACACAAATAGAAATTCATGTTTTAAATATAAAATATTTTAATAGCTTTCCTATTCATTCATATTTTATAAACAATGCAAAAACTTATATCCGACCAAAAAACTTTTTGTAACTTTACTATTATAATTATTTTCTGTTTTTGTTAACCATGTTTTTTATATTTTTTAATAAAATTAAAAAAATTTTAAAATCTATTTTTTAATTTATGAATGGTAAAGAATATATTATGTAAGTATTTCTTTTATAAAATAGATACCACTTTACCACTGTAGTGGAAAGGCCTAAACTTTAAATCGAAGGTGGAGGTTTTAAATTCAAGAACGCTACCACATTAAAACGAAGCAGATCACTCGAAATTCAAAAATGTTCTTATTTGATTTGAAAATGTTTATTCTTTAAATAAACGTAGAAAATTTTTGATTTAAAGTCATTCGTTGTTTGTTTAAAGACGCCAATTTTTTAATTTAACTCCCAGCATTGTTAAATTATCGCTGAATCCACCTTGATTTCCGGTGAACATTGTTTTTATGTTGAAAATTGTTGATATACAATTTCCAACCTTAGCTGCTTTTCATAGCTGTTTTTTGTTGAATTAAGGTTGAAATTGTTGATTTTCTGCTGTTTTTTCTATGAGTGTATTTAATGGTATATTAATCATAGCGGGATCGCTATGGAATTGTATTAAAAGTTTTATAAATGTTCTAACTCCCCGATTGTGCCGGCGCTAATTAACGCCACTGGCTCTAATTTAATATGGCAGCTGTATGCCTAGAAAGCAGATGAATGCTTTTATTGAATGAAATAAATTATTTCTTTTATAGTTAGAGCTCAGCGAGGAGCTCCCAAGAAAGATATTTATTTATTGTCTTAAATACAAAATTGTATTGGCTTATATACTAACTATGAGAATAATGCTTAACCTATCTTAATATAAGAGAAAAAAGAAAAGGTATATGCTTAATAAGCAAATTGTTCCTTTTAGTTTCCCACGGTAGGCGTGCGGCGTGTGTCTCATAAGAAATTTGGAAAACATAGATTCTGTATTGTTTATATTTATATATGTATATAAACACATGTGGTTATTAAACATGATTTATTCAAGTGCATTATGCTGCGGCCTTTGATCAGACCAGTGAGTATCAAATAGCAGTTGTACAAAATACATATTTACGTTGCAGTCTGTCAATGCATTTATCTAACACTTCATGCAGCGGTATTTGGCCGAATGCATGAGTGTCAAATGTCCAGTGCACAATAATGCTTTCAATGCAATTGGATGCTATGTATGTTGCGGTCAAGTTGACTTTAAATGTTTACTATAAAATGTTGTATATTAATGCTGTAGTGATAGTTAGAACACGCTACACCTCCACCTTTTATAAGAATGTTCATATAACGTTAGTTTTATGGAAATTATTTTACAGGAAAAAAAAGTATTTTTGAAGTATAATTAAAAATTGAAGTCTTATTGTAAAATATTAGGTTTTATTGGTAGTGCGCATACCGTTTTAATTATTTAATATTATATAACTTAAGTCTATTCTTATGAACTATTTGTGCTTTATTTGTGCTTTATCAAATATAGTTACATTATTTCTTAAGTCTGTTTTCTTAATTTTGTAAGGTCCTCTATATTGTATTTCTAACTAATGACCTGCTTCATTTTTTAAATTTTTAAAGTTATAATCAATTATATTATTTATATTATTTAGTAATTGTTGTTGTCTTATATGCTAATTCTAACCTAAATTTTGTTTCTTTGGCATAGTCCTCTATATTATATAGTGGTGCTACTTTATCTACATTGAATGTCTGAAAACTGTTTAGAGTTTTTTCAAAGACTAACTCATAAGGATAATAATTATGTATTGTTGAAGGTGTTGTATTAAAACAATAAGTGAAATATTTTAGCCATTCGTCCCAATCATATTTGTCTATAGATATATTGGAATGTACGTATTCATTGAAAGTTCTATGACTTCTTTCTATTAAGCCTATTGTTTGGTGGTGATGAGCTGTCGAAGTTAATTTTTTAATTTTTAGTAGATTACAAAACAAAGTTCTGTTAATATGGAATTTTTATATTCTGTTCCCATATCCGAAATGAACGTCTTCATTGGACCGTAGGTAAGTATAAACTTTTCAAATATCGCCTTAGCGATTGTTTTGGCCCTTTTGTCTCTTATTGGTATAGTAACTAAATATTTAGTTAAATCACATATTATTGTGATTGCGTATTCATTACCAAATAATGATTTTAGGAATGGTCCTATTGTGTCTACCACTACCGTATCAAATGGTTTTGTTGGCGTTGGTGTCACAGTCATTGGACTTTTGTTATGTTTTAAAGTTTTAGCTGTTTGACATTTATGACATGTTTTTACATATTTAGATATTTCTTTCGGCATATTTTTCCAGTAGTAGTATCTCTTTATTTTTTCTAATGCTCTATATAGTCCACAATGTCCTCCTTCTATGGGATTACCGTGATATTCCAGCATAATTTCAAGAATTGCCTTGGCATTCTTATTATCAGTTAGTAGCGCTACTTTAATTTTATTTAATATTTTATTGCCCATAATTTTAAATTCATTAATAGAGATAAATTCGAAAATTTTCTCACTAGGTGCCACTTGTAAATTATATATATTGTGCTTACCGGCCACTTTTTCGAGCCTAGAGAAAAATTGTCCTAAGTCAAAATTTGTATATATGTTTCTATAGATTTTCCACGTTTGATACAACATCTTCCGGGGGAAATCTTTAGTTTATAGTATTTTCTGACGTCAGTGTTTGTTAAAGGTACATATATACTGGGCTTATCATTATTTTTATTTTTATGCTGTTCATTTAGTGTATTACTATTTTTTTCTTTTTCTGTATTGGTCATCGATCTAGTCGTGACTTTTAATATAGAACAAATTTTATTATTCATGTCTTTTAGGTCATTTATTGTAATTCGCGATAGGGCGTCGGCAACATAGTTATCTTTTCCCCTAAGATATTCTACTTTAAATTCATATTCTTTTAAATCGAGTCTAATTCTTGTTAATTTGGTTCTTGGGTTTTTCATTGAAAACAAATAAGAAAGTGGTGTATGATCAGTACGGACAAGAAAATGTGGTCTGAAGTGGGTAATTGCCCAATGAATTGCAGTCAATTCTTGCTCAATTGTTCATTTATTACCTTCTCCTTTTGTGAATGTTTTGGATGCATAGGCAATAGGTAAATGTTTATCTTCGTGTTGTTGTGTTAAAACAGCACCACAAGCGTGTTTACTTGCATCTGTTGTTATACAAAATTCCTTGGCAAAATCAGGATACTGCAATAAGGTTGGACTCATTAATACCTTTTTGAGATATTTAAATGTATAATCACAATCCTTCGTCCATTCAAATGGTGTATTTTGGTTTGATAATTTTGTTAGATGTCGAGAGTATTCAGAAAAATTTTTAATGAATCTACGGTAATAGTTACAAAACGCTACGAATCTTTTGGCACTGTTTGCATCTGTTGGTGTAGGATAATTTTCAATTATTGAATATTTATTATCATCTGGTAGTATTCCTTTATCTGTAGATTTGTGACCAAGGTATGTTACTTCTCTCATGAAGAATGAAAATTTTTCAGATTGAAACATTTTTACATAGATTGAAAACGGTTTTCAAATTCGAAAGCATGTGGTTTTCGAAGTATCCCAATACGCCCAATTTTCCATATATAGAATGGCTTGGTCTGGTTTTAAACCACTGAAAGCAAGTGTCATCATTCGTTGAAAAGAATTGGGTGCTATTTTTATACCATAAGGTAATCTAGTAAAGCTGTATGAACCATTGTTGGTTGAAAAAGCTGTTAAGTCTCTACAGTTTTTCTCTAAACTGATCTGGTGGAAGACTGACATTAAGTCTAAGCATGAAAAATATTTTGCTCTACCAAGTTGGTGTAGGATATCATCGATTCTAGGTAATGGGAATTTATCTGCTATAAATTTTTTGTTTATTTGTCTGTAATCTATAACGAGTCCCCATCTTTTCTGGTCAGAGTTAGGAAGTGACTTCTTTGGTACTACAAGACTGGACTATTATATTCAGAATAAGAAGGTTCAATAATTTTATCGTCTATTAATTTTTTCACATGTCTATCAATTTCGTTTTTTATGTTACTTTGTTTGACTATAGTAAAATAATGGTGTTATTATTGTTTAGAGTACGAATAAAACCTTTGTCAGACTTAACTAATATATTTGGTATAAAAACACCTGGTTCAATGGTTGATTTGGAATTATTATTTCATTATTTGAATTGTTAAAATTTAATTGACGTATTACTTCACATCTTGGAGGTATATTTATTTCATTGCAGTTATTCGTAATCAGTATATCTATTGTATGTGGTATATTAAATGGTCAGGTAAGGATCAGGCTCAGGTAATCATTATCCTAGTTGAAATCCGATATACAGTTATATTTTTTAATAAAATACATGCCAATGATTCCACCGCATGGTATCGCAAAATTATCATCTACCACTTGGAAGTAATGTGGTATTAAAAATTTTTTAAATTTCAAATCGCAAAATGTATTTCCAATCAATTTGATGTCACCCTGTCCTATTCCACTTAAAGTTTTTGTTTTATTAGTGTTAATTTTGTTTAGTTTAAAGAATTTTGATTTTATTAATGAAATGTCTGCTCCTGTGTCCACTAAGAGTGAGTGAATTGTTAGTATTTATCATTTGATTCTGTTGCTCTTACGTAGTTATTGTTCCTACGATTATTATTAAGTCTCTGTCATTTTATGTAAAAATTGTTGTTATTATTATAGTTGTTGTTATTATTTCTACGTGGGTAATTATTTCGTCCACGTGATCGTGTGTTATTACCACGGTAATTGTTTCCAGCTTTGAAATTTTGTCCATAGTACAAGATGGTGTTTTGTTGACCTGTGGCATCTGTACAACTATTGACAAATTTACTAATAGCATCGTTCATGCTATTAAATTGACCTGCTTCCATAATAAGCTTAACTTTATCTATGGTGCAGTTCTTAGTTAATGCCTTTACGGCAGTTTGTGTGGAATATTTTGTAGCTAAGTCGCATGACAGCCCATCTGAAATGTATGCGGTTTCTAATGCTTTAGTTAAATTTTCTATTTCGCTGCAATAAGCGTTGGCTGTTTTATTGTTTTGTTTTATATTTAAAAATTTTGCTGTTAACACTTCCACAGACTCTCCCTTCACGCTATTTTTTAGTTTTTTTATTATTTCTGATATAGTTGATTCTTTGCTGATTAGATTTCTTGCAGTTCCCTTTAATTGTTTTTATTAGTGATACTGCCAGAGCTTCGTGAGTACCTTCTATTGAATCTACCAGGGTTAAGGAGTCAACAAAGGATCGTAAATTTTCTGATTTTCCATCAAAGTCTATAATCAGCTTTGATGCTGTGTTCAAAAAGTCCACTACAGTTTGAGTCATTGTTGATTCAGTTATAGGCATATAAATATTAAATGTTACACTTTCGTGTACTGAATTAGGTAGTTCCATTTGTATCGATTTTTTTATCAGCTAATTTTGAAACTCTGCTTGTTAAGTCAAGGAAAAATGCGACTGCTGCTCTTTGGTAAGCTACTGTAAGCTTATTGTAGTAAACGTTAAATAAAACTCTTATTTCTTCTAATCTTTTTAAAATGTTCTGAAAATGGTGGTTAATTCTTTCGCTTTTAATTGGTCTATCAATATTGAGACACTTGTAAGAACGTTCAAAATCTTCTTTTATAATTCTGGCTTTAGTAATTATTTCTTTCCATTCCATTGCCCATGTTATTTTATATCTTATCTAAATCGTTTGCTTTACTGAAATATTTTTTTCTTAGAGCTCTTTTATGTGACAAATATATTTTAAGCAACAAGTTTATTGCTGAAATTCTTACCAATATTAGCATTAGTAGCCATAATGAATTTATTTCTGACTTGTGATCAATGATTTGAAAATTAGTAATTACGTTAGCAATGGGTTTTTCAATTTTGGATTCTGTTTTACCCATATTTACAAATTTTTATACTTTACTAAATTATTAGTGCTTATTATTTTCTTTTTCTATGCGTTCTGACCACCTGATTGCAGGAACTGTTGTTTCTTCTACATGTGTATTGTATAAAATATCGTCCTCATTTGGGACACCTGCACTTCCTATTATTTTCCAAATCTGTGCTAAAAATTCTATTCTCTGTTGTATTGGTAGTTCTTCTTCTTCATAAATTGCTTTTGTTTTAGACTTATTTTCCCTTTCCATTATAAAGGACCATACAAAAGTTAAAATATTACGTTGAATCTACGAGAATTTTTTCCTAGATTAAACAAACCTTGATGATGTGTGTTTTTGGTTTTACTAATAAACTCAACTTAATCTATAATTTATGCACTTTTATTTGTTTGAAACACTTGATTTATGGAAAAACTTTATTAATCGGTTAACGGTTAATAGCGAAATTAACCGATTAAGCAAAATCCTCGATTAATTAATCGAGCGATTAACCGATTACAGCAAAACAACGATTAATTGAATACCCTATTAGCTAGCCAGCATGACAGCAAAAAAAACGTAATCGACATATGTATGTAAATACCTGTTATCTGAGATATATATAAAATAAAATAAATTCAATGTATTACTAAGGCGTAACAGTACTTACATACTTAGGCCGGATTTACATCTGTGTGTCAAATGCCACACAAGCGTAAAAAAGCGTAGCCAACTATTTGCTAATGAAAAACTGTTTGATTCAGACATGTATTTATTACGTTAAACAGTTTAATACATAATTAATAGGCAATTTTATTGAATCCAAAATGATTGCAAACTATTTAAATCAATAAATACATGTCTGAATCAAACAGTTTTTCATTAGTTATTACGTTTTTTTTGGCAAATGACACACAAGAAATGCCAGATGTAAACTCAGCCTTAGTTTCACGGTAATACTCGCATCCGAACCATAGATATTTAATAAAAACCTACCCCTGTATAATTTGGTTTTTGGCACTTACGTATTTTTGGCGGCTATGGATCGATATTATTCTTTAAAATTCCTCATAGTGATTCACACAAAAAAAACAGTTTTTAAACGCTGTGGAATTTTTGCATTGAATTCTCTCTTCAGTACTAGAAAACTACATAGTTTCTTTTGCAAATAGAGTTTGAAACTTTCTTCAAAAAAACATATTCAGCCCAATCATGAATATTCCCTCGGAATTTATTTCTCACGGAAAATAATTTTCTCGAGAAAACATTCCTCCAATCATAAATTCTTTGGGAACAAAAAAGAGTAATACTTGGCATCACCGCATTACGAAGTTCGTTGTTTTGCTTGTTTGTTGACATTTTGTTTCTCCCTTTTTTTAATGAGAGAGTAAAAAAAATATTAAAACTCACCAACTTGAAAAAATATGTAGAAATAAGTTTATAAATTATTTATTTGTGCATTATTTGTGTTTTTTTACATACAAGAACTATAAAATACCAGTTTATGTATATAAATTGTGTTTTAATTGTATATTAACTATGTTTTTATGTAAACTCCCTTTTGTTTTGCAAGGGAAAGATTCTTAGTGGAAAAGCAAGTTCAAGGGCGTTCATAATACCTACTTTTTTCCCGTGGAGTTTTTTATTCCCGCATTTGGTAAAAACAGTGCAAAACAATTCATGATAGGAGAAAAGGGAAAAGTGGTAAAACCCGCGCGGAATTTTTGTTCATGATTGGGCTGATTAACTTTAGTATGGTATGGAATTTTGATATATTAATTAATAAAAGATTTCATAACAAAAACTATTAAAAATAACCAGGGGTGTCACAGAAACCAATGTTATCAGAATTGATTTTGAAAACGATACGAAAAAATCTTTGTTGTCATTAATACCAATGTTGTCATTTTTATGTGGAATGCAATGGAATTGATGTTGGTTATTGGAAATAAACCAAGCACCTAACAGTTGTCAGTTTTCATTTGGGGGTATTTTTATTTTTTTGCAAAAATTTAAGTAAATTTACTTCTTTTTTTAATGTTTGATTAATAAATGAAATATTTTCACATATTTTATGGAATACTATAATACTCCTTGCAACTAAATGTAGAAGAAATCATATACATATGTATGCACTTATGTATTGTAAAAATAGTCTCTTGATATGCATTTATAATTGATGTCCGTTTCCAATCGGATCCACTATTGATAAATGATATTTGATAAAATCCTTCCAATAAAGGCCGCAACGAAGCCATTTGTTTCAAAACCGAAGTATTTTAGACTATTTGCTTCAAATCTGCAAAAGCAGCTTTTAACAAACATAAGCGCAAAATAAAATATACGTACACTTTCTTGGACAGCTCAGGTGGATTGATGCAATTCATATGTAGCGTCGAACTGAAATCGGTTTCTTATATAAATAAATGAATATACATAGGTGAATACATTTCTCTGGGTGGCCAGCAGTGATGCAATCCCTCAGACTTTCTCATCACTTTTTCTAAGCACTCTTCTAATAACTAAAATGCTACAACTGATGATGTCATTTTAATTTATTTATGACCACTTATTCTTTATTTTTTATTATGTAATGAAATATAATTAATTTTATTGATATTTTAATGAAAACATTTTTTTCTATTTTTTGCAAAACAAATAAAACTAAAATTTGTAAACAAATAAGCAAATGTGGGCAACAGCTGATTCGATCATTGATTATAGTTACATTCGAAATTAACAAAATGAAACCAACATTGGTTTGCAAAAATGACAATCAGCGAAACCGACATGGTTGCTGTGACAGCCCTGAACATTTCAAGTTAACTTACACGCGTCGCCAAATAATATTTTTTGCCGCCGATAATAACTTAACTTATGCCTCCCTCGGCTTCTGACCAATTGCCAAATTATGCAAATATGAACATATGTAAATATAAAATGTCTGGATTAAATATTTTAATGGACCTATCAGACGAAATTCGGGATGAACTCAAATGAATTAAATATTTTAAATGTGTTATAGTAGTATTAAGGCTCAGTTAGCCGACCGTAATGTAATGTAACTGCAACAGTAGGAAACAGCTGATCGATATTGTTATGTGAAAAGTAACGAAAATGGTTATAGAGATGTAATGTAACGTAACCTACTTTACACATAAAAATATCGATCAGCTGTTTCCTACGTTGCAGTTACATTACATTACAGTCGACTAACTGAGCCTTTAGGCCGGGTTTACATCTGTGTGTCATGTGCCACACAAGTGTAAAAAGCGTAACCAACTAATTACTAATGAAAAACTGTTTGATTCAGACATGTATTTATTAAGTTAAACAGTTTCATGCATAATTAATAGACAATTTTATAGAATCCAACATGATTGCAAACTGTTTAAATCAATAAATACATGTCTGAATCATACGTTGTATTATTAGTAATTAGTTCGTTGCAAATGACACACAAGAAATGTCAGATGTAAACTCAGCCTTAGTATGTTTTTCATCCGTTTTGACTAATGAATTGTGTGTGTAAAAAAACTTTTCACATTAAAAGGTTTTGACACTTGTTTACACTTTTTTTATAAAACGAGAGTCAGTGATGATGTTTAACTGTGAAAATGTTTTGTTTCATTCCACTTGTTTTTTTTTTCATATGAAATCATTTAAATTTTGTTTTAATTTTTTCACTGAAGTAAAATCAGAAACAGTATGAAAAGATAAAAAAGTTTTAATTTCACGTTATTACAGAACCAGAAGCGACCCCCAGGTATATGTATGTATGTATGTGTCCACAATTTTGGTATGACGTAAACATATTTGTATGCTCACAGTAAGAAAGAGCAAGAAAATATATATGTATGTAAATAAAAAAGAAAATTCTTTCAAATGCACTGAATAAAATATGTGAATATGGCCCAATTCATACGATGATTTAAAAATCTTGTTTTATTTTTGGTTCTCTTTAAAAGTTGCTTCCAAAATCATTTTACATTCATACCATGATTTTTCCATGTTACTAGTTTTTATTTTTCTTCTTCCGTAAATTGTATCAGTGTTACCATTAGATTTTTTTCCCTACATGTTAAAAAATTTCCCCCTACGAAAATCTACAAATTTTAGCAATTTAATGTAAAGAAAGATAACTTGAAAACATTTAAGATCTTATTCAGAAAAAAATAATTTTGGCTTACAGAACTTTTACCAAAAAATGTCCATGCAAAATTTATTTCGTAAACCAATTCTTAATACAAAAGTAGTTAATGTGTCATTGGTGCCACAGTAGGTTACTTAAAACTTGACATATGTATGTAATCAGCGATCAACTTCGCTTTGTCCACTGTCAAATAGTAGTGATTCATTAACATTACAATTGCCTAGTACTTTTTCATATAAGTCAGTAGTATCATCCCCTTCAGGCTCGTATTCATCACTTAACAAAGTTATCGCTACAGATAACAGTAGCGCAAAACCCAACGTGCAAGTCGGTATGGAC
Organism: Tachina fera; assembly: GCA_905220375.1. Lineage (NCBI taxonomy): Eukaryota > Metazoa > Arthropoda > Insecta > Diptera > Tachinidae > Tachina > Tachina fera. The sequence continues at coordinate 30,967,338 of LR999966.1, read as the reverse complement.
AGATATATAACCGTGGTAAAGCGTGAGCGAAGCCCGAATTCTTCAAAAATTTCATCCGCTCCAAAGATGTCCAGGGATAACAGCGCATCCTCAACTAATCGCCAAAACCGTTTTAAAATTTTGCAAGATGAGAACGACAAACCCGATGTATCGTCGAATAAATCATCCAAGCCGCCACCAATCTACTTGAGAGAGAAAAATTCAAATGCCCTTATTAAAAAATTAATTTCGGTCATTGGTGCAAATAAATTCCACATTGTCCCAATAAAACGTGGCAGCACCGATGAAACGAAAATTCAAATTTATGATGAAAAGGATTTCCGCAAAATGGTTTCTGAATTTGAAACAAATAAAACATACTTCTACACATACCAGCTTAAGAGCGCTAAAGGCATGCAGATCGTATTGAAGGGCATAGATTCTTATGTTGTCCCTGAAGAAATAAAAGATGCATTCGTTCTCAAAGGATTTAAGGTAAAGAATGTATCTAACATAATGAACAGAGAAAAGGTACCCCAACCCCTATTTCGTGTTGAACTGGAGCCGAATGATATACAGTTGAAAAAAAACGAGACTCATCCTATTTATAGCCTAAAATACCTTTTATACAGAAAAATCACAGTTGAAGGGCCACATAAGCGTGCAGGTCCCGTGCAGTGTCATAATTGCCAAGAATATGGCCATACAAAAGCTTACTGCAATTTACCTACAGTGTGTGTTATCTGCGGTGAATTGCACGGTACTGCAAGTTGTACCAAACCAAAAGATCAAGCGGAAAAAAATGCAGTAATTGTGGAGGTAATCACACCGCTAACTACAGAGGATGATGTCCTGTGTACTCTTTCGTCAAGCAGGCTATGGTGCAAAAACCTAAATTCAATGTTAAATGTTTCACCGCCAAATAATTCAACGAATGCAAATTCAAGCTTTAACTTTAGTCGTCTTGAAGCTACTATTGAGAATCTGGTGCTAACTATAAACAACTTTACAACAAATATGACTACCATGATGCAAGAAATGCTGAGAATGCATAATACTCTGCCTCAAGCATTAATTAACAAGCCATGAACACGTTAAAAATATGTTTCTGGAACGCAAACGGCATTCGCCAACATAAAAATGAACTTCAGCACTTCCTTATGGAAAAAAATATTGATATAATGTTGGTCTCTGAGAATCATTTGACTTCTATGTAGAAGCCTCTTTAAAATGAATGGCTACACTTTATATGATACAAAGGACCCTAGAGGGAGAGCATGCGGTGGATCAGCAATTCTAATAAAGTCAAGACTCAAGCACTATATTCTTGACAACATTTGTGAAGAACATTTACAAGCAACAAATATCTGCATTGAAAATTTTTGTACAAATTTCGTGATATCTTCAATTTACTCCCCTCCCAGATTTTCAATCACTGAGGACCAATACGAGAAATTCTACAAATCTCTTGGACCTTGTTTCGTAGCAGCTGGCGACTACAATGCTAAGCATACGTTCTGGGGTTCGCGTCTTATTACGCCTAGAGGTAGGGCGTTGTTCAACACAATTTCAAAAATGGGCTTGCATGTTATTTCAAATGGGCTTGCATGTTACTGGCCTACTGACGTACGAAAAATTCCGCATGTTTTACATTTCGGCGTCATAAAAAGTATTTCTAGGGAATTAATTCACGTTGAAGCTTCCCTAGATCTCTCGTCCGATCTTTCTCCCACGATCGTTACAACCTGTAGCCCACTGAGAAGCGCTTTACCTTACCCATATGTCAAGATGATAAATCGTGTTAATTAGCTGGGATTCAAAAAATATCTTAGTAGTCATTGCACGGAAAATATTACGCTAAGAACACCCAATGATATTGAATCTAACATTGCAAATCTTAACGAGAGTATAAAACAAGCTTCTGAACATGCCACTACCTCCCATCCGCGTACTGGGTTCAATAAAATTTATTCTATAGACATTGAACATGTCGTACATGAAAAAAGAAGTGCTAGAAGGGAATGGCAACAGCACAGATCACCTCAACTCAAAATCAGATTTAAAGAGTGCACTAAAGGACTCCAAGAGTTGCTTGCATCTGAAAAAACTGCATCTTTTAAAAATTATCTGGAAAGTCTTAATGTCACACCAGCATATAATTACTCTTTGTGGCGCGCTGCTAAAAAGTTTAAAACACCCGTTGAGTTTAAGCCACCTCTGCGCACATCTACCGGAGGTTGGGCAAGAACCGATACTGAAAAAGGTAACATATTTGCTGAGCATTTAAAATCCGTATTTACACCAAATACATGTACCGGTGTTGCTGATTTGCCGAGTGCAGTTGCTCTACCGCCTCGACCCTTAAAATTTACGATGTGTGATGTACAAAAACTAATTGCCGAACTCAACCCGAAAAAAGCTACCGGTATGGATGGAATTAGTAACCAGATGCTGATTAAGTTACCTCGTACTGCAATTAGAATCCTGTTATTCATTTTTAATGCCATTTTACGTCTGGAGTATTATCCAGACTGCTGGAAGCTTGCCAAGGTTAAAATGATTCCAAAGCCAGGTAAAGATCTTACCAAGGCTGAGTCATATAGGCCAATAAGTCTACTGTCAACAATGTCAAAGCTTTTTGAAAAGCTACTCATGACAAAATTGTCTTCAATTTTAACTGATAATGGGTGCATACCGGACCATCAATTTGGTTTTAGAAGCCAGCATAGCACCATTGAGCAAACGCATAGATTGGTTCAATTTATCGGAAAAACATTTGAGGAAAATACTTCTTTTCTTTCTTTTCTTTTCTTTTTTGTTCTGCCCTGTTTATTGATGTTTCTCAGGCATTTGATAAAGTGTGGCATGAAGGCCTGATTTTGAAATTGAAGACATACTTACCAATAAACATTCTAAATCTTTTGGAAAGTTACATTCTTGCACGAAAATTTACAGTTGTGGAAGGACACTTTATGAGTATGCCTGAAACTATCTCATCCGGTGTGCCACAGGGGAGTATACTGGGGTCATTTTTATATATGATTTATACTTGTGATATGCCTGTGAGCAGTAGTATCCACACTTCTACATTTGCCGACGATACCGCCTGCCTTAGTATGCACGAACACCCTGATAAGGCATCCCGAAAACTCCAGGAATACATTAGCCAGATGGAACTATGGTTAAACTTATGGAGAATTAAGGTAAATTAACAAAAGTGTGTCCATATAACATTTACCTTACGAAGAGATACTTGTTCCCCCATTCGGATTAATAATCAAATTGTTCCTCAACATTCACATGTGAAATATCTTGGTATACACCTCGATCGACGGCTTACATGGAAACATCACATTGACTATAAGTTAACTCAAATGAAACTAAAATTAACTCAGGTACATTGGCTGATTGGTAGAAATTCAACACTCAGCCTAGATTGCAAACTTTTATTATACAAGTCGCTTTTAAAGCCAATATGGTGTTACGGTATCCAGTTATGGGGCACTGCTTCAGCTTCCAATGTAGAAAGAATCCAACGAAGGCAAAACAAAATTTTAAGGTTAATAACATCTGCTCCATGGTACATTAAGAATTCAAATATACATCGTGATTTAAATATGCCACTAGTGATTGAAGAAATTGCAAAATACGCAGGCAAATATTTAACAAAACTCGAGTCACATCCTAATCCGCTTGCTCGTAATATTTTGAACTTTACTGGACACATCCGCTTAAAAAAGAGAGATACAAGGGCTCTAATACTAAACACTCCGAATGAAGTTGCTTGAAAATACTTTTTTTTTTTTAATTATCACTACTTATGTATTATTTAAAACTATCACTTAGTTATGTCTGACATTAGTCGGGCCTATTAATTATATGTTAGATTTAAGATTTGAATACTTATTGTTAGTTCATATATGAAGATACAATAAATAAAAAAAACATGCATAAAAAAATATGAATGTAATTTTCTTGTATTAAGTTATTTAGAGTGAATACTTTTATTTTTACTTTTGCGTAGTCTTCTACAGTTTTTCAGATATTATCGTATAATAGAAATTTAACACACAGCTGTATTTAAGTTAAATAGTTGCAAGTTGTTTAATAGATGCCCATTTTATATTTCCTGATGTGCTTCTCATTAGAAGAATAGGGGGAAAGGTTTGATCCAAAGACAGGCACGGCGACTCCAATATAATTAGATAAAAGTCTATGTAATTTCGAGCAAAAATAAATTTTGAAACGGCTTATGAGCAAAAATATATTTTGGGTTTAGTTATTTTTACATTTATGCACAATAGTGGCCTGCGTAAGCAATCTTGAAATGTAAGTACGTCATGTTTTTTAAATGGACTCTCGTGGCATGCATTATACTAAGCCAATAATAAATGATGTCGCAGTATAAACGAAGCACGATGGATGTATTGGTGTACGTGTATAAGACTGTTAACAAGCGATGTCGCCAAGACGTCTTGTTTATAACAAACAATGAAAAGAAGTACTGTTTATACATGTATGATTGTTATTTTGCATATTGTGCGTTTGGGTGTGTGTATGTAAGATTTAGATGGTAAGCTATTATGTTTGTGTTTAAGGGAGGTTTTTTAAAGCAAGCGCACACAACTCATGTAAACGCATGTGTGCGTTTGTATGTGCGCAGAAAAATAAGAGAGCATACAAAAATTATGTAGGTATGTATGTATGTACATGCATGGCGTTTATATACGCGCCAATAAGAGAAAAAAGCACAAGCACCACAAATTGTTCAGTCACGAACTGCACATTTTCTTCTTTACTCTTATACCTGCAATAAGTTAAACAAATGTAGTGCCGACAACGTTGGTTAGCGTTTGTTTCAGAAGATTTCCCTGTAGTAAAGCATTTGAAATTGCCCTCATGTCTTAAAAGTTCTTATAAGACGTCTTGGGCAGGTCTTTAATTCACAAAAAATGTAATATGAAAAACAAAAATACCTACATTTTGGCCAAAATAAAATATTTGTCCGATTTTCCCTATACTCCTATATTAGTGAGAAAAATACCTACAGGTAACACTATTTTGTATTAAAACAAAGCTGTTGCCACATTGAATGAAAAAATAAAATAAAGCAAAAAAATTTAAAAAAACTCGGAAAAGGGAATATGTGATTTTTCTTTCTACACCCTTTGCTTTTCTATACCGTTCGCCGCCAAACTAAAAAATCGTGTTTGAAAACAAACATTAAATAAATTTAGTGAAGTGCGACTTTGACCCGCGCACGAAGGGTTCCGTACTGACACGAGATATGTAATTGAATTCGAACTTTAGCCAATATAAACTATAGTTTGGGAATTTTTTTAGTTTTTGGGTTTTTTGAATTTATTGGCGCTTTCTGAGTTTTGGCACTTTTTTCTCGTTTTGGTGATTTTTTTGGTTTTTGAAGTTTTTTCAATTTTTGCGATTGTTATTATTTTGGCGTTTTTTATTATTATTTTTTTGGCGTTTTTTTTATTTTGGCGATTTTTTTAATTTTGGCGTTTTTTTCATCTAGGTGATTTTTTTTGGGTTTTGACGATTTTTTTAGTTTTGGCACTTTTTTTCTCGTTTTAAGCATTATTTTTTTGGTTTTTGGGGTTTTTTTAATTTTGGCGATTTTTTTAGTTTTGGCGATTTTTTTTATTTTTGCGATTTTTTTTCATTTTGGAGATTTTTTTTCATACATTTAATTATTTTGGTTTTGGCGCCTTTTTCGCGTTTTGACGATTTTTTTTCCGGTTTTGGCGTTTTTTTCATTTTGGCGATTTTTCGCTTTTGTGCGATTTTTTCGAATTCCGCGATTTATTTTAGTGTTAGAATTTTTTTTTAATTTTGGCGATTTTTTTTTAATTTTGGCGATTATTTTAATTTTTGGCGATTTTTTTTTAAAGTTTTGGATTTTTTTTTTTGGTTTGGCGATTTTATAATTTTTGGATTTTTTAATTTTACCGTTTTTGCAAATTCAACAGTTTACCTCTTACGGTTTCCAAGATATAGCAAGTTGTCAAAATTACATAGTCAAAATTGCATTAACTGATGGACCACCCATTAATTAAATTTTTTTTAAATTTTAGTGTTAATTGTTGTAGTCTATTAAAAATACACTAATTTTACAAATTTAACCTGTCAATATACATATGTATATACAATTGTATGTATATTACATGGGACTTTTTTTACCTTTGGTGTACGGAACCCTAAAAATCAACGTGTGAATTTAGGCCGTGATACACTATGATACAAAGTCGTGCGATCTACGAAAAAATACAACCCTGGTGTGATGCAGTGTTCAAAAGACAATAACAATTCATCACACCAGGGTTGTATTTTTTCGTAGATCGCACGACTTTGTATGATAGTGAGTCATGGCCTTTACGTGTATGTGAAATAAATTTTTGTATACAAAAATAGTGAAAAAACATTTAGTGTGATTAGTTTTATTAAGGTAAGTCATTATTTTATGCAACATATGTATGTATGTTAAAGTTAAAGTAAAACAAAAGATTTTCATGAATTCGATTAAAGAAAATTGAAAACTACGTATGCATGCATGTGTGTGCTGTTTCCATCACAAGAATTTAAACATATAGCACACGACAGGCTACCGACTACATGTTTATTCAGTTAATCGATTTTGTTCGAAGAGTAAATGAACTGATCTAATATTGCATTTTAAATATAAAGCAGCTGTTTTCTTTTGTATGATTTTCTCCTAGCGCTGCCATTCAGCAATGTTTCTAGTATGGACAAAAATTAATACCTGGTTTACATTAAGAATTTTTTTCATGAAATTAGTTGCATGAAAATTTTTTTATTTTTCGATAAGAGGGTTGGAAGAGAAACTTATATCAAAGGCGTTGCCAAAACTGCATCAGAGATTCAGTTTACGTAATTTTTTATATAACATTCTCTTTTATATCGCTACAATTATCAAATAGAAAAAGTTGCGCGCAAAAAAAATTCATGAAATTTCATGAAAAAATTGTGTAAATCAGGTATAACTCAAATATCAAATTGTATACCGTGGCAATAATGAAATTAACAATACAAAAAGTGCTACCAAATATAACCTAAGCTGTGTGCTATAAAAACTCATTTTCTTACGTACTCGCTTGTATACCACTTGCTTGCCTGAGAACTTACTTTTTATGTAGAAACAGGCCATTAATATGCACATTTGTTTTTTGTTATTTTGAAAATTTTATACAAAATTTAAGAATTTTGATTCCCTTACTTTTGTTTGTTCACATTTAAGAACATATGGTTTCGTTTCACATTTGTTTTTTGTTATTTTGAAAATTTTATACAAAATTAAACGACCGCCATCGTTTTTGAAAATTGGAACCGTCTCACAGAGGAGTATCTGGGCCAAAAAGCTGTCAAACTGTTTTTTAGTTTAGATTGATTATGAAAAGTTACTGAGTTGCCCCTAGATTAATGAAACTTGGACGAAATATGTCTTATAGTTGTACGCTGTTAAACCTCGAAAACAAGTAAAATCGTACAAAGGGGAAAACAACTTTTATCGTCGGCGAAAGTTCAAAACCCTAAACTTGGTCTCAGGAGACCGTAAGATGCAATTTTCGTACCGCTTCCTCTTTTGGGCGGTGACAAAAATATTATTTACAAAAATAATGTAAATATTAAAAAAATGTACTACTTATGCCTTAATATCAGTGTTTTCACACTGAGGTGGTTTTAACTTTAAAACCAACAGTTAAAACCTGGTTTCAACACACAAATTGTTTTTTTAAAACCAACTTAAAACTATTTTAGAATTGGTTTTAAGTAGGTTTTATAAAATGCAAACTTGTTTTCGCTGTGCTAAATTCAGTGCTGCCAAGTCAAAATAATCGGAAGCAGCTAATAATCTTTATGCTACTGAATAACAATAGATGTCGCATGAAAGATTTTCAACTTAAAAATGAGTGCAGCAGCAAAGAATAATCAAAAAATTATGGAAAACAAAGTTCTTTGGAAGGAAAACAACGAAAATGTTTTCATTACAACGTTGTACCTTCATAGTGAACGGTCGATTAGCGGAATTTTACATACTTAAAAAACAAACAAAAAATTATAAAAAAAAATACTCGTAGTACATATAATTCGTAACAGGCACATACATACTGATTTTAATAAATAAGCTAGCTTCATTTGCTTTGCTAATATTTTTTACATAGTAGAAATAACAAAAACAAAAAAAAAACACAAACAAACAAAGTGCCCTTAAGGAGTACTCTATATGAGTACCTCAAAAACAAAATATTGTGAAGTGAGTTCTAACGGCAGAAATGCCTATTTTACTGTGAGTTCTGAATCTCTTGATAAAACAATAAGAACACAAAATCTGATTTGAGGCTCACTGCGAGTTCTGAAGCTCTTAATGAAGACAATAAAAATAAAAAATCTGTCATCAGATTTTCTTACGGCAAAGAAACTACTTTGTCAGCGTTCAACCTCGCTTTGTCCAATGACAACTAGGTATGAGTTAACATTACCGTTGCCTAGTACCTCTACATTTAACTCGCGATATCATCCGCTTCGATGTCGTGGTCATCAGTTAACCAAGTTATCAACAGTAGCCCAAAACTCAAGGTCCAAGTCGGAATGGACAGATATATAACTGTAATAAAGCGCGAGCGAAGCCCGCATTCTACTAAAATAGCATATGCGCTAAAGATATCTAGGGATAACAGCGCATTATCTACAAATCGTCAAAACCGTTTTCAAATATTACAACATGACAACGACAAACCCGATGTACCCACGAACAAAACCTCTAAGCCGCCACCAATATATTTGAGAGAAAAAAAAATCAAACGCTCTTATCAAAAAATTAATCTCGGCCAATGGTGAGAATAAATTTCAGATTGTTGCAATAAAACGTGGCAACATCGACGAAACGAAAAATCAAATTTATGAAGAAAAAGATTTTCGCAAAATCGTTTCTGAATTTCAAAAAAATAAAACTGCATTTTACACTCTGTTTGGGTTGTGTGCGGCCAAAAGCCAAAAGATCTAAGTGATAAAAAATGCCGTAATTGTGAAGGTAATCACACCAATAACTACAGAGGTTGTCCTGTATATTTTTTCGTTAAACAGGCTACGGGTCAAAAACCTAAATTACCTCCAGCTCAACCATTAAACTCGTACTCCGCCACTTTTGCTCAAGTGAGACAGCCAGTTACTTCACGTGCATCGTATGCCGATGCTGCTAAGGCTAGTTCTATTCCCACACCCCCAAATAATTCAACGAATGCAAACTCAAGCTTTAACTTTAGTCGCCTTGAAGCTACTATTTAGAATCTGGTGCTAACTATAAACAATTTTACAACAAATATGCCTAGCATGATGCAAGAAATGCTGCGAATGCAGAATACACTGCTTCAAGTATTAGTTAACAAACCATGAACACGTTAAAAATATGTTTCTGGAACGCAAACAGCATTCGCCAACATAAAAATGAATTTGAGCACTTCCTCACGGAAAAAATATTGATATAATGTTAGTGTCTGAGAATCATTTGACTTCGAGAAGCCTTTTTAAAATTTTTGGCGACACCTTATATGATGCAAAGGAACCGAAAGGAAGAGCATGCGGTGGATCTGCAGTTTTAATAAAGTCAAGACTCAAGCATTACATGCTTGACAACATTTGTGAAGAATACGAACGACGAATATTTGTGCCGAAAATTTTTGCACAAATATTCTGATATCATCAATTTACTCCCCTCCCAGATTCGCAATCACTGATGATCAATACGAGGATTTCTATAAATCTCTTGGCTCTTGGTTTCGTAGCATCTGGCGACTTTAATGCAAAACATACTTTCTGGGGTTAGCGTCTTATTACACCCAGAGGTCGAGCGTTGTTTCAAAAATGGGCTTGGACGTCATTTCGAGTGGGGAGAACACTTACTGGCCTATTGACATGCATAAAATTCTAGATGATATAGAGTTTGGCGTCATGAAAAATATTTCTAGGGAATTAATTCACGTTGAAGCTTCACTAGATCTCTCGTCCTATCACTCTCCTACGATCGCTACAATCTGTAGCCCACTGAGAAGTGTTTTGCCGATGAACTTGCCTCATATTGCAATAAGCATCCTGCTATTTATTTTTAATGCCATTTCACGAATGCAGTATTTTTCCCATAACTGGAAACTTGCCAAGATAAAAGTTATTCCGAAACCAGGGAAAGATCTTACCAAGGCTGACTCATATAGGCCTATAAGCTTACTATCAACAACCTCAAAGCTTTTCGATAAGCTGCTCATGACTAAATTGTCCAGAATTTTAGCCGATAATGGGTGCATCCCGGACCATCAATTTGGTTTTAGAAGTCAGCATAGCATTATTGAGCAGACGCATACATTGGTTCAATTTATCAGAAAAACATTTGAGGAAAAGAAGTATTGTTCTGCCCTGTTTATTGACGTTTCTCAGGCATTTGATAAAGTGTGGCATGAAGGCCTGATTTTGAAATTGAAGACATACTTACCAATAAACATTCTAAATCTTTTGGAAAGTTACATTCTTGCACGAAAATTTACAGTTGTGGAAGGACACTTTATGAGTATGCCTGAAACTATCTCATCCGGTGTGCCACAGGGGAGTATACTGGGGACATTTGAAGAAAAAAAGTATTGTTTTGCCCTTTTTATTAATGTTTCTCAGGCATTTGATAAAGTATGGCACGAAGGTCTATTTTTAAAATTGAAGACATCTGCCAAAAACTTTTGGAAAGTTATAATATTGGTAGGAAGTTCATTGTTGTCGAAGGAGACTTCATTAGTGTGCCCGAATCAATATCTTCCGGTGTGCCTCAAGGTAGTATTCTAGGTCCAGTCTTTTATTTAATATATACTTGTGATATGCCTGTGAGCAATAATATCCACACCTCTACATTTGCCGATGATACAGCATGTATGAGTATGCACGAAAGCCCTTATGAGGCATCCCGCAATCTCCAGGAACATATTACTCAGCTGGAAATGTGGTTGAAAAGAAAAGATACTTGTTCTCCCATTCGAATCAACAATCAGAATATCCCTCAACATTCCCAAGTAAAATTTCTTGGTATACACTTTGATCGAAGTCTTACATGGAAACATCACATTGACTCTAAGCTATCTCAAATGAAACTTAAGTTATCCCAAATACATTGGTTGATTGGCAGAAATTCAACACTTAGCCTAGACTGCAAACTTTTACTATAGAAGTCGCTTTTGAAGCCAATATGATGCTACGGAATAAAGTTATGGGGCACTGCTTCAGGTACAAATGTTGACAAAATCCAACGAAGACAAAACAAAATTTTAAGGTTAATAACATCTGCTCCATGGTACATTAAAACTTCAAATTTACATCGTGATTTAAATATGCCACTAGTGACTGAAGAAATTGCAAAATACGCAGGCAAATATCTAACTAAACTCGTGTCACAGCCTAATCCGCTTGCTCGTAACATTTTGAACTTTACTGGACACATCCGCTTAAAAAAGAGAGATACAAGGGCTCTTATACTCAACACTGCAGATGGGACTGCTTATATACTGAATATACTTTTTTCCTACTTATGTATTATTTATAACTGTCACTAATAGCTGATAAATCACTGAATGTTTAAACATAGTTTAAGTTAATTTTCACAAAAAATTAAAATTGATTTAAATACACTTTAATTTTTTCAGTGGCTAATTAAAGTTAATATCAAATTACGTTGAAAGTATGGTAGCACTACAATATTTCCAAATATTATGGAAAGCTTTCCAAAGAACAGCTGTTTAATATAAATAAGAAAGTTGATTTATCAAATTGCAGAAAAATTAAATAGCAAAAAACACATTTTATGATACAAGAAGAGCATCGGAACGCATTTTTCTATTTATATATTTCCAGTCGTTAAGCAGCTCTGGGTCGGGGAACATCTCTCGCGTCATCGTAATTATTTCTTAAGTGCGGTCAGGCTTGTGTGTGTTGTTTGCCCTTCGAGAGTTTGTCGTCTCGCTCGCACTGGTTGACTGATCTGCCACGGATAACCGTATAATCTTGCGGTTTTTTGTGGAATTTCTTTAACAACCACGTTGCTTACTTCCTATGTGAAGGCATAGGTCGTGTACAGTCAGTCACAAACCCTTATAAAATACTGTTAATACCATCTTGGGCATATGGTCTACGTTACTCCGCCCATATTTGTGCAACACCATATTATGCAAATTTACTTTGCATTAATATGTTCAATAAATAAATAAAATATTTATATATTTCATGATATGAAAATATGTATGTGTTACATTTGTTGTATATTTCCGAAAATTAAACGAAATTATTTTTAATATGACATCATGATCAGAGGTCAAAGTCGTGCGGATCGCAGCCGGTGGCGCCAAGCCGCCGACCTTTTTGTTGAGCTCGAGCCGCCGCCGAATTGGACGGCTCACATGTGGAAGTCGACTAACCACCTTTATTCTATTTGGCGTCGGCAACATAACACGGCGTCGTTTTTAATGTTTTTAGCAAATCCGTATTCACGTAGATAGTATTGCCATTTATCGGTGACTGTCAGCATATGTTTGGTATTCTGTAAGAAAAATTGATGTTGCTGTTGCCGTTCATTTTGTCGTCAGTGTTTTTGATGTCGTGTTCTGTTGTGTGCGTACCTCAACGAACTTGATAAATAATTTAAATAGTAAAAAAGTGAAATATAAGAAATAAAAAAGTATATATAAATACATATGTGGATATATATTTGAAAAAATTTATTAAAAAAAGGGGAAAATATAATACGGAAGAAATTAAAAATACCAACCCCATCCAATTTGAAAAGCTTGTGGAAGAGTTGAAAAAACTCATTTTAGCTATGGGATTCCGCAAGGGCAGTGTTCGTAATAATTTCAAGGTACAGTGGGAAATTGTTGCAACTGCACTAAATTCCCTCGGTCCACCATTAGAACTAGTGGTGGGTGAGAAAATGTAAATAGTGTGTGGGAAAGTATAATATATGAAACCATTATTTTTAAAGATCTGGCGGGACTTGAGGTTTAAAAAAAAAGTTGCAAACAATGCTGAGTGTAAAGCAACAAGAGGCAGCGTATATAAACAATCAGCACTAAGCCCCTTTGGAGGAAGCTCCAATCTCCAATAAACGTTGATCTGATCCCTTTTGTTTTCAAAATCAGATTATATTGTATCCAATACATGCTTAAATGATGTTTTATTCAGCCGAAAATAACTTTAAAATATTAAAACGATGAACATCACTCATTGTTTTGCAAAAATATTTCGAAATTTATCACTTAATTTTCATTGGGTAACTGACAAATGAATGACTTGTCTGAGAAATCTTTTCACTAATAAATTTATTATTTTCTTCGTCCCGATACGAAAGAAAAACATTTTATTTTATTTATTTACAAACCTTTTACTTATTCAAAAAGACTTCTACCAAAATAGTAAACAAAATGAGTCAGCTGACTCAAATATTGGATATGTGTATTGTATTTATCGATAAACAGGCAACGTCGTCGTAACATTGTTAAGGAATACAAAGCTAGCATTGATGTTGTGTTAAATTGATGTTGTTTCAAAATTGAAGACGATGTTGCCGACGCCAAATAGAATAAGGATGAATATTTCCAGCCGGCTAATATTTTCCATCCAATTTTTTTTTTCGGTGATGTGTTAGTGTTTCTTGTATGCATTTGATATTTGCTGTTTTTTAAGTTATGTGTGTATTGGTTTTGTGCTGCTGATGCGGGGTTGTGCTTGGTTGAAAAATTATGCCAACCACAAGACCACTCTCTTTGCCTCTCACCTACAATCTGGCACAATTGATCTCGTGTATGACAGGCCCAAGGCACATTTAATACAGGTACATGAATTGGCCAAAACTCTCTGGCAAATCTGTGCTTCTCAAATAGCTTTACAAAGTATACTTATAATTATAATTATAATATAATAATAATTGTCAAAAAATTGTATGCATGAAACAAGGCACAAAAGTAATTTTCAAATGAATTCTTCGTTATAAACTTGTAAACAAAAAATCAGCGGATGAGCAATATGCCTGATACGTGTATCTGTTTGATATGCCTTTTCCATTAGTCCGAACTTTAACAAAATCTTGTAGAACACACCTTTAAAAAGCGTTGTATAGAAAAAATTGAGTAGCATGAATCTCGCAAGTATTTTTTAAAAATTTTCAATCCGATTTGCTTCTCATGTCGCGCACGATAAAATCGAAAATAAGGCTGGATATTATATAACTTTTTACTTCCCATATAAAACTGCAATCTATCGACCATGTCACAGAGTTCAGATCCGTTCGGAAACACAAGATGTCGAGCCCTAGCCGAAGTATAACTCAGCATTTGTTATTCTGCCTTCGTGCAGAGATTTTTCAAATGCTTTATTACAGCGAAATATTCTAAAACAAACGCTTAACAGAACTGTTGGGAATACATTTGTTTCAGTTGTTTGACATGCCAACAGTGTTGTTTAGCGTTTGTTTTAGAATATTTCGCTGTAGTAAAGTATTTGAAAAATCTCTCATGTCTTGAAAGGTCTTATAAATGGTCTTGTGAAGGACATTAGTATGTATATGTACATATCCTACAATCATAATTGAAAAAATTATGTTTTTCTACGAAATTGTCGGCTGCAACCGACTTTGAGCCGCCGACGGTAATTTTTAGCCTAGCCGCCGCCGCTGAAAATTTTAGAACGACTTGGAGCTCTGCTCATGATGTTTATGTACATGCATTTAAAAAACACACACATGCACAAAACAAATGGTATGTTTGTAAAACTTAAACAACGCTTAAATGCACAATGTTGGCTATTTTAGGTTCATTTAATTTGCGGTGAAAAACAAAATTTTGTGTTTAAATCAGATTTAAAAATAAAATACATAGGTATAATCATTGACTGATTTATTTGCCCTAAGTTTATGTCCGACACTGGTCGGGCCTAATAATTATATTTTTAGATTTAAGATTTGAATAATTTGTTATTGTTATTGTTAGTTAGTTTTTGAAGATACAATAAATAAAACATGTATAAAAAAAATTTACAACGCATACAACAAAAACAGTTGTACAGTTTGTCTAATAATTGTTGTAAAAAGAAGAAAAATTTATAACAACAAACACACGCATTTCTGCGGGAGATTTATTTTATTTTTGAGCAAAGTTATTAGACAGTCTGTGAGTTAAAACCTGAACCTGAAAAAACTTGCAGTGTGAATGGAAAATCAGCTGTTTATGGTTTTAACGTTAATACCAGATTTTAACTTTCAGTGTGAAAACACTTAGGGTCTTATGCAAAAAAACTTAATAAAGCTTTGCAAAGCAATGTTAAATAAAGTTGTATTCTAAAAAAATTATTATATCAAATTTCTAAAGTAGGTCCCCACGTTTGTTAAGACTACTTTAAGTTGATATTTTCAAAATGTCTATTTTGTACCTCAAATATTTTTGTTAATATAACACATATTGATTCATGTTACATCTGAAAATAAAGCTAAAAGTGCTAGCTCTTATCTTAAATATATTATTACTGTAATGTGATAGACAACATCACCAAATTATCCAACTGATTCAAAATACATCGCAAAATCCATAAAAAAATATTAAAATAAATACAATTGTACAAAAATGTTTTAGTGATGTACATACAATCAAAACAAATCGAAAAGAGCTGGATATTCAAATACTCATTTCATTCGAATAAAATAAATTGTGATAATTCTTCTTTGTTCCTCATATTTTATTTACTTTTACTTCATAGAAATGTTTATCTGGTTTCCTTCCATGTCAGAAGCTCATATTGTTTAAATTAGGTTGCTTTACTTCAAGAAAATAAAAATTTATTTAATAAAATAAAAAAATATTTGAATACCCGAATGAAATTTTATTCAATTTTGTACATCATAAGCTGAGAAGTGGTTGTTGAACACGGTGGTGTTACCAGTATTTATTATTAAATAACAAAATATTTAAAGTTGTGTTTTGAATACAATTTCTTAACAAAGCAATGTTAGCCTTAAAGTGCTTGTCAACTAATATGAACTTTAAAGCTATAGTAAAATATTTTTTTGCATAAGGGGGTTACCCCCTTTGCTTCCCCTCGGGTAGTCAAATTTATTTTTATTTTATTAAATACATTTTAATTTTCTTGAAGTAAAGCAACCTAATTTAAACAATATGACCTTCTGACACGTTAGGATAACAGATAAACATTTCTATGAAGTATACGTAAAAAAATATGAGGAACAAAGAATAATTATCACAATTTCTTTTATTCGAATGAAATGAGTATTTGAATATCGAGCTCTTTTCGATTTGTTTTGATTGTATGTACATCACCAAAACATTTTTGTACAATTGTATTTATTTTAATACTTTTTTTCATGGATTTTACCATGTATTTTGCATCAGTTGAATAATTTGATGATGTTTTCCATTACATGACAGAAATATTAAATCTAAGCTAAGAGCTAACAATTCTAGCTTCATTTTCAAATGTAACATGAATGAATATGTGATTTATTTACAAATATATTTGGGGTACAAAATACACATTTTGAAAATATCAACTTAAAGTAGTTTTAACAAACGTGAGGACCTACTTTAGAAATTTGACATAATAATTTTTTTAGAATACAACTTTACTTAACATTGCTTTGCAAAGCGATGTTAAGTTTTTTTGTATAAGACCCTAAAATAAAAAGCTTCTTCTTGTTTTTGTTTGCAAAAAAGTGTATAATTTTTTTCTTTTTAATTTTTAAACGAATTGTTTCAACATTAATATTCGAGATAACTTTTTTTGAATACTAAAAATAGCATTTGCTACAAGAATTATGTTTTGTATAAAAATTTTCTTTTAAAAAATTGTTGGTAGACAGCGGAGTGTAGTTAAATTTTTGCTTCGCCGTTACATCAATGTATTCATCACCTTTCTATGCTAATGCTAAATTTTTTATAGACGTCAATATTTTACATTTATACCTGATTTACATTAAGCATTTTTTTCATGAAATTAGTTGCATGAAAATTTTTTATTTTTCAATAGGAAGAAAAACTCATATCAAAAGCGTTGCCAAAAATGCATCAGAGATTCATTCTACTTTTTTATATAACATTCTCTTTTATATCGCTACAATTATCAAATAGAAAAAGTTGCGTGCAACAAAATTCATGAAATTTCATGAAAAAATATCGTTTGGCACAGCAGAAAAAATTAATTTTTCCCCACAGCTACATATACATATTTTTCCATACTACTTTACTACCGTTTGACACACTAAGTAGAAATTCATCATCTAGAATATTGGTTCAAAGAAAAATTAATAAAATATTAAAATAATATATAATTTTTTGCAATGATAAGACCATTACAATATCATTGAAAATGATTCCTAATTGCACTACTTTTGATTCGTAAGATGTAGATTTTATTAACGGCTTTGGAATTTTTTTCGCTACGTGCTTTTATGATTTCTCTGTGCGGTATACATTTTTCTGGGTATACTTACACCACTACGTCGTTTTTCACGATATTCTGATCCATCACAATTCTCTTCATGAGTACGTATTAACGGTTGACCCAATATCGCTTTAACAATACTATCTGGTCGATCGTTTATTATTAAAGATGGCTCCTTACGACGTGTTAATTGTTTAGCCACTTCCACGTCAGTAGGAAATTTCTCCATAAACGAGTTACCACTATTAAAGAGTGCTGCAATTAGAAAAAAAAATTAAATTCTAAATTTAAGCAAATATGAATCAATAAAACTTACAATAACCCTTTTTCATGAATTCCTCCTTTTTTGCACATTGAAAGGGAAATATTTGCTTACTGCTACGTACATATTCACTGAAATTAAACAAAAATTATGTTCAAAACTTTTGTATCTGAAAATGTGTTAACGTCTATTTGTACGTTAAAAACAAACAAAATATAAAAATATTTTTTGCTTAAAACGTATTTTAAAGCCCCAGTTCGAAAAAAAAAAGAAATCACCCTTATTCCAGTTGTCGTACCAAAAAATTGATAGACTGACTTAAATTCGTAAGTACACGGAATTTATATATTTATTGCCGATTACAGCAATATTATAAAATAAATTGAGAGAAGTGCGACTTTGACCCGCGCACGAAGGGTTCCGTACGGGCACGAGACAATATAAACTATAGTTTGGGCATTTTTTTCGTTTTTGGGTTTTTTCGGTTTTAAGCGTTTTTTTTAGTTAGTTTTTGAATTTATTAGCGCTTTCTGAGTTTTGGCAATTATTTCACGTTTTGGCGATTTTTTTTGTTTTTGAAGTTTTTTTAATTTTGGCAATTTTTATTATTTTGGCGTTTTTTTATTTTGGCGATTTTTTTCATATAGGTGATTTTTTTTTGGTTTTGGCGATTTTTTTTAGTTTTGACACTTTTTTTTTCGTTTTGAGGATTTTTTCGGTTTTTGGCGTTTATTTTAAATTTTAGCGTTTTTTTTAAATTTGGCGATTGTTTTTAATTTTGGCGATTTTTTTCATTTTTGCGATTTTTTTTCACATAAACAATTATTTTGGTTTTGGCGCATTTTTCGCGTTTTGGCGATTTTTTTCGGTTTTTGGCGTTTTTTTCATATTGGCGATTTTTTTTCATTTAAACGATTTTTTCGAAGTTGGCGATTTATTTTAGTGCTAGAATTTTTTTTTAATTTTGTCGATTTTTTTCGATTTGGCGATTTTTTTTAAATTTTTGGCGATTTTTTCAGGTTTTGGCGATTTTTTTTCGGTTTTATAATTTTCGGATTTTTTAGTTTTACCGTTTTTGAAAATTTCAAGAGTTTACCTCGTACGGTCTCCAAGATATAGCAAGTTGTCAAAATGCATATTGAAAATTGCATTAACTGATGGACCACCCTTTAATTTAAATTCTTTAATATTTTAATGTTCTATTGTTGTAGTCTATATAAAAATACACTAATTTGACAAATTTCAAGTGTCAATATACATATGTACATACGGTTGTATGTATATTACATGGTATTTAAATATTTTTCGTCGCTCGTTTTGGAGCACCCTTTAATTTCTAATTCTCATGTATTTGTTGTTGTAGTGGCCAAGGTTCTACATACTCTGTCCAAATTTCAGGTCCGTAGCTCTTACGGTTCCTGAGAAAATACCGTGTGACGGACAGACGGACAGCGTAGCGAAAACAATAGGGTTCCTTTTTTCACCTTTATATAAAACGGACAACTTTCATTAAACTCAAACAGCAATTAACCCTTTCAGGGTCAAAAATAATTTAGGTTTAGATAAAAATCTGAAAATTTGTATTGAAAGTGAAATGATGGTGCTGAAATCGGGAAAAATAAAATTTTTTGTCTTGTGCCACGCCCCTGGATTTTGGGCAATGTCGAATATATTCGACACTGACCTTCAATGGCACCTAATGATATCCTGATATTTTTATTTGAAATTACAAACAAACAACTGTTTTTTAAGGTTTTTTCGCATATTTTGGTAAACAAAAAAAAAATTCATATATATTTCACATATTTTGATAAAATAAAAGGAATTTATATATATTTGACAGAGTTTGGTAAAAAAATTTTAAAACTTATGCACTTTTTTGGTGAAATTTTTCAAAGCAATTGTGGTTTCTTTTAACACAAAGAAAAACTTTGCATTTCTTGCAGATAATAAAGGAGCTTTTATCGCAGCCTTGTGCTTTGCATCGACCGGCGCTCTTGGCTTCTATAAAAATTGGTATGTGCTGCTTTTGATCATGGCAAACCTCTTGCGGTGGAGCTTTTTGAAATATTTTTTTCCTTTTAGTAAGTGGCATAGAATCGGCACTGTCGGAGTTTTCACTATCTTCCAAGTTCTCTGCTGGGTTACCTCTGGAACTTGCTTTGGAAGGTCTTCCTCGTTGTCGTGCCTGCTGCATTTCCTCTTGTTGAGCAGCAAGCAGAGTTCGGGCAACCTGAATCCTAAAATTCATAGAATCTAAAATTTTATTTTTTGGGACTTCGTTTGCTAGGCAGTTTTGACGGTATTCCATCCACGAAGCTGTTAATGCCAAATCAACAAAGTGCATTATGAATCGTAGTGTCCACTTGACAGTGCGAATATTTATTCGGTAATATTGTATCATTTGATCTAACAAATCTACACCACCCATGCTCTCATTATATTTACGAACAACTTCAGGCCTATTGATGACAACAAATTCATTTGTTTTCTTATCCCATCGCTTGACTTTATCCTCATTGCCGATTCCGACGAAGTTGGAACCCAGATTTACGGTTTTGTTGTCGAACCAGCGGGTGACAATAACATTACCTTTTGAGCATATACACTCAGTAGATGATCCTCGTCCTTTTTCCTTCATTTCTTTTTCACTAGGTAAGCGCGGGTTGCAAAATCTGTTTACCCTGATAGTTCCAGCGGCATTAATTTTCTTCTCTTTCAAAATTTCAAACAGTTGGAAAGATGGGAAATAATTATCAAAAAATAGGTTATGGCCAATTTCATTTACTGGAATACGTCGTGCTAAGTGAAGTACAATGGCTGAACCGAACCCAACGGTTTTCACCAACTGTTGGTTTATTGGTGTTGTCGATCCTTGGTACACAATAAAATCGTATGGCATACCACTTTTGCCACACAAGAAGAAAACTTTTATTCCCCAGGGACACGGTTTGCCCTTTATATACTGCTTAGCAGTGAATTTACCTTTGAAAGGAATAATCTGTTCATCAATGCAAAGGTTTTCTTCTAGTGTTAGCTTCGATAGACGGCATCGGACTAGTTCAGCGATTGGTGCCACTTTGAAAAGACGATCTTGGCATCCCGGTTTGCGTGCATTTACATCAACAAGGTGTAAATTATTTCGAATCGCAAAAAATCGTTTTCGCGTCATATTTTCAGTAAAAAAATTTATTCCTATTGCTGAATTGTAAAACATTTCCACCCTAGGAAATTTAAGAACACCCATCATTATGTGGTGCGCAAAAACAATGCGTACTTCATCCACCGTGCACGGCTTGAACGACATCTGTCCTGTGCTTTGCGCATACATATTTGTGTAAAATGTTGTTTCCGAAAAGAACTCATCCGTTAAATATTTATTGAAATATGAAAACGGCGTACCAATTTCGACCGTATTTGTGTTTTCTGATTCAAAAGGAACACCGCAATTGTTTCCGGGCACGCGAACTTTTCGCCAACTTATATTACTTTTATGCGTCGATGTTTGCAGGATTTCGGGTATAATTTCATTACTTGACCCAGCTTCTACTTGATCAGCAAAAATATTTGAATCATCTGCATCATTACTGTTATCAATAAGTTCTTCCATAGTCACTTCATGATCGCGAGGCACAAAATCACTCGATTGAACTTGTGGTACGTCAAATACCAGCTCATCAGCATCTTCGATAACCTCATCCACGTCCGAATCAGCTTCTAATAAGGCCATTATTTCCTCATCAGTTAATTTTGCCATTATCTATCATAAAACAACCCCAAATGCAATGATTCATCAACAAATATGTTACTTTGTAATGGGCAGTAACATAAAAAAAAAATATATTCTGAAGGTCAATGTCGATTATATTCGACATTCGAAAAAAAGTCGCAAAAAGTACACGCTTCAGATTTATGTATATTATATGTTACATAACATCAACTTACACATGCATCAATACTTACAAATTTTTTCAATATCCTCCGGTCACTAAAATTATATATATTGAGCTTCCAAAGTTTCTTTTTTTTACAAAGTTTTCAACCACTCTTTAACACCTTGATTTTAAGCAACAAACCAAACTCGAATGCCAAGCATAACAACACTTATTTAAAGCTTATGTATGTTTCTTGAAGTTAAAACAAAAACAACATAAATAACTGAAAATTCTTATACAGTAAAATGGCATAGAAACCAAGTAAAACGTAATGTCGAATATATTCGACAAAAACACTGAAAGGGTTAATGTACAGAATTATTTAGTCACAGAAATAATTTCTTAATCGGCCTCAAGTTCAGTATTTTCAATTCTTATTACACGATGAAATAGTTGATTAATTGATGAGATTTTATAAAGAAATTTCGGAGAAGTGCAAAGTGGTTGCTGATTTTGTTGAGTATGTTAGAAGAGTCATGAATTTGATTTGAGAAACGTCGAAATGAAAAAATAACGTTATATTTATTTTGGTACTTTTATGTATGAAATTTCAAACATTAATGTGTAGAAAAACATTGGAAATGGACGATGTTCAAATTTTTTATTTTCTCGTTTCGTTTTACTTTCACAAAACTGTTTTCATGTGAGAAGAATACGAGTTTGTTTCTTCAAATATTAAAACGAGAACATCAAACAATTTTACAGCGTCCATTTCCATTTTTTTTCTAAATTCGGATGCCAGAACACACGTTTTTAATTTGTGTTTTTTAAATTTCGACTTAAGCATGTGTTTGAACATCCGAACTCACAAGAAAATTTATGAAAACAATTCAGAAGCCAGAACATAGACGTATAGCTCGAGAAGATTTTGTATTGTGAACCGTATTGTTGAGGTATTTATCAGCATAAATAAAACACGTAGAATTCACATAAAGTTTAACTTTATTTAAGAACTGACAAAAAGTTAGCTAAGTGGCAAAATTGAGTATGATGTTAGGGATGTTATCTTTTTGAGATCTCTGTCCTCGGAAAAAATTAGCGTTCGGGAAAGTCGTACTTTTAAGTACATTTTTTGGATTTTACATACAAATGGTATTTTTTAAAAACCAAGCTAAACTAAATTCAAATCATAAATATAGAAAAAAAATTAAGTTCGAAAAATAATAATTAAAATTAAAATTAACTAAAATCATAAATATAAAAACAAAATAATTGGTAGTGGAGGTCCAGCTTATCTTATAAATAACACTGAACATGATATTTAATGTGTAACCGGTTGAATTTTAAATAATTTTGAGTTCTCAGTTGATACAAATATGTATATTTTTAAGAAATTCTTGTGCTATAAACAATAATGGCTCCCGAACTTCAGTTTCCGAATTAACAAGCAAAGCAAAAAAAATTAAAATTGGTATTATGTATGGCAACTTTCTCCAGTTGCCAAAAAGTTATCGAAAATACTATTATGACAAAACAAAATTGCAAAATATAAGAAATGCAAGTGCTTAAAAGAAAATTATTAAGTAAAAGTACTTAAAACATTACTTGTCATAAAAATTATTAGTTAAGTGGAATTAATTGCTGATGAAGAGAAGGAAATACCAAATTTTGAATCTATTAAACGGCTCTGTAGAATTACCGCCTCTACTGTGAGTATATGTTATTACCTAAAATAAGTTTTAACAATCTCTGTTTTAGCTGTAAACACTGTTGCCAGAATTGGCCCCCCAGGGGAGTCGATTTCGACTACGGGTGTGGCAAGCCCGGGGCCCCAGCTGGGGTAATGTGGCTTTTTCCATTGACGTACCTTTGGTACATTACCCATAGAACTTATGTTGTTACTACCCGATCTCTGAAATAACAGAGCAAAGGATGTGCACATATTTATAACAAAAGGAAGACAGGTCCTGTTGATGTCAGTTAGGTGCAGCGTCACCTAGAGCTGCCCCTGAGTTCAAAAGACGATAGAGGTGAAGCCCTTGTGGTGGAACTTCGAGGTCTGACCAGAGGCTACTTCTGGTTCCACGGGTGCCGGTGGCCCGACAGCCGAGCTGCTTTGAAGTTATTGCGTGCAGGTAGTGGTCGTCAGTGTTCTTTGCTAAAATACCGAGTTCGTCCTACCCCACGGGGTTTAAGGGATGATTTTGGTATGTGTGGAGTAGGCACTGGATATTTGGCGACACAGGCATGCGTCCATTTCGGATGAGTGGTTGAGCTGTGCCGGCAATGGTTGAGGAATTCTCTTGGGGACCTCGCTATGGTGTATACACAACACTATAGCGTGGAAGCCGGAGAATTAACGTGGTGGCTGTGGTTGCTACCAAAATCGCTGGGAGAATAGTCTTGGCTTCCCAGTGTTAAATCAATGCTAGTGATTGGCGTGACGCGGTCAGCCAGACACTATTCTAGATGCTGTTGCCATTCAACAGAAGCTGCTATGGGCACGGACATAGCAGCAGGGGGCGATGGTCTGGCGTCTTACCTAGCACCCGGTGATTTGGCACCCGTGAGATTAGGCCGTTAAGGCAGGTGCTCACGGAAAGCTATTGCACATCTGCCAGAATTGACGATTTTTCTGCATTTTGACGATTTTCACCTCTCAAAATACACTAGTGACGATTTTAGGTACAGAAATGACGATTTTTCTAAATTTCTAAATTTATAAATCATCTGTTTTAAAAATAAATACATATATACATATGTACGCATGTGAATTCTGATTTCATTTTGTTTTTTTTTTATTTATTTTTTATTTTAATGGTTTTCATGATTATAGGGCATTTACACCTGCACAAAATCTATCAGATTTTAGTTAAAATCTTTATGAAAATATATACCGTTTACACCATGTTTTTTTTATATTTATCAAGATTTTTTATCCAAAACACAGCAAACCAACCGAAAAATGTTTAAAACTGCAACCAAACAAATGCAATGAAGCCAATTCAAAACCTTTTTGAGGAGATCGTAGCTATTGAATCATCTTTTATATAAATTTATTGTACAGGGTAGTAAAAATAAAATAAAATTATTAGTTTTTGAGTTGATTGCCTACAAATCTACTCACAAACTAGATTTTGTTTTGTATAGAAAATCTAGTGAAAAGCAGCCAGATTTAGCTAAAAATCTTGTAAGTACTAGATTTCGGGATGGTGTAAATGCCCTATATGGCTATATGGCTATATATATACTTATATATTATTGTATATGTGTATATTTGTTGAAAGCATAGTTAATAAGTTTGAACCATTGTAATAGTTTTTGTAATAAAACAATTAAAATACAAAAAAAAATTGAATATTTTTGATTTTACGTTTTTTTTGACGATTTTCTAAAATGACTTGACGATTTTGACGATTTTTTACACAGAAATCTGTAGTTTTTGACAATTTCACCTCTAGAAGTTCTGGCAACAGTGGCTGTAAAGAATATTTCCTTTAAATATGCAAATAACATGGAAAGTTTATTTCCATAGTTCTTTTTTTTTACCTTATTAAAACTTAAATATATTATATTAACCAAATCTGCTGATTTCCAAAAATGTTTAAATTAATAATAAAATGAACACTTGTTGTTTCCTGTCAAAACTAATTTCCCAGACGCAACAAGACACCTTGCTGTTGCAGCATAATGAACTTAATGTTTTTAATATACTTTAAGAACAGATATTTGAATTGTTATTTGATTTCTCTTTTGTTATTTATGTGCTTGCAAATAATTATTGTATTGTTTAAGAATTTTTGGATTGAAAATAAATTAGAATTGAAATTGACTACAAGCAAAACGGTTTATTTTCGTTCCCGTCTAAAAGCATACAGCTTAATAGAACGTCACTAGCAAACCAAAAATATAGTAACATAAATAATAGAACTATAATGCTGGAATATATATGTATATAAAAAAACAAGATTAAAAGAAATTTTTTTGTTTAAAACAAACGAATTATTGAATAAATGAATTTTGAGTGCTAAAACATATAAAACAAAGAAAAAATATTTAGAATTTTTCATAATCAATAAAAAAAATAATAATAAAAACCACAAAAATATATACATATGATCAAGCAATAACCATTTATGGCTAAAGTAGAAGACTTGGCCAACAAAATAAAAAACATTAGACTAGAGAAAAAAAACCAATAGAACATCACTAATAGCAATGGAGGCAGCAAAGGAAAGAAGGGACTTATTCCTGCAAAACATAAAACTGTTACAACGATTCGATGGAGACCGAAACTACCTGTCGCGCTTTGTCGACAGTATTTCGACAATCATCCCAACAGAACCATCTATGTCAATTGAAGAGCGCAGATTTTATTTTAACGCCGCGGCGCCGTTAAAACACAACTAAGGGGAGCAGAGTTGAACATTTTAAGAAGAGAACAACCATCGGATTGGAATTCCCTGAAGAAACTTCTTATCGAGGAATTTGGTGAGTGAAGGCCTGTTATAATAATAATGTAATATTAAGTAAAAAAAAAATAATATAAAAGAATTTTGTAATAAACTGAACAATGAAATGTGTCGAATTAAATACGCAATAAAATTAAAAGCCGAGGATATCTCCACTAGGAATTTTTTGAGTAGGGAATTGAGTCAAGCATGCTTGATCCAATTGAAAAGGGAACTAACAAACCATCTAACAGCATTGATAACCGCAAATTTACCCAGTGAAAAAAAATGGAAGTCATTCTAGCGGAAGTACATTTTCATTGCTTCCAAAAAATATATATTTTTAATTTTCCGAGAGTGAGCAAAAAACCATGTAGAAGCTTATTTTAGTCACACAAAACCTTGTAACTCCTCCATAGTGTTAGAAAATACGCACAAGAATTTAAAAAAAAATTATTTTTTTAAAGAAATTTATGAACTATTTTTAGTCTAAAATTTAAAAGTTATTTGCTTAAATTTACATTAAAACACTGTTTCGGGCTTAAATGCGTATAGAAAGAAACGAATTGTTAAAAAAGGCAAATATTTACCCTTTTTGCTACATGAAAATATTATCATAGAACACAAAAAAGGGAATTTTTCTTAATATCGCTTCCAATTCAGTGACCAGGCATCGAAAAAGAGAACTTCTTGCAATGACAACCCTATGTAAAAATCATTAGATCGGATCGAAATTTGCACAACTTCCGCATCGTAAACTCTACATTTTCATGACTTTTTTGGAGTCTCTTTTTTTACTGGGTAGCTATTGACTTAAAAACTGCAATAAGGATTTTGGCAGAAAACGGGGAACAGGAACCTTTACCACAAATAGAATACAGTAGGAATAAAAATTATAGTAACAATACCTTTCATCCAAAAAATTACTCACAATATAATTCCAATTTTCGACAAACCAGACACTTTCAAGCAAATTCTTATGCCGATCAATTTTTAGGAAACAACCACCCTTCAAATTACCGACATAACTTTATTCCACAGCAACATACTCACAACTACAATTCAAACGTTCGATCAGTTAACCATTCACAAAATAATCCAAACTGCTCTAATTTAAATTATTCTCAATATAACCATGACTGTCGAAACCCAAAGAGGCAAAGAGAGTATGACTCAAATCAATCGAGAATTAGACGATATGGGGCTCCGTTGCCTATGGAAGTTGACCCCGAAAATTTTCATGCAAGGGCCTCGGGAAATTACCAAAAATAGAATTAAAAATTGATAATACATTTTATAAGTTTTTGATAGATACAGGTTCTTCCGTAAGCGTGATTAGGCCTGGAATATTAAAAAATTAAATTAGAATAGTTACACCAGTAACTGTATCCACTGTTGCAGGAAAGATAGTATTAGATATTAAACAAGATATATTTGATGAGAAATATGAAAAGCAATTAGAATTCTATGTCCATGATTTTTCAAATAATTATGATGGGTTGATGGGCTACGATATTTTAGAAAGGTTGAAAGCGATAATTGATTTAGGAAAACAAACTGTAAAACTTAATGAAAGAATCTATAAATTTTTGAATGATGATCTAGATGAATATAATAATTTAATAAGAAATTTTGGCATGAATAAATTAGAAGGTGAACAACTTGACGATAAATTTAGAACCGATCATTTAAACAAAGAAGAGAAAACCCAATTGGGAAAACTTTTAAACAAATACAAATCACTTTTCCATTCAGCCAACGATAAATTGACATTTACTAATGCGATTCAACACAAAATCGTAACAAAACATGAAAGTCCAATTTATGTGAAGTCATATCGTTATCCACAAGTTCATAAGGCAGAAGTCAATGGCAAATTAAGGAAATGCTTGAGCAAAATATAATAAGACACAGTCAATCCCTTACTCTGCTCCATTATGGGTCGTACCAAAGAAAATGGACGCCTCAGGAGAAACTAAATGGAGATTAGTTGTAGATTATCGTAGGTTGAACGACATAACTATTGAAGATCCTTTTCGTATTCCCAACATGGATGAAATTTTTGATAAATTGGGTCGCTGTCTTTATTTTTCTACCCTTGACTTGGCGAGTATCAAGTGAAAATTGATGAGACAAGTCGTGCAAATACCGCTTTTTCTACACAAGATGGCCACTATGAATTTCTCAGAATGCCTATGGGTTTAAAAAACGCACCCGCTACTTTTCAGCGGCTGATGAATTTTATACTGAGCGATTTGGTAGGCACTCATTGTCTGGTATACCTGGATGATATTATCGTCTTTGGTACCTCATTGCAGGAACACATAATTGCATTGGACAAAGTTTTCAAACAATTGAAGGATGCAAATTTAAAGTTACAAATACACAAATGCGAATTCATGAAAACAGAGGCAGAATTCTTGGGACATTTTGTCACCCCAAAGGGTATAAAACCGAACCCGAAGAAGATTAAGGCAATTAAAAATTTTCCAATTCCGAAAAATGAAAAACAAATTAAACACTTTTTGGGACTTGCTGGTTTCTACAGAAAATGTATAAGGGATTTTGCAAAGATATGCAAACCTTTAACCGCTTGTTTGAAAAAAGGTAACAAAGTTGATTGCAATGACAGCGAATATGTTAAGGCTTTCGAAGCAATAAAACTTCTTATAACAAGTGATCCAATATTGAAAAGTCCAGATTTTACTAAAACATTCACCCTTAGCACTGATGCCTCAAATGTAGCTCTGGGAGCGGTCCTTAGCCAAGGGAGTCATCCCATCTGTTTTGCGAGTAGAACTCTCAATGAACATGAGATTAACTATTCCACTACAGAAAAAGAACTTTTAGCGATCGTTTGGGCAACTAAATATTTTCGGCCATACCTATATGGTAGAAAATTTATAATTAATAATGACCACAAACCCTTGCAATGGTTGCATAATTTAAAGGAGCCTAATGCAAAGTTGCAGCGATGGAATATAAAATTAAACGAGTTTGACTTCGATGTGAAATATATTCCGGGTAAGAAAAATCGTGTGGCCCATGCCTTATCACGAATAAATAATAGTGAATGTTATATGAAGGATGTAGCCTCTAATGTAGCAACAATACACTCAGCTGACGAAGATAATTTAGGATTTATTTCTATAACGGAGAGACCATTGAACGCTTTCGGGAGACAATTTTTATTTAGGCGAGCCCCCATGCAAAAGGAAACCCTAAAAATCATATTTAAAAATACTAGAAACTTTGTGGACTACATCGAGATGACGCAAGAGTAAGCAAAAGATTTTATTTTGAACAAACTTGCTGGTATTACAGCAGCAATATATTTTGTAAACGACAATGATTTCATACTATTTCAGTCTGTTTATGCAAATTTTGTAAGCCAAACAAGGAAAAATCGTATTTTGAGAACTACAAAGTTGTTGGAGGATATAACATCTTATGACAAATTTAAAGATATTATTTTAACAATACATTTAAAAGGATTACATCAAGGAATAGAGAAAATACAAGCGGAGTTTAGAAATAAATACTACTATCCCAACTATGTCTCAGAAATATCGAATATAATAAATAATTGCGATTTATGCAATGAGTGTAAATTTGATCATAGAATCAAAAAAATGCCTTTCAAAGTTACACCTCCTACATACTATATTCGTGATAAATATATTATTGATGTTTGGAAGTGGAAAAATTCTTCCTACCTCACCTGTATAGATATATTTTTCTAAATATTCTATGGTAGAGAATTTAAATCACACCAATTGGGTTGAAGCAAAAAGAGCATTGCTAAAAATATTTAATACCATGGGTCCTCCGAGGGCAATAAAAACGGATCAAGATGCGGGATTAGTTAATATAAATTTGCAAGAATGGTACAAAAATTTAAACATAGAACTCGAAATCACAACAGGGAAAACAGGAATAGCAGACATTGAAAGGTTTCATAAAAGTTTGAATGAAAAATTAAAAATTGTTAATACAGGCAATGATCAGGAACTAAAGCAATTAGCGATTGAACAAACGGTTTTCACTTATAACCACATCATAAAACACTCAACCACTGGTGAAATTCCATACCAAATTTTTTTCAACAAGGAAGCTCCTAAAAAAGATGTACAAGCCATAAAAGAAAAGAGAATAAATAACTAAATAATAATAGGAATAGAAAGGATTATGAATTAGATACACGGTTTTTGAATGCGCAAAATTCGAGGAAAAGATTAGATAAAAAAGCAAATCCATTTAAGAAAACACAGGTATTACGTACGGAAGGTGATGAGCATTATATTGCTAAACTTAAAAATAGAAATATAAAAAAATATAAAACACATTTCAAGAAGAAAAAATATTCTCATAGTGATTACTATTCCAGGAATCAAAATATCCAAGATGATGCTAACAACCTTGATATGCCTCTTACTAACGATGACAGTAGCGACTCAGACCATACAGATTCAGGAGATAAACAATCACCGAGGATATGTAACGCTTCAGAGGGGAACAATAGATTTACCTGATAAGTATAATGAACTTATATTAAAAATAAATAAAACAGAAATTCAATTAGCATACGAGTTATTGGAAAAGGAATATCTTGATAACCCATTTTTACAAACAACCATGATTAGAAGATATTTGAAAATAGCTGACGCAGAAAGGAAATTATTCAACATTAGAAACAAACGCGGACTTTTTAATGCTGTGGGCAGTGGAATAAAATTTTTATTTGGAACTCTTGACGACGAGGATAGAACAGGTTGAAAACAATAAAAGATAACACACTCACGCAGGATGATATTAACAATATTTTATCGCATATAAATGACGAAACTAAACTTGTTCAAGGCCTGAAGAACGCCACCAATGTACTACAAAATCAAATTGTTAGAAAGGTGGTATCACACAGTTTTTTGGGCAACGTAAAAAGTTATTATGAACATTTGAAAGACATTCAGCTGAGACTAGTGCTGAGTAAACAGGGTATCCTGAATCCAAAATTAATAGACCCAGATAAAATTTCAGACACAAATTAATTTGAATTCATTAAAACTTCTCTATGGCAACAGGAAGATGTATTGTATTTCATAACACAAATTCCAACCGCAATGAAAACTTATCCCATTTTAAAAGTAGTTCCCTTTCCGACGATGTTCAACCATACTGAACTAAATTTTGACATGACTAAACAACTTACAAATGTTGATGATTTGTTGTATGAAATAAAAGGCTCAAAAATTAAATACTTGGAAAACAAGTGTATCAGAAATCTACTTAATGAGAACGAAACTGAATGTGAATTTATAACAAATACTAAAAAGGAAAAAATTTTATTGAACCTAGTTTTATTGTAACAAAAAATATTGATGAAACAATTATTAAACAAACTTGTAGCAATCTAGAACTCAAAGTAAAAAATCATAATTTAATTTTCTTCTCAAACTGTAAAATTACCATTAATGAAATTGTATTTGAATCTCTCGATGATTATAGTAATATTTTATATGTACCATATGTCAACGACATAATTAATAGGATATTGATACAATTACCTAGGTATATAGTACTAATTTAAGCGATTTAAAATTAAGCTCGCATAGAATTAAAACTGGAAACAGCATTACATGATGATGATGATTGTAACAATTATATTGATTTTATCTATAGCATTTCAATGTTACAAAAAGAAATATGATGCAAACGGTCAAGGTATTCGCGAGGACGCGAATGTTCTGGAAGGGAGGAGAAGTAACATGGAAAGTTTATTCCTATAGTTCTTTTTTTACCTTATTAAAACTTAAATATATTATATTAACCAAATCTGCTGATTTGAAAAAATGTTTAAATTAATAATAAAATGAACACTTGTTGTTTCCTGTCAAAACTAATTTTCCAGACGCAACAAGACATCTTATTGCTGTTGCAGCATAATGAACTTAATGTTTGTAATATACTTTAAGAACAGATATTTGAATTGTAATTTGATTTCTCTTTTGTTATATATGTGCTGCAAATAATTATTGTATTGTGCGCGACTAGTTTAAGAATTTTTGGATTGAAAATAAATTAGAATTGAAATTGACCACAAGCAAAACGGTTTATTTTTGTTCCCGTCTAAAAGCATAGAGCTTAATAGAACGTCACTTGCATAGAAGAAATTCAAAAATTTTAAAAATAATATTACAATTACACACTTTTTAATTTTCCACCTTTTTGCTTTTAAAATTATGCAGCAATACAAATTTGTGGATGCCAAAATGGCAACTGAAATTACCAGCTGTTAGTTGCCAGTTGCCATCGGTAATACCATTTCGGCAACTGGCAACGCAACCAAAGTTCGGTTGCCATTCATAATCGAGCCGTAAGTTTAATAAATGTCTCCAATGAGGTGATACCCTGTCGAAGAATGAGTTGTTGACTACAAAAATAATTATCTTATAGTTTAATTTTCTTAGACTGACTACAACCTAACTGCATTGTCATCCAGAACTAATCAAAATTAATTCTTAAGTTGAGTACGTAATCGAATTTGGTGAGAGCCAACAAATATATTCTCATCTACTTTGAAATTCATTTCAGTCTTATGTTAACATTTTGCTGTTGTTATTTTAGATGGTACCTTAGCTGAGTAGTAGAGCGTACACAAAATGTGATGACCACGGTTGCCAGAAATGCAGATTTATTTGGATCTTGCAGATTTTTACCCTCCAAAAAGACGAAATCCAGATTTGAAGATTTTTGCCCTAAAAAAACAGATTTTTCAAATCCAATTTATATGAAACTTGGCAGCCGTCTGGCTTAAGCTGGACAGGAGTTACAGTGGGCCTAAGTTGACAACATGGGACTCAAAAAAAATTCTGAGGCTTGTAACTTTTAGAAAATTATCTGACTTTTATGAGATAAAGCGTTTTGATCTAAGCTCAACATTTTTAATAAATAATGTCCTCAGATGTGTTTTCGTATCTCTCATAACTTAGAAGATATTTGAATTTTAACAAAAAAAATTTTTTTTTGCCTTGTCTTTTTTTAGTATTTCACCTACAACTTTTTAGTCAATTGTTGGATTTTAAATTAAAAGACAGCATTAAATTTCTGATCAAATTTTAAATAAAAATAAGTAAAAAACTTATTAATATCTGCAGTCGTGAAAAGTCAAAGAATTCAAAGTTTTAAAATTTTTCTGGAAAAGGCAAGTTTTTTTTTAAGAAAAAGTATCTTCATTATTTTCAATTTTGTGAAAAACTTTGTTTAACACATGCACTTTTAAACCAATTATTAGAGCCAATTATTTTGTATTTTGGGCATGCACCCTACACTCAGCAGTGTCCGAAAATTGCCAATTTCAACATTTTTTTTGGGCTTATGCGCTTATAAAAAGTTGTGACGGTATATTTTGAAAGTTTTAGCTATATCATTTAATTATTAGGATAGTTGGCAACATGTTAAAATTAAATTTTTAAAAGCCTTTTCATAAATGCGAAGATGCGCGCAAATTTTCTGAAAAAAGTAAAAATTTTGGAAAAATTTTGTTACTACTACTTAATAACACTTCACAGTACAAGGTCATTAGACAAAATTAGCAAAGGTGCTTATAAATTATGCTGTATTGCATAAAAAATTGGAAAAGTTTTATTTGTGTGCATTGATTTTTATTATTATTAACCAATAGATAATCTATTTAATATTAGGCTATAACTAAGAAAAACTTTTTAACACTAAATAATTTATTTATTTTAAAATTTTTTTTTTAAATTATTTCCAGTTCTCGTTGTACCTTCATAGTGAATAGTCGATTAGCGGAATTGTTCTTACATTCTTATTAAACAAACAAAAAATTATAAAAAAAAATATTCGTAGTGCATTTTATTAAATATTATAATAATTTATTCGATCTTTTTTTAATTATATATAAATTTTATTTTAGCTATAGGTCTTTTTGTAATAAATTTACAATTTTATTTATTTTTATCGATATTTCGCTTCAACTTTGTGTAGCTTCTTCAGGAAATGAAATTATTCTAAATTTACTAATACATAGATATATAAAATGAAAAATATTTGTCAAAATTTAAAAAATAAAAAAGTTCAAAAAGCTTTTTACATACAAAAAGATATTTAAAAGAATTAAAAATATTAAAATAAATACATATGTATGTCCATAATTATAATTATTAATTAAATATATATATATATATATATATATATATATATATATATATATATATATATATATATATATATATATATATATGTACTCATTTTCATATGCACATACACATGTATATACATGCATAAATATACATATACACACCCCTCCATGATCACATACACATACATGTCCACCACATCCATCTACCACATATATGTACTCATTTTCATATGCACATACACATGTATATACATGCATAAATATACATATACACACCCCTCCATGATCACATACACATACATGTCCACCACATCCATCTACATATGCAAAACATACACAATCCTGAATATACATACACGTACACATATCTATGCAAATATTTGAACATATATATATGTATGCATATACATCTGTACATCGACACAAAGAAACATGCATGGATAAACATATTCATAAAAAGATAGTCATATACTTAAAGGTACATTTATACATGCATACACACCTGTACATATACACGAGCGAACATATATATACGTAAATACATATATACATTAACAGGTACATATAATCAACTTTTAAATCTTTTTAAAAAATATTATAAACTTAAACATTTTTTTATCGTTTTATGTTTTTATATAACAAATATCTGTAGGTATGAGCAAGATTAGCTGTATCTACTCTAAAATTTATTCTTTTATCTGTTTTAACATTATTAATTTGTAACATCTCTAACATATAACGTCTTCTGCAATTACTTTCTGTGTTTAGTACTGATACGTTATCAAAATCAGGATTATGATTTAAATTGACACAATGATATGATAATGCTGTTCTTTATGAATTAATGTTCCTATATTTTTGATCAGATTTATGACCAGTTATTCTTGTTTTTAATTTATTCTTGGTTGTACCTATATACACCTTATCACAGTTTTCGTTATTATTTCCATTACACGGTATCTTATAAACTAAGTTCGACTTATCTAGTTTATGTATTTTATCCTTAGGTTTGCTAAATAATTGACCGACTGTGTTATAAATTTTATGTGCCATTCTATATTTATTTTTATCATATATATTTGAATTTTCTAATCTTTCTGACATTTCTGGTACATACGTTAATGATTTATATATTTTTGGTTCAGACACTACATTTGAGGTTCTGTTAATATGTTTGTTCTTATACTGTCCTAGTAATTTACTAATTATGTTAGCGGGGAACCCGTTATTAATCAAAATATTTCTGATTAAATTTCTATTTTTTTCATGATATACATTATCACTTATTGTTAATACTCTTTCTATTAGATTTTTTTGCAGTATTAATAATAATTCTTTTTGGATGTTTTGAGTAATAATTAATTATTCTACCTGAAGATGTTGGTTTTTGATACCATTCAATTAATAAGTTGTTATTCCTTCTTACTACTAATGTATCTAGATAAGAAATCTTTGAATTACATTCCTTTTCTATTGTAAATTTTATATCCTGGTGAAAAGAGTTGAAAGTTGATAACATATTTTCAATTTCATTCTCTGAAATAATACAAAATAAGTCATCAACATATTTAGTTAAAATTTTTGGTTTTATTGTTAGCTTTGTAATGCAATCATCAATCAACTTTTCCATTACAATATCAGCTATTATTAGGGAGGCTGGAGATCCCATTGGTAGACCCTTAAGTTGTGAATATATTTTATTATTATATTGAAAATATCTATTATCCATTATGCAATATTTTATTATTCGTAAAAATAATCCTTTTCTTATATTTGTATATCTTTTTATTAAATCCCATTTTTCATCTATAGTATCTATAGCCAAATCTACTGGAATACTGGGAAATAAAGAAACAACATCAAATGAAATTAATTTTTCATTTTCATTAACTTTTAAATGTTTTACTTTATCTCTAAACTGAAGTGAGTTAACTACATTATATTTAGAATCTAATGTAATTTTTCTTAATATATTTATAATATATTTACATAGTTCATATGATGGAGAGTTTATAAAAGAACATATTGGTCGTAATGGGAAATTTTCCTTATGGATTTTAGGTAATCCATATAGTCTAGGAGCTATAGCTACATTTGTTTTCAGTTTATTTTTATCCGTAGACGTAATTATGTTATCTTTGAAAATTTCTTCAACTAAATTATTATTTAATTTCTGTAATTTAGTTGTAGGATCTTTACTGAGAATATTGTATGTGGTAGTGTTATCTACAATATTATTAATCTTTATTTCATAATCATTCTTATTCAAAGCAACAGTAGTATTTCCCTTATCTGCATTTAAAATAATTATGTTATTATTATTTCTCAAAAATCTTTTGCTAATTTCTACTTTATCTAATAAATACTTATCTCTATTAGTTAGCATAATCTTACTCATATGATTATCAATAATTGAAGATAATCTTGATCTAGCTACTTCCTGTTCCTCTTTATTTTGTAGAGTCTGAACAAAATCTTCTCCATCTGCTATTATTTTCATTATGGGAATATTATCTCTTCTATTTGGTAATGCAAACTTTTTACCTAATGAAAGAATATACTGAACATCTATTGGTATATCAACATCTGATTTATTTACAAACCATTTTTTATTAAATTTAATTCCTAATTCTTTTCTTTGTAAATTTAGAAGGCAGTTAAATTTCTTAATATGTATCTGCTAAGTCTTTATCATCAATGTATATTTTGCAGTTATTATAACTATCACTAAGTTTATGTCCGAGAGTGGTCTGGCCTAATAATTATATTTTAGATTTAAGATTTGAATACTTATTGTTAGTTCATAATTGAAGATACAATAAATAAATAAATGTATTTAAAAAAAGTTTTTTACTCAAAAATTACGAAAATTTTGTTTATGGTTAAAGTAATCTGAAAGAAAGAAAATACAAAAAATGCCGCAAACACACACGCCTCTAAACCTCTTCCGAAAAATCTGCAAAAATCTCAAAAATACTTTACCCTATAAGGTTTCAAATTATGCTTAAGCCCTACACCTTAGGGTACAAGTGTAATTACAAATATTTTCTTAGGTATTTTCCAAATCAGTTCTCGTTGTACCTTCATAGTGAACTAACGTCATAGCGGAGTTTTTTTTACATACATACTAAACAAAAAAAAATCATATAAAAGAAAATATTCGTAATACATATTATTAACTTTGATAAATAAGCTTTAATTGCTTTGTTAATATTTTTTTGCAGTCATAAATAACAAAAATAAAAAAAACTGTAATTAAAAAAAAAACAAACAAACAAACAAAAGTGCCCTTGAGGAATACTCTATATGAGTACCTCAAAAACAAATAAATGTGAAGTGAGTTATAACGGCAGAAATGCCTATTTTACTGTGAGTTCTGATGCTCATAATGATAATAAAAATAACAAACCTGATGATAGACTTACTGTGAGTTCGGAAGCTCTTAATAAAAATAAAAATTCTGATGATAAACTTTTTCTAACAACAAATTCACTTTTTCGACAGCGATCAACTTCGCTTTGTCCAATGCCTACTAGTGATTCCTTAACATTACAGTTGCCTAGTACTTTGTCACTTAAGCCATTGAAATCATTCGCTTCGGGCTGTTCATCACCTAACCGAGTTATCACTACAGATAACAGTAGCTCAAAACCAAAGGTACAAGTCGGAATGGACAGATATATAACCGTGGTAAAGCGTGGGCGAAGCCCGAATTCTTCTAAAATTTCATCTGTTCCAAAGATGTCTAGGGACAACAGCGCATCATCCACGAATCGCCGAAATCGAAATCGAAATCGAACGAAAATCGTTTTTCATTATTGCAAGACGATAACGACAAGACCGCTTCATCATCTCAGAAGTCTTTTAAGCCACCACCTATATATGTGAGGGAAAAAAATTCCAACGCGCTTCTAACAAAACTACTGTCGACCATTGGTGAAAATACTTTTCACATAATTCCAATTAAACGAGGTAATATTGATGAAACTAAAATCCAAATATACGATGAAAACAATTTCCGAAAAATTGTAAATGATTTTGAAAAAAATAAAACAAACTTTTACACATACCAACTTAAGAGTGCTAAAGGCCTACAGATAGTACTAAAGGGCATAGATTCATATGTTGAGCCCGAAGAAGTAAAATGTGCACTTCTAGACCAAGGATTTAAGGTAAAAAATGTTACTAATATAATTAACAGAGAAAAGGTCGCCCAACCCCTATTTCGCATTGAACTGGAGCCGAATGACATACAATTGAAAAAAATGAAACCCATCAAATTCATAGCGTATAGTTTCTGTTACACCGAAAAATCACAGTTGAAGAGCCACGTAAGCGTTCAGGTCCTGTACAGTGCCATAATTGCCAAGAATATGGCCATACAAAAACTTACTGCAATTTACCTACAGTTTGTGTTATCTGCGGTGAATTGCATGGTACTGCTAGCTGCACTAAGCCAAAAGAACAAGCAGAAAAAAAATGTAGTAATTGTGGAGGTAATCACACCGCTAACTATAGAGGATTATACAGGGCATCCTTCTTTTGTTAAACAGACTATGAGTCAAAAACCTAAATTAGCTCCAACCCAACCATTAAACGCGTTCTCCGCTTCTTTTGCTCAAGTGAGTCAACCAGTTACTTCACGTGTATCGTATGCCGATGCTGCAAAGGCTAGTTCTAGTCCCTCACAAAATGTTTTACCGCAAAATAATTCAGCGAATGCAAACTCAGGCTTGAAGCTACTATTGAGAATCTGGTGCTAACTATAAACAACTTTACAACAAATATGACTAGCATGATGCAAGAAATGCTGCGAATGCAGAATACACTGCTTCAAGCATTAGTAAACAAACCATGAACATGTTAAAAATATGTTTCTGGAGCGCAAACGGCATTCGCCAGCATAAAAATGAACTTGAGCACTTCCTCATGGAAAAAAATATTGATATAATGTTGGTCTCTGAGACTCATTTGACTTCAAGGAGCTTATTTAAAATAAATGGTTACACTCTATATGATTCAAAGGACCCGAGGGGGAGAGCATGCGGTGGGTCAGCAATTCTAATTAAGTCAAGACTCAAACACTATGTCCTTGATAACATTTGTGAAGAACATCTACAAGCAACAAATATTTGTGTCGAAAATTTTGTTACAAATTTCGTGATATCATCAATTTACTCCCCTCCCAGATTCGTAATTACTGAGGATCAATTCGAGGAATTCTACAAATCACTTGGCCCTTGTTTTGTAGCAGCTGGGGACTACAATGCAAAACATACGTTCTGGGGTTGGCGTCTCATTACACCTAGAGGTCGGGCATTGTTCAACACAATTTCAAAAATGGGCTTGGACGTCATTTCAAGTGGGGAGCCCACTTACTGGCCTACGGACATACAAAAAATTCCGGATGTTATAGATTTTGGAGTCATGAAAAATATCACTAGGGAATTAATTCATGTTGAAGCTTCTGTAGATCTCTCCTCCGATCACTCTCCCACGATTGTTACAATTTGTATCCCACTAAGAAGTGACTTCCCTGTCCCATATGTAAAGATGATCAACCGTGTTAATTGGCTGGGGTTCAAAAAATACCTCAGTAGCCATTGTACGGAAAATATTAACCTAAGAACAGGTGATATTGAATCTAACATTGAAAATCTTAACGAAAATATTAAACAGGCTGCTGAACATGCCACTACTTCCCATCCGCAGACTGGGTTTAATAGAATTTATTCTACAGACATTGAACGTCTTTTACGTGAAAAAAAGACAGCTAGAAGGGAATGGCAACAGCACAGATCACCCCAAAATAAAATTAGATTTAAAGAGTGCACTAGACGACTCCAAGAGCTGCTGGCATATGAAAAAACTGTATGTCTTAAAAATTATCTGGAAAATCTTGATGCCACACCTGCATCTAATTACTCCTTGTGGCGAGCTGCTAGAAAGCTTAAAACACCCGTTGAATATAGACCACCTCTGCGCACTTCTACCGGAGGTTGGGACAGAAGCGATACTGAAAAAGGTAACATATTTGTTGAGCATTTAAAATCCGTATTTACCCCAAACACATGTACTGGTGTTGTTGATTTAGCAAGTGTAGTTGCGCTACCCCCTCGACCCATAAAATTTAAGACGCGTGATGTTCAGAAACTAATTGCTGAACTCAACCCGAAGAAAGCTCCAGGTATTGATGGAATAAGTAACAATATGCTGATTAACTTGCCCCATATTGCAATTAGAATCCTGTTATTTATTTTTAACGCCATTTTACGACTGGAGTATTATCCACAAAGCTGGAAGCTTGCGAAGGTCAAAATGATTCCAAAGCCGGGCAAAGACCTTACCAAGGCTGAGTCATACAGGCCAATAAGTCTGCTATCAACAATGTCAAAACTCTTCGAAAAGCAGCTCATGACAAAATTGTCCCCAATTTTAACTGATAGTGGGTGCATCCCAGACCATCAATTTGGTTTTAGAAGTCAGCATAGCACCATTGAACAAACTCATAGATTGGTGCAATTTATAAGAAGAACTTTTGAAGAAAAAATGTATTGTTCTGCCCTGTTTATTGACGTTTCTCAGGCCTTTGATAAAGTGTGGCATGAAGGCCCTATTTTAAAATTAAAATCATATTTACCAATAAATTTTCTGAATTTATTAGAAAGCTACATAACTACCCGAAAGTTTACGATTGTGGAAGGAGAATTCATGAGTCTGCCCCAATCTATATCATCCGGTGTGCCACAGGGGAGCATACTGGGCCCAGTTTTGTATTTGATTTATACTTGTGATATGCCTTTGAGCAGCAATATCCATACATCTACGTTTGCCGATGATACAGCCTGCCTGAGTATGCATGAAAACCCTCACGAGGCTTCCCGATATCTACAAGAACATATTACACAATTGGAAATGTAGTTGAACTTATGGGGAATTAAGGTAAATGAACAAAAGTGTGTCCATATAACGTTTACCCTAAGAAGAGATACTTGTTCCCCAATTCGAATCAATAATCAAAATATTCCTCAACATTCCCAAGTGAAATACCTTGGTATACACCTTGGTCGAAGGCTTACATGGAAACATCATATTGAGTTTAAGCTAACTCAGATGAAACTTAAGTTATCTCAAATACACTGGTTGATTGGCAGAAATTCAACACTAAGCCTGGACTGTAAACTTTTAATATACAAGTCGATTTTGAAGCCAATATGGTGTTACGGTATCCAGTTATGGGGCACTGCTTCAGCTTCCAATGTAGAGAGAATCCAACGAAGGCAAAACAAAATTTTACGGTTAATAACATCGGCTCCATGGTACATCAAAAATTCCAATATCCATCGTGATTTAAATATGCCACTAGTGATTGAAGAAATTGCAAAATACGCCGGCAAATATTTAACAAAACTCGAGTCACATCCTAATCCGCTTGCTCGTAATATTTTGAACTTTACTAAACACATCCGCTTAAAAAAGAGGGACACAAGGGCTCTAATACTCAACACTCCAGATTGGATTTCTTGAAAATACTTTTTTTATACTTTTTATAAATTTTTTTCTTTTTTGGATTATCACTACTTATGTATTATTTATAACTATTAACAAGTTTATGTCCGACAGTGGTCGGTCCTAATAATTATATTTTTGATTTAAGATTTGAATACTTATTGTTAGTTTATATTTGAAGATACAATAAATAAATACATGTATTAAAAAAAAAACAACTTCATTTTAACAAAAAGTGAGCGATAAACTAAAGACAAGTTGATCCTAGCTGTAACTTTTATTGTGAGGTATAGTCATTTAAAGTTGCCACATTTTCGCCACTTGCCACACTTTCTACTTTATAAAACAAAATCAAATTTATTTGGTCAAAATATGGCATAAAACAAAAGCAATACAACACAAAACACTAAGAATAGTAAAAAAACAAAAGAATTGACAAAAGTATTTTCATTATGTTTGTTATTTGACAAATAAACAAAAGCAAGTTGCCACTAATCATTTTTAACAAACAATATCCACAGAAATGTTGCCACCAACCAAACATTTTATTGGTGTCTATTCTGAAATACGCGTCAACTTGGTGAAACTTACATGGAAAACAAAAACAAAACTGTGTAAATGTAAAAAAATTGTTTTTGTTTCTCATACAAAATTAACCGTTTTGAAAAGAAAGAGAAACGCGTTGATATTCTCACGTTTATTTCATTAATGAAATGCATGGCAAACAAAAACAATTTTTGAAAATTTGTTTTTGTTTGAATGTAAAGTTTCACTTCTTCGACGCGTTTTCCAGAATAGCCCCCATTATTTATTTTATCGGACAGTTGTAATAATGGAAAATTTTAAAGGTCACTTTATAGTTCAGTTTAGCTAAAGTTAGGAATAACTATCCGAAACTTTATCGTTAAGTCATAATAATGGCCCTAAGTGTCATTATTTAATAGTTTTTATTCTACCAAAAAAGTTTTTTTTTTGGTTTTTTATCTCGAAGTTATAAAGTGGATCCAATATAATACTCAAGACGCAAGATTTTCAAAAAATAAACATTAAATAAATATTATGAATAAAAAAAATGTATGTAGAGTTTTGCGGCTAAGTGTTCATAGTACATACTAGAGAAAGACAATTTATACAAAAAATTTTGGATACTACAGCACATATCGAAAATTTTTTATGCTAGTGCATATTGGTACCCATTCATTCTCATTCTTGCGTATACCCCTAGCACTTTAATTTATATTTGCATGTATCGATACTCGTTCTTCTTTATACCCGCATATCTATCGAATACACATGTGTTGCAACATTTAGGTTTTTAAATATTTTTTGATAAGTGTTGCCAGAAATACTAGTTTGTAGTTGTTGAAGTACTGACATTTTGTTTTCAAATTATTTTAAAACCAAATTCAATTAAGCTGTTTAACCACACACACTCTTTGCAGTCATTTTGGCATTCCTTAGATTTTTAGGTATTTTTAAGTTATTTTAGTTATTTTCGCAATAAAAGTGATTGTTCCCAATTCTTTGTTTTTGACAGTTTTAAATATTTTTAATCAGCATTAAACTTTGATATATTTTTGATGTTACTAACTTATTTTTTTTTTAAATTTTTTGACATTAGTTACTCGGGTCTGTTCTGTAAACCCAATCGAAAATTTCAAAAACGAGTAAATGTTTATTTGGTGTTCTACAAATTACTCGAT
The DNA here is from genome assembly GCA_905220375.1 of Tachina fera. Classification (NCBI taxonomy): domain Eukaryota; kingdom Metazoa; phylum Arthropoda; class Insecta; order Diptera; family Tachinidae; genus Tachina; species Tachina fera. The sequence continues at coordinate 30,923,893 of LR999966.1, read as the reverse complement.
TTGGTGACATTCGAGATTAAGTGGAATAAAATATTTGAACATCAAAATCAATTGTTAATACAAGAAATAAAATTTTAAATCAAAAATAAGCATTTGCAATGCCCGGCTCTAAATATTTGACAGAAAAAGTGTTTTTATTCATAAAAATAATTTATCTTCATTCTTGGAGTAAAATTGTAAACAAACGTTGGAGTATTTTTAAAACCAATTTTGTACATTTAAATGTATAATACTGCATGTAATTTCGTTATAATTTGGTATTAAAGACTTCAAATTGTTAATGCTAATTGTATTTTTGATGTTTCATCAGTGATTTATTGGAACAATACAACATTCGATGTACTTTCGACCAGGTGTATTTACTCAATTTAAAAACGAGGAGAACTGTGTGATTGTTTTAAAATCGAGAAATTTGCTCGATTTCAGTTTACAGAACAGGGCCGACTATTTTATCGTTGTTTAATAAATTTTAGATCCTTTTTTTATGAATAAATTAAATTATTCGCAACATTTTGTAGATGATGATTTAATTCCTAAAATTTTCGTTTAAATTTTTAGGTTTGGGAAATTTTTTATTATTATTTGAATCCTTGCGAGATGGTAAAAGTTTTGCATATAACTATTTTAATAGAAATTTGTTAACCAAAACCGCCGCGTGTTTACGCATTGTATCATCAAATCGGTTGTATGAAAATTTCATTTGTCAATAGGAGACCTGGAGAAGAAAATCAGATCAATAAAGTTGTCATAAATGCTTCAGAGATTCATGCTACGTGATAGCTATAGATATCGAGCCTTATTTTCGATTTAATCGTAAGTGACAGAAATTAAATTTTTCAGGAGAAGGTTTTTGAAAATATTCAAACATGTTTTTGTACGTATCTTTAAAAGTTATCAACAATTTTGCAGTTTTATAATTCTAAACTATGTGTAGTCCCATAAAATTTTAATTTCAATAAAATGTCTATTTTCGATTACATGTCGCTTACGATAAAATCGAAAAAAAAAGCTCGATATGCATGGCTGTATGTAAGCATTCTTGTTGATGCGAATCTGCTATAATACTCATACTCGTTTGAGTATCGGTATGTATTGAGCATTCAAAAAGTTAATATTTGGCATTCTCTGGTACATATGTATGTACATGAAAAACAAAAGATTCACTTACTATGCATTTTCATTGAAGAATTTAACCACACAATACGGTACACGCTTTAAATGTTTTATCAGTCCTTCCGGATGCCGTGTTGGTCCAGTCACCTCACCTGGCCACCAATTGTTGCCTAATTTAACCCATACTATATCACCATCTTTGTAAATTTTGTCCTCCGACATGGTTCCTGCTTGATTTCTGATACAGCTATTTCAATAAAATTGTTATTTCAATAAAATAGTTATTGATTAAGAGATGATGCTGCTCTATTATTGGCTTAAACGCCAGAAGTGGTCGTCTCTTTCATAATATTCCAGGATTTACATTTTATTTGTGTAACTGCTGTAAAAGATATTGATAATTAATATTATTAAATTCTTGACGATTGGTTTGCATATAGAAATGTTTTTATAAAATTACAGCATCTTTACGAAAATTATAGTTTTAAACAGAAATTTAGATTAAATAAAAGTTTTGCAAATACTTATCTGTTGGCAGGAACGGCTGACCACATCAGTAGTTTAAATTACAAATCCATTTAAAAAGTTGGTATGAAAATTGTTTATAATGGAGTTGCTGAATATTGAGGAACATATTTAAACGTTTAATCTATAATATAACAATTTAAATTTACTTACAACAATCATAAGAATTTATAAAGATCTTTTGTAAGTGTACTATAAAAAATAAGAGATCCAAATATAAAATTTTTTTATTTTCTTAAACCCACTTCGTGTTAACATCTTCATTATGTACTTCATAACAGCTTAAGTAGTGGATTTACGAGTATAATTTGTTCACTTATCAAAATAAACAGATCTGTCGCGGTGCAATTCATTCTTTTTCATTCATAAGGAGTAGTCGTGAACTACCAATCCGGCAAAATTGTTGGCTGAAATTGTTAAATTGTTCCTGAAATTGTTAAATTCTTAGAAATTTGTGTTTTTTTTGTTTACATCAATAGTTTTTTGTTTACATTAATAGCTAATAAATCACTGAATGTTTAAACATAGTTTATGTTAATTTTCACAAAAAATTAAAATTGATTTAAATACACTTTCATTTTTTCAGTGGCTTATTAAAGTTAATATCAAATTACGTTGAAAGTATGGTAGCACTACAATATTTCCAAATATTATGGAAAGCTTTCCATAGAACAGCTGTTAAATATAAATATGAAAGTTGATTTATCAAATTGCAGAAAAGTGAAATAGCAAAAAACACATTTTATGATACAAAAAGAGCATCAGATTGCATTTTTCTATTTATATATTTCATTATATGAAAATATGTGTTACTAATGTTGTATATTTTCGAAAATTAAACGAAATTCATTTTAATACGACCACATGATGTTCATTTACATGCATTCAAAAAACACACACATGCACAAAACATATGGTATGTTTGTAAAACTTAAACAACTCTTAAATGCACAATGTTGGCTATTTAAGATTCATTTAATTTTGTGGCGAAAAACAAAATTTTGTGTTTAAATCAGATTTAAAAATAAAATACATATAATCATTGACTGATTTATTTGCCCTAAGAGTTTTTTTGTTTACATTAAGTGTATGTCTGTCTGTCTGTCTCTCTGACTTTCCGCCTGACCGTGGGAATTTTTGTGTATAATATTTTGTGTGAATGTTTTGAGGTTTTTATGTGTGTATATGCCGACGGCAAAACATGATCATTATTTTTTCCTAATACCGAAGGAAAATCATGGAAATGATTTGTCCTTATGCCGACGGGAAAACGTGAAAGTTATTTTTTAGTGTTCCGTACACCAAAGGTGAAAAAAGGAACCCTATTGTTTTCGCTACGCTGTCTGTCACACGGTGTTTTCTCAGGAACCTACAACAATAAATACATGAGAATTAAAAATTAAAGGGTGATACAAAACGAGCAACAAAAAATTTTAAAATCCCATGTAATATACATACAATTGTAAGTACATATGTATATTGACACTTGAAATTTTTAAAATTAGTGTATTTTTATATAGACTACAACAATTAACATTAAAATATTAAAAAATTTAAATTAAAGGGTGGTCCATCAGTTAATGAGCATATATTTTGGAAACCATAAGAGGTAAACTCTTGAAATTTTCAAAAACGGTAAAACTTAAAAATCCGAAAATTATAAAATCGCCAAACCGAAAAAAAATCGACAAAACCTGAAAAAATTCGCCAAAAATGTAAAAAAAATCGCCAAATCGAAAAAAATCGACAAAATTAAAAAAAATTCTAGCACTAAAATAAATCGCCAAATTCGAAAAAATCGTCTATATAAAAAAAAATTCGCCAAAATGAAAAAAAGCCAAAAACCGAAAAAAATCGCCAAAACGCGAAAAATGCGCCAATACCAAAATAATTTTTTATGTGAAAAAAATCGCCAAAATTGAAAATAAACGCCAAAAACCGAAAAAAATTCTCAAAGCGAGAAAAAAAGTGCCAGAACTAAAAAAATCGCCAAAACCAAAAAAAAATCACCTTTATGAAAAAAACGCCAAAATTAAAAAAATCGCCAAAATAAAAAAAACGACAAACTAATAAAAATCGCCAAAATTAAAAAAGCTTCAAAAACCCAAAAAAAATCGCCAAAACGTGAAAACAGTGCCAAAACTCAAAAAGCGCCAATAAATTCGAAAAACCATCAAACTAAAAAACACGCTTAAAACCGAAAAAACCCAAAAACGAAAAAAATACCCAAACTATAGTTTATATTGGCTAAAGTTAGTATTGAATTACATAACTCGTGTCCGTACGGAACCCTTCGTGCGCAGGTCTAAGTCGCACTTCACTGAATTTATTTTAAATGCTAATATAGGTGTTGCTAGACTGTAGGAGTTTAAGTCTGATCGTGATTTAGGTGGGTGGGGTTGTTGACTTATGGGTGTAGCGCTCTGTCTGTCTGTGGAAATTTATGTATGTATGTCTGTGAGAATTTAATGGTGATTATGATTTGAGGTGAGTGGGATAAGATGGATCGTGTGTATGTGTGTGTGTGTGTGTGTGTGTGTGTGTGTGTATGTCTGTAGGAACTATAATGTATCTATTTCTGTAGGAGCTTAAGGCTGACTATGATTTCTGAGGGGCGGGGTGTTCTTGTAGTATGTAACCGTAGGAATTTGTATGTACATATGTTTGTAGGAGTTTAAGGCTGTCCGTGATTTGTGGTAGGTGAAGGTGTTGTTGACGTAATATGTAGCCATAGGGATTTGTAGGTGTGTCTGTCTGTAGGAGTTTAAGGCTGATCGTGATTTGAGCTGGGTGAGGATTTCGTTGAGGTAGATTGATTGTGTGTATGTATGTATGACTGTGAGAATTTAAGATGATTGTGATATATTAGAGGCTATATGTTGTTGTTATATGTAGCCGTGGGAATCTATATGGGATATATGTCTGTGGGTGTTTAAGACTATCCATAATTCAGGTAGGTGAGTGTTCTGTTGTTGAGATTAATTTTATATATTGTATATGTATGTACGTATGTATGGCCATAGGAATTTGTGAATGTATATCTGTGAGGATTTCAGGCTGGTCTTGATTTGTTAGGGTGGAGTATTGTTAAAATTTTCTTGGATTTTTCTTAGATGAATTCTGCTATGTGTGTGTGTGCGTGTGTATATGAGTTTCTCGCGCTGGTATTTATATGTAGATAGAAATAAATTGTTTTCAATATCGACATTTGGTACTATAAAATACTATCATATATCTGAACTTCCCTAATCCTAGTATGGTTTTATACTTACGATTGCTTTATATTTTCTCATGCTTAAATTTGTCTCGCGTTAAAGTCTGCCTTTGAGAAATTTGTTTATATTAAAGATTTTGTTTATTTAACTACATACACCTTCTTTGACTGGACAAATTTTCTACACACAGAAAAAAAAACCAACTTAAAATCAGTAAAAACCATGTATATATGTATGTACATACAAATAAGTGTTTATCTCAATCTTTGAATACATATTTTTTCGTCATGTGATGTCTTTTGTTCTTGTTGTTGTTGTTGTTGCTGATGTTGGTGTGTATAGATGTGAAATATCTTCACTTTTTTATTTGATATTAAAAAAACGTTGTTTTAGTTTTCATTTGCATTTACTAAAAGTTTGTGAGGATTTTCTCTTTTAAGTAAAGCTGAATTTTTGAAGATACATACTCTAAAGTAATAATAATTAATAATAGAAATATTTCCTATATTTAATTTAAATTTGCTTAAAGTTGATGTAGCCTATATAGTCAACGTTAGAAATTTTGGGAGGGTGTACATTGCAAAACCTTCTAAAAATGTATAAACATTTTTAAATGAAACTGATTCAGCACCTCCAGCTTTGGTTATGACAGTTTTTTTGTTAGCCAGTTTGCTTAGTTTAACTTTTTAAATTTTTTTGATAAACATTTAAAATCAAATGGAGTTTTATTATGAAATTGTTATTTTCATAATTGATGAAAGAAAACAAACGCTACTTTTTTTCCAATGAAATCATTTGAATTACTTTTGAAACCTTAGTCCTCTATACAATTTATGTTTATTTTCCATATTGCTTAATTTATAAGACTTTAAAAATGTGTCCTTTGGTGGTTATATATTCTATTATACGATTATGAATAAGAATGCAGTAAGCTGATGTCTTTGCTTACTGTTTCAAATTAAAATTTTATTCAATCGATCCCCTATTGAATAAAAGGAGCTTTTTTTCTTAAAATCTGATGCAGTTAGAAGCGCTGGAGATTCTTTCATACATATATGTAACAGGTTTTTTGGGATTTTAGATACATATATTATAGAATTGAATAACATTTGTTTTTGATTTTTATGTTAAGAAGTAATAGATATGAATGTACTTTTAAATTAGTTAAATCATAATAAACAAAATTAGTTTTAGTCTTCTTGAATAGCGATCAACAGAAAACAAAGTCGTTTTCTAAGAATTTAGATCTACTCTCTTGACGGTTCCTGTAGTATACAGGAACCGCGTATACTACAGGAATTAATTAATTATGGATAATTAAATTTTAGAAATTTAATTGTCCAAATTTTGTTGGTTGTTACTGATAGTAAGTTTACATTAATACGATATTTATTTTATGAAGGCTGATCGTCTTTAGCTTTTATTTGATGTTCTAGAAGATACGATTTTTTCTCATTTTATTAAAGTTCAGCTTATTGTATTCATATTTTTGACATCTTTAATTTAATTGTGCTTTCTGTGTCTGTTAGCAGCCTGTACATATAAGTTAGTCAGTCACTCTTTATTTTTATTTATTTTTCCTTCTAATGTGTCACTAATTTTTGATTTTAGTACTAGAAATATCGAACATTTATGTACATATATAATTTTTAAAAGTATACATATAGATAAATATATGTATGTATGTAGAAATTAGTTCATATACAAGGAAATACATGTTTAATAATCAACTTTTCTAGAAAATCGATCACAAAGAACTCAGTTACCTCCACCAGCACGCAATTCACGATAAGTATTTGCATAAAGTGTCAGATACATTGGAATATCTATGTTTGGGAGAATTTTACCTCAAGTTTTTCAACATGAGGTTTACAGGTTGACTTCTTGAAGTAATTCTTGTTAACGTAGGCTGGATTGTATCGCATGCATACACATTCATGAGTCTGTCTGCGAATTCATTATTAAAAAGAGCTTTTCATCATCATCATCATCATCTAACAGCTTTATTCATAGTTTTTTTTTGCTAGCATGCATGCCTTATCATGCTTCTATTGATATTGACGCGAGAGTCCGAGATGTAGTGGTGTTGCAATTAAAAATCTATTTTATTAGAATTTACGAATTCACTCTTTGGATTTTTTTACACAGTAGATACATATTATACATCTGCATGAAACTTAATAATCATGCTTATGAAACTCTCGTTATAATTTTTTATTCGTTTCATTTGTTTTTCATACAGATTAATAACTATGAAACAATAGCAATGAATACTCAATAGTTAAGAACGCAGTAAAATGATGTTGATTTGTTTACTTATACAAGAGCATACTAACCATGATACAATTATACTAGGTACATGCACGACTACAACAAAATTACAACACCAAAAAACACATGCATTTTGTTGGTATAAACAAACCCTAAATTGTCGGAAAAAAATGTCTTTTGTTTATAAAAACAACAATTACAGAGTAACTAAAGTACAATTGCAGACGCGGCATTCCTGCATGATTATAGCTATTCAGTGTTGCCAATATGTTTGTAGTTAGGTAGTGTGTAATTTCTACTCACATGTGTATTCCATATAATTAAATTCTTGTGTAATCTGTGTGTAATTCTACTTTGGGTTCTATTTTTATTTATTTTTGTTGTAATTTTAACCTACACAAAAGATATGTAGTGTAATTTTCTTCAATGTGTAATTGGAGACACAGCGATGTGTAAATTCATTGGCAACACTGTAATCATTTTATTCACACACATACACTAACATTTTTGTAGCTTGTAAACAAAGTTTGATAACTATGTGCAATGTGTTCAGTGACAGGCAGGGCTTGTGCATGTACCTAGTATAATTTTATCATGATACTAACACATGATACAATTATACTAGGTACATGCACAAGCCCAGCCTGTCACTGTAAACATTGCACCTAATTGTCAAACTTTGTTTACAAGCTACAAAGAGTATGTGTGTATGTGTTTTAAAAATTTATTTGAATGTGCTGTGGTTTAAGTTGAAAATTCAAAGTGGTTATTAAATAAATAAATTTAAAGTGAATTATACACAGACACAATTATAATTTTATATCCATAATTTTAGAAAAATAAGAAATAAAAAGAAAATAAGAAATAAAAAGAGTTTATAACATATTATGTCGCGTCGCTTTTGTTTGTGTCACAAAAAAACAAGTAAATAAAAGTTAATTTAGAGTACCACGAGACGAACGTAGACGAAAAGAGAAAAAGATCAAACTATTTCTTCAGGCGTTTCTGCCAATTTGGCTGTTACTGGTGCTGGTTCTGGTAATGGTGCGTCTACTGGCGGAGGGGCAGCCTCCACTACAGCTAATGGTAGCAATAATTCTGGCAAGAAAAAGAAGCGCAAAGCCAGAGGACAGTCATCTTCTCAAGCGAATGCAAAAGAGGATACTCCGCCACCAGATCCAATCGATCCCGATGAACCAACTTACTGTGTTTGTAATCAGGTGAGTTTGTGTTTCCCTCAATATCAATTAAATTTACTCAAATGTGGCGATTACACATTTCTGTCTACTTTTGTTGATTTATTTTTCTAATTGTGTATTTTTTAATACACAATGATAATGACTTGTGTCCTGTTGTGTAAATAAGATTTTACATTATTTACATTCATATTATTTACATTAATATATATTATTTATTTTATATATAAATATATATTAACCACCCTGTTATATTATTATCTTTAAGTTATTCCTATTTTGTAATTGTATTCAACTACTATTATCACTAAATAAAGTTTTGCTCAACTACACAACATGGTGTCAGATGTGTCTTAAATAAATTAGTCAAAAAATCACAGTCATAAAAATTAAATAAAATTAAATAAAATATTTTATAAAAATTTAATGGAAAAGTCAGAGTCAAGTGATCAAGTGATTACAAAAAGTGAAATGACTTCTCCTCATGTGCTATCTGTCGCAACAACAATTGCACCACTTAACCTAAAAGAAAGCAACATGTGCGTTACTTGGAAATCGTGGAAGAATCAATTTAAGATTTTTATGAGGGCATCTAACCTGGAGCAGCAGACGGAACAACGGAAAGTAGCACTATTGCTACACCATTTAGGGCCGGAGTGTCTACAGATTTTCAATTCCTTTAATATCGACATAGACCTCATGAAATATGATGACTTGCTTGCTAAACTAGATGCACATTTTATTCCAAAGGTCAACATCGCTATGGAACGTCATACATTTTTTTCCAGAAAGCAATCTCAACATGAATCTATTGAGGATTATGTAACAACGCTAAAAAACCAAAGTTTACTTTGCGAATTTGGAGATCTGCGTGAAGATTTGGTCAAAGATATTTTCGTTTGCGGTTTACTTCCAATTTATTCTCAAATCAAAGAGAGGTTATTAAGTGAAAGTAAGATTACTCTTGAAAAGGCTTTGGAAATAGCTAGAAATATAAATTCTGCCAAAGAGAATACAAGTCAGCTACAACACGAAACAAATTTTGTTGGTGTGTTAAATAAAAATAATAAGTATAGACAAAATTCATCAAATCAACGTCAAACTTCATATTTGCCAAGACAACAAAATAAGTACACACCGTCCAACATTCATCAGCAACAGTGCAGTCGCTGCGGTCAACAGCATAGAAAAAAATGCCCTGCTGAAAATGTTAATTGTCATCTTTGCAGTAAAAGTGGTCACTATGCAAAAATGTGTTTTTCGAAGTCGCAACAACAACAAACAAAAAAACTCGTCAAGCAAATACAGCGTGAAGATAATGAAGGAAGCTTTCAAGATCTATTTATCGGCACTCTCACCAACTCTCATTCAGCCGTTGAAGCGAATGATGAATGGATTGTTGATGTATTTATAAATAAGGCGAAAATCAACCTGCAAGTTGATACTGGAGCGCAAGCAAATATACTTTCAAAAGAAACTTCAAGAATGTTAAATTTATGTAAGCTTTTAAAATCAACTAACACTAATATTTTAACATTTAGTGGCGAAAAACTACCTCTGTTAGGCAAGATTGATTTAACATTTTCTTTTAATAATAACATTTATAAAAGTACGTTTTTTATATTAGATTTGAATTGCAAAAACTTAATTGGACTAGATTTAGCAAAACGAATGAAATTAATCAAAAATATTAATATAATATCTTCTGATAAAATAATAGAAAACTATTCGCATGTATTTTATGGTTTAGGTCATTTAAAAACAGAATGTCATTTAGAGCTCAAACCAAATGCAAATCCCATAGTAGATGCACCAAGAAAAATTCCTTTCAGTCTTCATGACAAGTTGAAAGAAGAGTTAGACAGAATGGTTAGACTCAATGTTATTGAACCAGTTAGTGAACCTACAGAATGGGTCAGTTCGATCGTGTTAGTCACTAAGCCAAATGGTCAGTTAAGAATTTGCTTAGACCCTAGAAATTTAAATAAGTCAATACTACGTCCGCATTATTCCTTCCCAAATATAGACGACTGTAAAGCCAAACTTAGTGGCTCAAAGTATTTCAGTTCATTAACGCCAATAGCGGATTATGGATGATTCCGCTGGATGAACAGTCATCCAAATTATGTACATTCAATACACCTTTTGGAAGGTACAGGTTTTTAAGGTTACCTTTTGGTATCAATGCCGCCTCTGAACTCTTTCACTCTGAAATAGTCAGATTTTTCGGTGATATTGAAGGATTGATAATATATATTGATGACTTTTTAATTTTTGCTAAAAGTTTAGAAGAACATGATCGGATATTGGGAAAAGTTTTGCAAAGAGCAGAACAAATTGGTTTTAAATTTAATAGAGAAAAGTGCAGATTTATGCTTAACGAAATTAAATTTATCGGGCATATTTTTAATGAATTTGGTGTCAAACCCGATGAAGATAAAATTAGAGCAATTTTGGAAATGCCAATACCAAAAAATGTTTCCGAACTACAAAGATTTCTTGGAATGATAAACTATTTAGGAAATTTTATACAAAATTTATCATGTAAAAATAAACATCTTAGAGATTTGCTGAGAAAAGATATCCAATGGCACTGGGATAAGGTCCAAGATAATGAATTTAAAAATTTAAAAACTGAAATTACAAAAAGTCCAGTTTTAACTTATTTTGACCCAGACAAAGATTTAGTCTTGAGTGTAGATGCTTCAAAATATGCTGTTGGGGCAGCTATTTTGCACAATAAGCAACCAATAGCATATGCTTCTGCCTCACTTACAAGTGAGGCAGAAGCCATTAGTTTCTTTATTTAACAAACCCTTACATAAAATACCAGCAAGACTTCAGCGTTTTATGTTACGTCTTCAATCGTATGATTTGTCAGTCTCCTATAAGCCTGGTAAATATTTGTATATAGCCGATACATTGTCCAAGTGTCCTCTAAATGAAAGTACTTTAGAGGATTTTCATGATGTCGTCAACCTCCATTGCAATTTCCTAAAATCATACCTTGAAATTCCTTTTTCAAATATCAGTGATATTAAGGAACATGGCAAAAGTGATAAGGTTTTTGAGAAACTTAGAAATTATATAGAAAACGGTTGGCCCAAACATAAAAATCTTATTGATAACGAAGTCATGCCATACTTTAAGATGAGAGACGAGATTCACGTAATAGATGATATTATTCTAAAGAACAACCAAATTTTAATTCCTAGAAGTCTACAGAATACCGTACTAAATAAAATTCATGAAAGTCATATGGGTGTACAGAGATGTCAAAGCCTTGCCAGACAATCAGTATATTGGCCAAACATGTACAATGATATTTTTAATAAAATTTCAAGTTGTGATATCTGTCTTAAATATAGAAACTCCAAATCTAAACAAGAAATTTTGTCACATGATACTTATAGTATTCCGTGGTTTAAAATCGGGTGTGATCTTTTCGAATTCAATAAAAAATATTACATATTAGTAGTCGATTATTTCTCAAAATTTATTGAGATTGAGATGTTGAACTCTGGCTACTCAAGTCCCCATGTGATTTTAAAATTAAAATCTATTTTTGCCAGACATGGCATCCCAAATATTTTTGTATCTGACAACGGTCCGCCGTTTAACTCAAATGAATTTAAAAACTTCATAAATGATTGGGGTATAGAACACAAAACTTCAAGTCCTTATTTGGCACGATCAAATGGTCTTGCAGAACGTTCTATACAAACAATTAAAAAACTTTTGTATAAATGTCTTGAAAGTGGTACTGATCCCTACATAGCCTTACTAAATTATCGGACTACTCCAAAAGGAAATTTACCTTCCCCCTCAGAATTATTAATGTCCCGAAAACTGAATACAAAACTTCCAACTTATTCATTGAATTTACAACCAAATTTAGTTGACATTAACCAATATCAGAAACAAATTAATAGTAGAGTTACAAAGTCATCAGATTATTATAACTCACATACAAAAAAATACGAACCTATGAATGCTGGCGATACGGTAATGTTTAAACGAAACCCCACGTCGTTTTGGTTTCCAGGAGAAATAGTAGAAAAATGTCCTGAACCAAGATCTTTTATTATAAAGGATAAAGAAGGTTCTGTGTATAGAAGAAATGAGGAACATATAAATAGAAAACCGGAAAATCCAACTAGTTTTGATACAGAAAATATTAAAAATGAGAATCATTCTGATGGTACTTATGTGACTAAACGAGGAAGAAAAATTATACCACCTATTAGGTTTAAAAACAACTGAAACATAATTTCCTGAAATTCCCTTAAATAATTTTTATATATATTTGTATTGAAATTTTATTTTATATATTGAAATATCGTACTTAATTATATTGAATTAATGATATGAACTTTATTTAAAAAGGAAGATGTTGTGTAAATAAGATTTTACATTATTTACATTCATATTATTTACATTAATATATATTATTTATTTTATATATAAATATATATTAACCACCCTGTTATATTATTATCTTTAAGTTATTCCTATTTTGTAATTGTATTCAACTACTATTATCACTAAATAAAGTTTTGCTCAACTACACAACATGTCCTATTGAGTGGTTTCATTTCTCTTGTGTTTCATTGATTCTTAAACCGAAAGGTAAATGGTATTGTCCGAACTGTCGTGGATATCGTCCAAATGTTATGAAACCGAAGGCACAATTTCTTAAGGAACTCGAACGTTACAATAAAGAAGAGAAGGCGTAAATATGAAATAACTTCTAAGACACACACACACTCTCAAACATCAACGCATCCAAAAAGTTGTAAGCTATTTTTTTTTGATGATTTTATTCACAATATCGACGTAAACATTAACTTTTGTTTCAGTTGAGGGAAAAAAGTCTCCACTTATATGTAGTTATAACACCCTGCAACAGGCAGTCATTATCATAAGAACTCCGTACCAGCTTTCAACAAATTTCCAACTTGTATAGGAGAAATGCATCCAAGAAGGAAGAAAGTTCGCAAAGAAAACAACTTTAGACTTTGATGGCATAAGTAAGTAAATTATATTTAATTTTTATTGTAACTATTTAAAATCAAAAGTTATGTGAGACATTTTTAAATTTAATTGAAATGTATTGAATTTTAATCAGAAATAATTTCTTAATTAATTAATTTCTTAAAAATACTTCATTGAATAAGAATTGAAATTACTGAACTAAAGCCCGATTAAGAAATTATTTCTGATTAAATAATCAAAAATTATTTAAAAAATTTTAATTAATTATGTTAGTAAATATTAAAATTTTTTTGTTTTTGTAACAATTTAAGATGATTTACAAATATACATACATACATTTATACAATACTAAAAAATTAAAAATAAGAATACAATTTCAAAATTCGACATACTTCTTTTAAGATTTTGTTACTACAAATTGGGGTGAGTAAAGAAATAACTTGTTTCTACATTATATTAAGCAAGCGACTTGTTTAAAAAATGTTTATAGAAATCAATCAACAATTTAATTTGCATGATAAAAACTGCACATAAATTGATTTACTTAAATTATGTTGTATTTTGTATTGATACTCTTTTGTTAAGGCCTTATAAAAGCTTACTACCAATTTATAGAAGACAAGCAAACATCATCGTCTGCCTCTTTGTTTTATTAAGGTTTTATTTAAAACATCGTATGAAAATCTGTTTTTTAAACCTTTTTTGTTTTTATAGTTTTTATAAATAAATATAAATATTTCGACCAAAGATATACTTTGCGTTTCTTTTCAGTTTTAAGTAAAGATTTGGCCTCTAATTCTAACGCTAGAAAAAAAGTTTTAATTATAGTATTTTATTTTCAAAAATTTTGTAATTTAACTTACACTCTAAACAGTTGGATGCATATTGCAATGCCCGATGATATTCTTATTTGCCTTCATAATAACTCACGAAGGTACATGAAGCCATGATATAAACCCTGGTTATCAGCCGCTGGTATTTCATCGCTGCAATACATAATGTAGCACCCAACACCCAGCTCTAAAAGTCCAAATTTTTAATTCAGATTGGCCATTTTATACATAACACTTTCGACATCACATGCTTTACTATAACATTTTATGGAATTTTAAAATCTATCTAGTTTTTCATAGGTCTCTCCTAAAATGAAAATAATTTAAGCATGTATAAACAAATTATGTGTAGCTAATATGTATTGAATCAACATTTAAAACTTACCTAGAGCTTTTCTATTGCTTTGTATCGCAGCATTCGTGTTTTCCAGCTTTCATGACACATTAAACTCCAAGCCGTCAGATATTTTGTATTTATGTAGTTTCAAGGCTCTTTGAAAGTATATTACATACTCTAAATGATCACATCTACATAAGAACCCCATAGGTGTTGAACGTATCGATTGTACCAATACCTCCTGAGCAGCTTTATTAAGATCAACTGCTTTGAATACTACACCGTAGAAATACATGCCATAACCAACCAAACGTCCCCGAGAGTATTCAGCTTTTATAGTTGCCAACAAATCTCCCAAATCTTTTACATGGCCCGAATCATTAAGATTCGACTGTTCTGTAGTTGAGTCCAATCTACGCTTTTCCAAGCCCATATATGTAACAAAGAGATGCAGAAATCTAGGCACTGGCGATTCAGCATTACGCACCAAATACGCCGCGCGGTCGTATTTCCATACACCAAAATAACATTTGGCCAAAAAATAAAAGTCACATACCACTTTGTTTATGCCTTGTGATGTTACCTCGTTGAAATTTTTCACTTTTTGCATAGATGTCTATGTATATTGCACATGGACAATGCCGCGACGTATGTACATAATTCGCGTTTAACATCCTCCAAAGGCACATTAAAATATATGACTATTTTCAAATATTTTAACATTTTCACATTATTTAGGTCGCAATTTACATTCACTAGTTGAAGAACACCACCGGCCTTTAATTAAACACTAAAATTACTGCTCTTTTATGTAAATATTTGTTAAACACAATAAATGATACAATATAATTATACCATAGAAGAAAATCATATAGGCGTGCCACCTCTGCTATAGCAATTTAATAGTCCTGTAATAATTATTTTTCAAAACAAAAAACATCTGCTTCTGAGAATTAGGTGCTGTTTATACCAACAAAATGCATGTGTTTTTTGGTGTTGAAATTTTGTGGTAGTTCTGCATGTACCTAGCGTAATTGTATCATGTACTAACATTTACAAATGTGAAACAGAACATGTGTTAAGTAAATCTCCATTAAGTTCATGCAAAACAATGACCCCCTTATGCAAAAAAATATTTTACTTTAGCTTTAAAGTTCGTATTAGTTGACAAGCACTTTAAGGCTAATATTGCTTTGTTAAGAAATTGTATGCAAAACACAATTTTAATTATTTAGTTTTTTAATAATAAATTCTGGTAACACCACCGTGTTCAACAACCACTTCACAGCTTAAGATGTACAAAATCGAATACAATTTCATTCGGGTAGTCAAATTTTTTTTTATTTTATTAAATACATTTTTATTTTCTTGAGGTAAAGCAACCTAATTTAAACAATATGACCTTCTGACACGTTAGGATACTAGATAAACATTTCTATGAAGTATACGTAAAAAAAATATGAGGAACGAAGAAGAATTATCACAATTTCTTTTATTCGAATGAAATGAGTATTTGAATATCCAGCTTTTTTCGATTTATTTTGATTGTATGTACATCACAAAAACATTTTCGTACAATTGTATTTATTTTAATATTTTTGTATGGATTTTACGATGTATTTTGAATCAGTTGGATAATTTGATGATGATTTCCAGTAAATGACAGAAATAGTAAATCTAAGCTAAGAGCTAACACTTCTAGCTTCATTTTCAGATCTAACATGAATCAATATGTGTTATATTAACAAAAATATTTGAGGTACAAAATACACATCTTGGATATATCAACTTAAAGTAGTCTTAACAAACGTGGGTGCCTACTTTAGAATTTTGATATAATAATTTTTTTAGAATAAAAGTTTACTTAACATTACTTTGCAAAGCGTTGTTAAGTTTTTTTGCATAAGACCCTAAGCTTTTAAAGATCAGTGTTACCAGTTGTAGGAAAAGGGAAAATATAAGAATAATCGCCGAGAAGGAAGTTAAAAAATTTTAACGAGCTCTAAATTAAATTCAGTTTTTATTAGTGGGAGTGATGTGCAACTTCGGTAAAATATTTCATTTAGAAAAAAGTATTTAATTTTATACCATATTTGTTGTGTGCAGGTCATTACAAGAATATATAATATATTAAAATAGTTTAAAGATTTATATTATTTAAAAATGCAAATGACAAATTAAAATATGTATTACTAATATGTATGGTGTATACATGTGTACTTAGTTATGTATGTATGTGTAAAAGTTAAAACTTTAATATTAAAGTGAAACCTATTACACATGTGCGACGCATACAAAACAATTCCATGATTTCACTATATTGGCAACATTGCTATTGCGAGTTAATAACAAAAGATGAGATGAGAGAAAGCAGCATGAACAAAAGTCGTTTCTATGAACAATCTCTTTGTGTTAACAGTCAGCGTCGTCAACTCGGTGCTTTTCGCACCGTTTTGAGTGCTTTTTGAAATTTTCGACGCGAAAAATTTTGAAGTTAGTGCTCAGTGCTTTTTGAAATTGATTTCGGTGCTTTTTGTTTCGAGTCGGTGGCACTAAACCAAAAATTCGAAGAAAAATTTCCGCACCTATTTTTTCTTTCGAGGAAATGTACATATATATAACAAAATAATCTCTGAACTTAAATGGAGCATTTAAAAAAATTCTACCAAGTTTGTACAAGGCTTGGTGGAAGAAATAAGCGCCATGTTTCCCTTAAACTTTAACATTTAAATCATAATTAATATAAAAAATGTTTTGCCACGCAACAAAGAAGACATAATAGAAGTATTTACCCAAGTATAGTTTAATATCGAAATTTTTTCCAGTCTAGGGAAAATATAACTAGTCCACTATCGAGTTTTCAGTTGAAAATTATCGGATATTTATAATTTGATTGAATTTGAAAAATACGTTTTGTTTCCTGACGAAAAATGATTAAACATAAAATTTTTTTATAATAACTACAAAAAGATTCATCAAACTGATTTGAGAATTCACTGATTCTTATATAATTAAAATGTGTATCCGATCCCTCAAATTTATAGATTTAAAAATGTATTGCAAAGTCAACCGATTATTATATTTTTTTATATGCATATTTGTGTATAACAATTTTTTTTAATATATGATAATAATTAAAAATTTAGTGCTTTTTTACTTAAATTACGCGCTGTTTTAGTGGTTTCAGTGCTTTTTGAAATTTAAAAGTTGACAACGCTGTTAACAGTATGAAACGAAACGTTTTCACTCACAGTCAGTGCTGCCAACACCAAAAAATTTTTACAACAAAAATTCGCTTTAAAATTTACCAAATGAGAAAAAATATAACCAAATTTCAATATGTAGTATTTTTATTAAATAACATCCCAGCAAAAAAAGAGACTCCAAAAAATTCATGAAAATGTAGAGTTAGCGATCTGGAAGTTGTGAAAATTTCGATCCGTTCTAATGATTTTTACATAGGGTTGTCATTGCAAGTTCTCTTTTTCGATGTCTGGTCACTGAATTGAAGCGATATTAAGAAAAATTTCGTTTTTTGTGTTCTATGATAATATTTTTATCTAGGAGAAATGGTAAATAGTTACCTATTCTAACAATTCGTTTCTTTTTATACGAATTTAAGCCCGAAGCAGTGATTTCATGTAAATTTAAGCAAATAACTTTTAAATTTTAGACTAAAATTGGTTCATAAATTTCTTTAAAAAATAAATTTTTTTAATTCTGGTGAGTATTTTCTAGCACTATGGATGAGTTACAAGGTTTTGTATGACTAAAATAAGCTTCTACATGGTTTTTGCTCACTCTCGGCAAATTAAAAATATCGATTTTTTTAAAGAAATGAAAATGTAGTTCCACTAGAATGACTTCCATTTTTTTTACTGGGATTTAAAATGCATACATATTTTATTTCATATATTTATTACCAATAACCTAGCCAATGCAGGCCATAAACGGTTACAAATTTCTACTATAATATTATTTTAAATTAGTATGTAAAAATATAACTTATACAATATAAAAACAATAAAATATATGCAATAAAAACAAAGTTTAACAATTAGGAAAATATGTAAGAACAATAGAACCATCCCAATTGGCCAAAATGTAATATTAGTGAGAAAAAGAAAGAAAAAAATTAATAAAATTTTATAAAAAGAGAAGTGAGAAATTGCCAACAATGGCTAACTTGCAAAATAGTTACTTATACATTGGGTAGTATGAATAAAAAAAAGTATTTGCTTTTTACTTAAAAATTTGTTGAGAAATTTTTAGATTCTTTAATTGAACTGTAGTGAATTTTAGTCAGAAATAATTCATAGTTAGGCTCAAGTTCAGTAATCTCAATTCTTATTGAATGAAAAATTTTTATTAATTAATGTGAGTTTCGAAAGAAGAAAAGAAAAATTAAACTTAGACTTTAAGCTGGGGGAAATACCGATACTTTTCTGTGCAGCCAGACCAGCCAAAACCACACCAGGTCCTGAAAAGCTGATCTGAAAACCAGACCAGCTCCTGATATGCTGATAGGTGATACCTGTTATTTACTATTATCAAACATGGATGATAAAGTTTTAAGGCAGTTGGTGTTGACAAGAAATGTATTGAAGAAAAAGCTTTGTAGTATAAAAACTGGTGAAATAGATACACGTGAACAACTAAGAGACATTTAACATTTAAACCTATAACAGAACCTCTCAAAGAATTCATAAATAGTTCTAAAAACATTAAAAGAATGTCCATGAAAAAAGGAAGTAAAATCAAGACAGAAGTGGAAAATAATACAAGTTTAAAGCCTGAAAAACCATCAGTCAAGATAGAGACAAGTACACCAAAGAAACTACCATCTTATTAAATTATGCTAATACTGTGAATGATGATGACGATGATGATGATGATTTGTACTCACAGACTTCCAATTCCGAAGACACTTATAGTGACGTATCAGTCTTGGAAGGAAGAAATAAATTAGATACAAACTATGGTCCATATAAAGATTTAAATAGTGAATGGAAATTTGGTGATAACAACCTCAAACTGAATGAAGATAAAATACAAGTTGGTGGCCAAATATGGGCTCTAACACCAGGAGTATTTTCTTTAATGTTTCATAACATATCAAAAAATTATGATAAATTTGAACTCGAAATCTATAAAAAGGTTTTAATTACTACTAATGCATACATACAGAATCATCATCGTTTACTGACGGAGAACGATGTTATCAGAAAATTGTTTCTAGAAACTGAAATCGACAATTTAAATGACAATTTAATAATATGGCTAAAGGCATTAATATTCTAGAATGTTTAAATGCAAATTGATGTACTACAACGTGAAATAAATTAGGCATAGAAGAGAGTTATAAATTTGATAAAGACATTCTAAAAATCAAATCATGTTTTGAAATACATATTGAATTGATTTGATAATGAATAGATTGGAAAATTAACTAGATGTTAGTATAAATAGCTGAAAGGGCATCAAGTAGGTCACAACACTCCAAAAAATCTGGAAAACAACTCAATGTCAATGAAATTTAGTAAACCAACTCTATAAGCAATCTCTAAAATTTATTGTGTATTGTAGAAATATAATGAAAGAAATGGATGGTATTTGGTAAGCTGATTTAGTTGAAATTGGGGACTATACTACAGAAAATATAAATTATTGATTGTTGTAGGCTGTCAGTATCGTTGAAAATAAAGGCTGCACTCTCAAAAACCAAGGTAATGGAAAATATTTTTGAACTGGTACGAATACCAAAAAACTTAAAAGCAGATGATGGTAAAGAATTAAAAAAAAACACTTGAAAAATTCATTCACAAATATAGGATTTAACATTACTTAATATGACATCAATAGTACAATGATTTAAAAGGTTATTAAAAGAAATGATGTGAAAAGAATTTATCATTAATGGTTTATATGAGTGGATTTATATATAAAGACTTACCTAAGTATAAAATAGAACAGTTCAAGAAAAAACTGCGAAATACAGTATACAGTAATTTGAAGATGATAAAATGTTTATATATAAAATTATATAAAAATAAAATTACAAAGGAAAAATCTAGTTTGTCTTGTCTTTGAATAATTGATTAAGAATGATAGGTCTTAGGAAAGATAATAAACTTAATGTATTGTAATTCTCTAAACTTGTTGGTAAGTATGAAATATTGAGAAAACTTAAGCATTCAAAATGAAATAAAACACAGTGTAATATTCAACAACACATCATTACTATTATTATAAAAGATCATCACTTTGTTCATTTCTATAGCTATCAGATCTTTAGAACTTATAAATAAACTAAAGAAATTGGACTTTGGTATCCATTCTTTAAGAATGTAGATGTGTATAAATGAGTATCAAACAAATTTAGTGAATAAATATGGACTTAAACAAGAATCATGCTAAAGCATGCATAAATTGTAAAATGCAATGTAAACAGATATTATTTTATATCTGTATCTGTATGAGTATCAAATAAATTTACCGAAAAAATTAAAGCATGCCGAAGCATGTATAATTAAAAAAAATTCTTCACGTCATAGTCCTGATTCACACACGTCAGGTTTGACTCGTCAAGTCTTGAGCTTTTAGGAAAGAGCGGTGAAGAGAATAAAAAGGGGTAAAGACTTGACCGTACCAGTCAAGTTTGCTTTTTCGTTTTGTTTTGTCATTCGTAATACTCTACTACAACGCAAATTGATGAGACTTGATGACTTGACTTGACGGTGTGTATGAACGCAAATGCAGGTTCAAAAGAAAATTGGACTAAAAGTGATCAGCTAAACCTGATGTGTGTGAATCATGACATACAATTTTTGGAAATGAAATACATATGTATGTACATCTGTATCCACTGTGTACAAAATTCCAAAGAGTGAATTCATAAATTCTAATAGTATAGATTTTTAATTGAAACACCACTTCATCTCGGGCTCTCGCGTCACTATCTATAGAATCATGCTGAGGCATGCATGCTAGCAAAAAATATGAATAAAGCTGTTAGATGATGATAATGAAAAGCTCTTTTTTAATAATGAATTCGCAGACAGCAATTGTACCTGGATTAATGCAACTCATGAATGTGTTGTATAGGGTATGATTGATGGTGATGAGGACCTTTTTTAAGTGCAAAATCATTACATCTGCATGCGATACAATCTAGCCTACGTTAACAAGAATTACTTCAAGGGGTCAACCAGTAAACCTCATGTTGAAACACTTGAGGTAAAGTTCTCCCAAAAGTATATGTATATTCCAATGTTTCTGACACTTTATGCAAATACTTATGGTGAATTGCTTGCTGGTGGAGGTAACTGAGTTCTTTGTGATCGATTTTCTAGAAAAGTTGATTATTAAACATGTATTTCCTTGTATATGAACTAATTTCTACATACATACATATATTTATCTATATGTATACTTTTAAAAATTATATATGTAAATGTTCTCTATTTCAAGTAGTAAAATCAAAAATTAGTGACACATTAGAAAGAAAAATAAATAAAAACAAAGAGTGACTGACTAACTTATACGTACAGTCTGATAACAGACACACAAAGCACAATTAAATTAAAGATGTCAAAAATATGAATACAATAAGCTGAACTTTAATAAAATGAGAAAAAATCGTATCTTCTAGAACATCAAATAAAAGCTAAAGACGATCAGCCTGCATAAAATAAATATATGTATGTATATCGTATTAATGTAAACTTAGTATCAGTAACAAGCAACAAAATTTGGACAATTAAATTTCTAAAATTTAATTATCCATAATTAATTAATTCCTGTAGTATACAGCAACCGTCAAGAGAGTAGATTTAAATTCTTAGAAAACGACTTTGTTTTCTGTCGATCGCTATTCAAGAAGAAAATTAGTTTGTTTTGTTTAACTAGTTTAAAAGTACATTCATCACATTTCTTAACATAAAAATAAAAAACAAATGTTATTCAATTCTATATTATATGTATCTAAAATCCAAAAAAGCTGTTACATATATGTATGAAAGAATCTCCAGACCTTCTAACTTCATCATAGTATAAGGAGAAAGCTCCTTTTAGTCAATAGGGGACCAATTGAATATAATTTTAATTTGAAACAGTAAGCAAAGAAATCAGCTTACTGCATTCTTATTCATAATCGTATAATAGAATATATAACCACCGAAGGACACATTTTTAAAGTCTTATAAATTAAGCAATATGGAAAATAAACATAAATTTTATAGAGGACTAAGGTTTCAAAAGTAATTCAAATGATTTCATTGGAAAAAAAGTAGCGTTTGTTTTCATCAATTATGAAAATAACAATTTCATTATAAAGCTTCCTTTGATTTTAAATGTTTATCAAAAAATAGAAAAAGTTAATCTAAGCAAACTGGCTAACAAAAAACTGTCATCACCAAAGCTGGAGAAATTTGATTTTTTCTAAATTTTCATATTTCGATTTTCACTAAAGGACGAATTTAAGGAGAACGATCATTCCTGGGCGGATAAATTTTTTTGGAATTTGTGTCTTTTATGATACCCAGATGTCAAAACCCTTAACATTTGCGTTATTCATAGAGAAATTTGATTTTTTCTAAAATTTTAAATTTCGATTTTCACTAAAGGACGAATTTCAGGAGAACGAACATTCCTGGGCGGCTAAATTTTTTTGACGTTCAGTTTGGCATTTATAGCCATTAGTGTGGGAGCATCCGTCAAATAAACACCACATTTTATAAAAAAAGTTGTGATTTCCAAAACAATAAATCTTTCGAACCGGTCAAGTTTTTACTGTCGGAATTTTTTTTATAAAGGTAATTTCATTTCATATATATTTTGTTACGAAAAAAAGTGTTTTGTGCGAATTTTTTGGATTTTTTTTATGTCTCAAAGCATAATTGTCGGTTTACTTGATTTTTTTCCCTTGCATTTATTTCCCTATTTTAGCGGTTTATGTCATTCTTTTGTGTTTCTTATGATTTACCTACGTGTGTTCCATAATTTGTGAATAGATTAAAAAATTTCTAGTAGACGAATTAAATTATCGAATTTATCTGACGAGGAAATCGTAGAATTGATGGATTCTGGATGGACATCTGGGTCGGAAGACGATGGCGATTTTTCTTCAGACGATGCGTTGAATGATCCGAATTACGAACTTGATCCCATCTATGGCCATGATAGCACCATCAATCAAATACTCAGTGATCCAGAATTTTTAATAAACGTTTTTTCTTCATTTTCATTGAATCTGTCTTCTATCGGAACACTACCAGAGGTCGGAGCAGGTAAAATTGGAGCAAATGAAACGGTGGTGATGGAGAGCATCGTAGAGCCAATAGCATCAACATCAACTGCTGTACAGGCAATTCCACCAAGATCAACTTCAAAAAAAACGTTTACGATCACCATTGCCAAGTTTTCCTCCCACGCGTCCATCTGTAGCACCGCCAAATGGTGGTTTTACCGGTGAAGGTTAGTTTTTAATTTTGAGCAATAACACTTCTACATTATGAACACAAGACTAATAATTTTTCATTGTATTTATTTGTTTCAGACTTGAAAGACATCGACAAGGATTCAACCGAATTCAGTAAGATAGTCTGGCGTCAAAAGCACATGCAATTGTGTGTGAATGAAGTGGTATTTTGTGGTAATTCAACACTACCTGAACAAATAAGAGAGCTCGATACACCTGCCCAGATATTCACTTATTTCTTTACCCCAGAGATAATGAGTATTGTAGCCGAAGAAACGAACCGGTGTGCTGTAAGTCAGGACATCAATACAAGTTTCTCGATAGATGTTGATGGCATTTATAAATACATTGGCATTAATTTATATATATCAATTTACCGTTATCCGAATCTTGAGAGTTATTGGGGCAAACACGCATTTGAACCTATTCGAAGCACAATGATTCTCAAACGATTTGAATTGATCAAAAGATATTTATCTTTCCGCAATGAAAACGACAGTATCAAAAAGGGCCAGCCTGGCTGCGACCCATTGTTTCGAATGCGTAATATTTCCAATCAACTCAATGAAAGATTGACTCAGTTCCAAAGACTGCTCGACTTTGCGTGGATGAGCAAATGTGCAGTACGAAAATGAAGCACCACTTGCGCCAGTATATGCCAAATAAGCCGCATAAATGGGGCATAA
The DNA here is from genome assembly GCA_905220375.1 of Tachina fera. Taxonomy (NCBI): domain Eukaryota; kingdom Metazoa; phylum Arthropoda; class Insecta; order Diptera; family Tachinidae; genus Tachina; species Tachina fera. Next base: position 30,899,244 of record LR999966.1, on the reverse strand, counting down.
AACTATTCGTTTTATGTGATTTATTTGGATATGCCTACATATTTGAGATATACAATGGTGCTGGCGACAACAAAAAGTTGCCAGGTTGTCCAGATCTAGGTTTTTCAGCCAACGTTGTAATCAGCGTTGCCACAAACAAAATATTTTTGTAACCAAAATATGAAAAAAAGTAACCAAAGGCGAAAAAAGTAACCAAAATTTTTATGTATTTAATATAGTGACTTATTTCTAATTCAGATGAGAAATATATCTGCGACAGTATGAAATAATCGCTCCTAATCAAAGAATTGTTTTTCGGACGTTTTCAGGGTAAGGGATCAAAAGCCTCCAACGCAAGATTATACTCTTATGTGATCTTTTCTTTGCACATGTGGGCTTTGTAACTACTTCAACTTTCAACTGAGGCGTAATATAACGTAATAAAACTTAATTTGCTTAAGTATACTCAAGCGATTATTCCATACTGCCTTATATATGATACTTAAAAATCACATAGTATAAATAAACTATTACATTTAAATTTGTGATTCAGTTACATAATTGTATTGACCCTTATTTTCGATTTTTTTTATTGAAATTAAAATTATATGCGTCTACCCATAGTTTCGAATTATCAATTTTGATAACTTTTAAGATACGGGCTGTAAAATTTTGTCTTAAGCGACAATTTACGTATGTTAAACAAATTTGAATATTGTAAAAAACACCTTCTAATGAAAACTTTAATTTTCGTCGCTTAGAATTAAATCGAAAATACGGCTCTATATGTGTTATAATTACCTATCAAATAATAAACAATAAGAAAAGAAAGAAGTTCTTTGTAATAAAAATAAAATGTATTTTTTTACATTCCTTATCCAAACACATGAATGTATAGATAAAGTATTAAAGTATATGTACTTATGAAGTATAGAGCTGGTATTAAAATCCAGCTTCCTGCATTAAGTTTTGATTAAACTTAGCCACGAAAATATACTTTCATAAGACGATGAGCTGTGTGACAATCAATTCATTTATATGTTTGGAAACTTTGTCTCAAAATATATCCATATCAATATTTTTATTTCCAATTGGGAAAATCTGAGAAATTGCTATTGGGATACAATTTCTTCTTCTTTATCATGTACACATTTGTTTTTTACATACGAAATTCATTTCAAAATGTTGTAGTGCATCACGATATTCAAATTTAAATATCATATAAAAATGGTTATTTTTGCGTTAAGAAAAAGTAACCAAAATGGAAAAAAAGTACACAAGTACACATTGAAAAAAAAGTAACCAGTTTTGGTTAAAAGTAACCAAAACGGCAACGCTGGTTGTAATACCTTTGAGCCAAACAGTACCTGATTTCAAGAATTATATCATATACTTCGATAATTTTTACAGTTCGATACCTCTTTTAGTTTATTTACGTGCCAGAAGCATTTATAGTGTGGGTACTGGAGTGGCAACCTGTAAGCTCCCATCGGATACAGCTGTGAAAAAGGAAGCAAGAGGATATTCGATTGAATTTGTCGGTCAGGCGTATGGTATTTATATTGCCACGGTGCTCTGGAAGGACAATAAAAGTGTCCGTTTAGCGTCAAGTTATGTTGGCATAAAACCATTTGAACATGTCAATCCAAACCATCAGCCATCAAAAGCATCGAGGTACGACCGAAAGAAGAAGCAGCATGTCGAAATAGATTGTCCTGAAATTATCAAAGAATATAATAGACACATGGGGGGTGTGGATTTAATGGATGGATTGATGGGTAGGTATCATGTTAGAGCAAAAACACGTGATGCTGCAAGTCGTTTGTTCTATCATTTGATTGATATGTCTGCAACAAATGCGTACCTTTTATATCGACGTATCCATGAGGAAAAAATTAATGATTCGAAAAGTACAACTGATGTTAACCTGAAATTGTTGGACTTGGGCGAAATTTCGTGAGAAAATTGCTGCTGGCCTCATCAAATATTCTTCGAAGAGCGTTATTGGCCGACCATCAGCTCCAGCTAGCCGGCCATCAACTAGTTGATCGACCATCAACTTCAAATTCACGACCATCAATTCCAGTACTTTGTCAAGTTGTTCCCGTTGGTCATCGAGCCATTCATCCAGTCGCTGATGTACGCTATGATGTCTTTGACCATTTTCCAGTTTGGCTACCGAAAGCAGGTGGTAAACAACTTTGTAAAAATGGCAAATGCAAATCAGAAACTCAATGTGTTTGCAAGGTATGCAACATACATTTGTGTTGTTCTACCTCGAGAAATTGTTTTTTAGATTACCATTCAAAAAAATAATCCATTGTTCGCCTTTTTTTTAACTCTTGATCTATTTTTCTAATAAAATGCATCAAAATTTAAATTTCTACTTGATTTCTTTTTTTTTCATTTAAACCGACAATTATGCCTGGAGGCATATTTCACCTGGAAGTTAAACGGTAAGGTAAATTGAAAAACTAATGATGCAGAAGCATTTAGAATGTCGTTTTTAATCTACAAAAAATTATGACGACTATTTTTTTCCACTATTTCAAAAATAGTGGTTAGAGGGTTAATGCAACTGGTTTGTGTCTTGGGTTTTAAATTTCGAAATTTATCTTCACACACGTTCTGTAAATGTATACATAATTTTATTTGTTTGCAGAACGTATACTATGTTAAGGTGTAATCAGACGTGACATAAGCATATCCATAGAAAACAGCCGTGCGAACCAAACTAAAGGGCAATACTATATTTGATTATATATACTCGCCATAACGACATAGCCATTACCATACAAACCAATTGAATTTTGTTTGGTTATGGCTGTGGCATTATGGTAGGGCTGCCAGAAGTATGAGCTTGTCAACCAGGACACTCATACAAACCAAAAACGAACGTACAACAGAACCTTATATATACATACATACTAGTAATGCACGAATATTCGTATTCGTAATAGAATTGTCGAATATTCGGCCAATTTCAAGCGAATACGAATATTTTTCCAAAGAAATTAAATAAATATATGGATAAATTCTAAACGAAATTTCAATAAATGACTAAAAATTTTAGTTTGTACAAATACATAAATTTTTTTATACAAATTTGTGCTTTGTATCATTTTCAAATATTATTCAATGATGATCATTAAAATTTCGAGGTACTTTTTATTAACTTTAAAGTAAGCTAACAAGAGTGTGAAGTCCTTTTTCATAACATTTTTTTAATATTTCATATTGCGTATTATACTCGTCGTATTCGTATTCGCGAATATCAAAAATTGACATTTGTTACATCACTAATATATACATATGTACATATACTCCAAGAACTAATTGTTTAAAGATTAAATCAAAAAAATTTTTATTTTGATACACAAAATCAAAAAAAAATCTGCGTATCAAATTTTTATTTTGACGCGCAGAATTAAGTCCAACAATTACTATAATAATTTTAATAATTCAATCCTTTTTTTAACTCCTACAAGAAGCATAGGTCCGTAACAATTACTATAGATACTGCAATAAATTTAAACGATATTAAATTTTTGTTTCAGCTAAGTGAATGAATTTAAATGAATTTCTTATTTTAATTTATTAATTTGTATCTAATAATAATAATAATATACAAAATAGCTGAAACAAAAATTTAATCAGAGTGGCTCTCGATTAAATTTATTGCAGTCGCAATTCTTTACAAAAAAACCAGGACAATTTAAGAGTGGACCAGGACACCATGACAATTTATCTAAATCCATGACAAACCCTGGAAAACCAGGACGTATGGAAGCCCTACATGTCAAGTCTAATTGCACCTTTAACATACTTCGTCATTTATTGTTAAATTTGTTTTCTTTTACAGGTTTGCACGCTTCATTATGTTTTTGTTATAGGGTTTTTAAGCAAAGTTTTCTAAGGAAGACAAAATTATTTGTTAAAATTTAGAGTGCACTTAAAGATACATTAAAACTTTTTCAGCGTCCAATTCGATTGGCGTGTGAGAGGTGCAGATAATTTTAAATCAACCATTCAATGACAAAATGTAACATATCGCTGGCTTAACTTGCAAAGGCTCTGAGTTTTTACAGGGGAGTGTAAAACTACTGACACGTTGATACTAAAACAAATTTAGCGTTCATTAATTATATTGTTTATCTAATTTTTCGACCTTTTTATATATGTTCAATGAAACTATTTTTTTAAGCTTTAGGTCAGTAAATTTCATAAATTTCCTTATATTTTTATTTTTATATCGATATTTCGTTAACCTTTGGTTAACTTCTTCAGGATTATTCTTGTTTTTATTTTTTGATAATTGATTTTCGTCTTTTTTGCTTTTCAATCAAAAAAAAATAAATAAATAAGATAACTGTATGAACAATCAAAATATTCCTCAACATATTCCCACCTTGATCGAAGGCTTACATGGAAACATCATATTGACTTTAAGCTAACTCAGATGAAACTTAAGTTATGTCAAATAGATTCGTTGATTGGCAGAAATTCAGCACTTAGCCTGGACTGCAAACTTTTAATATTCAAGTCGCTTTTGAAGCCAATATGGTGTTACGGTATCCAGTTATGGGGCACTGCGTCAACTTCCAATGTAGAGAGAATCCAACGAAAGCAAAACAAAATTTTACGGTTAATAACATCGGCTCCATAGTGCATCAAAAATTCTAATATACATCGGGATTTAAATATGCCATTAGTGGTTGAAGAAATTACAAAATACGCTGGCAAATATTTAACAAAACTCGAGTCACATCCTAATCCGCTTGCTCGTAATATTTTCAACGTTACTGGACACATCCGCCTAAAAAAGAGGGACACAAGTGCTCTAATACTCAACAATCCAGATGGGATTTCTTGAAAATACTTGTTTTTCTTTTTTTGATTATCACTACTTATGTATTATTTACAACTATCACTAAGTTTATGACCGGTCGGTGGTCGGTCCTAATAATTATATTTTAGATTTAAGTATTCTATTATTGTTAGTCCATTTTGGAAGATACAATAAATAATAATAAATACATGTATTAAAAAAACTGTATTTTTTTTTCTTTGTAATAAATGTGTTTTTACTTACTGAACATTACTGCATTAAAATCTCAATTTCGAAGAAAAAAAGTGGATTTGAGCTTTTGTATATTAACCCAGAGATATATAGTAAAGGTATTCACGTCAAAAGTTGCTCTGGTGTGAAAAAGCAAAATTGAAAAATTTTCAAAAAATATAACAACAACCATATAGAAAACTATTTTGCACAAATGATGCAAAATTGTCAGGGTCTGAGTAAGTGCAAGATTATCAGGGTAAATTTTGCAAAGTGGTGCAACTTTTTATGGCATTGCCAACATAAACAAAATGGGCAAAAAGTACTTATAAAATCAACTCTACACAATAATGCAACACAGAAATAGCATTTTAACGTACTAATTTTTCTCTGAAATGCAAAATATTTTTTTGTAATTGGGTGAAGATGAGTTCCTTAAAAAATTAAAAACTTCAAAGAACTGGAAGGAGTGTGAAATTATAAAAATTATAGACTTCTTGTCAGAAAATAGAAATTTCGAAGTAAGTAAATTACAAATTCGATTTGAGGATAATTAATAATTTATTGTTATTTTCAAGAAACATACGGCTCAAATGTATTATAAAAAGTTTCTAAAAGAATCCCAAGTTGATGCCTCTTGGGATATTGTAAAATAAAAGTGCGGTATTTAAAAATATGTTTCGGAAAAGCTGAAAATTGGAGGTGCAACACAGGTGCCGGTATACTTGCTGAAGATGTGGAAAACAGCGTCAATAATGTGAATGGTAAACTAAAAATTCTGTAAAAGAAATAAATACTCAAATACAACTGATATTTTATTTTTATATACATACATACATAAATGTATGTATATGTACATACAAGATAAATTACGAAAAATTTGCGCTCACTACGACCGGCTTAAGAACATATTTGGCGAAAAAAGGAATGTAAAAATTGACATGTTTGATTCAGACATGAATACGTCTGATTTTTCGGATTCAACTATTTTAGAAAATGAGCCAGACGAAGCTTCTTCTACAAATCAAATTGAAATTATCCCCGAGTGTAATAGTTAAAATAATACCGAAATTATACCAGAAACTCCACTAGAAAAACCAACACCAACTAAAGTATCTGCATTTGCCGAAAAGCTTAAAAAACGCTCCAAAAGACTCCCTATCACAACTTGCTAAATTTCAAGCGAAAAGAAATGATACTCAGCGCTTGAAAATAAATTTTGAAAAAGAAAAGTTTAAAAAGGAGTTTCCGTTCCAAAAAGAAAAGTTTGACACTGAGATGAAATTAAATAAAAAAATTCAGTGAAGTGCAACTTTGACCCGCGCACGAAGGGTTCCGTACGGGCACGAAATATGTAATTCAATACAAACAATATAAACTATAGTTTTGTCATTTTTTTCGTTTTTGGGTTTTTTCGGTTTTAAGCGTTTTTTTAGTTAGTTTTTGAATTTATTGGCGCTTTCTGAGTTTTGGCACTTTTTTCACGTTTTGGCGATTTTTTTTTTTGGTTTTTGAAGTTTTTTTAATTTTGGCGATTTTTTCATATAGGTGATTTTTTTTTAGGTTTTGGCGATTTTTTTAGTTTTGGCACTTTTTTTTCGTGTTGAGGATTTTTTTCGGGTTTTGGCGTTTATTTTAAATTTTAGCGATTTTTTTAAATTTGGCGATTTTTTTTTAATTTTGGCGACTTTTTTTCATTTTGGCGATTTTTTTCCACATAAACAATTATTTTGGTTTTGGCGCATTTTTCGCGTTTTGGCGATTTTTTTCGGTTTTTGACGTTTTTTTCATATTGGCGATTTTTTTTCATTTAAACAGTTTTTTCGAATTTGGCGATTTATTTTAGTGCTAGAATTTTTTTTAGTTTTGTCGATTTTTTTTAAATTTTTGGCGATTTTTTTCAGGTTTTGGCGATTTTGTTCGGTTTGGCAATTTTATAATTTTCAGATTTTTTAGTTTTACCGTTTTTGAAAATTTCAAGAGTTTACCTCTTACGGTTTCCAAGATATAGCAAGTTGTTAAAATTACATGGTCAAAATTGCATTAACTGATGGACCAGCCTTTAATTTAAATTTTTTAATATTTTAATGTTTATTGTTGTATTCTATATAAGAATACACTAATTTTACAAATTTCAAGTGTCAATATAAATATGTACATACGATTGTATGTATATTACATGAGATTTTAAAATTTTTCGTCGCTCGTTTTGGAGCACCCTTTAATTTCTAATTCTCATGTATTTGTTGTCGTAGTGGCCAAGGTTCTACATACTCTGTCGAAATTTCAGGTCCGTAGCTCTTACGGTTCCTGAGAAAATACCGTGTGACGGACAGACGGACAGCGTAGCTAAAACAATAGGGTTCCTTTTTTCACCTTTGGTGTACGGAACCCTAAAAAGGAGGAACTAGATTTAAAAATAAAGGAAATGGAGATAACTGAAGGAATAAAATTTTTAGAAATTGAAAAGAAGGAACGGCTCACTAGGTACGAGCCACAGTGTCGTGATTGCATATAACGAGTGGCCATAAATAGAAGGAGTGGTTATAAAGAGTTGAAATTTGGCACACGTATTTTATTTGATAAAAAAAAAAATATTAAAATTTCAAAAACTTTGGAGCAAGGATTCGTATCCTTCCCATATATCCTGAAATTAAAAAACGTCATAAAAGATAGAAAAAAGTCCGAACTTCATGAAATTTTGTATAGTCATTTAGTTTGATTCCCTAAATGATTTGATAAAATTTTATCCAAATCGGAGCAAGGACACGCCTATCTTAAAAATGTCCTTTTTCAAAAAATTAAAAAAAAGTGAACAAAAATTTAAATTTTTAAATTAATTTCATACACGAAACACTTGTAACCAGAATAATCTGCGTGTCAAATTTTATCCAATTTTAATAATTTTTACCATTTTTTTATATTAATTTTTTTTAATAAAATTTTTGGCGATTTTTTGTCTTAAATTTTTTTAAAAACGAAAAAAATTCAAAAGGAAAGTAAAGTAAATGTTACTTTTTAATGTTTACACTTGCTTTATTATTTAAATAAATTATAAAAAATAATGTTTTGAACAATTTTTATTTATTAAATACAATAAAAAAGAAAATGTTAGAATTTGTTTACTCTATTCATCCGAATCACTTTCTTCAAGCTGGTTTATTAAATTTTCTTGATTATCCGCATAAAAATTATTTTCCTCAATAATGAAATCATTTATTTCTTCACAACCCCTTTTACTTATTTTATCTTCTTTTCTATGTATAGATAACTTTGGTTCAGACTGCAAAATCATTCTTTCTATTAGGTCTTTATTAGTATTTGTACGACTATTTTTTCGAGTATGGTTTAAACGAGTTTTTCTAAAAATTTTATGAGTGGCTTCTATAGCTTCCTCAGATAACATACCTACTGGAATCTTGGAGTTTTTTATAAATTCTGCTCCATGAACTAGTATTTTGTGGACAGTAACAGGCATACAATACCAAGAATATTTTTGAACATATAAATTCCATGTTTCTCTAAGCAGCTGTTGAAAATTTATAATATTTATTGTTTTACTGCTTGAAATAGTTTTTAAAATCAAAGAAAAATTTTTAATTAGTGATGGGTCAACCTGCGTTATGCTAGATGAGACATCAATGTTGCTGAAAACCCGTCTCGCAGTATTCCCATCATTTGTTGTACCAAAACCGGTTTTAACTTTATCTACATTTAATCCAAGCTCCTTTTTAAAATCTTCGTGAATTTTAGATTTTCTTTGATTTAAAATTTGCTTATCATCATTTTTTGAAACTCTCCAAATTTTTAGAGGCAACATGTAAGCTATGTGTAATATACACTCAAAGAATTTTATCCATGCATGTAATGTTGATAATCCGTGTTTATGTAATTCTTCTCTTTTTTTAAGGTCCCTCTCAAATACTTGAATTAAATTCATTTCAGTGGGTTTTGCACCGCAAACAAAACAAGAAGAACTGTTTTTGTTATCAGCTAACACATTAAGAACAGCTCCATCTACCATTGTTAATCTCATGTCAAAATGAACGGTAAGGTTTTTTTTATCAGAAACATAATCAAATGTTTGCAAATTATCAATTTCTTCCGGAATAATTTCCCTTGTAGTTTTAACCAAATCCGAATTTTCTTTTTCCATATAATAGCATATTGGACGACAATACCTTATTGAGGAATGTTTTAAATTATTCCATAAACTGTTTTCTGTACCCCAGTCTAAAAATCTTAATGCAACAAATGAAGCAACAAATAAATATTCATCCCGCGAATTTGGATCATTAAACTTTTGTTTGTAATTGCTATGGCCTGAACTACCATCAAATCCCCATTTAATTTCCAAAACTACATCATTTTGGGTTTCAAAATCATTTAAATCTAATAAACTTTTGGCTGTCATATTTAGAAAATTTTGTAATGGTATTTTTACTGACGTTTCTGATACTGATATATTTTCCGGAATATATTTTTTCTTTGCTTTTTGTAGACTATAATATGATGGAAAACAGTTCTTGTGCACATCATTTACAACCGTTCGCATATTTTCATATTGTCTATACGATAGATCATTATCTATTAATAATGCTAAAGCCTTTTCTACGGAAATAGAAGTTTCTGGAGTTGGGCAAGATACTCTTTGAACAGCTCTTCGTAATTGCTCAGGGCATGTAGACCTACCTACCTACCTTTCTTCTTTTGGTTCGTTCAGAACTTTCATTAAAGCCTACTCTTGGTCTTCCTTTACGACTTGTACTTGGTCCCTTAATAAATAAAAAACATGTTATTTATTATATTATAAAAAATAAATATTCAGATAATGATATTACAATGTATATATCTTCTTCTTCTTAAACTTCTTCTACTTCTTCATCAACTTCTTCCACATCAAAAAATGAATTTAGCCAGAAAAAGTTTTTGTTTTCAAACACAGATTTCTTTCTGTAGCATTTTTCCCAACTTTTTTTTATTCTAGCTAGAATTGATTTAAGTCTTACAATACTTTTCTGTTGCAATTGTGTCTTAAATTTATCTTCTAAATGATTTTTAATTTCCGTAAGGGCTAGGGAGTGTGTTGTATGTTTGTGCCAAATATTGAAAATTTGCCTAATTTGCACTTGCCTTGACACTGAAAAAGTAAAAAAAATTTACTATTCTGCCAAGCTCTGCAAAAGAGACCCATTTTTTTTAAATGTACATACTTGTATCAATATTATATTAAAGTATCAAAAATAAACTCGAATAAACTTTTTTTAGACCTTCTATAAACTTGTAAGTTGTAAACAATTAAAAAAATTTCTTTCTGTTTACATTCAGAATAACGGTACAAAACACATGATGAATTAAATGTAAAAAAAATATGTTACTATATTTTAGTAATGTCATACTTTAATATTTATAAACAATTTAACTGCATTATCGACAATTTACGTTAAATTAACCCATTTGTATATACGCTATTTTTCACGTTTTTTGTGTGCATATTGCATACTTACCAAAAACTTTCAACTTTGATTGGCTATAACTTTGTCAAAAATATTTTTTTTTCAAAAATTCTTTTTGATTATTGTAATTTGAAATCTAGTTTATCAAACTGTTTTAACAGATTTTTAAAATTCCAAAAGTCGTTTTTTTATTTTTGGCCGCTGACACCACACAGTTATTATTTTAAAATGTTACGATTTTATTTGAGCATAAAAATTGGTAACAAATTATGTCCAACCATAGTAAAACGAGCTTCACAATACTTAACTTAGCAGTAAACCATAAGGCCTTGCTTTTCTTTCAACCATCCATGTGGTTGATGATGATTCATAACGTATTTTTGCACGGCCTCTATTTATTTTGTAGTTTTAATCGGAATTATATCTTTGTATAAAATATTGAGAAGGAGCGCTGAATAGCCATATATTATAATTCCGTGCTGCTCCTCTAATATTTCATTAATTTTTTTTCATCATTTTCATTTTCGTTGATTTGCTTTCTGTTTTTATAAAATTTTAAATATTTTATAATTTATATTCGATATGAATCTATTTTATTTTTCTACACCTTTGAAGTCTACTGATGATTTGTTACAGCAACAATGAAATGCATATAGACCAAGCTGAACCACCAGCAAATAAATTTCAAATTAGAATATAATTATGACAATATGTCGAATAATAGATTTCTTAAATGTTTTAAATATTTTATATTATAAAAATGCAAACTTATTCAAAACTTCATCTCATTAAAAACTTAAATTTTTTAGACTAGGTACATATCGAGCCATAACCGCCAAAGAACAAATTATACAGGGGAGGTTTTTATTAAATATCTCGCGTTAAGGTCCAAGTATTACCGTGAAACTAAGTATTTAAGTACTGTTACACCTTAGTACACATGCATTTAGTTTATTTCATATATTTCCTATATAACGGGTATTTATGTCGCTTACGTCTTTTTTGCTGCTATGCTGGTTAGCTAGTAATTCATGCTAAGCCTGTTACGACCAAATGATGTGATTAAAAAACAACGTTTTGATCCTCTAAAAATATTTTCTCACACTTATCTTTAGCTATTATTTGTTTTTTTTTTGGTATTCTTATGTTTGCTCTAAAATATTTTGTGCTTACAAGTTCTTGTAATTTTCACAAGTAACACATTTGTCTTTTGTATGTAAGTGAGAGCCGATATGAAAACTATTATTAAAAATATATTAGTTTCAGGATAACAGTGACGAAACCTGATTAAAATATTTCAAATGTCTGGTATAGCAAACATATAATCCTTTTATATTACGAAATTCTTAATGAAGAAACAGCTTCTTACTTTTGTTGCGACAATAATGCGAGGGAATTGCTGGAAATTATTCAATAAATTATTCTAAGAGTCCAAGTTTGGACTCGTCAGACGTATTATGAGGCGTAGCTTTGTTTATTAGCATTTAAAAGGTTCAAACCGCTAGCGTTATTTGTATTCAATCTTAAATTTTTTCTGATGTGTGGAGCCTTTTCAGCAAAAACTGTTGGCACACTTTAATGTTATTCACCCTTATCGGGAATAAAAGCGAACATTTTGTTTACGAGAAATACTTCCCGTTAATAAATTTAGAAAATAGTATATTTCAGATCGATCGACCGAAAATGTCACAGCTGATGATGTCGCTCAAACTCCATCCACCTCAATTCGACACCGAGCTCAGCAAATTGAAATGATAACCAGTTTTTTCGTGGCTAGAATTGAAGAAATTAATGTGAAGGGCATGTGGTTTCAACAAGACGGCGCCACATGTCCTACAGCCAGAGAAACAATACAATTTCTGCATCAGTCATTTAAATCTTTTTGTTGGGACACCCTTTATTTTGAATTTTATTACTATTACCTCTTCGTCTTCCAAAAATTATCATTTATTGCTAACCGATCTGACTCGGTGAACCTATCGCTACAAAGATTTACTTAGATTCTTATTTTGTGATGTCTTAGGCAATATTGTTTTCTTTTTGTAACCCCTTTTACCCACACATGTATCTTTCTGAATCTCGGTCTTAGATTCTGTAGGTACTAACCCTGAAGAATAATTTTGTTTACTCATAAGAATGATTAGAATCAGTATCGATATTATGGCACAAGACTATTTTTGGTTGAAAACTGAAACAAAGTTTTACAACACCAATAAATAATGTATACTTTATCAAAATATGTACAAAAAGTATAGCAACGCACTTACCACTTGTTGCCACAACTCCATTTTGCACAAAAAACAAAAAAAAAACGGAATATTTTGCAATTTTGCCACTAATATTAATTAATTTTTTGCATCGAACAACAAATGAAGAATTTTACATAAGTCTAAATTATTTTTGCTACAAAATTATAATGGTACAATACACAGCTATGATATTTTGTCAGATGATGCCAATGATAGAGAACTTTTCATTTTATATGAAATAAATTCAGAGAAGTGCGACTTTGACCCGCGCACGAAGGGTTCCGTACGGGCACGAGATATGTAATTCAATACGAACAATTTAAACTATAGTTTTCGCATTTTTTTCGTTTTTGGGTTTTTTCGGTTTTAAGCGTTTTTTTATTTTGGGGGTTTTTTGAATTTATTGGCGCTTTCTGAGTTTTGTCACTTTTTTCACCGTTTTGGTGATTTTTTTTGTTTTTGAAGTTTTTTTAAATTTTGGCGTTTTTTTTTATTTTGGCGATTTTTTTATTTTTGCGATTTTTTTAATTTTGGCGTTTTTTTTCATATAGGTGATTTTTTTTTGGTTTTGGCGATGTTTTTTAGTTTTGGCACTTTTTTCGTTTTGAGGATTTTTTTTTTTTGGTTTTTGGCGTTTATTTTAAATTATGGCGATTTTTTTCGTTTCGGCAATTTTTTTTAAATTTGGCGATTTTTTTTTTAATTTTGGCGATTTTTTTTCATTTTGGCGATTTTTTTTTGCATAAACAATTATTTTGGTTTTGGCGCATTTTTCGCGTTTTGGCGATTTTTTTCGGTTTTTGGCGTTTTTTTCATATTGGCGATTTTTTTCATTTAAACGATTTTTTCGAATTTGGCGATTTATTTAAGTGCTAGAATTTTTTTTTTAATTTTGTTGATTTTTTTCGATTTGGCAATTTTTTTTAAATTTTTTGGCGATTTTTTCAGGTTTTGGCGATTTTTTTCGGTTTGCCGATTTTATAATTTTCGAATTTTTTTAGTTTTACCGTTTTTGAAAATTTCAAGAGTTTACCTCTTACGGTCTCCAAGATATAGCAATTATTCAAATTTACATAGTCAAAATTGCATTAACTGATGGACCACCCTTTAATTTAAATTTTTTAATATTTTAATGTTGATTGTTGTAGTCTATATAAGAATACACTAATTTTAAAAATTTCAAGTGTCAATATACATATGTACATACAATTGTATGTATATTACATGAGACTTTAACAGTTTTCGTTGCTCGTTTTCGAGCACCCTTTAATTTCTAATTCTCATTTATTTGTTGTTGTAGTGGCCAAGGTTCTACATACTCTGTCCAAATTTCAGGTCCGTAGCTCTTACGGTTCCTGAGAAAATACCGTGTGACGGACAGACGGACAGCGTAGCGAAAACAATAGGGTTCCTTTTTTTCACCTTTGGTGTACGGAACCCTAAAAACGAATATCGATAATCATGGCGCTTACGGCTTTTTGGCGGTTAGGGCTCGATATGCAATCATGAATAAAATTCTGCAAGAAATTTCTCCATTTTCCAATCAGATTTTTTTGTTTTCCCTATTGCTTGCTATTGTTTGAAATTGTATCCCGAAAAAATTTTCTAGCGGAATTTTATTCACGATTGCCCTCTCATAATTAGCTTAGGTAGTAATTTTTTCCCCCAACATTGATAAAAATCCAAAATACCATTTCTTCCATTTTTTTAAATTAATTTTATTCAATCACAATAAACAGTTGTATTTACCTATTGTCTGAAGTTTAAGTTTTATTTTTATTATTTTATCTACATATGTATGTCTATAATAAAATATACATATGAATATATAGCAGAAGAGATATAATCAAATCTTTAGAATTAGGATTCTTGATTTACAATTTTATTTTTAATATATGTTTTTGAAGTAAATGTCATTATATAAAATTGATGTATTTTATTTTATTCAAATAATAATGGCGCATATTCATAGTCAAAACAGAGTATTATACTTCAAAAATTTATAACGAGTACATATTACCATACAAAACACTGGTTTTAAACTCTGAAAGTATTCTTTGTTTTGATATAAATGAATGTGCGCCAACAGGTTTACACGATTTTTTAAGATCTTAAAATTAACGTTAAGTTCAGTCAGGAAGTCATACCATACCACATTCAATAATGTTGTAATTATGCAAAAACACAGCAAACAATTATTTACTATTTTATTTAAATTTGCATTCAAAAGCAGAAAAAATATGTTAAAGGAAAATTATCGTTTATCTTCTTAAGTGATTTTGCATTAATTTAAATTTAAATTTTATATTTCAAAATTACTATTTGGTTGTAAAAGCATTTGCCATATTAAAAACAATAACAGAAAAATTTTTCCATTTTTTTAAAATCATAATGCCTTAAATTATGTTAAATTTTTATTGTATAATCATTTCCAAACCCTTTTTGTTCATTTTATGATGTATCTAAACATCGCAATGGAAATACGACAAGGTACTCCTAACAATTTTTTTATGGCATTCACCAATTGATTACTCTAAATATTAAGTAGAAAATTTCACTTAACATATTTGCTTAATTCACAAGCTATTGTAGGAGTCGTATGTCGTACAAACGTCGTTTGTAATTTCTATTCAAACATTTTTTTTTATAAACAATAGCGGAATTCACTGTTAGTATTAAATTTAAACCACTTTTAAATATACTACGATTTTAAACGTCTAAGCGCGAGAGACCTTTTCTTCTGTATTGTAAACAGCGTTGCCAAATGTGTAGTTTTACCTATTTTTCGCAGTTTTTTGAAGTGCAGTTTTGTGTTTAAAAAATAAATTTTTTGGTTTCAAGTTATCAGTTTTTACTTTTCAATAAATCTTTCAAATCCAATGCATATTTGGACCCATCAGTAATTAATTTTATACTCATACTAATGCTCAGTGATATCGTAATCTCATAAAAAATTGGTTTTGTTTTCCGTACGAGTTTTAAAAATTATGAAAGGCAAAGCAACCCTTGAGCGCATTTAAGTTGAAGAATTTTTATGAAAAACATAAAAAATTCAGTTTAAAGTGTACTAAGTTTCATAAAAATTGTAATATAAGTTTTTAATGAAACTTAGAGTTACATAAAAATAAATATATTATCAATTATATAAGAAATATAATTAAGAAAAACTACACTACACAACTGGCGACTTTTAAAATCAATTTAGCGAAATAGGTTGAAAAGAATCTGACAACCCCGGTGTTCTGTATCGCATACTGTTAGGAATCAGTGTTGCCAGAGAAAAAAATATCACCAACAATAAAAAAATAAGTGTGATGAGAATTTATTTTTAGAAAATTATTTTGGGAAACCAAAATGTTTGGTTTGTCAACGTACGTTGTCATGCATGAAAAAACATGACATGCAAAGGCATTTTCAAGCATATATTTAAGTTAGTTTAAGAAATTTTTTTATAAAACTCTCTTTACTCACCATTAGATTGACGTAGCAACAACAAAAGATGTTTTTCTTTATAAAAAAAAATTTAGTGTTTCTTCTGACCACAATCTAATTAAGTTTTTTTTTGGAGATTTAAAATTTCAAGTCAGGGAATGAGACGACAATTTCACTGGCAATACCATCTCGTGGTGAGAGTATAACTCACACAATTGTAAACTGTAATGGTACAGGTTACCGACCACGGCTGTAGACATAATTAATTAAAAATGTATGCATTTTGTTGTTGCCATGTTTAAAAAAAGAAGATTTACCAAGGCTACAATTGGCAAGTTTTTTTTTGAGTGTAAATCAAATTTAATACGAAGTGTCAAACTTTAAAATCAGGAAAGCAAGTAATTTTCTATATGGCAATATGGTAATGTTCAACTAAACATGATGAAAAAATATAAAAAAATATTATATATTAAAATATATTGTTATTTTAATACTTCAATATATTGTGTTTTATATCGTTTCCAGCTCACAGTGAACATTTTAATATGGCAAAATGTTGTCACATTAAAATTTCAAGATACTCATTGTGAATTTCCTAAATACGTAAATGATATACAATAGCTAACCGTGAATTCCGCTAATGTTTTTATTGAATTTGCCAACAACTCATGTACGAACTACGCCTCCTGAGGAAATTGCACACTAAAAGAATTTTTGAATTTCTACAGCAGAATTGACGTTATTTATCAAAAATCGTCAATATTTTTACGTATTTTTAGCAACAGCTTTAGTATGTGCCTTGCAGGCGTTGTTTTTTATGACAAAATAAGACTCAGTAGTCTTTTATATATGTTTTCTTTTATTCACTCATTGACTTCGAAGGTTACATTATTTAACTTAAATAAATAAAAAAAGGAAAAAAACAAAAAGATTTCGAGATAGAATTTTTTCTAATTAATTCTTTTAATATGTACATATATATTGTTAATTTAATATTGTTATATACTTTAAAGATTATAAATTGAGTTAAAAAATCGATAACATAAGAATAATGTATTAAAGAAGATTATTCAAACAATAATGTAAATTTTTTAGATAAAATTATTTTCCAAATTGTAATCGACGATTGAATTTCTTTGTTTATGAAGATTTATTTAAAATTAATTCAGCTAACAGTAAACTTTTGATAATGAGATCGCTTTAACTCGGCAATCTTTTCATTAATTGATGACAGCGTTATTGTTAATTTTGTTACCAGTAGAGGAGGTTGTGGGTGTTTCGGTGGTTGTGGTTTTGTTTGTGTCAGAGGAAAAGGATGCAAAAAGGCCATGGTCTATGATACCGCCGTTAGTCGCCTTAGACACATCATCGCCCACAATCAACACCTTACCCACACCATCAGGAGCTACCAAATCACCGCTTAATCCATCAAGACCTAGTGAAACATCTCCGGGTATTTTCGGCTTAGGACGATGTGTATCGACAGCATCGATGGGTAATTTAATATGTTCCACCTTACAACCGTAGGCCACCGGCGTCAACTTGATAACTGTATGTAAGGGCACGTACAGATATGGCAATTCGTCGGCAGATTTGTCAAGAAAGTAAGCAAATAAGCAACGTAGTACAGCCTGATGAGAGACCACTAAAACATTGCCTTGCCTTTCCAATTCCATTATAACAGGCTCTAAACGAGCCACCAAATCTTCGTAGCTTTCACCACGTGGGTAGCGATATGCAAATTTATTTTGATCTCTAGCAGTGAACTCTTCCGGAAAAGTTTCTTTAATCTGCTCATACGTCATTTCTTCGCAATGACCAGCGTCGATCTCGTTCAATGCCTTCCAACGTTCTTGTGGAGCCTTAACATCAGCCACTGTTTGAATGGCTCTTCTCATCCAAGATGTCCAAACACGCAAACCCTCTATATCCTGCTGTTCTATGTAAGCGGACAGTGCTTTGGCATACAATCGGCCACGTTCACTTAAGTTAGAATCACCACCTATCAAACCTTTCAAATTATGTTCTGACTCGCCATGACGGGTAAGATAAATTGTTCTAGGCGTTATGTGTATATTCATCAAATAGTATACAATTCGTGACTCGACATGGCCTTCGTTATTGTAAACTACAACTTTTTTGCCAGCATTGTAGATTTTCATGAAGCTTAAATGCGCTTCCCTCACTTCATCAATGGGTTGATAGCGTTCTTCGTAGTGTTCTATACGTTGCAGGAAATCACGCACTACCAACTCGGTATTCATGTTGACGTAGTCAGGAGAACTGACTTTAACCTCTTTAATATTTTGCTCAATAATGGAAGGATCGTCACAAATTGATTCGAGAAAGAAAAGACGGAATCCATGTTGCTGCACAACAGTCTCATGTATTAATTTACGCCTATCGAATGTAGAATTGGTAGCATCAAAGACAGCTACACTGCCCAGACCACTTGACAGCCATTGGCAGGCATCATGTAATGCATGGTTGGCACAACGATTGCGTATTGCCATGGCTTCTTCATTATCGGCACGAAAGAAGTCATGTGACTTGTACGCGCTAGTGGCTTGGCGGCGATATTCTCCCAAGTTAAATACCCTGGTGGAGATACCAATCCAATTAAGATAGCGAGAAAGTTTTTTTGAGATGAAAGTTTTTCCTCTGGCAGGCAAACCAACCATTGCAATGATATGTGGAGCGGCAACATCGGATATGGCTCTTTCGCCACGTATGGGAAATGGTTTAGTCATCACTGTCTCCGAGGTGGGTGGCAAAAGTTTACGCAACTCGTCTGGCATTATACTAGGACAGACATGCAGCTCGTTCCCTAAGGCAAGGTCGGCGGTTTTCTTGAGCTGATTAAGCGAAGTGGTGCGCACACGTAAGGAAGGTGAGGTGTTGTAGGGCATATCCATGATGCTGGTAGCTGTCACAGATCGTACTAATGTCGAATGTGGGATGTGCTGGACGACAGCGGCGTTAACTGTGGAGGAAAGTAGTAGGGAATTTAAGAGGGTCAATTGGGTTTGTGATTCTTTATTTCTGAGTTTTTGCTTAATTTGCTCGAAAGTTGGATTAGAACAACAGGAATTGGAACAGCTTTCTTCTGCTTCGTCAATGGGAAAAGTAGATATGCTACCACTTCCAAATGAGCTTTTAGCAGCGGATGGCGGAAAATTCAATGAAATTCCAGCAAAGGGCGAGGACGGAGGGGATGGGGAATTGGAATATTTAAATGAAGACGGAGTGGGTGGAGGGGTTGGTGTGCTAGGAGCTAACTTTTGTAGCAATGGAGACAGTAATGAAAGTGTAGAAGCAGATGTACTTGAAGATGAGGATGAATTTAATTTAATTATTAATGAAGTTGAAGCCACTGATGGAGTGAAAGTAGATGTTGATGCTGTAGAAGATGATGAGATGTTGGTTAAAGAACAAGTGACTGATGTTGGCGATTTAGATGATGAGGGTTGTGATGAAAGAGCGATTGCAGAAGTTAGCAATGATGATGATGGAGTTGATGTGGATGATGATGATGGAGATGATGCGATTACCGGATTATGTTCAGTATTATTCATATATGTAATATTTTTTGAACAGGGTTTGAAAAAAGAAAATATAAGTGAAATTAAAAATTTCTAGAATTGTTAGTAATTAAAAAGAATAACTAAAATAACACATATAGTAGGTTTTTCTTTAACACAATGGTTTTTTAAGGCAATACTTTCTAATAAACTCTTATTTGAGTATGTATCGACATAAATTAAAAAAAAATATGGCTTTAATTTCACTCTTTCTGTTTATAGATGGGTCACGTCTTCCAAAATAATATCACAATAAATTTTGTCTTTACGTTTGGGGGGATTATTCAATTTCCTTTTTCTTTCTTAGGCAAACAATATCAATAATTGTTAATATTGATACACAAAATTTAGGCGACTTAGTATAATAGTTTCAATTTAGTTCGTTTCACATTCGATGTGAAAGTCTTTTTTAGATGATTTTTTTTATTCTAAAGTTATCACAGCACACTTCTTTCTCTTGGTCCTTTATTGGGCAGTCTTGAAACAATTTTTGTTTGTTTCGGTTCTTTATTTTTTTCTTTGAAAAAACATTCCTTTCTCTCTATTATTCTCTTTATAAAATAAGTTTGCTTTTCTGCAAATAAAAATTTTTAATAAAAATAGAAAAATTGTTTAACAAATTTATTTCAAGAAAATTTTTATAATTTTTTTTTTTCGATTTAAAAATAGAATAAATAAGTAATGCGCAATATATTGAACGATTTAACTCCATACATTTATGTATATTTTTAAATATATAATAAAGTTGCAAACTAAAAAATTAAGATATATTTTTACAAATTAATTTATACTTGTGTTAAAAAAATAATTATGAAAACGTTTTAATCTTTGTTATTAAGTGTCCATAAATAATTTGACAAAATTTCTAACGCAATACTCGTATATATTGCAGAGGACTTTTTGAGATATCATATCTAAATCAATACCTATTAGGATTTCGGAAACTGGAATTACGAGGAAAGAGTACGATATAAGTACGATATGAGTTTGAAACTATATTTATTCGATGAAGCGAATAAATTGTATATATTATTCGAATATGTAATAAAAATATTTATTCGAATAACTTTGAAATACAATAAGGCGAAACAATAACCATGTCAAAGTTTGCAGATTTTTTTATTAAACACAAATCAAATTCATTACGAAAGAAGTGATAATTCATTAATGAATCCAGAATATTATAAAAAAAATCAAACGAGATCGTGATCACACTATTATATACTACTTTAATTTAGGTTTTAATTCCCTCATTATGTAACTATTTATCAACTTAACGTCAATACAACACAAACACATTTGACCTTTTCCAAGAGTTGTCCACAACAATTGACGACCAAAGCAAAATTTTGCTATTTCCTAAGAGTTAAATAATCGTAACTTATAGTATTTATATGTACAGGGTGGCGCAGAATGAGCTACACACTTGGGGAATTAATTATGAATCATTACACTATCGAACAACGTACAAAAATAATTGAATTTTATTTTTCAACCAACAGTCTGTGGTGTTGACACAGCGTGCATATCGTCGTCATTTTAATGTGCACATTGCATGGCAACGGCTGGAATATGACATTCGTTTCCGTGAAAGAGCGGAGGAAAATCCAGACTATTCACAATTTGGTAATAAGCGATAAAGCAAATTTGTTATTAAATGGGTATGTATGTCAAGAAGCAAAACTGCAGGATTTGGGCTACGAAAAATCCAAGAGCAGCTCATCAGCGACAAACTGAAAGTGGTGTTTCAATCTCTGTCAGTGGTGGTGCATATTAGACGATGTTGGAAAATTTTGTTAGGCCAGCTGTGGAAAACCATTCAAATTTGTGGTTTTAACAAGATGGAGCCACAGCACATACTGCAGCTGCAGGTGCCTCAATGGATTTGATTTTAACTGGCCTCTACGTTCACCAAACTTAACAGCTCCTGACAGTTTTCTTTGGTGATATTTGAAATAAAGAGTGTACGTTAACAAGCTAAGAACCACACTCCAAGAAAAAACAAACATTCAAAATGAAATTATGACCATTACATCCGAAATTTTGCGAAAAGTTATGGAAAATATGTTAAAAAGAGCACGTATGTACATATGTGCAAAATAGAGAATGGACATCACTTACAGGATATAATTTTTCAAAGCTAATTGCTAAAAATTTTCCAACAATATACTGGCGGTATTCGATGTTTAATGCAAAATGGTCTTGCGTAAATGTAAATGCAAAATATCGTAGCTTTTCTTTAAAATCCAACAACAAATACACATACAATCCAAAGAAAAGCTACGATATTTTGCATTTGGACTTACGCATTACCGTTTGCATCAAACATCGAATACCGCCACTGTATTTAAAAAATTATAAGAATCACATAAATAAAAAAGTTATAAACCATTTAAACCATATAGCTAATTCTGCGCCACCCTGTATTTGTATGTAGTTAGAGAATAAGGGTGAATATTATTTCATTGATTTTTTAATGACATCCACACCTTTAAACTTGTAATTGGGAAAAGTGGTCATTAATTACATAAATAATGTGAGAAATAATGTATTATTTTCCAAGCACGAGGAACGAGAGGGTAATTTGATGCCCTTTAGGTCAACACCAAACTTTGTTATTTTTATTCGAAGTATGGAATATAAGTAAAAATTTTATACAAAACTTTTGCAAAAATTATATTTAAAAATTATGCATTGAAAAAGGTTGATACACAGAGAAAACAGATTCGTTGCACTTAAAAAAAAATTAACTAAAACTGAAAAATTTTCTAAATTTCATTAAAAAAAAAGTTGTCGTATGGCGCCAAAGCTGTTTTTACTTTAAACCAGTAAAATATTTACTAAATTTCTAGTTCATTAATGAACTAGTTTATAGTAATTATATTTTCCTTAAATTAACTACAATTTTCCCATAAAATTCGGAGTTTTGTGTAAAAATTTTTTTCGTCTTTGATCTTAAATTTAGTAAATATTCCAATTTTTTTTGTCTTTAATTCTTTAATTTTATTTTTAATTAAATTCTATACCAAATGATATGTTATTTATTATATCTTCATATTATATTCTTAATTATAATTCATCATACATACATATAAATTCCTTGAGAGTTGACAAGTATTGATGAACCAACAACCTTCTGATTGATAAGCAAGCACTCTAACCAATTGCCAAACAAGGCAGCCTGAATAAGCATTGAAATTATTGAGTTTTAAAATTTTATTTTATTTACAATAAAATAAATTTCAAGTTCAAATATTCCTCGAAAATATGAAAAATTTACTTAAATTTTTTGCTTAATGCAAACAAAATATATATTCTATAATTTAAGAAAAAAATACTTAAAACTGGGAAATATTTCCCTAAAATTTAGTATACCTTTTTACATCTTTTAAGTAAATCAAATTTCATGAACTAATCAGGAGTAATTAATTTCCCAAAGTTTATTTTTTGATTTAAGACCAAATTGACTAGTCCTTAATATAAATTTCCTTCAGTTTATAACCATTTTCCTACTCTTAGTAAATATTTCCTCTAAATCAGTAAACATTTCCTGAAATTTGAGAATTGTGTATTTTTATGAACTATTTTTGAGGATATGAACTTTTTATTTTTTACTCATATTTAGTAATTTTTACTAGATTTTTGTAAAAATTTACTTAAACCTAGAAAAAATTTCTTAAACTTAGAAATTTTTTTACTTGAATTTAGGGGAACAAAATGTTTTTAATAATAGTGCATGTTTTTTTTTTGAGTGTGGAACAACCGAATTTGTTGCCAATCGAATTTTTGGTGGTTGCACCAACTATCAATTTTCTTGTGACACCGCAATATATTTAATTATAACTACTAACCCAATAGTTGCAACAACAGATACCATTGGTTAACAGTATGGAATTTGAAATAAAAATTATTCTTGCCACCGAAAGTATGGTTAGTATAACTAAAACAATATCATAATTGGTACATGTGAAAGAAAAATTGGTCTTCCTCGCTGAAACAAAAATAAACAATAAACAACATAAAATACAAAATTTAAGAAACTTATTATTAGACATATTGTCATAAGTTAATTTTAGTTGAAATTTATTTTCTGGTGGTGAAGCATGTCGATATGCATTTCTTCAACTAAACATTTTAAATAGCCACAAACCTGTTATTTTATGCACATTTGCAGCAACTGAAAGAAAGTGTTTATTTTAACGTTAATATAGGACGACAATTTTTTAGTTGTTAGTACCAAAAGTTGGTAGTAAAATCCAATTCATAATATTTTATTCGGTTGTGCTAATCAATCAGTTCATTAGTCATGACAAAATCATACGTTCGGTTGATGCAATCAATTTAAGAAATGTCACAATCATATTTTTATTACAATTATGCCCTGATGGCAATGAACATGGATTGTTTTTTGGATTAATAGAAAATTGATAGTGTGAACTGAATTATAGTTCATGCAAATAATATTTTATTGGTCTAACCATTTTCCAACCAATTTTTTTTCTGGTTTGTAGCAAAATACAAAATATTGATTCTATTAATTAATTAATAAATAACACAGTTCAACACAATGAAATTTATTATGTAAGATCAAAGGTTTGGTAGTCAATTTGTATACACTAAGTACTGTGTATCAATTCCTTTAAATGATTTTTTTTAATTGACTCTGTATCTCGAGTTTCCCGGTTATCAAGAAAAAAGAGGATGCTGCATCACATAATTTGCATTTACTCGAGAATTAGTTCTTCGATTAAATAAAAATTACGTAAAAGGCTCGGATATAAATTGATATTTAAATTACGTTCTTCTTAATTTTTTAACAGTCTTATATTTCCGGAGATATTCAGAAAGTTTTATACAAAAAAAATCCATTTAAAAAAAATTTAGAAAATTGTTTCTTAAAAGACTCATTAAAACTTTAAACTGAAGAAAATTTCATATTTTATTACTAATTGTGATATCTTCATACATTATAATTAAAATGAGCAAAATTTATTAAAAATCATTCAATTAATTCTGAATTTATTCGCAATTAAATGGTAGAAGATATTTTGATTTATAAAAATTAAACAAAAGTTGTTAAGAAAATCTTTTTGTACGGTATTTCCAATTTCTGTTAACCTTGTTCTTTACTACAATTATGTACCTAGATTTTAAGGAAATTTATCTAAACGACTGTGCAAATAATGTAGTCTGACAATCATATTTGCTCCTAGTTTTTGAAAATCTTGAAGTATTTAATCTACTATTTCACAATATTCCTTTGGTTTGCTATTTCCGAGGAAATTTTTTACTCATATAAATCCTGCCCATGCCTGAAATTCTAATTGATTCATATGCTTTGTTAACTCTGCGTGGTTTATAAGTTTACGAATTTGTAGTGCAAAACGTCTCCTTTCAACTTTTCTATACTGAGCCAAGAGAAAAATTCTTTTGTAAAAAACTTTCTGAATATCTCCGATCTATAAAACTGCTAAAAAATTAATAATAATGTAATTTAAAGGTCAATTTGTTTCCTAACCTTTTGTAATTTTTTATTTAATTGAAGAACGAGCATCGATGCAGCATCCCCTTTTTTCTTGATAACTGAAAATCTCGAGATACAGAGTCAATTCAAGAAAACTAATTTATAGGCTTTGGAGCTCACGAAAATTTACTATCAAAGTACGGACCTTAGAAATCGTGTTGACCTGTGCAATTAATTTATAATATAGGCATAATTACTGAATGCATAAGTAATATAATGCAATGAATTATACATTTGATTTAAAACAAAATTAATTAATTACTTTCCTAGGACATGTTCTGTGTTAACAGTAATGATTTCTGGAATGAAAAATTTAACATGCTTATACAACTTCTCCTTTACTAGTTATTATCTTTTCCCACTGGCACGGCTGCCAAATTTGACGATTTATCGTCATTTCGATGATTTTTGTCGCCAAAAATAGCAAAATGAGGATGTCGATATTTTCCTTAAAATTTCTATTTTGGTGTAGTTTTGCCCACTATTTCTTAATAAGTTAATTATTTAAATTTACCTTTTCGACTTTCGAGTTAATACTCTATTGTAGCTATAAATGAACATACATACATACAAATGTATGTACATACTAGTGATGTGATGTGATGATTCGCATTCGAATTCCCGAATATTCGGCCGTTTTTTGATTCGTAGTCGTCTAATATATTTTTTTGTATACAGTGGCTCCAAATGAAATTGGGACAAGATACTTAATATTTTGTAACTTGAAAAAACTAACATAAATCATTTTTAATTGAATTAACTTAATTATTTTCTTTTCATTTAACAAGATCTTAAAATATAAAATATAAATTTATTTACTATTTTAGTACTTAAGATATGATTAATAAACTTTAAAATACCCGTTTTAAATCTCAAAATGAAAATAAAACTTCACTTTTATCAGTTTTTACTCTGGATACTTTGTAAATAGATCCTTATTGAATTTACATAACTGCCAATAGTCTTCGCGGCATTGATTTTACTAGGTTTATACAGTATGATATATATATTTTTGCCCATTCTTCTCTTATTATTCTTTTTTTAGGAGTCTCCTCCAATATTCTTTTTTCCCCATCTCTTACGATATTTTATAAAAATTACCAAAATAATTTTTTAAATTAAAATTTTTTTTTTAATTATGTTTTAGTTTTTGCATAACTAGGCTGTTATGGCTTTCGACTATTGGACATTGATCTAGACGCGTCCAGGAGTCTCCTCCAATATTAATTTTTCCCCATCTCTTACGATTTAAAAAAAAAAATACCAAAATAATTTTTCAAATTAATTTTTTTTTTATATTTTGTTGTAATTTTGACAAAAAAACAGCCTGTGATGACTTTCGAAAGGCGTTTAGAAGTCTCCTCCAATATTCTTTTTCCCCATCTTCTAAGATTTATGAAAAAATTACCATCCCAGCTAAAAAAAATTATATATGGTCCATATATTTTTAATATATGAATGTATATAACTATATATGAATATGTATGAATTCATGTATGGAAATATATGGGATGGATAGATGGCAAAACTATTATATATGAACTAATATATGGACTAATATATGAAATGTATTATAACATATGAGCTCATATATGAAAATTCAATTATTAAGCTCTTCATATGTGGATCCATATATAAATATAAGATTTTATGTATGGAGCCATATTAGAATGTATGCATACATGATATCTCACATAAGATCGTTTTTGCAACTAAAAAAGCTTGGAATTTTATCACTGCTGAATTGGAAATCCATTAGAAAATACATACGGTATGCACAGTTTATATGCGTACCCTCAACGTTTAAAAAAAACTTTTTGTAACAAAAAAAACCATTCTTGTATGATTTTATACATTGGGGCCCCATTTAATATATCAAATAATCAAAATGATAATCCAGTCATTAATTTTACAGAAAATAAAATTCTCTAAATAAGAAACAAAGTTCATATTACTGTATTGAAAACTATTGTAAGACGGATTATTTTTTCTTTTATAATTAATTGCATTAGTTTTTAATCTGATTTCTTAAGCTAAATGTTATGTACGAATATGATTTATCTGTTTTTTAAATAATTGATTCACCTTTTGATGAGTGAAATAACTTTTAGTTCGTTTTGAATTATTTGTTCAAACAAATGTTTCATTAAATACAACTCTCTCAAGTCTAAAAAAATTAATTTTTTGTAATTTAATTTATTGCACAGCAGTGCGCTTTTGTGAATCAAGAGTGTATGAATATGAACTTTGCATACTGTGGAGGGAATTTACACATACATGTATGAAAATGTATGAATATATATAATCATATATGCCCATATACCCTCATTTTTCGGATCGTAACCATATATGGGATATCATATATGCTCCATACATATTTTTTTAGCTGGGCATATATAATTTTTTAGCTGGGTTTAGATATTAATGATTTAGAGTGACCCTGTTACACTAGAGATTGAGTTATAGAGTGCTAAAGCTGATCACCTCAAGATGGAAGAGGCTTTCAGTCTGGCTTATGTTATTTTTTATGGTATTACAAGTTTTTTCTTGTAGCTATTCATTTATTATATCTAGTATTGAGTAAAAGATTTCAGAAAATTTATTAAAAAATAAATATATTGAAAAAAAAAATCATATTTTTCCGACAAAATATGCTAACTCTAAAAAAATATTTGGTTTTTGATCGACTAAAATATGCTATCTCATAAAAATATGCAAACCAGTGCAAAATGAAATATTTTTTGTAGTTCTATAAATAAGTAAGCATATTTAAACCATATGAAAAGCACGTTATTTATTTTTACAACAATGAGCGAATTAACTAGTTTTTTTGCTCTACTGAAAAGTTAGTTTTTTTTGAGTTGACGTATTTTGAATATACATAAGCTCTCGATTTTATTCTTTGAATTGGAATAAATTTAATTTTTTTAAATTATTACAAAGTATTATATATTGCCATTTATTTAAATTTGGTTTTGGATTTATCTTAAAACCATTGCATTTAAAGTAAACGTAAACGATTTCTTTTTGGAATTTTAGAAACATTTTAATGAGAAATACAAAATGCAGTTTTTTTAAGAAGAATTTCTTCTCCAATTCTTAAAGAATGGCATATTTTTTATTAATTAATGAGGGTTTCTAAAGAAAACAAGAAAAATTAAACTAGACTCCAGGAAATACCGGAATTTTTATGCGCCGCCACTCACTTCTTCAGCACCCATGTACATATTATATATACTTGAGCATAGATTGTTAACATCAGCTAATTAATATAAATTATATGAGAAATGATTATACTGAATATCAATATGAGAAATGATTATAGTGCCTTATACAACTAATGATTTATAACACAATGCAACAAATTTTTATCTTTCTGTCATAACCTCAAAAATTAGATGTGTTCTTAGCTTAGATTTCTTTTAAAGATTTTGAAGATTTTTTTTTAAATTTCGTAGTTGAGATACTAAACGCCTCGTCGAAGAAAAATTCCCATTTATTTTATAACTCATTGTTGCGCCAACGCTATATCAACATATTCTAAAACGTTGGCTTTTGTTTACTCATTGTCGTCAATAAATAGTTACATAACAAGGGGAATTATTTATGGCTATGCTTACATAAAAGTTATTTTTGCTACATATATACATAAGTAGCTATTTACATATATTTATATGTGTAAATAAATATACACTGTTGAGTTGATGAAAGGTAATAAGATTTTATATAAAAAATTTTCTTTTAATACTAAGAATAAGAATCCAAATGAGAAAAACAAATCTAATGAGCATACGTGGCTGTTTCATAATTATCACACGAAGGACCCACATCAGAGTAGCAAGCCGGGCAAAAAATTTCGGCGGCGGCTGAAAGACAAATATTTTCGGCGGCGGCGGCTGAACGGCTTAACGCCGATTTGTTTAAGCATTTGAAAAAAAATTTAACCCAGTCTGTTTTTAGAAAAATACGTGAATTATTATATTATATTTATTATATGGAATTAATCACCACATTGTAACATTATTTATTTTGCAATAGTTTGAATATTGCAGTAATTGATTTCCTAAAAAATAGCTTCGTAAATTATTTGTTAAATCATAGAAACATATTCTAGATTATCAGGCAAATTATGAATAAAATTCCGCGAGAAATTTCTAATTTTTCAAATTAGAATTTCTTTCCCTATTACTTGCTATTAGTTGGAATTTTTCCCCGGGGAAAATTTCTCGCGGAATTTTATTCATGATTGCCTTCTACATAAATTTTATTTAAGTTTTCCGATTGAATTAAAAATTAATTACTTTATTGGAACGCTGCTACGGATCAACAAACAAAAAGCTTTGAACAATTAATTATCAAAAAGTCGCCTGACTGCTTAAAAAAAGGCTATGTAAACGTCCATGTATTTAAGAACGGACTACAAAAGAGAACGTAAGTGTTGTCGCAGCTACGTTACCATTCACATAAACATTTTCTTTTTATGTGGAAGGAAAAACAACTATCTTTCTTGGACGCTCGCTATCATATTAAATACGAAATTTGGAAAAGTATAAAAAATAAAAGACAAAATAACGGCTGAGTAATAAGCCGCTGATAAGCCGAGTGGTTCGGCGGCGGCTCGGTTTGTGTAAAAAAAACGGCTGACTGGCTAGCCGCAAGCCGCGCCGGTACGGCTTGCTACACTGACCCACATACAATCAAATTTAATAAATCTCAGAAGATAACATACTGGTACCATTATAGACTTTATTATTCATTTAAATACTTATGTGCGATAATAAGAGTTAATCTGTGGAAATGATGCTAAACAAATACAAATATGTTGTAACTACTTTTATCTTATCAATATTTATGTACATACATATGTATATTAATACATAATGTAAATAATGTATTCCAAATATTTTCATCACTTACATGTCTGTTCAACTACTTGAACAATGTTTTCAGTTTTCATAGTAAATATTTTGATAATGAAGTGACTTATATGTACATTTTCTTAATTTTAACCATAGATTGCTATACATTCGTCGAAATGACGAAAATTGTTTATTATTTTATTTTTGTCACTTTACACGTAACGCTAATATTTGCTCTGTAGCTCTTGTCGATAGTCTGATCTCGTTGTTTGTTGTCATTCATTGTTGTTCAATGCGCAAAAGTTAGGTTTTTTTTAAATTCTTGGAAGTTACCATTTACGTAAGCTTTTTTATGTATGATTTTTTGTTTGTTGTTAAAATTTTACCAGTGTTTAAAAAACTGCCAGCAAAATAGCAACAGCATTAAGAAATCTGCTTTTGCTGTGCGCCGAAAAGTTTATTTATTTTTTTAAACTTTTGTTGCTGTGATGTCCTGCGCACATGTTTGCAGTTAAGTCACAGCCCAGCTACATTAGACATTGCTGATGACAGTTCTTTTTCTTTAACTTCGCAATTTTAAAAGCACAGCTTCAAAAGTTCGTGGTCCTTTTTATGCTATAACTGCCAAAGCTATGAATCATCGTTTGGTTGTTGTAGAAGTTTAGCCTAGCTAAAATAAAGCGACAGCAAAACCAACAGTCGAATTTTGCGTGCTGTTGCTGTTGCTGTTAAGCTGCGAAGATCTTCACAGCACACCAACAGTAAAGTAATTTTTTTTCGTTAAGCAGCATTCACTTTTTGTTTTGTGCTCTCGCTTTGCTGTTAGCTTTGAAACTTTTGGCTGTCACAGCACAGTCAAAGCAAAAAAATAAAAAAAAAAACGAAGCACTTTAAAACAGTGAATTTTACAGCAAATACTCAATATGACAAATAAACATCTTTTTCTACCATATTTTCGAATATAAAAAACCCTTTACTTCGTCGAGAATTTGCAAAAAACTGCATTGTGATTTCATAAAGGATCAAGCAACGAAAATACACAAAATTTCTACATTTGAAATTAATTTAAGAAGGATTAACCAGAAATATCAAAAAATTATAGAATTTGCAAAAAAAGAAGCGATTGTAAGCTTTTTCCACATAAAACGTCTTATGACAAGAATTTCTGCCAAAAAAAAAAGAAAATCAAATTTATTGCAAAATTAGTTACCTTATATGTTTTTAATTTGTTTAAAGTACGTATTTAAAGGGAAAAAATTTAATTTAAAAAAAGCAAAGCCAATTTTTATGCTAATTTTTGTTTACAAAAAAGTACACTTATTAAAGCATAAAATTTACTAAAAAACTTGTAATTGTTATTTGAACCAGTTAAGATATCAAACTAAATTTACCTTTATTAAAAAAATTGGCATAGTTATTTAATTATATCAATATAAATTTGATATTCGTCGATTGGACGAAGTTTACAGATAAAGGAGTAAATTTAAAAAAAAACAATCTAGGGTCAGGTCAATACAGCTAAAATAACAAAAACGTGAGAAACATTTTAAAAATAAAAAAATTTTTAATAAAATTAATTTTTTATGACATGAACCGGAGTCATACATAGGTTTGGTAATACTACCAGAGGGTAGTAAAACCCTCTACCAAACAAATCTTAGCATCTTGTGCTAAAAAATAATTTCTTACACTTTTTTTTGCAAAAATTAAGGAAAATTTTTTTCACTTTTTTCAGAATAACTACTAATTTTTTGCTAACAATATTTGAGAAAATTGTATCTACGGCAAAGCTGGACAAAGTCTATGAACACATCAATATAACCTGAACGTATCTGTATATGTAGGTGCCCTATTTGTGTATCGTACCTCATTAAGACCATTTTGCAAGTTAAAAATTTTAATTTTTTTCTTTTAAGGTTTTGTTGTACCTTTGCCAAATATTGGTAGTGAAAAGTTATTAGTCCTTATAAGTTGTGCGGAAAAAAAGTGAAAACAAAATATTCGTTCATCTATTTATTATTATTTTTTTTTTCATTTTGGCGATTTTTTTCACATAAACAATTATTTTGGTTTTGGCGCATTTTTCGCGTTTTGGCGATTTTTTTCGGTTTTTGGCGTTTTTTTCATATTGGCGATTTTTTTAATATAAACGATTTTTTCGAATTTGGCGATTTATTTTAGTGCTAATTTTTTTTTTAATTTTGTCGATTTTTTTTCGATTTGGCGATTTTTTTTAAATTTTTGCCGATTTTTTCAGGTTTTGGCGATTTTTTTGGGTTTGGCGATTTTATAATTTTCGGATTTTTTAGTTTTACCGTTTTTGAAAATTTCAAGAGTTTACCTCGTACGGTCTGCAACATATAAGCAAGTTGTCAAAATTACATAGTCAAAATTGCATTATATGATGGACCACCCTTTAATTTAAATTTTTTAATATTTTAATGTTGATTGTGTCAATATACATATGTACATACGATTGTATGTATATTACATGGGATTTTAACATTTTTCGTCGCTCGTTTTGGAGCACCCTTTAATTTCTAACTCTCATGTATTTGTTGTTGTAGTGGCCAAGGTTCTACATACTCTGTCCAAATTTCAGGCCCGTAGCTCTTACGGTTCCTGAGAAAATACCGTGTGACGGACAGACGGACAGCGTAGCGAAAACAATAGGGTTCCTTCCAGCTAGATTAGTACTAACACTAAATAATTATTTATTATAAAAAAGGGATATAAAAAAATTGATAAACCAATATCTTAAAAATATATTCAAATAATTTGATTTTCCTATTCGACCATCATAACATATTTACTTACTTATACTTATATAATCTGTTATAGAATAGATGAAGGTATAAACTAGATAAATTGTATACAAAACAATTAATTTTTTTAGTAGCGTTCGATTTAGTTTTAAAGATAAGCCTTTTTGAATTTTAACTTTAATAAGTGTCCATATTATTTCGTGCTCAAGGGCATAGCTAGGATTAAAATATGGGGGATTTGCAGTTTTTTTCTCTTAATATTTTTTTACGTGGCTTAATCATAATTGAGTTCGAGATCATAGTTTTTATTAAAAATTTAAGTTTAATAGAAAATAGTATTACATTTACATACAAAAAAATATTCACCCTTATTCCAGTTGTCGTCATCGACGTCACTTTAACACAATACCAAAAATTCTTGGAGAGAGTAAACAATCTCTCTCGAGAAAAATTTTGCGCAACTGACAATCTATTTCCGTTACCTAGGGTCTAGAAAATAGCATAAACCCTCCAACAGGAGTCAGTTGTTTTCGCCAACGGATATAGGAGCACCAATATTTTGGTGTTGTGTTAAACTGGCGTCGATGGCGACAACTGGAATAAGGGTGATTATTTTTTGATATATTTTTTTCTTCAAGTAGTCATTGCTTATAACCTTGTCTTGTGTACAGGAAGGAATTCAAATAAATAAATACTTGTTAATAAAATAAAATAAATGCCTGTCATTGTTTATTTTCGTTTGGCATGGGTTTAAACCCCTCGGGAGGCAAGAAAAAAACTAACGCCGGTCGAAAATAACCATTGACGATGCTAGTGCCGCGTAGTGGCCTAATTTCTCTAGGCTGATTAGCGACATCAAAAGTGCTTATTTTCTATTCATAAAGAAATAAAGAGTAAATAGTTTATATTTGAATGCAAAACATCCACATACTTACTTACGTGAACATATTTTATATACATACATCGCACTTGGTCAAAATTTGAAAAATTTTCAGTTGACGAAAAACACGGTAAGCAAATTCCATTTGAAAATATATTTACATTTCATGCAAAAAAAACCGTTGAAAATTTAAATGTATGTTCACAAAACATGTCTAAAAAATTTAAGAAGTATCGCCGTATCGACACCAAAATATCGCCGATATCGATATATCGGCAAATCAGAAATATCGCCGATATATCGGAATCGGTATTCGTTACCCCCTAATAATTTCATATATCTTTCTATTTTAGGAATTTGTATTTTTAATAAATTAATAAATATTTGCTCAATTCAAGACTCAATTTATATAAAATGCTACATACATACATATATGGGCATTTCCGCCGAATGGTCTACCAGGATGGAAAAATGAAATGTTCATTATCATCGTGTTTTATTGTTTATAATTATAAAAAGGTCCATGTTTATATAATAGAATGGTTTAATAGCATATCTCAGCTGTTTTACTTGAAGAAATCGGGCTGGAAGCTGGAAAATTTTATATATTCTTTTTAAGCAACTTCTAAATGTTTTTATATATAACTATTTTACATGCAAGAAATATGTTATGTTTGCACCTCTTTCTTCAAAATATTTATACTACAGCCAAGTAAGAAGAGAAAAGTGTAAAGAGAATAAAAAAATTCGAAAATTGGAAAAGGTTGGTGACAATAATAAAAAAAATCATGTGTACGTTTGCGACCCGTACGTTTACAACCGGTAATTAAGCCAATTAAACAAAAACCAATAGAGATATTTTGTGTAAATACTGGATAGAGACCTACATTAATACACTTTTCAAATAAATTAATCACTTTTCATTATTCTGTTCCATTTCGCAGAATTTTACATTTCACTACTACATGTTGACAACTATCAATATGTATAAACTTCTACTTGGATTTCTGCTAACTATCCACAAATTAAAAATTTAGATTTTTTGGAAGCAATGAAAATATAGTTCCTTCAGAATGACTTCCAATTTTTTACTGGGTTAGAAAAAATATTGGAAAGAGTCTTCTGGAGAACGTGTCTATAGAAATTACAACGTAAAAAATCATTTCATATGTGCAACTTAAACACGATTCACATACATACATACGTGTTTAGAGAATTTTTTTATATTATATTTGTAAATAATAATCTTTAACTTAATCACTCTCTAAACATTCTTCCCTGACATACACAAAACAATTGTTTAATCTCAAGTCTATACGAATACGAAGTTTATTTTTTTGTGGGTAAATCACGTCTGGTAAATTTATTTTCGCTCTTATCTTTAGACTTCGTGTTCATTTAGAGTCGTTGTTAAATAAAAAAATAAAAATAAAATAGTATTTCATGAAAATTTTATTTTTCATTTTGTCTTTTGAATTACATACATTCAATGACAAAGGTTTGCTAAATGCATAAAATTAGAAAAATAAACTCCCTTATTGTGATTGGCGATTTTGAGGCGAAAGTCAGGCGTATTGTAATAGATTAAAGAAAAACGTACCTTAAATTCTTTAATCAACTACAAATGGTCGATTTTGACGTCGAAAAACGCCAACGACGATAAGGGGGAAAGTCTATAACAAAAGTTGAATTACAATCCCCCTTATTGTGATTGGCGAATTTCGACTTCGACTACGACGATTTTGTAATAGATTAGAGAAGACTTCAAGAGGGGGCAAATTACGGCACTCGTTACTGAACGAAATTACGAAATATTTCAATAGAGTTTATATGGAAATATTTTAAAATTTCGAAACGAATCGAATGCCGTAATTTGCCCCAGATTTTATTTAATCTACATATTACCAAACTGTCCTAGTCGTACGCCAACCACGATAAAGCAAATTATTATTCCCCTTTATCGGTCTCATCGGCAATAAATTGCGAACGGTTTGTTCACTTAAAATTTGGTTTTTTTCATACAAAAACGAAATGAATCTAGATTTTAGAGCTTCTTAACCCACTAAAAACACACTTTACGAATTTTTTATTTAGTTTATAGACATATTAAACTTTACGAATATAGTCATTAATTAATTAATGTAGTAACTTAATTTAATAGGCATAATAATGAACATCTTCACTCGTTGTAGTGATGCCTTTTTTGGGAACCGAATCACTGGCTCCCAGAATCAGATTAGAATTCTACACTATGCACTAGCCTACCATGTAGCACCATTAACTTCAATTTTTACTTATTATATTCTCAGAGTGACTGAACAATTTGAAAATGACCTTCATATACTTGTATTATAATAATCACAAGTATTGCGTATGTCACGTTGAATATTTGTCTACGAGAATTTTGTTGTACACATTTCCTTTAATCTAGAAGGAAATTTTCGTAGACGAAAATTCGACGTGACATACGCAATACGGGTGAATAACTGAATATTTGGGGTATTCACTAGGGTGTCTTAAGTGTCATAATGTACTATCATTTCAACATGGTTTAAAAAAATTGTTATTGTGGCTCAAACAAAAAGGTCATAAAATAATAAGACTTTCTCAGTTATTGCTAGGAACACAATTGGGACGAACGACGAATTTCGTCCAAGTCGACGAATTCGTCGATAAGCATTCGCTGCGTAAAATCGTCGTGTGAAGCACAATAACGACGAATTTACTCACCGAATTCTTCTCTCATATTTGATAAAGTTGGTTGTTGTGTGTACAAAAACAGAGAGGAGAGAATTTTCTCCAAATTTTGTTTTTTCGTCGTTCGTCGGCGTACAAAATAGAAATAAATCTATCTAAGAGTTCGTCACGCACGACGAATTTCGTTGTACGGCGGTGTTGTGTTCATTTTCATATGCACAAATGTTTTTTATTTTTTATGACGAAAGTTCGCACCGAAAAATTCGTCGTTCGTCCCAGTTGTGTTCCTAGCATATGTTATTGTTTGTCATAACCAAGAATGATAAAATAAAGATTACGCCTTACGCATGATTTACAGTTTGATGACGTAGTAGTCCCCTCGCAAAGGTTATCAAGTCTGTATAAAATGTGAAATTTATAATTTCATGCGAAAAATTTATGTATTTTGTTGTAGTTGGCAGCACTGTAATTAATTTACTCAGAGAGATTTCCAAAAAAAAATTAAATTTTTAAAAGCTGCAAAACTAAGAAAAATAAAAACAAAATAAAGTGAAGAGAGAAGCAAATATGAAATGTGAGTGTTTGTGTGTGTAATAGTTCTACATCTGAATTATACTAGCGAATGAGAACACAGGGTGAGTGATGTCAGAATTCCATCATGCGCAGAAATATTTTTTTAATCTTGCGCGCTGGCGTAATCTTTATTTTATCATTCTTGGTCATAACTACATATATAAATTCTCGAGATTTTACCTAAGGAATTGAGCGAGAGAGTAAGCAATGTACAAAGGTGCTAAAAAAAAATACAAATAAGTACAATATTTTTAATTGTAAATTACAAGGGGTTGCTCACAACAGTCATATTTTTTCGTTTTATTCCTTTAAAACCTTTTAATTTAAGAGTAACTTCTGAATACCCTAATTATATTTAGGAAATGCTATTTCTCAGATATCCTTTACCAAATGAGCATCAATCGGCTTTAAATATTCAATCTCAAATAGTTCGTTAGATCTCAAATGAAAAAATGTCTTTTACATTGTGCTTGTTTGGTATTTGCCAGTGATAGCACATAATTATTAGTAAATAATTGCCGGCAGTGTAAGAAATTTGTCCAATGAAACCATAAACTGTAAGAGCTCTGAGTTGGCCCAGCCATGACTAACTCAAAAACCTAGAATGAACTCACATTTCGGACAGTGTAAAATGTAACAGTTAGAATATCTAGACGCAAAAAAATAACAAATAATGTTACTCCTTCCCTTCTCCATTATCATAGTGTTAAAAGTTGAATGTGTATCTTATCTTTTATACAGAACAGCCGAGGCTTTCTATTGTGGCCTGCGTAAGCAGTTTTGAAATGTAAATACGTCATGTTTTATAAATGTATTCTCGTGGCATGTATTATACTAAGCCAATAATAAATGCTGTCGTACTATAAACGAAGCACGATGGATGCATTGGTGTTCGTCTATATGAGTCCCTGCTGGAAATGTCACTAGTGAATCAGTACTGATTCACTATTGACTTTGTCGCCAGTACTACTGATTAATTATACCCCACTCAATGCTTTTTGCAATAGACATTTAACACGTGCGTGTCATTGAAAAGCAACTATTGACATTGGACCTACTGATTAGATAGTTCTTATTGGTATTTTATTAAACAAATATATAACAAATGGAACTAATAATTAAAAAACATACAACAAACGGGATTAATTCATTTATTCGTTCAGCATATCATCAGCAACTAGGGATTTTGTTTGCTATCTCCATGAAAACAAGAAGAAGCATATTTTTGTGTATGTGAAAAAATGTTTTCTACGCATTAAGAGCGATACTGATAGACGCTCTGTTGACAATGTCACCAAAATAGTCGACAAAAGTAGCGACTTGGGGACACTTAACCCCACGTTTCCTTCAGGAAGTGTTAACAAGCGATGTCGCCAAGACGTCTTGTTTATAACAAACAATTCAAAGAAGTACTGTTGATACATGTATGTTTGTTATTTTGCATATTGTACGTTTGGGTGTGTGTGTAAGATTTAGATGGTAAGCTATTATGTTTGTGTTTATAGGAGGTTTTTTAAAGCAAGCGCACACAACTCATGTAAATGCATGTGTGCGTTTGTATGTGCGCAGAAAAATAAGAGAGCATACACAAAGTATGTAGGTATGTATGTATGTACATGCATGACGTTTGTATATGCACCAATGATAGAAATAAGCACAAGCACCACAAATCCTTCAGTCACGAACTATTTCTTCTTTACTCTTATACCTGCAACAAGTTAAACAAACGTATTGCCGAACACGTTGTTTAGCGTTTGTTTTAGAAGATTTCGCATTTGAAATTGCCCTCATGTCTTAAAAGTTCTTATAAGACATCTTGTGCAGGCCTTTTCTTTCTATAACACATTCTTTAGCAATTAGTAATATAAAAATAGTAAATTAACAACCAAAAAAAATACTAAGCAAGGCTGAAGTAAGGTCTTATGAGATCTCCCGCTGGAAATTTCCGACGTAATCTGTCTCAGATTAAAATCCTTGCGGTAGTTGTGGATACATACATACATACCCAAAAGTCCTGCACAAGACCACTTACAAGAACTTTTAAGACATGAGGGATTTTTAGAATGCTTTTCTACCGCGAAATCTTCTAAAACATACGTATATATGTATATTAGAGGCCCGCGTAAACAGTCTTGAAATGTACTAAACCAATAATAAATGATGTCGTTTAATAATGAAGCACAATGGATGTATTGATGTTAGTGTATATGAGTATTTACAACTATTTCGCGAAGACTTTTTGTGCGTAACAAACACTCACAAGAAGTAGAATAACAAGCAAAAGTTGGCTTTTATTTTCAACCGATCAATATTTTTCAAACGATTTTAAAAACTCGCGCGATATGTGTATGTATAATAAGATTAGTGTTTTCTTACGGAAATTGGTCCGGAAATTCCCGGTATTTTTTATATTTTTTTATTCCATGTTTAGTGGGTATTGTTATTCATTTTATGAATGTGGTGGTACAATAATAATATGACGACGGTAGTTAATTTTTTAAGTAGTTCTATCAATTAATTTTCGATGAGAAATGAAAATGTAATTTATGTGCAAAAATTATTTTGTGTTAAGGTACTAATGGTGTTATTCGCCAGGTGGGCAAAACTCATTAAATTTGAATGGAAACTTCAAAATCAAATAATTGTAGCAAACAGACAAAAATCATATTTATTTTTTAATCTCTGATACTTGGGAGGGAGCCTTTATTTGCCAAAAGCAGAACACGACATTAAAAATTTAGTTCTTCGGCAATTCATAAAAGTAAAAACAGAAATGTATAAGGAAATAAAAGACTCAGACTAGTTTATTGAAACCAAAAAACATTTGTTCCTACTCTTCTACTATTGATGAAAGGGATGATGACAAAAGTGAAAAATTAACAATTGAGGAAATTTTTAATACAATAGTTAGAAAAGCGTAGATAGCATTTTGTCAGATACACACAGATATGCTTCTTCATAACGTTTTATCAGTACTAAACAATATTTCATAGAAGGAGAACATACAAAAGACAAATACAAAAACAATCCATTTTGTAGGTATAAAAATAGAATTTGTGAAATGTAAAAATTTCAAGTGAAATTGGCAATTGTGAAAATTTTTTTAGACTATAAATTTTTATGGATTAGTTAAAAACTTCCTAAACATTGAGATCCACACGTGAGTGATTTTTTGATGTATATTTAATAGAAACGATAAACTAAATCCCTACTTTCTGACCGAATGAATGAATTAGTTTTTTGTTCATTATCAAAAGTGTAGGCCATAACTAGTAAAATGTACTAGTAACTATCTGTATTCAATGTCGACAGAACTACCAAAGAAGTACCTAGTCAGTAGTTGATTTTCTCCACCACGTACTGGCTAATATAGCAAAAAGCATTGTGTGGTGTATATTTTGTTAGTAGTCAGTAGTGAATCAGTAGTGTTTCACTAGTGATTATTTTTTAATTACTTTTAATTCTTTTTCATGATTTTTTTAGATTCAAGTAATTCAGATTACTTTTCCATTATTAGTAATCATAATCAATATAACCGTAATTTAATCATTACTTCACCTTTTAAAAAAACTAAACAAATTAGTAAGTACTAAATTACACTATGCAACTCTTATTGCTAAGTTGATTAGTTTGTTAGGAGAGAGAGGCAAGGGGAAAGAAAGAATTATGTTCTCCTCGTCGCTCTTTCCCACAAACTAATCAGCTTAGAAATAAGTCTTGCATAGTGTAAACTAGGACTAATCAGTACAATTAATAATCGTGCGGTAAGATTTTAGAAAACTAACTCCGATAATAGAAATATTTTTTTAGAATTTTTTATTTTCTAGATATCCAAATATCATATCTGAAAGAAAATTATCGTGTTTTATTTTAAACACGTCTGCAGAACCATTATTAATATTTTGAAAACGAGAAATTTACTGGGATTCGGTTTACAGAACAGGGACGATTATACAAAGTACTCTCACATTTCTAACATAACGAATGTAGTTGTAAAGCAAAACAATAATAGCATGCTATTGCGGTGCGACTTTTTTGTTGAATTATTTTTCATTGTCCAATATGGTTTTACTTATTTTCATGTACATAAATTATACAAAAATCGTTTGAAGTACTTGAAATTTGCAAATTTGCAGTGCTTTGGTTTACAAACACGTAAAACAAAAAAGTGACATACGCGGCTTTGAGCCGCCGGTAATTTGTAGCCTAGCCTCCGCCACCGAAAATTTTAGGACGACGGTATTGAATCGGGATTGATTTTTGGAAATCCCGATTCCGAAAATCCCGGGATTTTTCGGGATTTTTGAGATTTCGGGATCTACAATTTGTTGGTAAAATAAATTAGTTTTTTTTAATAAATATTACTTTAATAACAAATTTTATGCATTTTAAAAGTTTTTATATTGATAATATATCATAATACAATAATTGTCTTTAAAGTTAACAATTTTCTAATAGGAGAATAAAATAAAAATCAAAAGAATTTTTCTCGTCTATTTTTAAGTTGATTAATCACATTTGATGTTAGAGAATTTATACCGAAAACCACAACTAAATATGAAAATTTGTTTTTGTTTTCAATATACATATGTATGTGCATTTTTTATATAATGTTAACCAACACGAACATACTTACATATCTATTGACTTTTGAAAGACGAAACGCATTATCCGGTAAATATTTCTTACGTTTACATTAACCCGACAACAAAAAGTTTGCACTTGCCTTGTATTGTATTCTACTTCAATTGTAAGGAGCTGTCAATGGTACTGAATTGTTACCGAAAAGTAGATAAGTGCTAATTTTTTTATAGCGTTGAGGAGTCGACATTCAGTTAGTTTTATACAATGCAATTATGAACAAATTTCCGCAATAAATTTCTCCCTTCTCCAATTAGATTTTTTTTGTTTTCCCTATTATTTGCTACTGTTTGAAATTATTCCCCGGCAAAAATTTCTCGTGGAATTTTATTCATAATTGCTCTCATAATATAGAGTAAGACGGAATAAATTTGTCAAACTTATGAATTTTCCAAATGTTATTTCCCTTCCAAAGCTCATATTATTCTTTTTGTATTCAAAATAATTATTAGTTGTATATTTTAGCACCTTTGATGAAAATAACCGTGAGAAAGTAGTTAAATTATTTTGCTTATGTTGTTAATTTATAAGAAATATGTCACGAATAGTCATTAAATTGTTAAAACTGCGCGTATAAAATTTTATGGGACTTTTAAATATTACAAAAAATAGCATAAGATTAACGAAAATTTTAATTTATAAATAACTTTTTATAAAAATTGCAATGAAATCCCGAAAAAGAAATCCCGGGATTAAATTTTACAAATCCCGAAAATCCCGGGATTTCCCGTTTGGCATCCCTAATGTACATACCTATGTACATATGTATATTCCAACAGCCGTATTCATAAAAAAAAGTTGATTGAGGTTTAAAAACCATATTAGTTAAAAAACATTTTAAGGCTAAATAAGGTTTTTTAAATATTGGTATTCATAATCAGTGTTTTAACTAAAAATCAATTAACTTGCTTTTCTAAAAATATCGTGGCAACACTATATTATCTATTTGTCACTTGCATACTAGTTCTGCTAAACAACGATTATTAATTCACAAAGTACTCGTATCTGTATTTGTTTTTTGTCCATTTTTTGAAAACTATTGTTTTTATATAATAAAAAATGTGTTCCAACTCGTACAAATTTCAAAAAATAAAAAGAGTTTACAGCGAATCTTTCTTAAAAGTGCTTTTTATATGATTTTTTTATTGCAGATTAAGAAGCACTAGAATAACAAGTTTTATTTTATTTGTTGTGAGTTTTTATACATCACTATAATTATTATTTTTAATTTTCCTTACACATACATTGAGAAAAAACGAAATGGGAATGGAAAGCTGATTGCTCCTTCTGTGGTAAATATTTATTTGGAGTCCATTTGAAATTTCGTCATAAGTTTTAAAAAATAATATAATTTCATTTTCTTCTTCTGAATAACATTCACATATGCATATGTATGTACATAAGTACATACATACACACATACACGCAGTCAAAACTAAAAATGTAAACAAACACGAAGCAAACTCACAAGAACGTCATCTTAAAATTGGTTTAAACATGGGGGCAATCAATTTTAAAATTTGCTGATTTACGCAAGGTTTAAAAATCGGTTTTTAAGCTAAAATTCTATTATGAATACATTTTTAGCGAATATTGCTTAAACAACTAATGAAACGCTGTTTAAAATTTTTATGAATACGGCTGCAAATATTTAATTAATAAAAAATAATAAAATTTATTATTTATTTACTCCCAGGAAAATATATGTTTGGTAGTTGCAAATATCTATTGCGAATTTAAATACAACTTAAGGTTATTAAGAATAAATAATATACATTGTATTTATGTATTTCACTTACATTTATTAAATAATAACAACAAACTAATATTTGTCAATATAAACTGTAGCTGCTTACACAGTGCTTGATACGCGTGTACAAATGTATTTGTATTTGTTTTAAAAAATATTGACTTTGAAAGCAAATTTTGTAAAATTTTAACACGTGGTGTGATTGCCTGCTGAATGCTTATTTGCCAAGTGTCAAATGACAACTAAATAAAAATAATTTATTCACAACCATAGAGATATGTATGACAGAGAATTGAAATATATTCCAACTCAAA
This sequence comes from Tachina fera, assembly GCA_905220375.1. Lineage (NCBI taxonomy): Eukaryota > Metazoa > Arthropoda > Insecta > Diptera > Tachinidae > Tachina > Tachina fera. The sequence continues at coordinate 30,855,485 of LR999966.1, read as the reverse complement.
AATATGGGGAAAAAATAAAGCAAGAAATTAATAAATATAATGAGTTAAAATTAATACACATGTTTTTTTTTTGTTTATTAAATGTTTTTTATAAGTATTTATGTACAGTCCCGCACATAACTATTGGCACATCAATACTTTTGGAATCCATCACTATATTATAACCCTTTCGAATAAATTCCTAAACTGGTTTAACGAATATCATTGTTTTTAATTAAAATACACTGAGAATTCGGTACTTCAACAAGGATATACTAATGCCGAGTTTACATCGGCCATTCCATGTGTTGTCATTTTTTGGTTCCATTTTCATATGTGTGCCGTGCCGTTCCCATGAAATTTTTCGATGACACACAATTTTGTTGTGTCATTATGACAGAAAAGGGTCCCATTCCTAAATAATGGCAATACGGTATCATTGTCTTCATCAAGAACTAATTTTGATATAATGACATTTAGTGTCGTTTGCTTTATCAGTGTGATACTTTGTTTTTCGTATTGTTTGTTAACTAATATTTAAACAAATGGATAATTGCAAAATTATTCAATTGGCCAGTGCCACCGTTTGTTTATCAATAATAAGAAAAAATTAAGAAAATCTAAAAAACGGCAAAAATAAGCGACGGAAAAGACCAGGGCTTAATATTCGTGCCACCCATGTGTTATATTGTACTCTGCATTCCAGTTTACGGATGCACGATGCAAGTTGGTTTAAAAATTTCGTGTACATGAAGACCTAACTCCACGAGATTTCTACCCTTTTTGGCATTTCTATTCCTATAAATGCTATATATGCTTCCACACAGCCTCATGAAACTCCACAAGCTGTGTCGTCATGTCATGTGTCCACGGCTCATGAGTTTCTCTCACTCTTCTATGCTTTCCACTTTCTTTTTCGTTTTCTATACTTTTAAATTTTTATACCCGCACACATTTAAAATTCATTCGGTATTTTCTCAATGACATTTTCTTTTTGTGTTTGCAATGCACCCAACTTATTATCACAGCTGTTTACATTTGATGCGTTAACAGTTTGTGTGGTAATGCCACAGAAAGAAAAATATCGGGAATGACACAACGTTGCCACTAGTTCCCATTGATATTTTCGCCATTTCGTACATAGTGTGTACTCGGCCTAAGCTCAGAAGGGGTACTAAATCTACTTAATGGAACTGGACTCAATCTGAAAAATTTTGTTCATTATATAAATATTTCTTTTGAATACAAACGAGTTTAAATAACAATTTCCGATACATTTAAGTATTAATGAAATGGAATTATAAAACCTATTGTCTTGCCGACTTGACACACTTATAGATAAAGTTTATAAACATACATATATTTCTATCACATAATGTACATGTACTTATGTAATACAATAATTATCTATTAATAAATAATAATAATAACAATAATATTAGAAAAAATATTCGTTGAAAAGTTTATAACTTGTATGATATGACATACATATATAGTTAAATTTTACGGCCTAGCCCATGATGTCGACAAGAAATTCTCTGTCTCTTAAGTTCGCTTCAGACTGTAATACAAGTATTAATACTTTTGTGGAAAATGCAACTCTGACATGTTGAGTTGTTATTGTTTTTTTGAAATTTTTGAAAATATAAGACCAGAGATGAATTTTTGTGAAAAGTATTAATACTTGTATTATAGTCTGAAACAGCCTTTACTTATATTGAAAACAAAAACAAAATAAGAAAATTTGTTTTTGCTTTCAATATAAGGAAGCGATAGAAAGTTTCTTATCGACATCGTGGGCCAGGCCGTTACTCAGAAATAATTTCTTATTCGGGCTTAAGTTCAGTAATTTCAATTCTTATTGAATGAAATATTTTTATTAATTAATGTGAGTTTATAAAGAAGAGAAGAAAAATTAAACTAGACTTTATAGCTGGCGAAAACACCGATATTTTTCTGTGCAGCCACGCACTTCATCAGCACCCTAGTCTATTTACTTGGGTAGATATTGTTATTAACATCAGCTATTTAACGTAATTTTTTATGAAACGAAATATGAGAAATGATTCTTGTGTATACAATTGATTTACCTTTGGTAAACACTATTCATTTTCTGTTTTTCCATTATTTCATTTATCTACTTACTTTAGCACGAAGTTATATTACTCTACCTAAGTATGTTTAACAAGTAGATAGACTAGGGCGTTGATGAAGTGCGTGGCTGCACAGAAAAATATCGGTGTTTCTCGCAGCTAATAAAGTCTAGTTTAATTTTTCTTCTCTTCTTTAGAAGCTCACATTAATTAATAAAAATATTTCATTCAATAAGAATTGAAATTATTGAACTTAAGCCCGAATAAAAAATTATTTCTGATTAAAATTCACTACAGTTCAATTAAATTTAAGAATGTCTCATAGTTAAATTTTTTAATACAAGTGCAGTAAGATTTTAAGTAAACAATAAAATTTCCAAAATTGCAGGAACAATGATAACGAAATGATTTAAAGAAATTTCATAATAAACTGTATTATCAATCAGTTTATTATTTGAGATTGTGTGCTTGAAAGCAGGATAAAGTTCTCTTAATTAATCGTTAATGGTTGAGTGTCATTTAAAATCATTTTAGAATTGTTTTTATTGCATTTATTTTATTATTTTTTACGATAATAATTAAAAACCTGCATTCAAACGTACACATAAAAGCTGATAAGAAATCTATAAACAAATCAATTATTTAATGTGGGGTTGACGACAATATCTTCGTAACTCAGTATATTTTAGACCGATTGTAAAAATTGGTTTGTTGTCTGAGGCTGATGACAGAGTGGCCGCTTGAAGCTGTACTATAAGATGGAGCTGCAATGTGCTACAAACCACCGCCTGTGGTTTCTATGTGATTGCTCAAAAGATGCCAGAGAGCGAGCGAAGCTAGATGCGAGGGTGTGCTACAAAGCAGGTTGTCTAATGGTTTCTAGCACGTTGTAGCTTCTTCCATTTTGTTTTTGTTTTTCTGTCATAGGATGGATTTTTTTATAAATTTTTTTTAATTTGTTTACCCTTCCTTTTTTACACAAAAGTATACATATTAATTAATCCATTTTCCATACAAAAGAACTTATAAAATAATAAAAAAATAATATTAACAAAGGAAATTGCTTTGTTCAAGATAGCGTTCGCTCTGGCACCTTGTAGCATGATATAGCACAAACTACTATCGCTTCTATCTTCGCTTCGCTTCTAGGGGCCACTCTGTCATCAGCCTGAGAGAGTATAGCTTCCCATTGATCCCATTGAAAAAATTGGGCGATGACACGCCCACAATTTTTTAAATATAATTTTATGATATTCTACTTATTTGCGAAACCTATAAAATACCTTTGGTGTTTTTTAATAGGCGGAGTTACGCCCATTAAAATTTATTATATTTCACGCGGTTCTACCTAACCGATTTTTACGATACTTACCACACATCTTGAGCTCTAAATTATACACAATCCATCATTTATAAATATGGGTGGAGTCACACCCATTAAAACTTAATTTTTTTATTTCACGTACTTCTTATCTTCCTCTATGAGATCTTTGCATTGAAGTCGGTTTTTTTTGGCAGAAAGAATTATTTTAAGCAAACATCGTTCTACACACTATAAGTAATACATTTAAGTTGAAACATACCAAAGTATGATCTAAATTAACGGCCTGTCCCACGATGCCACCAGAAATCGTTCGATCGAATACTTACATTGAAAACAGCAAAAAGATTTTCAATGTTATTGTGGTTTGTAATACGAGTTGTATATCGTACGATTTCTGGTGTCATCGTGGGACAGGCCAGAAGTTATTATTCCAAATTGGACTAGAAGGCTAAAAAAGATAAGTCGCAAGTCATAGTGCTGTAACTTCCTGAAAAATCACACAACTTAATTCAGTTTTTGACCAGGGGTACTTTGAAATATGCATATTACGGAGGTACCGTTAACTCAAAATCAACTTATCTCGACTTAAGCATTTTTTCCTTTTTGCCACAGAAATACTTCGAAAATTGACGGTTGAGGGTTGACAAATACTGTAGTATTACTTGACGAATAAAACAAGTTAACTACGTGACGTCATAGCCACATGCATGTGGCTTTACACATGCCGTGTACTATAGGCTTTACTGAAAAAATATTTATGCTACACATGTATGCACATCCCTATTTATGTAAATTTTTTTAATAAAATATAATAAGTTGTTTTAAATTTGCTCGTGAAAAATTGGTACATTTTGGGAGATTTTATTTTATTATTTTAGAAATTCTGGCAACACTCTTTGGTACATGTTTGCGCTTATTACGCTTGGTACACAAAGAAAACAAATTCGTTGTGACAATTGAATTTAATCGGTTCCAACAAATAACACAACACACAATTCTGTTGTAATGAACGAATACAGCTTTTGTAAGCCCAAATTTGTTCGCTAGCGGTATGTGAATTTTTAAAATTATTCAGTTAGGCTGAGTTTACATCTGGCATTTCTTGTGTGTCATATGCCAAAAAAAATAACCAACTAATTACAAATGCAAAACTGTTTGATTCAGACATGTATTTATTGATTTAAATAGTTTGCAATCATTTTGGATTCTATAAAATTGTCTATTAATTATGTATTAAACTGTTTAACTTAATAAATACATGTCTGAATCAAACAGTTTTTCATTAGTAATTACGCTTGTGTGGCATGAGTTGAGAAAATTTTTTTAACATATCGAGAGCCTATATTCAAAATATGTCAACTAGGGATGCCAAAAGGGAAATTCCGAACCCGAAAATCCCGGGATTTTCGGGATTTGTAAAATTTAATCCCGGGATTTCTTTTTCGGGATTTCATTGCAATTTTTATAAAAAGTTATTTATAAATTAAAATTTTCGTTAATTTTATGCTATTTTTTGTAATAATTAAAAGTCCCATACAATTTTATACGCGCAGTTTTAACAATTTAATGACTATTCCTGACATATTTCTTATAAATTAACAATATAAGCAAAATAATTTAACTACTTTCTCACGGTTATTTCCATCAAAGGTGCTAAAATATACAACTAAGAATTATTTTGAAAACAAAAAGAATAATATGAGCTTTGGAAGGGAAATAACATTTGGAAAATTCATAAGTTTGACAAATTTATTCCGTCTTACTCTATATTATGAGAGCAATTATGAATAAAATTCCACGAGAAATTTTTGCCGGGGAATAATTTCAAACAGTAGCAAATAATAGGGAAAACAAAAAAAATCTAATTGGAGAAGGGAGAAATTTATTGCGGAAATTTGTTCATAATTGCATTGTATAAAACTAACTGAATGTCGACTCCTCAACGCTATAAAAAAATTAGCACTTATCTACTTTTCGGTAACAATTCAGTACCATTGACAGCTCCTTACAATTGAAGTAGAATACAATACAAGGCAAGTGCAAACTTTTTGTTGTCGGGTTAATGTAAACGTAAGAAATATTTACCGGATAATGCGTTTCGTCTTTCAAAAGTCAATAGATATGTAAGTATGTTCGTGTTGGTTAATATTATATAAAAAATGCACATACATATGTATATTGAAAACAAAAACAAATTTTCATATTTAGTTGTGGTTTTCGGTATAAATTCTCTAACATCAAATGTGATTAATCAACTTAAAAATAGACGAGAAAAATTCTATTGATTTTTATTTTATTCTCCTATTAGAAAATTGTTAACTTTAAAGACAATTATTGTATTATGATATATTATCAATATAAAAACTTTTAAAATGCATAAAATTTGTTATTAAAGTAATATTTATTGAAAAAACTAATTTATTTTACCAACAAATTGTAGATCCCGAAATCTCGAAAAATCCCGGGATCGTGATTAACAAATTCCGAATCCCGGGATTTCCAAAAATCAATCCCGATTGGCATCCCTAATGTCAACTCAAAAAAGCCAACTTTTCAGTAGAGCAAAAAAAAAATTGGTTAATTCGCTCATTGTTGTAAAAATAAATTATATGCCTTCCATAATATGGTTCAAATATGATTACTGATTTATAGGTCTGCCAAAAATATTTTATTTTGCATTGGTTTGAATATTTTTATGAGATAGCATATTTTAGTCGATCAAAACACAAATATTTTGTTTGAGTTAGCATATTTTGTCGGAAAAAATTTATGATTTTTTTGTAATATATTTATTTTTTTAATCAATTTGTGAAATCTTTTACTCAATACTAGATATAAAAATTGAAAAGCTAAAATAACAATTTAAAAGTTATACATACACTAGCAATTTTTTTTATCAGAACCCCTGTGTACTAATATTTTAAAAGTGACCATACTTACCAGATTCGTGTTCAGCATGCCAAGTGCAATAAGATATGAGGTAGATTTATAATAAATTACTAATTTTTTTAAAATATTGGAAATTTACATGGGAGTTTGCATTTATTTTCACTAAAAGAAATTATACTTTGAGATAGCAGAATAAGAAAAACTGATATAAAACGAGAAAAAAATGATTTTTTTTTACTCAAAATTTATATTACATATGAATATTGCATAGGGGAGTAATTTGCCATCAAAAATTCGTTTTGACCAAATTTGGGTTAACGTCTTTTGAATATAGCCTCTCGATATAGAAGAAAATTTGATATCAAACTCACTACTAAGTCAAAAATTATACGCAAATTATATAAAATATTTGAAAAAGCAGATTTTTTGTCGTTTTTTCCGCAGAAAAAATTGGGTTAATTAATTATTTTGATATTATTTTAAAATTTTGCTACGATACCAACTCCATATTTTTATTTATTCCAAAGGTAATACTATAAGAAACATTAAAAAGAAATTTGTTGTTCAAAATTTTCGTTAACTGTGCCAGATCGTTTCGAATCGGTCCATTCCAAGGCTGCAACCAAATATTTTGTGATTTCACTTTAAAACATTATATGTTTTTAAATATCTTCCGAAATATTATCTGCGGCCGACGAAGGATAAGAAAAATACAGCAGAAATACCAAAAAATCCCATTTTTATGATTTAGTGAAATGTTTTTGGGAATTGCCAGAAATTCAAAAGAAGTCTCTATGTGGTTTTAATTTTTATGTATTTATTTTCACCTAAAGCCTGGTACTCTGTTCGAAGTTGCGAAAAGCCTTGATTATTTCGCATGAAAAATTTGACATATGTAATGTGTAATAATGTAGCCCAACTCGCGGTTTTTTTATAAAGTTCTTGCTTTTTTTGCTTGAAAGTATGCAACATTGTTAAGATTCCGTGCGAAAAAAGCACTGCTCATGTTGGTTCGCAGCTAAACTAAAATTATGCCAGACTAATTTTGCATGGAAAGACATGACTTTACAACGTGTTAAGATTGTTAAGATTCCGTGCGAAAAAACCACTGCTCATGTTGGTTCGCAGCTAAACTAAAATTATGCCAGACTAATTTTGCATGGAAAGACATGACTTTACAACGTGTTTTTCACAACAATAACATAGTACTACTTTTGCGAATTTATTTCGCAAATATTTCATACCAAACAATTTTATATGCAGTTTAACAGCATTTCGCACGAAATTGTGAACAGAGTACCAGGCTTAAGTGAGAATTTTCAGCCGAAAATATTGAAAAACGCGAATTTTATAGCATTCCTTTGTGTAAGGCATCTCTTTTCTCTTCTTCTTCTTTATATGTTGTAAGCAGATGGAGGTAATTAGAAAAATATTAGTACAAATTTATTTTTATAGGAATATTAATACTCATTAATTTTTTATTGTTGCTTGTAGCTGTATTAATTGAATATATTGGTGTTATATTCATGTATGTAGTTATACAGCTACGCCTAATTTTAGAATTTTTTTTTTTTTTTTTATATACATATAGTTATTTATTGTATCTTCAAATATGAACTAACAATAAGTAATCAAATCTTAAAGCTAAAATATAATTATTTAGCCCGACCAGTGTCGGCCAAAACTTAGTGATAGTTTAAATAATACAAAGTAGTGGTAATCAAAAAGGAAAATTAAATGTATTTTCAAGCATTCCCATCTAGAGTGTTGAGTAAAATAGCCCTTGTGTCCCTCTTTTTTAGGCGGATGTGTCCAGTAAAGTTCAAAATATTACGAGCAAGCGGATTAGGATGTAACTCGAGTTTTGTTAAGTATTTGCCTGCGTATCTTGCAATTTCTTCAGTCACTAGTGGCATATTTAAATCACGATGTATATTTGAATTCTTAATGTACCATGGAGCAGATGTTATTAACCTTAAAATTTTGTTTGGTCTTCGTTGAATTCTCTCTACATTGGAAGCTGAAGCAGTGCCCCATAACTGGATACCGTAACACCATATTGGCTTCAAAAGCGACTTGTATATTAAAAGTTTGCAGTCCAGACTAAGTGTTGAATTTCTGCCAATCAACCAATGAATTTGAGATAACTTAAGTTTCATCTGAGTTAGCTTAAAGTCAATATGATGTTTCCATGTAAGCCTTCGATCAAGGTGTATACCAAGGTATTTCACTTGGGAATGTTGAGGAATATTTTGATTATTGATTCGAATGGGGGAACAAGTATCTCTTCTTATGGTAAACGTTGTATGGACACACTTTTGTTCATTGACTTTAATTCTCTATTAATTTCAACCAGATTTCCAACTGTGTAATATGTTCTTGAAGATATCGGGAAGCCTCGTGCGGCTTTTTGTGCATATTCAGGCAGGCTGTATCATCGGCAAACGTAGATGTATGGATGTTGCTGCTCAAAGGCATATCACAAGTATAAATCAAATACAAAACTTGCCCCAGTATGCTCCCCTGTGGCACAACGGATGATATAGATTGAGGCAGACTCATGAATTCTCCTTCCACAATCGTAAACTTTCGGTTAGTTATGTAGCTTTCTAATAAATTCAGAAAATTTATTGGTAAGTATGATTTTAATTTTAAAATAAGGCCTTCATGCCACACTTTATCAAAGGCCTGAGAAACGTCAATAAACAGGGCAGAACAATACATTTTTTCTTCAAAAGTTCTTCTTATAAATTGCACCAATCCATGAGTTTGTTCAATGGTGCTATGCTGACTTCTAAAACCAAATTGATGGTCTGGGATGCACCCACTATCAGTTAAAATTGGGGACAATTTTGTCATGAGCAGCTTTTCGAAGTTTTGACATTGTTGATAGCAGACTTATTGGCCTGTATGACTCAGCCTTGGTAAGGTCTTTGCCCAGCTTTGGAATCATTTTGACCTTCGCAAGTGTCCAGCTTTGTGGATAATACTCCAGTCGTAAAATGGCGTTAAAAATAAATAACAGGATTCTAATTGCAATATGGGGCAAGTTAATCAGGATATTGTTACTTATTCCATCAATACCTGGAGCTTTCTTCGGGTTGAGTTAAGCAATTAGTTTCCGAACATCACGCGTCTTAAATTTTATGGGTCGAGGGGGTAGCGCAACTATAATTGGTAAATCAACAACACCAGTACATGTGTTTGGGGTAAATACGGATTTTAAATGCTCAACAAATATCTTACCTTTTTCAGTATCGCTTCTGGCCCAACCTCCGGTAGAAGTGCGCAGAGGTGGTCTATATTCAACGGGTGTTTTAAGCTTTCTAGCAGCTCGCCACAAAGAGTAATTAGATGAAGGTGTGGCAACAAGATTTTCCAGATAATTTTTAAGACATACAGTTTTTTCATAAGCCAGCGTCTCTTGGAATCGTCTAGTGCACTCTTTAAATCTAATTTTATTTTGGGGTGATCTGTGCTGTTGCCATTCCCTTCTAGCTGTCCTTTTTTCACGTAAAAGACGTTCAATGTCTGTAGAATAAATTCTATTAAACCCAGTCTGCGGATGGGAAGTAGTGGCATGTTCAGCAGCCTGTTTAATATTTTCGTTAAGATTTTCAATGTTAGATTCAATATCACCTGGTGTTCTTAGGTTAATATTTTCCGTACAATGGCTACTGAGGTATTTTTTGAATCCCAGCCAATTAACACGGTTGATCATCTTTACATATGGGACAGGGAAGTCACTTCTTAGTGGGATACAAATTGTAACAATCGTGGGAAAGTGATCGGAGGAGAGATCTACAGAAGCTTCAACATGAATTAATTCCCTAGCGATATTTTTCATGACTCCAAAATCTATAACATCCGGAATTTTTTGTATGTCCGTAGGCCAGTAAGTGGGCTCCCCACTTGAAATGACGTCCAAGCCCATTTTTGAAATTGTGTTGAACAATGCCCGACCTCTAGGTGTAATGAGACGCCAACCCCAGAACGTATGTTTTGCATTGTAGTCCCCAGCTGCTACAAAACAAGGGCCAAGTGATTTGTAGAATTCCTCGAATTGATCCTCAGTAATTACGAATCTGGGAGGGGAGTAAATTGATGATATCACGAAATTTGTAACAAAATTTTCGACACAAATATTTGTTGCTTGTAGATGTTCTTCACAAATGTTATCAAGGACATAGTGTTTGAGTCTTGACTTAATTAGAATTGCTGACCCACCGCATGCTCTCCCCCTCGGGTCCTTTGAATCATATAGAGTGTAACCATTTATTTTAAATAAGCTCCTTGAAGTCAAATGAGTCTCAGAGACCAACATTATATCAATATTTTTTTCCATGAGGAAGTGCTCAAGTTCATTTTTATGCTGGCGAATGCCGTTTGCGCTCCAGAAACATATTTTTAACATGTTCATGGTTTGTTTACTAATGCTTGAAGCAGTGTATTCTGCATTCGCAGCATTTCTTGCATCATGCTAGTCATATTTGTTGTAAAGTTGTTTATAGTTAGCACCAGATTCTCAATAGTAGCTTCAAGCCTGAGTTTGCATTCGCTGAATTATTTTGCGGTAAAACATTTTGTGAGGGACTAGAACTAGCCTTTGCAGCATCGGCATACGATACACGTGAAGTAACTGGTTGACTCACTTGAGCAAAAGAAGCGGAGAACGCGTTTAATGGTTGGGTTGGAGCTAATTTAGGTTTTTGACTCATAGTCTGTTTAACAAAAGAATATACAGGGCATCCTCTATAGTTAGCGGTGTGATTACCTCCACAATTACTACATTTTTTTTCTGCTTGTTCTTTTGGCTTAGTGCAGCTAGCAGTACCATGCAATTCACCGCAGATAACACAAACTGTAGGTAAATTGCAGTAAGTTTTTGTATGGCCATATTCTTGGCAATTATGGCACTGTACAGGACCTGAACGCTTACGTGGCTCTTCAACTGTGATTTTTCGGTGTAACAGAAACTATACGCTATGAATTGGATGGGTTTCATTTTTTTCAATTGTATGTCATTCGGCTCCAGTTCAATGCGAAATAGGGGTTGGGCGACCTTTTCTCTGTTAATTATATTAGTAACATTTTTTACCTTAAATCCTTGGTCTAGAAGTGCACATTTTACTTCTTCGGGCTCAACATATGAATCTATGCCCTTTAGTACTATCTGTAGGCCTTTAGCACTCTTAAGTTGGTATGTGTAAAAGTTTGTTTTATTTTTTTCAAAATCATTTACAATTTTTCGGAAATTGTTTTCATCGTATATTTGGATTTTAGTTTCATCAATATTACCTCGTTTAATTGGAATTATGTGAAAAGTATTTTCACCAATGGTCGACAGTAGTTTTGTTAGAAGCGCGTTGGAATTTTTTTCCCTCACATATATAGGTGGTGGCTTAAAAGACTTCTGAGATGATGAAGCGGTCTTGTCGTTATCGTCTTGCAATAATGAAAAACGATTTTCGTTCGATTTCGATTTCGATTTCGGCGATTCGTGGATGATGCGCTGTTGTCCCTAGACATCTTTGGAACAGATGAAATTTTAGAAGAATTCGGGCTTCGCCCACGCTTTACCACGGTTATATATCTGTCCATTCCGACTTGTACCTTTGGTTTTGAGCTACTGTTATCTGTAGTGATAACTCGGTTAGGTGATGAACAGCCCGAAGCGAATGATTTCAATGGCTTAAGTGACAAAGTACTAGGCAACTGTAATGTTAAGGAATCACTAGTAGGCATTGGACAAAGCGAAGTTGATCGCTGTCGAAAAAGTGAATTTGTTGTTAGAAAAAGTTTATCATCAGAATTTTTATTTTTATTAAGAGCTTCCGAACTCACAGTAAGTCTATCATCAGGTTTGTTATTTTTATTATCATTATGAGCATCAGAACTCACAGTAAAATAGGCATTTCTGCCGTTATAACTCACTTCACATTTATTTGTTTTTGAGGTACTCATATAGAGTATTCCTCAAGGGCACTTTTGTTTGTTTGTTTGTTTTTTTTTTAATTACAGTTTTTTTTATTTTTGTTATTTATGACTGCAAAAAAATATTAACAAAGCAATTAAAGCTTATTTATCAAAGTTAATAATATGTATTACGAATATTTTCTTTTATATGATTTTTTTTTGTTTAGTATGTATGTAAAAAAAACTCCGCTATGACGTTAGTTCACTATGAAGGTACAACGAGAACTGATTTGGAAAATACCTAAGAAAATATTTGTAATTACACTTGTACACTAAGGTGTAGGGCTTAAGCATAATTTGAAACCTTATAGGGTAAAGTATTTTTGAGATTTTTGCAGATTTTTCGGAAGAGGTTTAGAGGCGTGTGTGTTTGCGGCATTGTTTGTATTTTCTTTCTTTCAGATTACTTTAACCATAAACAAAATTTTCGTAATTTTTGAGTAAAAAATTTTTTTTAAATACATTTATTTATTTATTGTATCTTCAATTATGAACTAACAATAAGTATTCAAATCTTAAATCTAAAATATAATTATTAGGCCAGACCACTGTCGGACATAAACTTAGTGATAGTTATAAATAACACATAACACTGCAAACTTTTACTATACAAGTCGCTTTTGAAGCCAATATGGTGCTACGGAATTCAGTTATGGGGCACTGCTGCAGCTTCCAATGTCGAGAGAATCCAACGAAGGCAAAACAAAATTTTGTGGTTAATAACATCGGCTCCATGGTACATCAAAAATTCTAATATACATCGTGATTTAAATATTCCACTAGTGATTGAAGAAATTGCAAAATACCCAGGCAAATATTTAACAAACTTCGAATCACATCCTAATTCGCTTGCTCGTAATATTCTGAACTTTACTGGACACATCCGCATAAAAAAGAGGGACACACGGGCTCTTATACTCAACACGCCAGATGGGACTACTTGAAAATACTTTTTTCCCCCTTTTTGATAATCACTACTTATGTATTATTTATAACTATCACTAAGTTCATTTCCGACACTGGTCGGGCATAATAATTATGTTTTAGATTTAAGATTTGAATTCTTATTGTTAGTTCATATTTGAAGATACAATAAATAAATACATGTTTTTACAAAAAAAATTCTTCAAGGATCTTATAAGTTGTCTTGTGCAGGACTTTAATATGTATGTGTACATATTTGGATTACTTTTCAATGTAATCAACTGACTATTTTAATATTGCAATGGCCTAGGCGGTAGTCAATTGTCTCACTCCGCATTAGTTTTAAACTACTTTTAAGGTGATTTTTTCAAATGGCCTGGTCAGTCAGAAAATTAAAAAAAAATCAGTAGTAAAAAAAATCGGTCAGTAAATTAAACAAAATTTTATGGGGTTCGAACATGTGCATTAACACATTGTGTACTCAACGCGCTACCACTTATCTAAGGTACCATCTAAAATAACAACAGGATAATGTTAACATAAAACTGAAATGAGTTTCGAAGTAGCTGAGAATAAATTTGTTGGCTCTCAGCAAATTCGATTACGTACTCAACTTAATAATTAATTTTGGATTTGTTCTGGATGACATTGCAATTAGCTTTTAGTCAGTCTAAAGCTATGTACAGACGGTTGTCAGATCTTACAATTTTGCCAGTAAAATGAGCTAAAAATTTCTTACAATCGTGTGAACTGGCAATTTTTGTCAGACGTCGTTGTCAGAAAAAGCCTTGTCAGTCCATTGCAAGATTATCAGCTGACCAGAAATTGTCAGACATCTTACAATCGTGTGAACACATTGGAAAATTATTGCAAGATATTTGTCAGACATTTTAATATTGTCAGATGTGTAAAGTTTATGCATCTGACAATGGCGTCATTGTAAGAGAATTATTTCTATGGGCAACACTGCACACGCTTGATTTTAAATAAAACATTTATAATAAAATATATGCATACAAAATCATTGCAATTGCTTCTTTATGGTTCATAATAATTTATACTTTCACTTTTTACATTTAACACAAACACAAACGATTGATATTTAACAATTTCTAACAAATGCTTTGAGTCTGGCAACGCATAACAACAGATCTGACAATGTGCATATGACAACCGTGTGAACTGACAATTTTTCAACTGCCGATTTTTTCAGATGAATTTATTGCCATACAGCAGTCTGGCAATAAATTGTAAGATTTTCTTACAATCGTGTGAACTTACAAGGAATATTGTACTGGCAATTTTCGGTTGCCAGTACATTGCCAGCACATTGACAGATCTGACAATATTGTAAGACCTGACAATCGTCTGTACATAGCTTAAGAAAAGTTAACTATTTTTGTAGTAGTCTCCGACAGGGAACATACATACGTATACATACATACATGTGTACATGTGTACTTATATTGCAACAAAAATTGTTTTTGTTTGGTTTTTCATTAACATTTAATTTAATTAAAAAATTAATATTTGGAACAAATGCAAAAGGCACACTTTTTTATCAAGTTTTGATGACCTTGTGACGCCAACATTCCTTTAAAAAGCTATAAGTCATACTGTAGATGCCCGTACCAAATACTAAGTCTTTCATCTTACATATAAGCCCATCATGCCAAACAGTATCAAAAGCGCTGGCAAAATCCAAACCCACCGCCATGGTCGGGCATTTCCTGTTCAGATTCCTTGCGACATAGTCAGTGAGTACCATCAGTGAATATGTTGTCGAAAGTCCGCTTCTAAAACCAAATTGAAAAAAATGTCATTAATTGTTGGCAGGAGAAAGTATTCCAAAAGCTTTCCAAAGGGCGATAGCAAAGAAATCCGTCTATAGCTTCCACACTTACTCGAATTCGCTTTCGGTTTCAATATGGGAACCACAAGGGCTACACGCCATTCCCTAGGAAAATATCCAATATTTAGAGAATGGTTAAATACTACGGATAAAAAGCTCCATGCTACATTATCTATCTTCCTTAATACAAAATTAGGTATACCATCTACCCGTGATGATATCTTGTTTGACCTGCGTTTTAAAGCATTGCCAATAGACACCTCATCGATGAAATCAAATCTGTCAGTATGTGTACTAAAGTCAATAATTTTACCGTCAGCAGTTAAGGTCTTTCCAAAAGTCGTCAAAGGTGTTGTTCTGTCTAAAGGCGAGACTACATCCCGTACCCTCATACCAAATAAATCAATACGATCATTTATTCCAGACTGATTTATCTGGAATAAGCTATGAGATAAGAAATTCGACTGAGATAAAAGAAAGAAATCGTATATCGAAATAATATAAGCAAACATTTATTTGCAATAACTTTCTTAGAAATTACACAAATAAACATAATTTTCGCACACACGAAGATTTTAAGTGAGAAATTATAACGGCGTCATTCAGGGGTGTCATAGAAACCAATCTTATCGGAATTGGATTAGAAACCGACATAAAAAATACTTTGGTGTCATGAAATCCAATGTTGTCGGATTTTTGTTGAAACCATATCTAGTGTCGCTTTTAGGTGCCATAGAAACCAATGTTATCGCTTTGTTATTGGATATAAACCAAGCAGCTTTTTTTATTGGAAATAAATAAAATTTTAGCTCAAATTTTTATATATTTTTTTAAGTTTGATTATTAGCGAATACCCAAGAAAATTAAAGTACATTTTTTATGTTTTTATCCTCAATAAGGAAAGACATAAAAACAGCTTTTCGTTAGAGTTCATTTAAAGATCAACAAACGACAAATAAAGCGCTCCGTAAACTTGACTACATCATCTAGAATAGCTCATATTTCTACCCAGACATATGCTAGAATCGTTTCCAAAAGGTCATTCCAACTTCTGCGATGCTAGCAATTTTTTGCGATTTATGTATCTAGTTTTCTAAAATTTTGTTATTCTTTGCCTTAGAATTTTTTTGCGAAATTGTAATTTATCGCGTTATTTCCGAGTTTATTTAAATTTTAAGGCTTGTTTAAGGTTTTGCAACTTCTTGCGAATTTTTACAAAGTTTTTGCTTCTTAACAGTTTTCGCTATTAGACTTTGCTATTATTCAGATGTTAGCAAGTTTTTGCGAATTTTTGCCATTATCGCGTTTTGTACCGAATTTTTTTAGCACCCCTTATCCTTATAGCCCTTTTTAATAAAAACGGCTTGTTTAAAATTTTGCAATTTTTCTTAAAATTTCTGTTATTTTTGAAAGAAGATGTAATTTTTCCACAGTTTTTGGATTTCTTTATTAATTTTTACTCAAAAGCATAACATTTAAAATTTTTTCAAGCTTTTGCGAATTTTCTTGGTATTTTGCTTTTTTTCTCACAGTTTAAGCGAGTTTAAGCAATTTTAGTTCATTGTTTGCTTCCAATATTGCGAGATTTATTCCAATTTATTCCAATATTTTTGGAGTTAAAGAATATTATATAGATATAACTTATATTATATATAACTTGGTATCCACTTCTAATTTCTTTTTTATAAATTGATTCTTATTAAAAGCACAATTTTTAAGAATATTTTAGCGTACTTGCATTAGAAGCCGTAAACAAATGAACGAAAACAAAAAAATCTGATTCTAACATCGAACATGTTTGCATTCAAAAATAAGAAAACCTAATTGTTTTCATGACACCAAATGAATTCAATACTGGTTTACAAAACCGACAATCAGCAAAACCGACTTGGATTCTATGACACCCCCGACTTAAGCACTTTTTCATTTTTGCCCCAGATTTAATTTCAATTTTTATCTCATAAAACCGAAAGGTAACCAAAACTGTCTAAACTTTAAACTTGAAAAACAACTCGTGATAAGATAAGAGATCATTCATGTTTAGCATGTTTATATTTTTGCATTTATCAAGTATTATAAATAACAAATTTATTTGGTGATGTATGTACATATCAATGGTCACTAGTAGAAAGAAAGGCCGTAGCTCGTATTTTCACGAAATTCAGTTTTTCAGTGATACCAGTACATTTCACCCAAATACACCTCGTCGCCAAAATTTATTTCAATAGTGTAAAAAAATAATTTGCAAGCAGTTTTACAAAGCAGTTTGTTCTGTTTATTATTATGTTTTTACCCTCTCCTATAAAGTTAGTTATTTCAATTAGGGTCTTTCTACTTATGAACAACGATATGTACATTGTTTAAAAAATAAACAATACATACATAATATGTGTGCACACTATACAAAAACTTTGAATTTTAATAAAAATAATTTTTGCAAACATATTTCCAATTATCAAATATTTAACAGTTAATTCTAATACTACTCGATGTGCTATTGGTATACTAAGGCCTAGACACGCGGCATGTAAGAATTTTCAGCATGTTGGTTGGTTGCATTTTTTTAAATTAGTAGTTCCTACATATCGTAAAATATTGATAATATTTTTGTTCCAAAATCTAAATTTTACAAATTTAGCCGAGTCTGATATATTTCCAGAGGAAGCACATGTGTAATGATGTGAATTTCTCCATTTATATGTATTACTAGTACACCACATGTAGCCAATGTGACTTCATGGTGGCGTCAAAATTAATTCAGAGCCACATGTGCATGTAGATTTTTACATGCCATATAATGCAGGCTTAACAATGTGGTAAAAATTGTATTGCTTTATATGAGTAGATTTATGTATATATATATATATGTATGTACAGGGTGGCCCAGAAAGACCGAAGTGGTGTGAAATCCTTATAACTTTTTATTTAAGACATATTTTTTTAGTTTTTTGTTTTTTAAATACATTAAATTTATAGGGAATATTTTAAGATTAGTTATTAAAAATTATATCCCGCAAGTGGTGGCCATTTTCTGCTTCGCACAAATGTGCTCTTTCCAACACATTTTCAATGACCTTTCGCAAAACTTCCGGTGTTATGTTGTTAATTTCGTCTCGAATATTGGTTTTTAATTCCTCAATAGTCCTAGGCTTATTAAGATAAACTTTCCCTTTTAAATAACTCCAAAGGAAACAGTCTGGAGCAGTTAAATCCGGGGAACGCGGAGGCCAATTAAAATTGCTTCTACGCGAAATTATTTTTTCACCAAAGATGTCGCGTAAAAGAGCCATTGTGGCCCTGGAAGTCTGCGCTGTGGGTCCATCCTGTTGGAACCATATTTGCGGATGGTTTTCCACGGTTGGCTTTACCAAATTTTCCAACATGGCCTGATATCGATCACCATTGATGGAAATGGCGACACCTCGTTCATTTTCAAAAAAATATGGGCCAATGATCCTTTCTGAAGAAACACCGCATCAAACAGTATACTTAACTGGGTGTAATTGTCGTTGATGAAGTACTCTCGGGTTTTCAATATCCCATATCCTAAAGTTTTGTTTGTTAACGAGGCTTCGTCACTCATAACTAAGTTATGAATAATGGAAATGGAAAGAACACATTTTTGCGAAGCAGAAAATGTCCACCACTTGCGGGATATCATTTTTAATAACTAATTTAAAAATATTCCCTATAAATTTACTGCATTTAAAAAACAAAAAATTAAAAAAATATGTCTTAAATAAAAAGTTATAAGGAATTCACACCACTTCGGTCTTTCTGGGCCACCCTGTATATTAGGGAGGGACGATTAGTATGGAAGGAAACAATTTTAATGGGGGCTTCACGTTTCTGATTCTTGGGATTGTACTGAACAAAAAAGTCCACTAGACTAGAGTTGTGATAATCAGCTCTTTTTAGTGACCGCTCTTCTCAGTTCAGCTCAGCTCAGCTCACTTTACTGAAGTATTTCATTCACTTAGCTCAATAGCTCAGTTGATTTGTAATGAAACATTTTGTGAAAGGAAATAGCTAAGCACTAGCATAAAAAGTAACAGATTTATACTATATTAAGTTTTCATAATTAATATAGTGGTACTTCAGATATTTTAATATTATCAAAAGATATTAATTACTTTCTTTGATGTACTTGCGTGATACACAAAAAATTTTGCTAAGAAAGCACTCAGCACTGAGCTGAAAGCGCTCAGTTGATTTAACGGCTCACAGCGCTCAGTAAAGTGAATCGTTCAATTGAACTAGTTCGTTCATGAGCGGTACAACTCTAAGCGTAAAACAATTGAACTAGTTCACTTAGTTCAAAGTACTGAATCGTTCATTTGAACTAGTTCGTTCATGAACTACACAAGACATTGAATTGTTAACGAACATCAAAATATGGGATTCCCTTTTTTCGACATAGATATCAAACGTTTTTGGTATGTATGTACCAGCGTTACCATATATTTTTTTAAAAAAAACTTCTTATATCTGAAAAAAATACTTTTTTTTTCAAAAAAAAAACTTTTTTTTATATAAAAGTACCAAATTTTAAAAGAAAACACATAAATGTATTTGGAATTTATTTTATTTAAAAATATATAAAAGTCTAAAAACAAAAACATAACATATATATAATAAAAAGACACAAAATAAAATTCATATTTAGAGATCTTTAAAAAATATCACATGCACTAATAAAAGATTTCTTATTTGTACATAGTTTTATTAAAATTTAAAAGCATTTTTTTGATTGGTCAAAATTTTTACCATTTTTATTATTTTTTCTCAAAAAGTCTTTTGTTCTTAAAATCCCACATAAAGATGGTATTTCTAATTTTTTTCTTACATTATTTTTGTTTAAATTAATTTTTGAAAAAATACGCTCTACATTTTCTGTAGATATAGGTAACGACAAAATTGCATAAACTATTTTTTTTTAAATATGGAAAAACTTCGGACTCATTACAATATCTTAATTTTAATACTCTCTCCCAAAAACTCTCAATATTTTGCTCTTTCCATACATTATGTTCTGAAAAATTAATATGGAGAACCTCACGCCACTCATTGTCAACTTCTTAAATATCATTAAAATCTACCACATTTGGCACAAGAGCACATAATTCAGAAATACTCTTTTGGTTACCTTTTAATACACTAAAAGGTGCTAAGACTTCAACGTTTTTGAGGAAGTCGTTATCAAAATCGAACTTTTTTAACAAACCATTACAAAGTTCAACATAAAACTTTAAGCAATGAACTCTAAAGTCCATTTCATCGCATTCAGATAATTTATATGATGCTAAAGCTAAAGATTCTTCTGCACCTAAATAAATATCTTTGGGATCTTTAAGGTATGTTGTTGTTTACATCAAGTTTTTTAAAACTTCCAAGGCATACATGCTCATCTTTTACTGTGTATTCAAAACTTTTGCAATACAATCGATTTATTTCTCCACGAAGTATATGTATTTGGGGGCTTTCGTTTTGAAACAGTAAATATAGCTCAAATTCGCGTTTTTGTAAAATGTCTATGATTCTTTCCGTAGCATTAAATTTTTCCAAATCTTCATGCAAAAAAATAATGTTAAGGCATCTAATCGGCTTAAAAGTTGTTTAACGGTAGCTTCTACAGAAAGCCAACGTGTTTGAGAGGGGTGCAACATTTTTCGGGGCTCATAATCTAACAATACTTGTAGATCATTTAATAGATCTACTCGCTTTGGACTACTATGAATAAAATTATAAATGTGCCTGGCACCACCTGTGGGTAAAACATTGCATGCGTTGTTGGCACAAAGAGCAAAGGAATAGCAAGTACATTTAAATATAATAAGATGTGGAACATCTTTCTTTAACAAAGTGGCGACTGAATGGTTAGACCCAGTCATAACCTTAGCACCATCCGCAGCAAACCCTATTACATTTTTTTGTAAGCAATGTTATTTTGTTGAAAAACATTTACAATTATTTCATAAATGCCTATGGAATTGCAATTTTTAACTTTAACAAGGTCAAAAAAAAAAAATCAAACCTTGCTATTAAACTCCAATCGTACAACTAACGACAACAGTTTTGTTTTTGATATATCTGTTGATTCATCTCCACAAAGTGAAAAGAATTTTCTTCGGAGCATGTTGCACAGTTCAGTGTGATGCGTTTCTCCAATGACATTGTTAACTAATGCCGTGGTTTTTGTTCTTGCACAAGATGTTTTTTTTATCAGCTCTGAATGGTCTACGGTATTTTTTTTAGCAAACAAACAAGGTGGTCCATTGCCAAAAATGGAACGTTGTGTTCTGCGCAGAATGCGGCTAAATGCAACTCAAGACTGGCCACTTTTGCACTAAATTTGCTTGTATTGCTAATTAGGGCGACTTTTTGAGTTGAAGATTAGAGATTAAATTAACCTTAATCTTCATTTGCAATTTTTGGGTAGTCGATTATATTGGTTTACTTGCTAGTTTAAGCGACAAATCGTGGTGGTTTAATCTTACTTTACAAACGCTTGTGAAACATATAAATTTTTGTAAAAATTATATGATAAAATAATTTAAAACACATAAATATACATATGTATTTTGTATTATTTATATATTTCCTTTAACACGCGAAATATTTACTTTTAAATAATAAAATAGGACAGTTTCTTCTTCTTCCAACAAAAAAAATAAAAGTGTGTTGATAACATGCATGACTTTTGCATAGAAATTGTTGCCACTATTTTGTTTCTCAGTATGGTAATACTGCACATAATAAGAAGTTTAAACTACCACTCAAAAACATCAAACTCAATTATGTGAGATTAAGTTAATTTTCGGATTAGCTAATTAGAGAAATAAACTAATCTTAATCTCGAACCCAAAAAGTCGCCCTTAAAGATTGGCCTTGCGTGAACTTTAATGGCTTTTGCGTTTTCTATATGTTTAGACGTTTTTGCGTGCACTTTTACGTCTACTATGCCAACTTGTGCTTTTATTTGGCAATTGCACAATTTACGAAATGCGAAATTGTTTTCGTTTTTCGTTATCCATCCTTTCAGTAAAATATGGTCTTCCCACAATTTTACGTAGTTACCAAGCTTCCTTTTCTTGGCTTTTGTTGAAGAAATTGGAGTGTCCGGTGCCTCTACTACTTCTTCTGTGGCAGGTTTTTTACTTCCATTGCTTGAGACTAATAAAGAATATAATTTTTTATTTACAAATGTAAATATTTCATTGTTCTTACCATTTTTCATTAAATATTTGTCCATGTTTTTTAATTTTTTTCACCACAAACACAAACTACCAAAAGTTAGCTACAAATTGCCAATGTATAAAAGCGGCATAGTTGTACTTAAGAGGGAGTAAAGACAATTAGACACTGTTGTAGTAATAAGGGAGTGAAAAAATATAAGATCGTTTCATTGCATACAAACATCACTTAATATTTTCATTCAATATACTGCAAAAGTTTAATTATGTGTCAAGATTTGCCAAATAAATAAACACGTCCGTTCGATATGATAGCTTTTATTTAATTGTCTCTTACCCTTTTCTTCAAACAACCAACAACTAAAGCCAGACAACTCTCTAGTGTTGCCAGACCTTTACCTTATATTAATTATACTATACATTACAGTTCAAAGACACATGTTATGACATATGTATATATAAAAAACTTTAGATAACTTTATTATTTTCAAAAAACTTGTTTTTTTATCCAATAAATTTAAAACTTTTTGGCATCTCAAAAAACTTGCAAAAAAAGGAAAAACTTGACAAATGGTAACGCTAGTATGTACATACATACATACATGTTAGTGTGAGTAACAACAAACAAAACGAAATATTGAACCATTGGTTCTTTGTTGGCATCCGTTAAGCGTTTTTCTTTGTACATACGTCGCAATGTGAAATTTTTTACGTCGCAAGCTAAAATGATGCAAAATTTTTTTTTCAACGCAATGCGAAATGTCGCAAAATTAAACTCTGCAAGGCGAGGTATTGGTGTAATAGGAAAAATTTTTAATACATAGTGCTAAATTGGTCGTTGGGGTGCTACGGTACTTTTAACATTCAAATAGTTCAGTTCTCGTGGTACCTTCATAGCGAACAGTCGATTAGCGGAGTTTTTTTCTTACATACAAACAAACAAAAAATTATACAAAAAATTATTCGTAGTACATATTATTCGTAATAGGTACATACTGATTTAATAAATAAGCTTTATTGCTTTGATAATATTTTTTACATAGTGGAAATAACAAATACAAAAAAACGCAAACAAAAAAAATATAAACAATCATAAATTACAAAAACAAAAAAAAACCGTAAGCAAAAAAACACAAAAAGTGCCCTTGAGGAATACTCTATATGAGTGCTTCAAATACAAAAAATTATGAAGTGAGTTCTAACGGCAGAAACGCCTATTTTACTGTGAGTTCTGAAGCTCTTAATGGAAAAAATAAAAATAATAAATCTAATGAAAGTGTTTTTTTAACGGCAAAGCCAATTTTTGTCAGCGATCAACTTCGCTTTGTCCAATGCCAAATAGTAGTGATTCATTAACATTACAATTGCCTAGTACTTCTTCATATAAGTCAGTAATATCATCCCCTTCAGGCTCGTATTCGTCACTTAACAAAGTTATCACTACAGATAACAGTATTTCAAAACCCAAGGTGCAAGTCGGTATGGACAGATATATAACCGTGGTAAAGCGTGGGCGAAGCCCGAATTCTTCAAAAATTTCATCCGCTCCAAAGATGTCTAGAGATAACAGCGCATCCTCAACTAATCGCCAAAACCGTTTTAAAATTTTGCAAGATGAGAACGACAAACCCCATGTATCCTCGAATAAAACATCCAAGCCGCCACCAATCTACTTGAGAGAGAAAAATTCAAATGCCCTTATTAAAAAATTTATTTCGGTCATTGGTGAAAATAAATTCCACATTGTCCCAATAAAACGTGGCAACATCGATGAAACGAAAATTCAAATTTATGATGAAAAGGATTTCCGCAAAATGGTTTCTGAATTTGAAACAAATAAAACAAGCTTCTACACATACCAGCTTAAGAGCGCTAAAGGCCTGCAGATCGTATTGAAGGGCATAGATTCTTATGTTGTCCCTGAAGAAATAAAAGATGCACTTGTCCTCCAGGGATTTAAGGTAAAGAATGTATCAAACATATTTAACAAAGAAAAAGTACCCCAACCCCTATTTCGTGTTGAACTGGAGCCAAATGATATACAGTTGAAAAAAAAACGACTCATCCTATTTATAGCCTTAAATACCTTTTATACAGAAAAATCACAGTTGAAGAGCCATATAAGCGTGCAGGTCCCGTGCAGTGTCATAATTGCCAAGAATATGGCCATACAAAAGCTTACTGCAATTTACCTACAGTGTGTGTTATCTGCGGTGAATTGCACGGTACTGCAAGTTGTACCAAACCAAAAGATCAAGCGGAAAAAATGCAGTAATTGTGGGGGTAATCACACCGCTAACGACAGAGGATGTCCTGTGTACTCTTTCGTCAAGCAGGCTATGGTGCAAAAACCTAAATTAGCTCCAGCTCAACCATTAAACGCGTACTCCGCCACTTTTGCTCCAGTGAGCCAATCAGTTACTTCACGTGTATCGTATGCCGATGCTGCTAAGGCTAGTTCTATTCCCCCAGCAAATGTTTCACCGCCAAATAATTCAACGAATGCAAATTCAAGCTTTAACCTTAGTCGCCTTGAACGTACTATTGAGAATCTGGTGCTAACTATAAACAACTTTACAACAAATATGACTACCATGATGCAAGAAATGCTGAGAATGCAGAATACTCTGCTTCAAGCATTAATTAACAAGCCATGAACACGTTAAAAATATGTTTCTGGAACGCAAACGGCATTCGCCAACATAAAAATGAACTTGAGCACTTCCTTACGGAAAAAAATATTGATATAATGTTGGTCTCTGAGACTCATTTGACTTCTAGAAGCCTCTTTAAAATGAATGGCTACACTTTATATGACACAAAGGACCCTAGAGGGAGAGCATGCGGTGGATCAGTAATTCTAATAAAGTCAAGACTCAAGCACTATATTCTTGACAACATTTGTGAAGAACATCTACAAGCAACAAATATCTGCATTGAAAATTTTTGTACAAATTTCGTGATATCTTCAATTTACTCCCCTCCCAGATTTTCAATTACTGAGGACCAATACGAGAAGTTCTACAAATCTCTTGGACCTTGTTTCGTTGCAGCTGGCGACTACAATGCTAAGCATACGTTCTGGGGTTCGCGTCTTATTACGCCTAGAGGTAGGGCGTTGTTCAACACAATTTCAAAAATGGGTTTGGATGTTATTTCAAGTGGGGAGCCTACTTACTGGCCTACTGACGTGCGAAAAATTCCGGATGTTATAGATTTCGGCGTCATAAAAAGTATTTCTAGGGAATTAATTTACGTTGAAGCTTCCCTAGATCTGTTGTCTGATCACTCTCCCACGATCGTTACAATCTGTAGTCCACTGAGAAGCGCTTTACCTCACCCGTATGTCCAGATGATAAATCGTGTTAATTGGCTGGGATTCAAAAAATATCTTAGTAGTCATTGCACAGAAAATATTACGCTAAGAACACCCAATGATATTGAATCGAACATTGCAAATCTTAACGAGAATATTAAACAAGCTTCTGAACATGCCACTACCTCCAATCCGCATACTGGGTTCAATAAAATTTATTCTACAGACGTTGAACATCTCGTACGTGAAAAAAGAAGGCTAGAAGGGAATGGCAACATTACAGATCACCTCAACACAAAATCAGATTTAAAGAGTGCACTAAACGACTCCAAGAGTTGCTTGCATCTGAAAAAACTGCATCTTTTAAAAATTATCTGGAAGGTCTTAATGTCACACCAGCATATAATTACTCTTTGTGGCGCGCTGCTAAAAAGTTTAAAACACCCGTTGAGTTTAAGCCACCTCTGCGCACATCTACCGGAGGTTGGGCAAGAACCGATACTGAAAAAGGTAACATATTTGCTGAGCATTTAAAATCCGTATTTACACCAAATACATGTACCGGTGTTGCTGATTTGCCGAGTGCAGTTGCTCTACCGCCTCGACCCTTAAAATTTACGATGTGTGATGTACAAAAACTAATTGCCGAGCTCAACCCGAAAAAAGCTCCCGGTATTGATGGAATGAGTAACCAGATGCTGATTAAGTTACCTCGTACTGCAATTAGAATCCTGTTATTCATTTTTAATGCCATTTTACGACTGAAGTATTATCCAGACTGTTGGAAGCTTGTCAAAGTTAAAATGATTCCAAAGCCAGGTAAAGATCTTACCAAGGCTGAGTCATATAGGCCAATAAGTTTACTGTCAACAATGTCAAAGCTTTTTGAAAAGCTAGTCATGACAAAATTGTCTTCAATTTTAACTGATAATGGATGCATCCCGGACCATCAATTTGGTTTTAGAAGCCAGCATAGCACCATTGAGCAAACGCATAGATTGGTTCAATTTATCAGAAAAACATTTGAGGAAAAGAAGTATTGTTCTGCCCTGTTTATTGATGTTTCTCAGGCATTTGATAAAGTGTGGCATGAAGGCCTGATTTTGAAATTGAAGACATTTTTACCAATAAACATTCTAAATCTTTTGGAAAGTTACATTGCTGCACGAAAATTTACAGTTGTGGAAGGACACTTTATGAGTATGCCTGAAACTATCTCATCCGGTGTGCCACAGGGGAGTATACTGGGGTCATTTTTATATTTGATTTATACTTGTGATATGCCTGTGAGCAGTAGTATCCACACTTCTACATTTGCCGACGATACCGCCTGCCTTAGTATGCACGAACACCCTGATAAGGCATCCCGAAAACTCCAGGAATACATTAGCCAGATGGAACTATGGTTAAACTTATGGAGAATTAAGGTAAATTAACAAAAGTGTGTCCATATAACATTTACCTTACGAAGAGATACTTGTTCCCCCATTCGGATTAATAATCAAATTGTTCCTCAACATTCACATGTGAAATATCTTGGTATACACCTCGATCGACGGCTTACATGGAAACATCACATTGACTATAAGTTAACTCAAATGAAACTAAAATTAACTCAGGTACATTGGCTGATTGGCAGAAATTCAACACTCAGCCTAGACTGCAAACTTTTAATATACAAGTCGCTTTTAAAGCCAATATGGTGTAACGGTATCCAGTTATGGGGCACTGCTTCTGCTTCCAATGTAGAGAGAATTCAACGAAGACAAAACAAAATTTTAAGGTTAATAACATCTGCTCCATGGTACATTAAGAATTCAAATATACATCGTGATTTAAATATGCCACTAGTGACTGAAGAAATTGCAAAATACGCAGGCAAATATCTAACTAAACTCGTGTCACATCCTAATCCGCTTGCTCGTAACATTTTGAACTTTACTGGACACATCCGCTTAAAAAATAGAGATACAAGGGCTCTAATACTAAACACTCAGAATGAAGTTGCTTGAAAAAAAATTTTTTTTTTTGCTTATCACCACTTATGTATTATTTACAACTATCACTTAGTTATGTCTGGCATTGGTCGGGCCTATTAATTATATGTTAGATTTAAGATTTGAATACGTAGTGTTAGTTCATATATGAAGATACAATAAATAAAAAAACATGCACAAAAAAAAAAAAAAAATTAAAAATTGTGCTCAAAAAAGTACAATTGTGCCATTTTTTGTATCCCTGATGTACATGTACATTTACCAAAATATATTTTTTTATTTCCTTTGTTTTTATAAAAATATTTTTTGTTTAGAAAGAGTTTGATTATAATATGACAGATGATAACAACCAAACAATAGATACTGTGAGCGTCAAAAGAAAATAAACAATTATTTCAACTGTATAAAATCTTTTGTTACAGTACAGTAATAGATAAAAACTAAAAATTTTAATTGTAGTTTAAGAGACTTTTATAATCACCCGTATTGCGTATGTGACGCCGATCGTCTACGAGAATTTCGTACTAGATTAAATGAAATGTGTACAAGGTTTTTTAGTCTAGGAAAAAATTCTGGTAGACGAATATTCGCCGTGACATACGCAATACGCGTGATTAACTGCTATATTCATAAAAAATAATTCAGTTTATTAAGCGCTTATTTCACATATTTCTATGGGAAATTTGTCAAATAAACCTGTTAATAAACCTAAAATATTTTTTATGAATTAGACTATTTAATTCTATATAAACATTAAATATAAAGAAAATAATAACAAAAATAATCCACTTTATCTTAAAATACTGATGATTTTTATGATTTTAATGAAATCGAAATTCCTGGGAAGAGTCCAAAGTAGAAGTGTCGAAAAAACCCGAAAAATTATATTTGGTGAAAAAATACAGACATATATCTCAAATTTACTGAAACAATATATATATTATTCAAAAGGTCGTAGTCTATTCTTTATAAATCCATTTATAAATTCAAAATCGGTTGTTATTTAACTTAGTTAGAGGTTGATAAGTGCCTACGGGTACGAAAAACCGGTTTTTTACCCGTAACTCAAGATTTTGGAGGTGTTTGGAAAATTTTAATTACAGATTATTGTTGTACTCGACAATACCTACCAGAAAAATAGTAACACTTTGCAGGTATTTTTTTGTCACACTGTGTACTTAGGTCCATAAGGTAAATTACTATCAACTTTTAATATTTGGTTTGTTTTTCAGTTGCATTCAATAATACATACATTCAAACTAGTAGGCATTGATTCCACAATGTTATATTTGGAAAGATTTTGTTCCATTATTCAATTAGGTCCTTTTTCAACTCGTTCTTGTTGGAAATGACCCTCTGCCTGATATTTCTGCCAAAGTGCTTCCAGATTACGGTGGTTAGAAGGTATATGAGAAAAAAATTTTGATCGTATCTTTCGGCTCAGCCCCTTAAAATATGCCAATTGGCTATAAAACGCGATTGACAAAGTTTCAGCTCAATCTGATAATATTAACACGTACCGCATTGAGGTTAAAGTTACGAAAAGCAGTTTTTCCAAAAAAATCCAAGTTATTCGTTCATAAGGTCGAAACCATTTTTTTCTACGAATATATGTATCTCGAATCTTATTTAATAGGAAATTTTATTCTTGTTAATTTCGAATTTAATATTTATTTGGCTAAAACTGATGCGATTTAGTGGCATTTAGCATTTACACGTTCAGGTCGTAGTGAATATCGTCAAATATGTATTAATTTCCATGCAAATGTTAAAGAACATTGTATTAAGCAATTATTCTGTTTCAAATAAAATTTTATTAATAAATCTATGGTTGAATAGTGTTAGAATTTTATTAATTATAATTTTCAATTGTATATTCATAACATTACAATTATACAAAATAAAATTTTACGTAGCAGCATTGTAAGAGTAGTAAAAACTTTCGTATTCGCAAATTAGTATTTGATTAATTTTGCTATTTGCATTCGCTAAAATGTATGCGAATATTTGAAGCGAATATTAAGAGACATAAAAACTTATTTCTTTTATGAAAATACTTTGCGATTAACAAAACTTCAAAAAAAAACTATGTTGTACAGGGTGTTTTTTTAGAGGTATAGAACTTCGAATTGAAATAAAACACAAGAAAATCGCTTTAATGTCCATCAATTTGGCTTTATTGGAAGGATAATTTTATGCCATTAATGTTTAAATATGATTTCGGGCATGTGGCCGCCGCGGCTGGCTCGAATAAAGCCAATTCTACAGGTCCAATTTTCAACCACTTTTTCGAGCATATGGGGCCGTATGTTGGCAATAACGCCACGAATGTTGGCTTCCAAGTCCCCTAACGTTTCTGGTTTGTTGGCGTAGATGAGCGACTTCACATTTCCCCAAAGAAAATAATCCAATTGTGTCAAATCACACGATCTTGGTGGCCAATTGACAGGTCCATTCCGCGAAATTATGCGCTCATCGAATGTTTCCTTCAATAAATCGATTGTGACGTGCGCTGTGTGGCATGTAGCGCCGTCTTGTTGGAACCACAACTCATTCACATTCATGCCATCCAATTCGGGAACAAAATAGTCGGTTTGTAAAGTCGTTCCCAGTAACCAACATTCCGTAAATAAAAAAACAAACTTCTTTTCTGGTTGACTGTCTCTTAACGACTACCCTTTTCATTTATTATTTCAGCATAACAAAACATAACACAGGGATAACATGATGCAGGGATGGAAATCCCTTATCATAATCCCATAACAAAATATAACACAGGGATAACATAATGCAGGGATGGAAATCCCTTACACCTCCCTTTTTTTTTTTAAAAAAAAAGAAGAAGCAAACAAGTGGTACCGGCTTGTTTCGTTCTTGTTTTTTTTTCTTACCGACTATACAATATCACTAATTATTAATTATATTTACATTCTTTTTTTTTCTCTTACCGACTATACAATATCACTAATTATTAATTATATTTACATTCCCTCCATCCTTTTGGGGTTTATTTATTAATCTTCTATATGAAATATTTTATTTGTTTTAATTTAATAAAAAGTAAAACTTAGTTGTTAAACAGAATGGTTTGACATTTTTGATATTTTTAAGTGAATTTTGAGTTATTTATATTAATTTACTTTGTAATTTTGAATTTAATTATTCATTAATTAATTTTATAACTATTTATTACAATTGATAAATAGTTTTCGGTTATGCAAAAATATGTTTTAAAATACTTCTAATTTTAGCATATAATTTATTCATTGTTTTGTTTTTCTGTTTTATTATTATTATTAATAAAAAATTTCATTTTTTTTTATATATACAATGGATTTTCTTCTAATACTTGTATTAAATGTTGATATTATTTAATGTATGTATAATATATAATAATGTGGTTATTGAATAACAAAAAAATTAAATAATATAATGTATTACAAGATTCAAATGCAAATAACCTACGAGTATTAATTTAATTTAATCAATTTAGGGCTTTTAACTTATTCCGTATATTATATTGCTAAAGAATTTAAATATTTAATGCGAATCTTTATTGTAATTGAAATTTAAACAATATTATTGTTTTTGATTCATAAGCAAGCAGCCTGAAGCATTTGGAATAAAGGAGGGAGTGCCTTGCGACACTACCCCTTCAACTGGAGAGTCATCAACCCGCCAGGAATTGCCTTCACCCAAATACTCTGCCTGCTGCGTCTGAAATGGTTAAGTTTGTTTTTCCCAAAAATATAAATTTTAAGTCTTTACAAAGGTGATGAAATAAACAAGGTGATCAGACTTGGTTATTACATGACCTTTATGTTAGTGACTATAATTATTTAATTAAATAAAAGGTAATTTGCATACAATGCCAACGAAATATATGTACTCATATATATATATGGAGATTATTTTGTTTGTAGTAAATAGAACAATGTTATATTTGTTTACTTTTGAAGAAATTGGTAAATGTTTGTACTGTTTCGTTTTGATATGTTGCCAAAAAAAATTAAGTTATGTGTTGACTTTCTGTATTGAGATGAAAGAAATTAAAAAAATAAAATATAGTTTTACGATTTCCGAACCCTATTTTTATGAATTATCTTCTCTTTTTTCGATACTTTGTCGTACACCTTTACATTGCAATCGTCAATACTCCTAACAGTAAAAGGACCTTCGTAAATACTTTTGTATTTGTCGTATGGTTGTTTTTGAATTAAAACGTTGTCACCAATATTTAATGTTAATGGCTTTGCATATTTATCAAAGAAATCTTTGTTTCTCAACTTATGTTTTTCACTTAATTCTTTGGCCAACTTATGTGTTTTCTGTAAGCGATACTTAACCTCTTTACTGTAATTCTCAACATTATATACTGGATCAATTTTCCTACCCAAAAACTCTGTCGGTATTGTAGGTAACTTACCAAAAACTAGTTCGTACGGTGATAGTTTATTATCAAAAACTGTATTTGGTGTCGTGTTGTGAAAATATGTGAAATACATCAAATATGTGTCCCATTCGGCTATATTATCGTCGATATAAGCCCTTAAATATTCATTGAACACTCTGTGATTGCGTTCTACCGTCCCTAGAGTTTCGTGGTGATATGGGGTCGAGTAATTTATCTTTATCTTTAGTAGCTTACACAATTCACCTAAGACCTGGTTTTTAAATTCGGTTCCTAAATCGGATTTGATGGTGTTCATTGAACCATAAGTCAATATAAACTTTTCGAAAATTGCTCTGGCAACAGTGTCCGCACACTTGTCCGGTAAAGGCATAGTAACCAAATATTTCGTTAAATCACACATAAGAGTAACAGCGTACTTGTTTCCGAATTTCGATTCCGGCAGAGGGCCAATAGTGTCTACAACGACTATATCGAAAGCTTGTGTTGGTGTGGGCGTTAAAAATAGTCTCTCTTTATTTCCTGGTTTTACCTTGTTCAAATTACATTTCTCACAGTTTCGCACAAAAGTGGCTATATCTTTCGACATGTTTTTCCAAAAATACTTTGTCCTTAATTTAGCATATAATTTCCTTCGTCCACAATGCCCTCCTAGGAGTGGATCATTATGATAAATGGTCATTAATTTTTCTTTCTCATTTTTGCCAATTATTTGTTCAATAGGATCTGTTAAAATAATTTCTAATCTTTGTAATATTTGCATACCATGGTCTTTAAATTTTTGTATTTTACAAATTTTAAAAATTAAATCATCTTTAGGCCATTCTATTTTATGAATATTCTGACTGACGGCTTCTTTTTCAAGCCTCAAAAGCATCTCCTCTAAATTCAATGTTTCGTTATCAATCCGAATATCCACTGATTTTAATAATTTGAATTTTTGATACATATTTATGCGCAATTTTATTAATTTGTTATTTGAATAAAAAATTTTAGATCTTATTTTTGGTGTATTTTTGTCAAACTCGTGAGAAAACTTGTCATATATAGGTATTCTAACTGTAGTAGGGTCCGGTTTTCTTTGCTCGTGTTGTGTTTTCGATGACATTCCGCGGGTTAACACCGGAAAAACTCCCACACTTTCGTTCTTCAATTCTTCTGCTGATATTCGCGACAATGCGTCAGCGGCAACATTGTCTTTGCCCTTTATGTGTTCTATTATGAAATTATATTCTGATAATTCAAGACGAATTCGGGTTAGTTTTGACGACGGGTCCTTAATATTAAATAAGTACACGAGTGGTCTATGATCGGACCTAACAGTAAATTCTGTCCCGTAAACATACGGCCTAAATTGTTTTATAGCAAAGTGTATTGCCAACAGCTCTTGTTCAATCGTGGGTTTTTTCTGTTCAGCCTTGTTAAATGATTTCGAGGCAAAATAGATGGGTAAGTCATTGCCATCAAAATTTTGACTCAGGACTGCACCACATCCCATTTTGGAGGCATCTACAGTTATGATAAATTTCTTGGAAAAATCGGGATACTGTAACAATTTTGGAGATTTTAGACCTAATTTTAATTTTTCAAAAGCGTTTTGACATTCGTCATTCCAAATAAAACATGTTTTCTTTCTTGTAAGTTGGTTTAGTGGGGCTGTTATAACAGCAAAGTTTTGGATGAATCGCCTGTAATAATTAGCGAATGCTACAAATCGTCGAACAGCTTCTTTGTCAGTGGGAACGGGATAATCGTCGATCGCTTTTATTTTTGAATTGTCTGGTAAAAGACCTTGCGATGTGCATCTGTGTCCAAGAAAAGTGACTTCGGGTTTAAAAAAATTGCATTTATGAGGGTTAACTTTTAAATTATATTTCCTGAAAATTTTAAAAACATTTTCCAAGTTTTTAAGGTGATGTGACACACTACAACCTACAACGATAATATCGTCAACGTACAAGAAGGCTTGATTTGGTGCAAGGCCAGAAAATGCAATATTCATCATGCGTGAAAACGTGTTTGGGGCAACATTCAAACCGAAAGGCAAAACTTTCCACCTGAAAGAACCAGTGCTAGTACTAAACGAGGTGATATCCCTTGAATCTTTATCTAAGGGTATTTGGTGAAACCCAGAAAGTAAATCAAGTACTGAAAAATACTTAGCGCGGCCAAGATTGTCCAATATTTCATCAATTCGCGGAAGCGGAAATTTGTCGGCTATAAGTTTTCTGTTTACCGCTCTGTAGTCAACGCACATGCGGTACGCTTTTTGACCGTCAATGCTCTTTTTTGGGACTAGGATTAGTGGACTATTGTAATTGGATTGACTTGGTTCGATTAACTCATTTCGTAATAGATCCTGAACCTGGCGGTCAATTTCCTGTTTTTGAGAATGGGGTAAACGATAGTTTTTGATATACACCGGTGAAGCATCATTCAATCTAAGTTTCTGGGTATAAAAATTATTGACAGTCATTTTGTCTTCCTTAAGGGCGAACACATCTGCATATTTAGCACATAACGACAGTAGTTCGTCTTCCATCTCACAATACGTTTGGGTTTTCAATATAGTTTTAAGTTTTTCAGTACGTTCGTATTTCGGTAAGACTCTATCTATCGAGTAAACGTTAAAGTTTGACAGGGTTTCCCATTTTATACTAGAATTATCAATACATTTGTACTCGTCCGTTACGTTTACGATTCTTAATATGGGATAGTTCGATTCTACTATACATTTTCCTATAAACACTCCTTCAGATACTTCCTGTGCTTCTACAAAAATTGAATCATTAATCTGTGTATCTAGTTTAAAAATTCGAAAAACCTCGCATCTAGGTGGTATAATGCAATTGTTCCCAGCCGTACCATGTTCCATGGGAATTTTTAGCTTGTGATTTAAATATGAAACCGATATGAACATTTCTTCATAATTAATAATACACCTATTAGACTTAAGAAAATCTTTGCCCAGGATTCCCTCTGTTGGAATATTGAAATTGTCATCAACAACGTGTAAAGTCTGAGGAATTAGATTACCTTTAATAATTAAGTTTGAATAAATTGTTCCCAGCGTTGAAAGTGAATTAGTGGTTACACCTGTAATATTAACAATATTATTTTGATCGATCACAATGTTTCGTTTAATATATGACTGTTTTACCAGGGAAATATCTGCCTGTGAATCAACTAAAAAGGTACATATTTTATCCAGTCCAGTACATTTAATTTGAATAAAGTCGGAGTAGTTCAAGTTTAAACTAAAAATTGATTTCGTAGGATTATATTGGTTTTTGGAATCTAGAAGATGTATTTCATTTTTATTAAATATTTGTGATTCGTACTGATCTATTGGTTCTGACTCATGATATCCCCCAACATCACTTGCTGAGGGGCCTCTGCGTTTAAAGGCAGGGCTCTCGCACCTCTATTTCCTGACCTGACCCTGTTATTTCCATTGTAAATACGATTATGTTGAGTGCCACCACGATTAGGGTAATTATTATTCCTATAATGATTATTGAAATTCCCATGAGAGTAACCAAAACCTCTGTGGTTACTATTACCACGCCTGTAACCTCCACGATTATTATTGTTGTTGCTAAACTGCCTAAAATTGTTTTTATTTGAATTACCATTGCGTGACTGAAATGCCAATACTTGTCGCTCGTTTGACTCATTTGACTGTTCTACGATTAATTTTGCCACAACGTCCTTCGAATCAGAAAATGAGCTTGACGCCAAAATTGATTTCACAAGTGTGGATTTGGCATTTAATCGACAAACAGCGACAGTCTGTTCAATAGCCATCTCATGGGCCTTAACACGTGTAACACCTTCTATTACAAGTGATCTTTCGAGAGCATCAGCTAACTCATCCACTCTTTTTGCAAACGCCGAATAATCATTATCCCTAATTTTCAAGGCTGCAATTTTACCTGCTACGATCTTTGAGTTCTCTGGTTTGATCTTATTCCTCAACGCCGTTTTTATATCATTAATTGTTAATTCACCCTCAGGTAATGCCTCACGTGCCTTTCCTTCCAATTTAGATTTTATAAATGCTATTAAAGTGGAGTTTAAGTTATCATCCGTAAGATCGTTTATCAAATCTATTTTATCCAAAAACGATTCTAATGCCAGGGGATCACCATTGTAGTTTTCCCTGACTAAACCAGAGCACATCCCAATAAATGATCTTTTCTGTTCTGCTGTTGCCATTGCTATACTTTTAAAATTGTAACCTGAAAAATCTTCCTTTAATCTTTGATCTGAGCTACTATCTTGTTTTTCCTCATCTGACATATCCTTAACTTCACTAGTCTGTTTTACTTCATTCGAGTTGTCTGAATCATCAGGCTCTGATTCTGTGAGTTGTTCCTCATTTACTAATTCAAACAAAAGAACATCAAGTGGTACTCTGATTTTGCAGTCTAATTTTCCGAAACATCTAACTAAAAGCTCTCTACAATGTCTTATTTTATCAAACGTAAACGTCCTTTTAGCTGTCGAAAATTCATCAGAATGCAAGCTAGTGTACGACAAGATAGCGTTATATGCATTTATAAGTGATTTTACATATTCATTTCTTTTACTTTGATTTGTAGATACAGGGCGATTTTGCAAAATTCTTTTTTTGATCTTGTAAAAATCGTTTAAAAGTTCCCCAAAAATTTTATCGACAAATCGTGGCATGAGCTAAAAGCATTTTACTATTAATATTTAGTTATTTGTTTTCATTATAAACCTAGGATTCGAATTTGTATTCTTTCGTTATATAAAATAGATTCCCAAAATCATATTTGTTTTTAATCAATTTTGTTTTTTTTTGTTTGTTTTGTTTTTGCAATTTTTGTTAAATTTTTATAATTTTTATTTATTATGATACGGATACAGTAGAGCTTGGTTGTAATTAATGCTTTTGTATGCAGTTAAAAAAATAAAAAAATATAGGTATATCAAGGTTACATGTAAATTATATCGTGTTAGTTATAACCAAGCTGCACTGTTTTCTCTTTACCAGAGTTTTCTTATTTTCGTTTTGCTTTGTATACTATTGTTTTTGTTTCTATCAAGTATGTGTATTATTATTCATTGGTTTACTTTTTTCTCCACTAATAGAAAAAAAACTTTTATTGTCGTGTTTTATTTACCAAAACAATCATTTATATATATATGAGTTTATATAATATTTATCAATAATAATGTATATTAATAGTTTATATATATAAATGTTGCAATACTTAGATATATATATATACTTATATATATACGTATATTTAAACCCAAATACTTTATAACCTTGTAAATTTATGTATACATATATATATTATAAATCTTTTTATTAAATACTCTACTAATACTCTTACGTAGATAATGCTGACCAAGTTTACAGGGGTTGGTTTCTCTCCTCATTCTCTTTATGTGACTCTCATTCTCTTTATATTTGATGGTGTTGTTGATGTTGTTTTGTTGTTCAGATTTTTCGTTGCTACTTGTGTTTCAGTAGTTTTATTTCTGTATGCTTTTATTTTCAAGCAGTTGTTTTCTCCTCATTCTCTTTATATTTGATGGTGTTGTTGATGTTGTTTTATTGTTCATTTATTCTTTATTCTACTTAATTTCTGCTGAGTTTATTTCACTGCTGTTGCTATTTTCTCTTTTTTTTGTAGTCTTTTTCTCTTTTGATACAGCTCACTTCTGTTTCTTTTCTTATTTTCTTTTCATTTTATCATTTAAACATTTTTTTTTTGCTTTGAATTTCTAACGGTTTATTTTTCTTATGTTTTTCGATCTCATCATTTTTCATATCGTTTCGATTTTTGCACTTTTTTGACTTCACACATAACAGTTTACAATGTACAGTTTCTTTGACCTTATTTTGACATATAAGTGTGAGTTAAAAAAAAATGCCCATACAAATGTTTACTAAAGCACACTTGAAGTATAAATTAATTTATTTATTTTTCAAAAGGAAATTTTGTTTTAATTGTTTGAATCGGTTGCATTCACAATCTCTTTTTTTTTATATAGAAAATCTGTTTTGAGAAATTTTTTTTTTATAGTTAATACCCTTTTATTTATTGCAATAAATTTTTAAATGCATAGGTATATCACTTTTATTTTTCAACTTTTCTCAGCAATAAAATTGTAATCCTTGCTTTTTATGCTGGCAAAATTAATCCAATGAAATAATGTTCAGTCACAGTTTTAGGCATATCCTTTTAATTCATATAAAATATTGTACTTAATATTTTTTTTGTTATTTTCTATTTTATTACTAAAATTCATTAGTTTTAAGAAACAATATTTAATTTAAAGAAAATGTAAAGCATAAATTAAGAAACTAAATTGCACTGTATGTATGTAGGTAATTAAATTGTAATCCACTAAACGTTATCACAATAATTTGTTCTTTTCGATTCTGTTTTATGTACATACATACATATGTATATTCTTTTGTTTTCGAGAAAAATTCAGTTGAACGATTCACTTTTGCGTTGAAAATTTTCTGTATATTATTTCTCAAGTTGTATTTATATTTTAATTTTAAACGAAATTTATTACTTTTTTTTTTAGTTTGAGGTACACTCGTAAGTGTAACTTTTTGTAACATATTTATTTCGCTTTATTAATAAATTAAATTGTTTAAGAAATAAGGAAAATTCATACTTTTCCACAGTATTGTTTTAACAAGAAATAAAAAGTCTTTTGTTCTCAGTGCCACTCGATTAATTTTCCACTACAATTTTTTCAAAACTTTTTTTTTTCAATCACTTGTAGCAAGAAACAGTTTGTTAAATTTTTTTTTTGCAAATCTTTTTTTTTTAATGTTCCGTTACTCTGCAAATTTGTCACGGTCGCCATGTAAAGTCGTTCCCAGTAACCAACATTCCGTAAATAAAAAAACAAACTTCTTTTCTGGTTGACTGTCTCTTAACGACTACCCTTTTCATTTATTATTTCAGCATAACAAAACATAACACAGGGATAACATGATGCAGGGATGGAAATCCCTTATCATAATCCCATAACAAAATATAACACAGGGATAACATAATGCAGGGATGGAAATCCCTTACAGGTTATCATGGCTCTATACCGGTCTCCGGTGGCGAATCGATTCATTCGGGTCCTCTTCAACACTTTGCTCTACAGCGGCAATTGTTTCTTCGGTGCGCACTGTTCGACGTCTCTGCGGATGCGTATTATCACATAGAGTAAACGTAGTGCGGAAACGATCCATGGTTAACCGAATTAATTGCTCTGATGGACGATTATGTCGACCATAAAATGGACGGAGCTTGCGGTAAACTTCCCGAACTGAACCATTATTTTCGAAATAAATTTGCACGATTTGCAAGCGTTGTTATTTTGTCAACCTGTTCATGATGAAATGGCAAACCAAGTAAAATATTAATCACTTGACAGCTGACAAAATGGCCGCCAGTTAAAAAAGTGATGCCAACTTAAAGTTCTATACCTCAATAAAAAACACCCAATACTTACAATTAAAGTATTCTTATCAAAGCTTTACCCATTATGCAAAAAAATATTTTACTTTAGCTTTAAAGTTCCTAGTAGTTGCCAAGCACTTTAAGGCTGACAGTGCTTTGTTAAGACATAATATGCAAAAGACGACCTTAATTATTTTGTCTTTTAATAATAAATACTGTTAACACCACCGTGTTTTACAACCACTTCACACCTTGTGATGTACAAATTCGAATACAATTTCATTCAAGTTTTTAAATAATTTTTATTTTATTACGTAAATTTTTATCTTGAAATAAAGCAACCTAATTTAAAAAAATATGAGCTCTGACATAGTAGATAGAAAAACAGATAAAAAAGTGATTAACAAAGAAAAATTATCACAATTTATGTTATTCGAATGAAATGAGTATTTGAATATTCAGATTTTTTCAATTGGTTTTGATTGTATGTACTAGTGATGTAACGAATGTAAATTTTTGATATTCGCGAATATGAATACGAATATTTCAAACGATATTCGCGAATACGAATATTATATGCAATATGAAATATTAAAAAATTGTTATGAAAAAGGACTTCACACTCTTGTTGGCTTACTTTAAAGTTAATAAAAAATATCCAAAATTTTAATGATCATCATTGAATAATATTTGAAAATTGTAAAAAGCACAAATTTCTATAAATAATTAATGTATTTGTACAAACTAAAATGTTTAGTAATTTATTTCAATTTAGTTTAGGATTTGTGCATTTATTTATTTAATTTCTTTGGAAAAATATTCGTATTCGTATTCGCCTGAATTTGAAGAATACGAATACATTCGTATTCGCATCCGGCTGAATTTAGCGAATACGAATACATTCGTAGGTATGTAAGGCAAATTCTGTGTCACTATGCCATGTAGTCCATTTTTGTAGAGTGATCTTCTAACTACAATGGCACTTACTGGTTTTCCAGATGTATGTCTCTTTGATATTTGAACAT
Organism: Tachina fera; assembly: GCA_905220375.1. Lineage (NCBI taxonomy): Eukaryota > Metazoa > Arthropoda > Insecta > Diptera > Tachinidae > Tachina > Tachina fera. The sequence continues at coordinate 30,815,052 of LR999966.1, read as the reverse complement.
AGCTTGGCAATGGATTGGTATTTACTTCACGTACTACTGCTCATACTTCTGTGCTACTAAGCCGTTTTGGTCGTCCCAACTGTGGTAAATTCTCTACCATTTGATGATTCACATATTTAGCTATAATTTTTTATAATATAGTGAATTTGATATTAAACTGCCAAAAACATTTTCACTACATCGGCTTGCTAGATTCGTAACTGCTTTTCAAAGAATTTTAGGTTTTATCCCGAAATATTTTAAGAAGATTCAAGGAATGCTGCAACTGTTTACCTTTTTGACGCGTAAAAATCATCAGTATTTTAAGATAAAATGAAACATTTTTGTTATTATTTTCTTTTCGTTTACTGTTTACAGAATTAAACTCTTAATTCTTAAACTACAATTAAACTTGTTAATTTTTATTATTTACTGTAGTGTAATATAAACATTAAAAAATTTACTTCAATTGTTTATTAGTGTTTTTTATTAGTTGCAGCTCTAGGCCGCAGTAATTTCCAGATTAAAATTAAATTACTATAGCTTATATACTACTTATGAGAATAAATCTTAACCCTACATATTGACATACTTATGTTGAAACATATGAACATGTATGCACATAAATAAAGTGAAATTAAATCTATTATTTACTTAAAATTAGTGCACATATTTTCGTGTGGAATCTGACCGAAATATGATGCTTGTTTAAAATACAAATTCATTCCCACGATCGCGAGTGTTTTGGTGCAGTAGGTATGTGTGGCTGTTCAGGTGCCAACAATAAAACTCTTTCTTAATTTTGCCGTCGATGCACATTTGTACTTGGCCTTGAATAGTTGTCACTAGTACGACTTCAACATTAGTGAAATATTAGAATCTTTTAATTGTAGGTGCAGACGTTCAAAGTAATGCAAACATGCATGTAGCAGTATCTCTACAGTAACAAAAGCTTTTATACAAATAAAATAACTGTTTACTTTCTTTTAACGCAAGACAGAAGAAAACAGACATCGAAATGAATTTATAACATTAATTAATGCCAATTTTAATTTTATTTTAATGCTTTACAATCACTATCTAAAAAACTTGTGCGGGACTTCATGTAAAGTTTAGATGGTAATCATAATTATATATAAAAATATGCTCGTACATATTTAAAATTAAACATTTATAGTATAAATCAATGGCCCCTTGGTAGAAAAATTATATTATACAAATATGAATCCAAATGAAATAAATATACACTCAAACGCAAAATTATACATACGACTTAATATATTAAAAAAAATTTATTTTATAAAGGAAAATCATAATTTTTTCAACTTTTTTTTTATTTTAAAAATATGTCGACAAGAAATTATTTGTCGCTTAGTTATATTGAAAACCAAAACAAATGTTCTTATTTTGAATAAAATATTTCGTTCACATGGATTTTATTTTCGTATCATCAATTTCATTAAAATTAAAAACTTACATATTTCCCCTTTTTCCAAAATACAAACCTTTGTGAATAATTTTCTTCATAAATTGTCAAAATATTTCGCATATGAAGTTTTTTAATACCAATTGTTCACACGTTCGGAAAATTCCATATGAAATTTTATTTCCGATAAATTTCTTTCATACATATGTATATAACATACAATACATAGTTACATATCACGAAATAAATAAAAATGCGTTTTGATACTCTTTTGTAGGGTTTTCCAAAAACCGTGGAAATTATATCTATGGAAAATTTATAAAATTAATAAATTAAAAAAGTGCTAAAAATTTTCGAAATCTTTAGTGCTAAACAAAGAAAAAAGTCCTAAATCTAGCACTAAAAGTGCTAAACTGTACGCGATACAATCGCCGAATTAGTACAGTTTGTTCGGTTTTAAAATATAAAAAGGTGCAGTAGAAAAAACAATTTAGTATAAAATCGTCATGAAATTTACTGCATGTGATGTAAAACGTTGTTGCAGGGAATTATTGTTATCAATCGTGTTGATTATTTATTGATTTTGGCTTAAAATAAATTATTAACACTTTTACGGCCTGGCCCACTATGCCGACAAGAAATTATCTGTCGCTAATTTATATTGAAAATAAAAACAAAATAAGAAAATTTGTTTTTATTTTCAATATAACTAAGCGACAGATAATTTCTTGTCGACATCGTGGGCCACGAGGCATCCCGATATCTTCAGGAAAATATTACCCAGCTGGAACTATGATTAAACTTATGGAGAATAAAGGTAAACGAACAGAAGTGCGCTCAGGTAACACTTACCCTACGAAAAAATACTTGTTCCCCCATTACAATTAATAATCAAATTGTTCCTCAACATTCGCAACATTCGGCTTACGTGGAAACACCATATTGACTGAAATCTAACACAAATAAAACTTAAATTAACTCAGATACATTGGCTGATTGGTAGAAATTCAACCTTCAGTCTAGATTGCAAACTTTTGATTTACAAGTCGTTTTTGAAACATATATGGTGCCACTGCTTCAAAGAAGGCAAAACAAAATTTTACGGTTAATAACATCGCCTCCATCGTACATAAAAAATTCAAATACACATCGTGATTTAAATATGCCACTAGTGACTGAAAAAATTGCAAAATACGCAGGCAAATATTTAACAGAACTCGAGTCACGTCGTAATCCGTTTGCTCGTAATATTTTGAACTTTACTGGACACATCCACCTAAAAAAGAGGAACACAAGGGCTCTTATACTCAACACTCCGCAAAGGATTGCTTGTTAATACTTTTTTCCTTCTTTGATTACACAGGTCAACACGATTTTTAAGGTCGGTACTTTGATAGTAAATTTTCGTGCATATGATACTGAGCTCCAATGCCTATAAATTACTTTTTTTGAATTAACTCTGTATCTCGGCAATTCTGCTGTTTTTTACACTCCTCACTTCTTCCTCACTTCTTTGTTCACCAAATTCATGACTTGCGCAAGTAAAATTGCCTCGTGTAAATTGGGACTTATGAACGAGGCAATGACACACACACGAGACAATGACTAACAAACAACATGAGTGCGCTCTTGATTGATTAAAAATAATACTGTGTCGACAATGATTGTACAGATTGCTGTTGCTGTGTGACCGACACAGTAATTTCTATGTGTGTACAGTAAGTGGCAAAAATTACTGAGTATGCAGTTCCGTGCCACCTACGTTATTTTGGATTGTTTCGTTTTCATATACATACATATGTAATTATATTAGTTATTTCTATATTTTCTTATAATTAAACAGTTGAAATAACATAAAAATTTATGTTTATTTAGTTAAAAGTTACATTTTACTAGTTTCTACGTAAAAATTGGCTAGTAATAGGTGACAAGTTGCCTTGTAACCATTGACTAGTCATAGTTTACCTATGCTTATGTAACCTGTGACTGGCAAAAAGTAGCAGAGTAAGCAGTTCAGATATATGTGTTTTAATTAAGTGAAATTAATAAGTTAGAGAGAGAGAGAGAAAAATCACATGTACACAAATGTTTTGGTCATTATTTTCACCAAGCCCTTAATAAACTAACTGGGGGCTGTGACCGAAGTTGTGGTCGTCGCGACTAGTCAAATGACTAGTCAATTGACTGGTAGCCTTCTTGTAGGGTCATCCATCAGCCACGTAAATTTTTTCTCAACACTCCGTAATGTACTTATGGTAAAAGCATTTTTATGTATCTTGTTTTAGGAAAACAAATATATATCATACAATAATTGCTTAAAAATTCAACATTAACAACTAGTAATAGAAACGCTAAATAACATATTTGTTCATACCAGAACCAAAAACTCGCAAAAATGGTGCAAACAGATTTATCTGTGTAATGCCATAATACCTATATATGCACATAGGTATGTGCACCCATATGCATATATGTACATACATATTTATACATACAAATAGAATGTTTCATTTTAATTAATGCCACTATTATCATTCACCACTCAACTAAGTTGAGTTGTCTATTATACGACCCAACTTAACCATTTTTTTGTATTATGTTTCATAACTAATTTTAGTTGTCTTCGAAACAATGGTCTTAATCTTATGCTATGTTTTTTTAAACCATAGTACCCATCACAAAATATTTTAAGTATTTTTAGTTAAAAAACAGTAAGGTTAACTATGTATGTACATCCCAGTAAAAAAATAGACTCCAAAAAAGTCATGAAAATGTAGAGTTAGCGATCTGGAAGTTGTGAAAATTTCGATCCGTTCTAATGATTTTTACATAGGGTTGTCATTGCAAGAAGTTCTCTTTTTCGATGTCTGGTCACTGAATTGAAGCGATATTAAGAAAAATTTCGTTTTTTGTGTTCTATGATAAATTTATCTAGGAAAAAGGGTAAATAGTTGCCTTTTATAACAATTCGTTTCCTTTTATACGAATTTAAGCCCGAAACAGTGTTTTCATGTAAATTTAAGCAAATAACTTTTAAATTTTAGAATAATTCATAAATTTCTTTCAAAAAATAAATTTTTTTAAATTCTGGTGAGTATTTTCTAACACTATGGAGGAGTTACAAGGTTTTGTGTGACTAAAATAAGCTTCTACATGTTTTTTTGCTCACTCTCGGCAAATTAAAAATATCGATTTTTTGGAAGCAATGAAAATGTACTTCCGCTAGAATGACTTCCATTTTTTTTTCACTGGGCATATAACACAAACACTTTTTGAACTCACCCATAAAACATTTTTTTGCGCAATAGTTGCATTAAGACTTTTAAACGTTGATCGGGGAAATAAGGGCGCCGCGCCTTTTAATATACTCTTCTATTACGTATGTGTGCACACCAGTGTTGCCAGAATTTCTAGGGCTTAAATCTGCAAAATCTGCATATTATTTTTAAAATCTTCAAAAAATTTTCAAAGCAATTTTTATAATAACTTTTTTTATATTTTATTCAAAAATGTACATGTGTAATATAAATATTTTTTCATTAACCCATTTTCACAAAATTTAAACTGGGCTTAAAATGTATTTTATTTAAATATTTTAGAAAAAAAATTCTTAAAATAAGTTTCAAGCACATTTTATTTATTTATAAATATAAGACTTTAATGTATGAACAATGTGCATTTCATTTCTACTTAAAAAACTCATCAGCAGATTTGAACCAAAAAATTTTTGAAACTATCATTATGTTATGTTATTAAGAATTACGTACAGAAGCTTAATAGATAATACAGGTAAGGATTTGTTATACAAAAATACGGCAACCAAAGCTGTGTAAAGAACTAAAAACTTCAAAAGCACAAAAATAATTGTACTAAAACAAAAACAAACCGAAGTTTTGGACATTCGCCAGCTACAAAGCAAATAGAGCAAAAATTAATCAGCTTTAGCAGCGCTGCCACCTGGATATATACATCTTGGTAAACGATTAACAAACAAATTTCCATACAAAGTTTTTTTTTGTAAACCAAAACTATTTTTTATGTATACGGCAAAATAAGGTTAAAAGATTCAGAAAAAAATCTTTACAGGCTTTTGAATCCACTTTTATTTTCTCATTACCTTTTCACAATTAGCTGCCACATTGGTTGAAGTCTACTGAGGAGTTGTTCGGCTTTTCCACACCGAAAGTTTACTTTGGAAAGTCTTGAGTTCGTTGAAGAAAAAAGAATACAGAATAAGATCTATTTTTTCATCTCTCCTAAGAACTCAAGACTTGGTAAAGTAAACTTTGCGTGTGGAAAACTGTCTTTCCTTTCCTTTCCTTAGATGAAACGAAACAGATATAACCAACAAGCAAATAAAAATTATTTATAGTTATATGCAAATAATACAAAATTAATGAAAAAAGAAATGGAATATATAAAAAGTTATACAAAAAGTCATTTAATTTGTAGCATAAATATCCAAAGGACTTCGAAGTTTTGTTTTATTCAAGTTCACTTGACTGAAAGTTTTTTCGACATTTGTAAATGAATGTGGTAAAGACATTGCTTTTTTTTATAAATTTAGGGCTGCAAAATCGTAATCAGAATAAGTTCGTTTTATATCAGAGATTCTATTCCAGAAGCTAGCCAAAGTTATTTCTTCTTTTTCTTTAATGATGTCCTCGAAGTTCAAAAATTGTAACTCTCTTAATTAACAGGAAAAATTTAAAAAATTCACAATAATTGGAGACGAAAAAATCTGCGTTTTTAGGCCAAAAATCTTCAAATCTGCATTTCGTATTTTTGCAGGGTAAAAATCTGCAAAATCCAGATAAATCTGCATTTCTGGCAACCGTGGTACACACGCATTGATGAGAAATAAACAACATTAATCAGTCTATCTTAAACATTCAATCAGACAAGTTGTGTGCATGGTTGCCAGATTTGACGATTTATCGTCATTTTGATGATTTTGGGATACAAAAATAGCATTTTGACGACTGGACGATTTTCGCTTTCAATTTGAAGATTTTAAATGAATTATAAATTTACACCATTTATTAGAACTTTGAAACAAGTTTGACCTTGACCAAGAACTTGGCAGCTTTTGAAACAATATGCAATAACACTAAAAAGTAAAAGGCAATCAATTTTAATTTTTGTAATAATAAATTAATGTAATTTGGAATTAAATGTTTTCTAAGCCTGTTATTGTACAGAATTTATCAACTAAAACAACACAAATACAAAATTTATACGGTCAAATGCAAAAAACTATTTAAAAAAGTTATGAGTAATTTTTTAAAAACTTATTTGCTTGAGTGTGAAAATTTTTATTTGGGGTAAAGATGAAAATAATTGTTTAGAAATTGTTGAAATTTATGTAGGAATATTTGTAGGAACGACGGGAACCTATATATATATATATATATATATATATATATATATAGTATTTGCTGATGTTAGGGTTAATCAAGTTGAAAAATGTGAAATAATTAAAATTTTTCATATGCAACCGTGTGGTAAGATTTTAATAAAATTAGATAATAAGATAAATTAAGTCTAATTTATCCCTACAATATTATTATAGAAAATAAAAGTTATTTCTGCGATATTCTAAAGGAGTTTTCTCACATTGTTAAAGTGTGAAGGTCAGGAACTTGAATCTAAATTCAGGCAATTAAAGTTATTAAAATTGGAAAATGTTTTCCATTATACATACTTAAAACTTTAACCCCCTGTTTCTCTAAATGCGAACGATATATTCGATCGAATATTAATATTGGAAACAAAAACAAATTTCAGTTTTTGTTTTTGTTTTTGATATAAATGTTCGATCGAATTTATCGTTCGCATTTAGAGAAAGAGGCCCTAAGATTAGTGGAAAAAATTCCCAAAACGAAAAAAAGACTCTTTTAACTTCCACCATAACTAATTTTATTTAAAAAATTTCCCCCAGCTAATAAAGTCTAGTTTAATTTTTCTTCGCTTCTTTAGTAACTCACATTAATTAATAAAAATGTTTCATTCAATACAATTTTAAAATACTGAACTTCAGCAAACGTAGAAAAAGTATTTAGTCAAGTTAATTTAAACAATACCAAAGTAAGACATGTAATTATTTTGTTTTTTAAACAATTGATGCCTTTTTTGACAAGACTTAGCTTATTTTATACAAAAACTACGAATTTATTTGTTGTGCTATGTTTTCGTTTGATAAAAGTGTTTGTTTTATTGTTGACGAATTTTGGACGTTTTCAGATAATAATTTTGATGAGTTTGACGAGTTTTTGTGCGAAATTTGGCGAATTCACACCTATTTCATCTGGAAACTTTGGTTGTGTGTATCGATTGCTGTTAAGAATCAGCGTTGCCACAATAAGAAAATATGTGTGATGATAATTTACTAAAAAAAATTTTATTTTCAGAAAATTATTTTTACAAACCAGAATGTTTGATTTGACAATGTGTGTTATCACGCATGAAAAAACATGACATGCAAAGGCATTTTCAAGCATATATTTAAATTATTTTAAGAAAATTTCCTACAAAAACATCTTTTTACTAACCATTGCATGGAGGTAGCACTAAGAAAAATGCCTTTCTTCCATAAATAAAACTAGAGTGTTTCTTCTGACCATAATAAAATAAATTTTGCTTTGGAGATTTAAAATATCAAATTAGGAAAATGAGACGAAATTTCACTGGCAACTCCGGATCGTATTGAGAGTATACCACACACAATTGTAAAATTTAGTTGTATAGGTTGCCGGCCACTGCTTTTAAATCAGTGATGTCAAAAATAAAACTACAGTTGTACGTCTGAGAAAAGTTGTCTCATTGTCTCTGAAGTATGTACAACGAAAAAAAAATAAATATTTGGAACAAATGCAGTTCAGTAAAGCAGCTCAAAAAAATTAAAAGGAGCCTCTGTGAAAGAAAGTTAAAAAATAAGGAATAAAAATCAAATAAAAAAGTTGGCTGCGACTAGACTTCCTACGCGGGAAAAAAATTCCGGGAATTCCCGGAAATTATTTTTTTCCAAATCCCGGGAAATTTTAAACGGGAATTTAATATTCACGTTTTTGAAATTAGCTTTTTTAATACCCGACCAAAACAAGTGGTGTTATAAGTTTGTAGTGTGTGTCTGTGTATCTATGTGCTTCTCCGTGGCTACGTACAGACCAAACGGCTAAACCGATTTTCATTTAGTTTTTTTTTATTTGAAAGGTGACTTGAACGGTCCAGCCGTTTAGAAGACATCACATCTTTTCTAGATATATCGGGGGTTTTAACATTTTTAATTTTTACTATTTACATTGCTGTTCGATGTTTTATTAAAGATGTTCACGTCAAAAATTACACTGTTGCGGAAAAGCAAAATTGCAAAATTTTCTAAATTATAACAATCACATACAAACTTATTGTGCACATATGATGCAAAATTGTCATTGTCGGAGTAAGTGTACACAGAGAAAAAACTGCCTAATAAAATCAATAAGATTTTCTCTATGAAACGTTTTTAGGCTAAGGGGTATCCCAGCAGAAAGAAGCGAAGATTTTTTCATAGAGATTTCTTATTGTTTTTATGTGGTAAATCTTATTAATTTTATCAAGAAGAAAACCACATAAAATCAAGAAGAAATCTTATTATTCACAACTTTTTTTACTCAATTTCCGTTATTTTTGGCACCAAAAAAACAATCCATAAAGAAAATATTCTTGATTCTATTACGTTTTCTTATAAATTGTAAACTATAAGAATTTCTTATTGATTTCATTAGGTTGCCTTATTGATTTTTTCAAAAAGGTTTTCCTTATTGATTTCATTAGGTTGCCTTGTTGATTTTTTCAATAAGGTTTTCTTCTTGATTTTATTAGGTTCCTATATGATTATGTGCAAAGCATCTTATTAATTTTTTTAATAAGGAAATCTTCTTGATTTTATTAGGTTTCTTGTTATTTCATATCTATAAATAAACATAGAGACAATTTTTTTCATGTTATTTTTCGTTCTTGTATAAGCATATTAGTACAATAATAACAGTGCGGATTCGGGCTGCTTGTTAGCATATTGGTTAGAGTTATTGTCTATCAGTCAGAAGGTTGCTGGTTCAATACTTGTCTCCTCCCAAGTAATAAATATGTGTGTATGGTGTTAGTTAATTAATAATATAATATGTATGTATGTATGTATAAATAAATAACATCTAAATATACTACATAGGTACATATAGAATTTAAATGAAAATACATAAGTACAAAGAATAAAGATATAACATTTTTTTTTTACTTTTTATTAGCTTGCCTAATAAAATCAAGAAGAAAACCTTTTTGAAAAAATCAATAAAATAACCTAATAAAAACTACAAGATTTCTTCTTGATTTTTTCAAAAAGGTTTTCTCTATGAAATTAATAAGATTTCCTTATTGAAAAAAAACAATAGAGATATCTTATTAATTTTGTTCTATTTTATGAGGTATTTATTAGGCACTGTTTTCTCTGTGTAATATTATCAGTATAAATTTTGCAAAGTTGTGCAACTTTCTATGGCATTAAAAAAATAGACGAAAAATGCTTATAAAATTAAACATGCACCAAATTACAACGTAGAAATGCGTAAATTTTTATCTTTTTGGAACTTTAACTCCCAGTTAGCCAAAAATATGTTTCACAATGTATTATTAGTACTTAACCGACCGACACCACTTAACAGAAAAGTGGCTGTTAAATATAACCGAAAGAAATTTGCCGGTTAAGAAACTAATCGAAACCCAAAATAAATCAAATGGATGGAACTATGCACCAAAATTCATATTATGGCAATTTTTTTTAGTTTTATAGCCTCATATGTATGACGGAAATAGAAATTTATGCATGTGTGTTTGTAATTGCTGTAACTTAGATAAACATTAGCTAATGTTTATGAGCCCTGATGTAATCATATCGTTACCTTAGTCGGAAAAATGCTAAGTCCACTTTTCGTCGAAATTGAGATTTGGTGTAGCTTGCTAGTATAATTCAAAATACATCATTTACAAGCAAAAATAATACCATTATTTTGTTTTTCCTTGCTTGTATGCTGTGGTAGGCAAATATGCTAAGCCCAAAAAAAATTAAAGTAAGAAAATATCCCAAGTCCAGTTGAAAGGAACGATTTTTATGTTAGTAACTGGTGCGCTAGAAGAAATATTCGTGTTCTTTTTATCAACCATTCTATTCCAAAAATCTGGCTTCGTTTTCTCCTAAAAGAGAACTATGCCAAGAAGAATACAATCTTCACCAGAAAAAAAGGAAAGGAAAGGAAGCTACACAGAAAAATGTATTCACCAATTAATAAGTATTTTCAATTAAGAATTTAATTGATCCAAAATCCCAGGTAAGCAGCATGTACTACCGCGCGAAACTGCAAGTTCACAACTTCGTTTTTTTCAACCTTAAAAACAATGAAGCTTATTGCTTTATATGGAATAAAGTGGAAGGTGGATTAGGTGCTGAAGAATTTTCGAGCATCTGGAAGTCAAAAAAAAACTAATTTTTTATAGTGACGGCTGTACGTATTGTAATATAAAAGAAAAAATATTTTATTGATATTCCTAACCGAATAAAATGTTAACCCAAGCAATTTTTTATTCTGCATACATTTGTGGAGTCTAATAAATAAAAATTAAAAATTAATTAAAAATGTCATACATATAAAAATATACTTTGCAGAATAGTTACACAAAATCTTGCTTTAAAAAAAGTAAGTATGTTATTATATACAATCGCAAATTATTCGAAGTGTTATTACCAGACCTGGGCAAAATGCATTACTTTTGCATTAGCATTAAATTAAAAAAAAAACAATGCAAATGCAAATTTATTGAATTAACACTAAATCGTATGCTTTTAATGCATTATTTTTCCATTGAATTAAAATCCCCTCAAAGTAATGCATTAATATTGCATTGACATTAAATTTGATATTTTTAATGCACTATTTTTTGCATTGAATTAAAATCTCCTCAAAGTAATGCACTAATATTACATTAGCATTAAATTTCATATTTTTAATACACTAGTTTTTGCATTTAATTAAAATCTCGTCAAGGCAATGCATTAATATTGAATGGGAACTAAATCACACGTAAAAAATGCACTAATTTTGCATTAGCACTAATGAAGTAATGCAATATGATTCCATTGTCACTAAAACATATTGTGCACACAAAATTAAATAAAGGGCGAACAAAACAAATGAAGATTAAAGAATACAGTAAAGTTCACATTGAGGCCACCTACATATGAAAAATATTCATTGAACATACAAATCGCACTTACGGCCCTTTTCAGAATGTACAATTAAAAGCGAAGAGGGACTTTAACGAGAAGTTTTGTATGAAGAACTGTCAGTTAAAGTTCACGTTAACTCTTAACCATACGTTGTGAAAAGGAAGGTTAATCAACAAGGGAGTATTAAGTCAAAATTTTCAGTAGAGACGAAAAACCGATTGTGGTTACATTTAAGGAAAATTTAAAAATCGAAATACATCATGGTGAACAAATTCCATTTGAAAATAAGTACATTGTTTTTATTTTAAAACCTTGCAATTATTATATAAGAATATCTATGTTTTGAAAAGAGTCGCATATCAGAAAAAATTTGAGAAATTTCATCATAAAAACACTTATATTTCGTATTAAAATCATAAAGTAAAAAAAAAATTTATCAACTAAAGAGTGATCAAAATACGTTGAAATTTGTTCAGTAGATAGATATTGGTGTTGTTAGTTGGTTTCCTGCAAAAAAAGAGATATCAAAAATTTTTTTTATTAATACCCTCTTGTTGATTAAGTGAGATGTGTATGTTCAATGAATATTTTTCATTTGTAGGTGGCCTCAATGTGAACTTTACTGTATTTTTTAATTTTTATTTAATTTTATTATGTACAATAGGTTTTAGCGACAATGCAATCATATTGCATTACTTCATTAGTGCTAATGCAAAATTAGTGCATTTTTTACGTGTGATTTAGTGCCAATTCAATATTAATGCATTGCTTTGACGAGATTTTAATTAAATGAAAAACTAGTGCATTAAAAATATGAAATTTAATGCTAATGTAATATTAGTGCATTACTTTGAGGATATTTTAATTCAATACAAAAAATAGTGCATTAAAAATATCAAATTTAATGCCAATGCAATATTAATGCATTACTTTGAGGGGATTTTAATTCAATGGAAAAAATAATGCATTAAAAGCATACGATTTAGTGTTAATTCAATAAATTTGCATTTGCATTGATTTGGTTTAATGTAGGAAAATGCTCAATGCATTACCTTATTTAATGCAAATTTCCCAGGTCTGGTTATTACTATTATTTTGAAGTGAAATTATTTGTGCAAATAATTTCCAGTTTCTTGATAGGAAAATGTCTGTGTAATAAAGCCGAATACCCGTAAGGGATGTTGCATTGCACAACATGGATCAAAAATTTGCACATTTCACTTCAGAATATAAGCAAAAGATTAAGAATAATTTGCTAAAGATATAATAATGTACATACTTACCTTTTTATTCTGCACAAATTCTTTTTATGTATGTATTTATGCCAGTTATATTGGTTGTATCAATCAAACGCAACCCGCAAAGCGATTAGCTTGTCTGCGGAAAACACCCAGGGTCTATGGTGGGAATCGAACCCACGACCTCTGGAGTGAGATGCTAGCATCGCTACCACTCAGCCACAGGCACCCTGTTGCAATAATCATTTCGTTCTAAAAATTCACATATCGCTAATGAAAATTGGTGCTTAAAAAAATAAATTCGTTCATTACAACAGAATTGTATGTATGTATGTTAGTTGTTAAAACCGACAAAATTCGATTGGCTACTAATTCGGTTATCACAACAAATCTGTTTTCTCTGTGTATATACATATATATACATACATGTATATATATACATAAATACATACTTATATGTACCTATGTATGTATGTATGACAAATATTAATATATTTTCACATCAGCAGATTTCCATTCGATTTATATTTAATTTAATATATTTTAATTAACTAAAGAAAACGGAAAGTACATTGTATATAAATTGTGTTATGGTCAACAAGTATTTAAAGACACATGAATGGGGAGGCCTTCAATATATTGCGCGTAAATAAAATAAATGTATTTAATAAAAAATAAAGAAATACATAAAGAGTTAAGTATGTATGTAAATAGTTACCACAAACTATGTTTAAAACAATAAGCTATTTAGTGCCATTACAGCTTCAAGTTTGGCACCCGAAGGCTGTCATTCGGCGACACTTAAATCGAAGAGTCACAAATAGCTAAATTAATCACACACGTCTATTTCACGTTCCGCTCTCTTAATCTCGTATTTGGTATCCCCACAATAGTTACACCAACACAGTTTATATTGTTATTGAACACCTTACATCGAAAACACATACACAGCCTAATTAACAAGCGTGTGTTCAAACAATAAATAAACACAAAAACACACAATTTTCTTTTTTATTATTCAATAAACAATAGCGTATAAGAAAACGTTAAAACAATCCAATGAACTGTGCGGTGTTTGCCAGATAATTATATATACCACCGACACTAAAAATGTATGACACAACTGTTTGACGACGAATGCAACAACCCGAAACGACAGCACTCAATTTGCCGTTTGTTATTTAAGCGTTATCTAAAAGTATTGTTTGAACGCTTTGGCAGCCAAGACAATAATGAGTACGAAAAAGCAAATATGTATATGGAGAACTTAAGAAAGCAGTTATTCATATATTCGTAACGATCGGGTGCCGAAATATCTCCTTATCTGCCTGACCGTCTACATACATACATAAGGGCCGGGGCACAATGAATCCGTCATACGTTAAACTTCGACTTTTTCAATTGACAGCTAAGTTGAAATACATGGTTCCTTATGAGGTCTGTTACATTCAGTACATGTCCGTCAACGCAAAGTACAAAAATTTTTCAACTTTGAACTTTTTGTGTACGTTGAGTAGTTTGACAGATATTGGTTGATTTTTTTGGTATGTTTTTTGGTATGTGCTTGTGTTTTGTGGCAGCAGAAATAAAATTAAGCAAAAGAAATAAATGAAATAAATAAAAAAGTTGAATTTAATAAATAAAATGGAGAATCAACCTACAAATGCTTCCGTCAATAAAGTACTCATTGTGCCAACCTTCTCCATCGCTGCGTTAATGTCACTTGAAAAAGGCGAAGTTTAACGTATGACGAATTCATTGTGCCTCGGCCTTAAGTGTTTTGTATTTCATTGTATGCATTAAAGACCTGCACTAGACCTCTTATAAGAACTTTTAAGACATGAGAGAAATTTCAAATGCTTTACTACAGCGAAATCTTCTAAAACAAACGCTAAACAACACTGTCGGCAATACATTTGTTTAACTTATTGCAGGAAAAATTTGTGGTGCTTGTGCTTTTTTCTACGCATTGGCGCGTATTTAATAGTGTCCTGCACAAGACCATTTATAAGACCTTTCAAGACATGATAAATTTTTCATATGCTTTACTACAGCAAAATATTCTAAACCAAACGCTAAACACTGTTGGCAAGGCATTAGTTTCAGTTGTGTGCGCCTTGCCAACAGTGTTATTTAGCGTTTATTTAAGAATATTTCGCTGTAGTAAAGCATTTGAAAAATCTCGCTTACTTACTGTTGCTCTCTTACGATGTCATACTGACGTCAGTGATTATTATCGAAGTACTTCGCTTAATTTAATTTTAAGTCATGTAATTTTGATATGAATTTTTTCTATATTCTACTCTATAAATTGGATTGATCTGTTTGCCCTTCTATCAACGAATGAATGTTATGAAACATTTCTAAATAAAGTCATTGATACTTGTTGTTATAATATTCAAACAAAAAATATTAAGCCTTACAAACTTCCCTGGACACTTGTGGCCAAAAAAAAAATTAAAAATCTTCGTAATAAATTTCATAAAACGTTCATAGATATGTATGGGTGATCCTGAATCTGAGGCAAAATTTATTTATTATAGTCGGGAATTTAATTTTTTATAAATAAATTTCTTTATAATCAGTTTTTATTGGCTAAAGAACAAGAAATCAAAAGTAACCCGAAAGCATTTTGGTCTTTTGTTAAGTCGAAGAGACAATCTTCGGATATTCCATCTACAGTTCGTTTAGATGATATATCTTTCCAAGTCCAATTTTGAGTCTTCTGGCGTTAATATCGCTGTGATGGGTGCACTTACTAAATTAAATATTGGCTTCATAGTTGTTTCAGATGATGATGTTTTGGAACCAATTGTTCAAGGAAAAGAGTCCTTTATATTGGATGTTGATGGTCTCTGCACTCATCTATTAAAGAAAGTTGATACATCTCTAAGCCCGACTCTAACCTTTATTTTTAATATATCACTCAAAGAAGGTGAGTGTATTAGTAGGTGGAAATCTGCTATAGTTTTCCGGTTTTTATGGATGGTATTAAATATGATATAAACTGCTATAGGCCTATTTCTAAATTATCCTGTGTCAAAAATTTTCGAACACATTATCCATAAAAAAATTGTTTTCCAAACTAAACCTTGGATATCTTCTTATCAACATGTGGGGCCTTTTCTGGTAGATCTGCTGCAACTAATCTCACCGTTTTTAGTGAATATTGTTTAGATACTTTGGAGCATGGTGGTCAAGTGGAGGTAATTTATACAGACATTTGTCCAAATTGGACCTTATGGGCTTCCATTCTAATTTCTTCGCATGGATTAAGTCCTACTTATCAAATAGAATATGCTGAGTGAGTATAGAAGGTCTCTAGACCTTATTTGAAAATGTCAGGCGTACTTCAGGGTAGTATACTTGGACCTTTATTATTAATTTTAATTCTATTAAAGATGCCCTAACTATGCAAAGGGAGCTTAATAATCTAAATTACTGGTGTCGAATTAAAAGTTTGCGAATGAATATTGGTAAATGCTTACATGTTTCATTTCACATGCCACTGATGCCCACTGCAGTGGTATTTAATATTAACTAGATATACCAACGGACGACACAATCTCCGTATTCTAGAATCTAAATGTATATAATTTTATTAAGATTCAAAGAAAATTTACCTAAACGTCATAAAAAATGCATTAAAATACAGCCACTCACATACTTACATACATACATATTCACAATTATATAATACATGAAATTAAAAATACAAACGAACACTGTTGCCAAGTCAGCTATTTTCTCGTCAAATCTAGCGATTTTTAAGTACATTTTGCGGGAAAAATTATGATTTAGCTATTAGCGGGAATTCTAGCGATTTTTTGTCGATCATAATTCGCTTTAAAATGTGAGCTGGTTTAGAAGGGGTGAACGTATATGAAGCAAACTATACAAAAAAAAGATGATTGATTAGCGCCATAATTGTGCAGGTTTAAAGGTGAGCTAATGTAATGTCCAGCCTAACACCGTCTTGATAAGTGCTTTTATACATAAGTAAATACGTTTATATTATTAATCCTTTGAATAGAGCTTTAGATAACTGTTATGTTTCCATGTTTTATTAGACTTAAACAGTTTAGTACTCGAAAACGGGAACTCACAATACAAAAATCAGCAGGTTTGTCAGCACTACTTTTACTCTATAATATGAAGAGATTTTTAACAAGGGTGAATGGTGAATGACATATGTTTATGTACATACCAGAACCGACACAAACAAAACTGGTGCAAATAGGTATATCTGTGCAGGCCTATAATATATATATATATATATCTTTTTTTAAATAAAATAAGACTTTTATTAACGTATTACAATACTTTTATTTGGTATTTTATAAAATTTTTAGGAAAATTTCTGAAGTACGAAACAAGTTAAGAAGTTACCGTAAAATTTTTGAAACAACCTAAAAATAAATATATTTTTTTAGCTATTTATCGCTAAATTTTCAAGTCATTTTAAAATTTAGCTATTTTCTTGTCTACTTTAGCGATATTTCTTGGGAAAAAGTTGGCAACAGTGCAAACGAAATACCTTTAACTGAGCTAATTCCATTTATTTAACTCTCTTCCTTTAAATATTATGGCCAGTGCTGACACAACCAAAAAATTTTTACAACCAAAATTCGCCTTAAAAGTTACCAAATGAGAAAAAATATAACCAAATTTCAGTATGTACTATTTTTATTAAATAACATCCCAGCAAAAAAAAAAATACATTCCAAAAAAGCCATGAAAATGTAGAGTTTGCGATCTGGAAGTAGTGAAAATTTCGATCCGTTCTAATGAGTTTTAAATTGGGTTTTCATTGCAAGAAGTTCTCTTTTTCGATGCCTGGTCACTGAATTGGAAACGATATTAAGAAAAATTCCCTTTTTTGTGTTCTATGATAATATTTTTACCTAGAAAAATGGTAAATAGTTACCTATTTTAACAATTGGTTTCTTTTTATACGAATTTAAGCCCGAAACAGTGATTTCATGTAAATTTAAGCAAATAACTTTTAAATTTTAGACTTCTTCTTTCTTTAAAAAAATAAATTTTTTTTAATTCTGGTGAGTATTTTCTAACACTATGGAGGAGTTACAAGGTTCTGTATGACTAAAATAAGCTGCTACATAGTTTTTTGCTCACTCTCGGCAAATTAATAATATCGATTTTTTAGAAGCAATGAAAATGTAGTTCCACTAGAATGACTTAAATTTTTTTTACTGGGATTTAAAATGCATACGTATTTATAATGTAACGCATGTGATTTGAATACAATTAATAATAATAACAACAAAAGAAATATATGTAATTCTTTTACCTACATATGTAATAACAGTTTTTTTTAAATATAAAGTAAACATAAATTGCAGTTCACAGTATAATAACTTGAATGTGTGTGATGTTAAATTTTAAAATTTATAACCCTTGACACAAACTTTGTGCTTTAACAGAGCTCTGTTAGCGTGTTAACAGCTAAAAAAATCGAATAATGCTTTTTTAAAGGACTTTTCCATTAACTGATGCAACCGAGACGGGAAAAGTTAATGCAAATTTATAGATAAGGTGCTCTTTTATTAAAGCCCATGAATCTATTTGTGAAAAACATGAATTTGAACCAAATATCGTCAAGTTTTCTACTTGGAATTTTCTGAGGGTTACGCACTTTTCTTGTGAAGGAGGCGATGCAGGCGGACAAAAGTGGTCACCTATTATGGACCACATAGCACTCTAAAACCATGCATACCCAGAATTACTGGAAGTTCACGTTTTCAGGAGATTTTCGAAAAACTTTACATTTGTCCAACTAATTCAGATTTTCCAAGATGTGACCTTTTTTTTATTGGAAGGAGGCGACACGGGCTGATAAGCAAACCCACCTCCTGTGGATTCCCTAGTGCTCTGTAGTACAGAGTTACGACAATTTACTTAAATTAAAAGTTGTTGACAGTGTTGTAAACGAAAATTATTGTAAACAAGTGAGTAGCAATCAAGGCGAATTCATAACAGGTGACTGCACAAGCGATTTTAAGCGATTGAAGAACATAAAAGCTTAAAAAGTGCAACATAAAAAATATGTACATGAGTATCATTATTTTGGCAAAAAAAAAAAATAACCAAAATGAGAAAAATATTCACATCTCCACATTAAAGAAAAAAATAACTACTTTTGGTTAGAAATAAGCAAGAACGGCAGCCCTGATTATGGCTTCCATACAATAACAAATAAGAGAAAAAAATGTTAGATCAAGAGAAATACTACAAACACACACATATACAGTATGTCAAATAATTGTTTTTACATAGTTAAAATCGTTGTAAACTTTGACTTTTATCGTAAATATTTTTCTCCCTTTTTACATTATGAAATTTTTTTGTAGTTGATTTCATTTTGTATACATTTAAGTGCACATATAGTCGTAAGTTATAAGCAAAATTAAGAATGAGAGCATAAAAATTACATGAAAACCAAAAAAACTCAAAAATTTCTTTGTCAAGAAAATGTTTTTACATCCTTGTATTATATAGTAAGCAAATGGGAAAGATTTTAAGGTGTACAAAAATGAATATTGTTTTTGGCCGCCATTGGCATCAAATAGGCCTGTAAAACGACTTCTCATAAAAAAAATTTTTTTTTCCATATATACCGCTGAAATTTCTCACTTTCCCCTCGTATTTTTGTTCTTAACTCCATTTAGTTCTTGAAATATAATTTGGAAACACTATTTTTCAGTTAAACCCATAAATTTTGAATAGGATATAGATGTGGACCTTTACTTTACCGCAATTGAAAAGACACCATGTTCTTACCCAAAGTGCCTCATGTTTGAGGTCAATACATTAATAAAAATCTAAAACGTCCATACATATCAGCAATAAAGCCAACCTTACTCGCGCTGTCAACCAAAAACCATTTCAACGTATTGAAGTACCGCTCAGTAACACTCTCCCATGAGACAAAGGCAATTGCTAAAAAGATAAATAAGTAAATAGATTGTACTTCAAGAACTGCTCGCAAATCCCCGCCTCTTAGAGTGCAGCACAAAGAACAACAATTACCTTTTGCGATAACGCATACTTCCAAGCTTGATGGCTACTACGATAATGTGATTTGCTGCGACGAAACCAAACTTCTGCTTTATTAGAATTACAGATCTAACAAAGTATGGATGAAAAAAATTTTTAAAATATTGGGAAGTGAAACCATTAACCCAACTGTAAAATTTAAAATAATTTGGTTGATGGATTGGAGGTATATATAGTATGTATAGGTATATATGTTTATGCTGTAAAAGGAGGAATAAATTTGCTTTATTGAAAATATTATGGGTGCGGGGCAGTAGCTCAATATATTGAAGTATTTTTTTGGATGAGAGCTTGAGTAAGGTTGGCGTTATTGCTGGTAAACGTGGAAGTTTTAAATTTGTATTAATGTATTGACCTGAAATGTAGGGCACTTTGGGTAAGAACATGGTGTCTTTTCAATTGCGGTAAAGTTGCGGATACTCCATCTCAAGGTCCAGATCTATATCCTATTCAAAATTTATGGGTTTAACTGAAAAATAGTGTTTCCAAATTATATTTCAAGAACTAAATGGAGTTAAGAACAAAAATACGAGGGGAAAGTGAGAAATTTCAGCGGTATATATGAAAAAAAAAAAATTTTTTTATGAGAAGTGGTCTTACAGTCCTATTTGATGCCAATGGCGGCCAAAAACAATATTCATTTTTGTACACCTTAAAATCTTTCCCATTTGCTTACTATATAATACAAGGATGTAAAAACATTTTTTTTTTTTTTTTTTTTTTTTAATACATATATTTATTTATTGTATCTTCAAATATGAACTAACAATAAGTGATCAAATCTTAAAGCTAAAATATAATTGTTTAGCCCGACCAGTGTCGGCCAAAACTTAGTGATAATTTAAATAATACAAAGTAGTGATAATCAAAAAGGAAAATTAAATGTATTTTCAAGCATTCCCATCTAGAGTGTTGAGTATAAGAGCCCTTGTGTCCCTCTTTTTTAGGCGGATGTGACCATTAAAATTCAAAATATTACGAGCAAGCGGATTAGGATGTGACTCGAGTTTTGTTAAGTATTTGCCTGCGTATCTTGCAATTTCTTCAGTCACTAGTGGCATTCTTAAATCACGATGCAAATTTGAATTCTTAATATACCATGGAGCAGATGTTATTAACCTTAAAATTTTGTTTTGCCTTCGTTGAATTCTCTCTACATTGGAGGCTGAAGCAGTGCCCCATAACCGGATACCGTAACCCCATATTGGCTTTAAAAGCGACTTGTATAATAAAAGTTTACAGTCCAGGCTAAGTATTGAATTTCTGCCAATCAACCAGTGTATTTGAGATAACTTAAGTTTCATCTGAGTTAGCTTAAAGTCAATATGATGTTTCCATGTAAGTCTTCGATCAAGGTGTATACCAAGGTATTTCACTTGGGAGTGTTGAGGAATATTTTGATTATTGATTCGAATTGGGGAACAAGTATCTCTTCTTAGGGTAAACGTTATATGAACACACTTTTGTTCATTTACCTTAATTCTCCATAAGTTCAACCACATTTCCAATTGTGTAATATGTTCTTGTAAATATCGGGAAGCCTCGTGAGGGTTTTCATGCATACTAAGGCAGGCTGTATCATCGGCAAACGTAGATGTATGGATATTGCTGCTCAAAGGCATATCACAAGTATAGATCAAATACAAAACTGGCCCCAGTATGCTCCCCTGTGGCACACCGGATGATATAGATTCGGGCACACTCATGAATTCTCCTTCCACAACCGTGAACTTCCGGGTAGTGATGTAACTTTCTAATAAATTCACTAAATTTATTGGTAGATATGATTTTAATTTTAGAATTAGACCTTCCTGCCACACTTTATCAAAGGCCTGAGAAACGTCAATAAACAGGGCAGAACAATACATTTTTTCTTCAAAAGTTCTTCTTATAAATTGCACCAATCTATGAGTTTGTTCAATGGTGCTATGCTGACTTCTAAAACCAAATTGATGGTCTGGGATGCACCCACTATCAGTTAAAATTGGGGACAATTTTGTCATGAGCAGCTTTTCGAAGAGTTTTGACATTGTTGATAGCAGACTTATTGGCCTGTATGACTCAGCCATGGTAAGGTCTTTGCCCGGCTTTGGAATCATTTTGACCTTCGCAAGCTTCCAGCTTTGTGGATAATACTCCAGTCGTAAAATGGAGTTAAAAATAAATAACAGGATTCTAATTGCAATATGGGGCAAGTTTATCAGCATATTGTTACTTATTCCATCAATACCTGGAGCTTTCTTCGGGTTGAGTTCAGCAATTAGTTTCTGAACATCACGCGTCTTAAATGTTATGGTTCGAGGGGGTAGCGCAACTACACTTGGTAAATCAACAACACCAGTACATGTGTTTGGGGTAAATACGGATTTTAAATGCTCAACAAATATGTTACCTTTTTCAGTATCGCTTCTGGCCCAACCTCCGGTAGAAGTGCGCAGAGGTGGTCTATATTCAACGGGTGTTTTAAGCTTTCTAGCAGCTCGCCACAAGGAGTAATTAGATGCAGGTGTTGCATCAAGATTTTCCAGATAATTTTTAAGACATACAGTTTTTTCATATGCCAGCAGCTCTTGGAGTCGTCTAGTGCACTCTTTAAATCTAATTTTATTTTGGGGTGATCTGTGCTGTTGCCATTCCCTTCTAGCTGTCCTTTTTTCACGTAAAAGACGTTCAATGTCTGTAGAATAAATTCTATTAAACCCAGTCTGCGGATGGGAAGTAGTGGCATGTTCGGCAGCCTGTTTAATATTTTCGTTAAGATTTTCAATGTTAGATTCAATATCACCTGTTCTTAGGTTAATATTTTCCGTACAATGGCTACTGAGGTATTTTTTGAACCCCAGCCAATTAACACGGTTGATCATCTTTACATATGGGACAGGGAAGTCACTTCTTAGTGGGATACAAATTGTAACAATCGTGGGAGAGTGATCGGAGGAGAGATCTACAGAAGCTTCAACATGAATTAATTCCCTAGTGATATTTTTCATGACTCCAAAATCTATAACATCCGGAATTTTTTGTATGTCCGTAGGCCAGTAAGTGGGCTCCCCACTTGAAATGACGTCCAAGCCCATTTTTGAAATTGTGTTGAACAATGCCCGACCTCTAGGTGTAATGAGACGCCAACCCCAGAACGTATGTTTTGCATTGTAGTCCCCAGCTGCTACAAAACAAGGGCCAAGTGATTTGTAGAATTCCTCGAATTGATCCTCAGTAATTACGAATCTGGGAGGGGAGTAAATTGATGATATCACGAAATTTGTAACAAAATTTTCGACACAAATATTTGTTGCTTGTAGATGTTCTTCACAAATGTTATCAAGGACATAGTGTTTGAGTCTTGACTTAATTAGAATTGCTGACCCACCGCATGCTCTCCCCCTCGGGTCCTTTGAATCATATAGAGTGTAACCATTTATTTTAAATAAGCTCCTTGAAGTCAAATGAGTCTCAGAGACCAACATTATATCAATATTTTTTTCCATGAGGAAGTGCTCAAGTTCATTTTTATGCTGGCGAATGCCGTTTGCGTTCCAGAAACATATTTTTAACATGTTCATGGTTTGTTAACTAATGCTTGAAGCAGTGAACATTTTCTTGACAAAGAAATTTTTGAGTTTTTGTGGTTTTCATGTAATTTTGATGCTCTTAATCTTAATTTTGCTTATAACTTTCGACTATTTGTGCACTTAAATATATATAAAATGAAATCAAGTACAAAAAAATTTCATTATGCAAAAAGGGAGAAAAATATTTACGATAAAAGTCAAAATTTACAACGATTTTAACTATGTAAAAACAATTACTTGACATACTGTACTCATGTTTTGTTTCTTGTTTACTTGTAAGCTAATAAATGCGTGTGTAATATGTGTGCATGTAGTAAACTTTAAACGCTTATAGCTCCCAAAATACTAAACCGATTTCAATAAAATGTAGATTCTGCACACCTGTACCCAAAAAACTTTAAAACCATATAAATCTTTTTAAAATCGGTGCAGAAGTAGCAGCGTAAAAGGGATTACAAAAAACATGTTTGTCTATTAATTATATAGATGGATAGATAGATGGTTTTAGCTTGAATACGGCAAATACAAAACTTAAATAAGGGGTCATATTCGATAGTTTTTTATCGTTGTCTCTCATGTAGAATACATGCTTCCTAATCAGTGTTGTCAACTTTTAAATTTCAAAAAGCACTGAAACTACTAAAAAAGCGCGTAATTTAAGTAAAAAAAGCACTAAATTTTTAATTATTATCATCATATATTAAAAAAATTTGTTATACACAAATATGCATATAAAAAATATAATAATCGGTTGACTTTGCAATACATTTTTAAAACTATAAATTTGAGGCATCCGATACACATTTTAATTGTGTAAGAATCAGTGAATTCTCAAATCAGTTTGACGAAGCCTTTTGTACGTATTATAAAAAATTTTATTTTTAATAATTTTTCGTCAGGAAAGAAACGTATTTTTCGAATTCAATCAAATTAAAAATATCCGATAATTCTCAACTGAAAACTCAATAGTGGACTAATTATATTTTCCCTAGACTAGACAAAATTTCGATACTTTACTTATAGCCTGTTTGTAGAACGCTACAAGGGCAACTCACGACGAGCCGTTTCATGGACGACTACGTAGTGAAAAGCGTTTGTATAACGCGACTCGACTTTGTCGTGCAGCTTACGTTAATTCGCCTATATATCCCACACTGTGGCAAAACATTATGTTGCCAACATGTCCAAAAATTGTTTTCATTTATCTTTTTTCATAGAAAATTATAAATTCAACTTGAAAAAATGGTAACCCTATTCTTGTGTTGAAAAAACACAATTGACAATTGAATGAAAAATTATTTGTATGGATTTTATTATTATTTTGTTATAAAAAAATCAATTGTTCTTCAAATTATCTGCTGTTATTTGAAGAACTAAAAATTAGGATATGTGTGAAACTGTGCAAAATCCATGTGAGTGTATGTGTATTGTCAGTATTTATTCATTTTGGTGCACTTTTTTTGAACACGATTATAATTTTTCATTCGCCCATCTTGACATTTATAATGAGCCAAACCGTGTTACACAAACCCAAATAAATTGAGAGTTGTTACGTTTTTTTATTAAAATCGTAACAGTCGCGATCTAAAAACCAAAAAAAGAAAAATGCTAACATGTTAGCGATTATTATCGACGAGTCCTGTTCTACAAACAGGCTGTTAGTAAATACAGGGTGGCCCAAAAAGACCGAAGTGGTGTGAATTCCTTATAACTTTTTACTTAAGACATATTATTTAATTTTTTGTTTTTGAAATACATAATATAGGGAATATTTTAAGATTAGTTATTAAAAATTATATCCCGCAAGTGGTGGCCATTTTTTGCTTCGCACAAATGTGCTGTTTCCAACACATTTTCCATGACCTTTCGCAAATCTTCCGGTGTTATGTTGTTAATTTCGTCTCGAATATTGGTCTTTAATTCCTCAATAGTCCTAGGCTTATTAACATAAACTTTCCCTTTTAAATAACCCCAAAGGAAACCGTCTGGAGCTGTTAAATTCGGAGAACGCGGATGCCAATTAAAATTGCTTCTACGCGAAATTATTCTTTCACCAAAGATGTCGCGTAAAAGAGCCATTGTGGCTCTCGAAGTGTGCGCTGTGGCTCCATCCTGTTGGAACAATATTTGCGGATGGCTTTCCACGGCTGGCCTTACAAAATTTTCCAACATGGCCCGATATCGATCACATTTGATGGAAATGGCGACACCTCGTTCATTTTCAAAAAAATATGGGCCAATGATCCTTTCTGAAGAAACACCGCACCAAACAGTACACTTAACTGGGTGTAATTGTCGTTGATGAAGTACTCTCGGGTTTTCCTTAGCACATATCCTAAAGATTTGCTTGTTAACGAACCCATTTAATTGGAAATGGACTTCGTCACTCATAACTAAGTTATGAATAATAGAAATGGAAAGAGCACATTTGTGCGAAGCAGAAAATGGCCACCACTTGTGGTATGTCATTTTTAATAACTAATCTAAAAATATTCCCTATAAATTTACTGTATTTAAAAAACAAAAAATTAAAAAATTATGTCTTAAATAAAAAGTTATAAGGAATTCACACCACTTCGGTCTTTCTGGGCCACCCTGTACTTCTATTATGTCTTCTTTGTTGCGTCGCAAAACATTTTTAGGGTTCCGTACACCAAAGGTGAAAAAAGCAACCTTATTGTTTTCGCTACGCTGTCCGTCTGTCCGTCACACGGTATTTTCTCAGGAACCGTAAGAGCTACGGACCTGAAATTTGGACAGAGTATGTAGAACCTTGGCCACTACAAATACATGAGAATTAGAAATTAAAGGGTGCTCCAAAACGAGCGAAGAAAAATGTTACAATCTCATGTAATATACATACAATTTGTAAAATTAGTGTATTTTTATATAGACTGCAACAATAATAATCGTTAAAATATTAAAAAATGAGAAAATTTTAGATATTTTAATTGAACTGTAGTGAATTTTAATCAGAAATAATTCATAGTTAGGCTCAAGTTCAGTAATTTCAATTCTTATTGAATGAAATATTTTTTTATTAATTAATGTGAGTTTCTAAAGAAGAGAAGAAAAATTAAACTTAGACTTTAAGCTGGGGGAAATACCGATACTTTTCTGTGCAGTCACGCACTTCATCAGGACCCTAGTCTATCTACTTGGGTAGAGATTCTTATTAACATCAGCTATTTAACTTAAATGTACAATGAAACGGAATATGAGAAACGATTGTTGTGTATACAATTGATTTACCTTTGGTAAACACATTTATAAGTATCACTATTAATTTTCTGTTTTTTCCAATTTTTCATTTTTCTATTTAGGTTAGCACGAAATTATTTTACTCTACCTCAGTATGTTTAACTATTCTTACTTATCTTTTTTACGATCATCACATTAATTATTTTTACTTATTCGATGTACCATCGGTACATGCATGTAAGTATTTTTGTAGTGGTCTATGCTACTTGTTGTTGCATTCTACAGTTTTATTTTAGTTATTCCAGCGTTCTGAAACTGTGATAACCAAGTGAACAGTGATTGCCAAGTGAACATATTTTTGTCACGTGCCCATGATGTATTAAGTGAGAAATTTTTAGATATTTTAATTGAACTGTAGTGAATTTTAATCAGAAATAATTCATAGTTAGGCTCAAGTTCAGTAATTTCAATTCTTATTGAATGAAATATTTTTTTATTAATTAATGTGAGTTTCTAAAGAAGAGAAGAAAAATTAAACTTAGACTTTAAGCTGGGGGAAATACCGATACTTTTCTGTGCAGTCACGCACTTCATCAGGACCCTAGTCTATCTACTTGGGTAGAGATTCTTATTAACATCAGCTATTTAACTTAAATGTACAATGAAACGGAATATGAGAAACGATTGTTGTGTATACAATTGATTTACCTTTGGTAAACACATTTATAAGTATCACTATTAATTTTCTGTTTTTTCCAATTTTTCATTTTTCTATTTAGGTTAGCACGAAATTATTTTACTCTACCTCAGTATGTTTAACTATTCTTACTTATCTTTTTTACGATCATCACATTAATTATTTTTACTTATTCGATGTACCATCGGTACATGCATGTAAGTATTTTTGTAGTGGTCTATGTTACTTGTTGTTGCATTCTACAGTTTTATTTTAGTTATTCCAGCGTTCTGAAACTGTGATAACCAAGTGAACAGTGATTGTCAAGTGAATATATTTTTGTCACGTGCCCATGATGTATTAAGTGAGAAATTTTTAGATATTTTAATTGAACTGTAGTGAATTTT
Source organism: Tachina fera (assembly GCA_905220375.1). Taxonomy (NCBI): domain Eukaryota; kingdom Metazoa; phylum Arthropoda; class Insecta; order Diptera; family Tachinidae; genus Tachina; species Tachina fera. Next base: position 30,787,218 of record LR999966.1, on the reverse strand, counting down.
AATCAGAAATAATTCATAGTTAGGCTCAAGTTCAGTAATTTCAATTCTTATTGAATGAAATATTTTTTTATTAATTAATGTGAGTTTCTAAAGAAGAGAAGAAAAATTAAACTTAGACTTTAAGCTGGGGGAAATACCGATACTTTTCTGTGCAGCCACGCACTTCATCAGCACCCTAGTCTATCTACTTGGGTAGAGAATCTTATTAACATCAGCTATTTAACTTAAATGTACAATGAAACGGAATATGAGAAACGATTGTTGTGTATACAATTGATTTACCTTTGGTAAACACATTTATAAGTATCACTATTAATTTTCTGTTTTTCCATTTTTTAATTTTTCTATTTAGGTTAGCACGAAATTATATTACTCTACCTCAGTATGTTTAACTATTCTTACTTATCTTTTTAGGAACATCACATTAATTATTTTTACTTATTCGATGTACCATCGGTACATGCCTTGTACAATATTAGTAGAATTGTTTGAAATGCTTAATTTAAGTTCAGAGCTTAGCTTTTTTAATATAGACGTCCTCGAAAGAAAAAATAGGTGAGGAAATTTTTCTTCGAGTTTTTGGTTTAGTGCCACCGACTCGAAACAAAAAGCACCGATATGAATTAAAAAAGCACTGAGCACTAACTTCAAAATTTTTCGCTTCGAAAATTTCAAAAAGCACTAAAAAGGGTGCGAAAAGCACCGAGTTGACAACGCTGTTCCTAATGCTTGGTTTTTTGAAGAGAAATTGCTCTGAATTTACTAACACGTACACACTTAAATAAATTTATACTTCTTTTGTAAGATCCAAAGTAGAATACGCCGCCTCTGTCATTTGGAGTCCTCACGTCTCTACAAACATTGGAAAAGCGTAGAAAAGTTCAATCAGCCATGCCCAGGCTTCCTTTTTTCTATACCTCCTAGAAATCTAAGATTGGCTAAGTTGTTTGATGTTCCTTTTCATCGTACTAATTATACTAATGGCACTTTAACTCGAGCATTAACTCAATTAAATGAAATTAGTCTTAATTTTCAAAAAGATGTTAAAACGTTTATCACATTCAGCACTGATAAAACAGAGTTTAAGCTATTACTTTTCAATGCAATAAAATAATTATTAATTTTAATCAGTTGTTATTTGAAAATTTTTATTTCTTTATATATTACTTTTCCCTTTATTTCCTTCTTCATTGTTACTAGTCCTATTTAAGGCTGTTATTTAATCTACACTTTATTATTATTTAGTTTATACGTTATTTTTGTTATCATAGTCTGTAAGGATTTTTTGTCCATAGACTGAAATAAATAAATAAATAAATAATAAATCAATACAGTTGTAAACAGCTAACGTGTGAATAAAAGAAAAGAAGTTAAGAGCATTCTATAATTTTTTTTATTGCACCCCATAATCGGAATATTTTAATATATGTTATATACTGGTATAATTTTTTCAAACGCAGTAAATAGACTAATATGGATATAAAAACGCAAATTTAGTAGGAAAATAAAAAAATTTTCAAAATCTACCGTCTGAATTGTTAAAGGCGCAAAATATATTTTTAAAATTTTTAAATTTTTGGACATTGCTAAATGTAGGGTGTTCAAAATACAAAATAATTGGTTCTAAACATATTCTCAATGGATTGCCTATACACGCTTTCTAATTAAATAATCAATCTGTTTAACAATTTTTAACAAAATTTAACATAATGAAGGTACTTAAAAAACATGTAAATTGCAGGGAAATTTTAAAATGTTGATCTCTTAGCCTTTTCTGATTTCAAGAATACAGCTATTAAAATTTTTTCTTCCAATTTCACTTAAAATTTTGTGAAATAAAAAAAAATATATTTGAAATGTTTTAAAACTGGCGAATTTAAGCTGCGTAATTTCCAATAATGAAAAAGTGTTTAGTGAATGGCCTTCTTGTTGCATTCGAAGTTATGTGAGAGTAAAATATGTAAAGTTAAGTTCAAATAAAATGAAATGTATTTTTGTCATTTAAACTTCTATTTACAAATTAATTTAGAACTTTGCAGATACAAACATATGTATGTATTTGTAATTTTTGTTGCAGTTAAGATAACCTGCATTTTATTAAAAATCTTTTCGTATTTTGATTTTAATCTTAAATATAAAAAAACACGTGATAGTTTTATAATTTAAATAATTGTTATGCCTTTCAACAGTTACTAGCAAACTGCTCATTTAATTGTTGTGACGCAAATTTTTAAATTAATTATTTTCCTATTAAAGGCAATGAAATCATATTGAGAATGCAATACTTAAACCCATACATATGTACACACACCCTACTGTTGTATGGCTTATCAATTTACACTTCAATGTAGCGTTGCCGAAAGATTTTTTAAATAAAACCTAAAATCAAGTACTCAGTCATAAAATACTTGCATTCGAAATGCAATTAGGGTGGATCTCATTTTCTGGCCTATATCTGTTTTGTATAACATTTTTCGCGTTGCGATTTCGTCTATTGGCAATCATATTCTTCGCCACGCATAGCTGAAATCAGGTGATTCTGTTACTGTAAAGAATACGGAAATATTTTACTTATTTGGACAAATATAGGGTTTACAAATAATCGCAGATTTTCTTAATCGCGATTACTATTAAAAAATATGCGATTAATCGCGATTATCGATTAAACGCAATTAATCAAGAAAATAAACTATTATAATTTTTTCTAAGACCAAAATAAATTGCGTCATGAGTTTTAATCGAGCTGTATGGGTTTACCCAACGAATTTTATTTATTTTGTCTTGAGTTCGCGTTTTAATTTAATTTTTCAATCAAATTGTATTTTTATTTTGAGAAAATTGTAAAGCACGTAAGATGAAGTTCGTGAATCAGAACTTATTAGTATCAAAAATAATACACTCAGGGAAAAAACGTGCTAAAATCAAGATCATACGTTCGAAATCAAATCATTTCAATCTGAATATCCTTGTAAATGCGAAAATTTTGATTCAAGAATAAAATCTTAATTCTTTTTAAGATCGAATTTAAGATTGTAGTCTTGAATTAAATCTCATTTTAAGATCGAATTCAAGATTTTGTTCTTAATAAAAATCTTAAATTATGATCATATTCTTAAAAATTTAAGAATATAATCTTAAAATTAAGACCACGTTCTTCACGTTCATTCTATAAATTAAGAATTTATGCTTAAATTTGGGAACGTCAATCTTACCGAACAAATTTCAAGATTGAAATGTGAAAATTTTTACAATCTAACAACAAAACTTAGATCGTTAGTTTTCTATTAGTGTACAAATTGTGTTAAATCAATTTTTTGATAGGAAACTTTTTCTAGGACGAAGTATTTGTATGTATTTCTACTTTCTTAATTTATTTTTTATTTAATTTTGTATCCACATCTCATTATGAATGAACAAGTTCATATAAAAACAGTATTATTTATACCGTTTTTTTATACGAAGTTGTTCATTCATCATGATATAAATTCATCACGTGTGGACACTTAACTACAGTGTTGCCAAAATGTTACAGGCATTTCCCACCATATAACCCCTGAAAACCCGCTAATATAACCGAATAATTTTTTATTACCAGCATATGTCTTTTTTATGGTTTATTGGTAAATGCATAGACGTATCTATGTTATTCCCCAATATTTGTAAGCAAAACTCAGCCTACTCTTTAAGTATGTATTTTATTTCCATACAAAAATATCGAGCCAGGAAAAAGTAGAATCCAAGGGACTATTCCATCTTATAATATTAATGTTTAAGCTGATTCAGTATATTTTCGATATTTTCTGCGATAGAAGTAGTAGGGAACTGCCAATTCTCCGCCACAATTGCAAAATTGTTGGTGAAATTGTTAAATTGTGGCTGAAATTGTTAAATTTGGGTAATTAAAATTTCAAAATTGTTAAATTCTTGGAAATTTGTGTTTTCGGCGGCGCTGTGATGTTTTTTGTTTACATTAGGAGTTTTTTGATTACATTAAGAGTTTTTTGTTTACATTAAGACTATGTCTGTCTGTTTGTCTGTCTCTCTGACTGTCCGCCTGACCGTGGGAATTTTTGTGTGGAATATTTTGTGTGAATGTATTAAGGTGACTCATAGTTTTGAGGTTTTTATGTGTGTATATGCCGACGGCAAAACATGATTATTATCTTTTCCTAATACCGAAGGGAAAATCATGGAAATGATTTGTTCTTATGCCGACGGGAAAATCATGAAAATGATTTTTCCTAATACCAATGGTGAAATAGTGATTATTATTTTTTTCCTAATACCGAAGGGAAAATCATGGAAATGATTTGTCCTTATGCCGACGGGAAAACGTGAAAGTTATTTTTTCTAATGCTAATATAGGTGTTGGTAGACTGTGATTTGGGTGGATGGGTGTTTGTAGGTGTTGTAATATGTAACCGTAGGAGTTTGTGGATGTATCTGTCTGCAGGAATTTAAGCAAGGCTTTGATAAGCAGGGGGCGGGGTGTAGTTGAGGTAGATCGATTACATGCATGCATGTATGCCTGTGAGATTTTAATCCTGATCGTGATTTGAGGTGGGTGGGGGTGTTGTGGAGGTAGATGGATCGCCTGTATGTGTGTGTGTGTTTGTTTGTGTATGTGTGTGTGTGTGTATTTGTGTATGTGTGTGTGTGTATATATATTTCTGTAGGAGCTTAAGGCTGATAGCGATTTATGAGGGGCGAGGTATTCTAGTAATATGTAACCGGGGGAATCTATATGTTTGTATGTATGTAGGAGCTTAAGGCTGACTATGATTTGGGTGGGTAGGGTTGTTGACGTAATATGTAGCCATAGGGATTTGTAGGTGTGTTTGTCTGTAGGAGTTTAAGGCTGGTCGTGATTTGAGGTGGGTGAGGATGTTGATGAGGTAGATTGATTGTGTGTATGTATGTATGGCTGTGAGAATTTAAGATGATTGTGATTTATTATAGGCGATATGTTGTTGTTATATGTAGCCGTGGGAATCTATATGTATATATGTCTGTGGGAGTTTAAGACTATCCATAATTCAGGTAGGTGAGAGTGTTCTGTTGTTGAGATTAATTTTATATATTGTATATGTATGTATGACCATAGGAATTTGTGAATGTATATCTGTGAGGATTTTAGGCTGGTCTTGATTTGTGAGGGCGGTGTTGTTAAAATTTTCTGGGATTTTTATAGATGAATCCTGCTATGTGTGTGTGTGTGTATGCGTGTGTATATGAGTTTCTCGTACTAGTATTTATATGTAGGTAGCAATAAATTGTTTTCAATATCGACAGTTGGTACTATAAAATACTATCATATATCTGAACTTCCCTAATCCTAGTATGTTTTTATACTTACGATTGCTTTATATTTTTTCATGCTTAAATTTGTCTCGCGTTAAAGTCTGCCTTTGACAAATTTGTTTATATTACAGATTTTGTTTGTTTAACTACATCCACCTTCTTTGACTGGACGACTTTTCGACACACAGAAAAAAAAAGATAAACTTAAAATCAGTAAAAACCATGTTGAATTAATAAGAAACATTAGCGAGGGTTTAGTCATATTGAAATTTCTTATTTCAATATGGAAAAATATTAATTTACAGTATTCATTTATTAAACTCATTAGTTTTTAGATATCTCAACATACATTTTCTATTATTGAATTAATGTGACGCATTCTTATTTTTACGCAGCATAATTTCCTTGAGTGTAGACCAAGGGAATTTATGCTTAATATATTTTCATGATGTAGATATGTAAGTGTGATTGTTAAGATCTAATAAATACTTGAGCATTGATAAGAAATTTGATATGTATACATACATATCTACAAATTGATTTTATGTTTGCATGTATGTATGTACATATGTACATACAAATAAGTGTTTATCTCAATCTTTGAATACATATTTTTTTGTCATGTCATGTCTTTTGTTGTTGTTGTTATTGTTGTTGTTGTTGTTGCTGCTGCTGATGTTGCTATGTATAGATGTGAAATATCTTCAGCTTTTTTATTTGAAATTAAAAAAAACGTTGTTTTAATTTTCATTTGCATTTACTTAAAAGTTTATGAGGATTTTCTATTTTAAGTAAAGCTGAATTCCTGAAGATACATACTCTAAAGTAATAGTAACTATAACAGAAATATTTCCTATATTTAATTTAAATTTGCTTAAAGTTGATGCAGCCTATATAGTCAAAGTTAGAAATTTTTGGAGGGTGTACATTGCAAAACCTTTCAAAAATGTATAAACATTTTTAAATGAAACTGATTCAGCACCTCCAGCCTTGGTGATGACAGTTTTTTTTTTTTTTTGTTAGCCAGTTTGCTTGGTTTAACTTTTTTTATTTTTTTGATAAACATTTAAAATCAAAGGGGAGTTTTATAATGAAATTGTTATTTTCATAATTGATGAAAACAAAAGCTACTTTTTTTTCCAATGAAATCAATTGAATTACTTTTGAAACCTTAGTCCTCTATAAAATTTATGTTTATTTTACACATGGCTTAATTTATAAGACTTGAAAAATTTGTCCTTCGGTGGTTATATATTCTATTATACGATTATGAATAAGAATGCAGTAAGCTGGTGTCTTTGCTTACTGTTTCAAATTAAAATTTTATTCAATTGGTCTCCTATTGAATAAAAGGAGCTTTTTTTCTTAAACTCTGATGCAGTTAGAAGCGCTGGAGATTCCTTCATACTTATATGTAACAGCTTTTTTGGAATTTTAGATACATATAATATAGAATTGAATAATATTTGTTTTTGATTTTTATGTTAAGAAGTATAGATATGAATGTACTTTTAAATTAGTTAAACCATAATAAACAAACTAATTTTCTTCTTGAATAGCGATCAACAGAAAATAAAGTCGTTTTCTAAGAATTTAAATCTACTCTCTTGGCGGTTTCTGTAGTATAGAGTAACCGCGTATACTACACGAATTAATTAATTATGGATAATGCGATATATATTTATTTTATGAAGGCTGATCGTCTTTAGCTTTTATTTGATGTTCTAGAATACACGATTTTTTCTCATTTTATTAAAGTTTAGCTTATTGTATTCATATTTTTGATATCTTTAATTTAATTGTGCTTTGTGTGTCTGTTAGCAGACTGTAGGTATAAGTTAGTCAGTCACTCTTTATTTTTATTTATTTTTCCTTCTAATGTGTCACTAATTATTGATTTTACTACTTCAAATAGAGAACATTTACATATATAATTTTTAAAAGTATACATATACATACATAAATATATGTATGTATGTATGTAAAAATTAGTTCATATACAAGGAAATACATGTTTAGTAATCAACTATTCTAGAAAATCGATCATAAAGAACTCACTTACCTCCACCAGCAAGCAATTCACCATAAGTATTTGCATAAAGTGTCAGAAACATTGGAATATCTATGTTTGGGAGAATTTTACCTCAAGTGTTTCAATATGAGGTTTACTGGTTGACCCCTTGAAGTAATTCTTGTTAACGTAGGCTTGATGGTATCGCATGCAGATGTAATGATTTTTCACTTAAAAAAGGGGCTCTCACCATCAATGATACCCTATACAACACATTCATGAGTTGTATTGATCCAGATACAATTGCTGTCGAATTCATTATTAAAAAAGAGTTTTTCATAATCATCTAACAGCTTTATTCATATTTTTTTCTTAGCATGCATGCCTTAGCATGCTTCTATCGATAATGACGCGAGAGTCCAAGATGTAGTGGTGTTTTAAAAATCTATACTATTAGATTTTACGAATTCACTCTTTTGAATTTTTTGCACAGTAGATACATATATACATATGTAATTCATTTGCAAAAATTTTATAACGTGAGGAATTTTTTTAATTATTCATGCGTCGACATGCTTTCATTTTTTGAGTAAATTTATTTGATACTCATACAGATACAGATATAAAGTAATATCTGTTTAGATTGCATTTTATAATTTATGCATGCTTCAGCATGATTCTTGTTGAAGTCCATATTTATTCACTAAATTTTTTTGATACTCATTTATACACATCTACATTCTTAAAAAATGGATACCAAAGTCCAATTTCTTTAGTTTATTTATATTTTCTAAAGATCTGATATGATTATAATAGTCCCATATTCGTATTTTAAAGTTTAGAGCTTTCAAAATGGAAAATGTGTATACATATTTTACTATAAAAACTGATAATATGATGTGTTGCTGAATATTACACTGTGTTTTACTTCATTTTGAATGCTTAAGTTTTCTCAATACTTCATACTAACCAACAAGTTTAGAGAATTACAATACATTAAGTTAATTATCTTTCCTAAGACCTATCATTCTTAATCAATTATTCAAAAACAAGAAAAACTAGATTTTTCCTTTGTAATTCTATTTTTATATAATTATATATAGAAACATTTTATCATCTTCAAATTACTGTATACTATATTTAGCAGTTTTTTTCTTGAACTTTTATATTTTATACACTAAGTAAGTCTTTATATATCAATCCACTTATATGAACCATTAATGGTAAATTCTTTTCACATCAGTTCTTTTCTTAAATCATTCTACTATTGATGCTTTCATATTGAGTAATGTTAAATCCTATATTTGTGAATGAATTTTCCAAAGTGTTTTTTAAAAAATTCTTTACCATCATCTGCTTTTAAGTTTTTTGGTATTCGTACCAGTTCAAAAATATTTTCCATTACCTTGGTTTTTTAGAGTGCAGCCTTTATTTTCAACGATACTGACCATATAAAGTTTGAGAACGTGACAATTACAGCCTACAACATTCAATAATTTATATTTTCTGTAGTAGAGTCCCCAATTTCAACTAAATCAGCTTACCAATTATCATCCATTTCTTTCATTATATTTCTACAATACACAATCAATTTTAGATATTGCTTATAGAGTTGGTTTACTAAATTTCATTGACATTGAGTTCTTTTCCAGATTTTTTGGAGTGTTGTGGCATACTTGATACCCTTTCAGCTATTTATACTAATATCTAGTGAATTTTCCAATCTATTCCTCATCAATTCAATTTAATATGTCTTTCAAAACATAATTTCATTTTTAGAATGTCTTTCAATTTTATAACTCACTTCTATGCCTAATTTATTTCACGTTGTATTACATCAATTTGCATTAAAACATTCTAGAATATTAATACCCTAAGCCATATTATTATATTGTCATTTAGTTTGTCGATTTCAGTTTCTAGAAACAATTTTTTGATAACATCGTTCTCCGTCAGTGAACGATGATGACTCTGTATGTATACATTAGTAATAATTTAAATCTTTTTATAGATTTGGAGTTCAAATTTATCATAATATTTGGTATTTTATGAAACATTAGAGAAAATACTCCTAGTGTTAGAGACCATATTTGACCACCAACTTGTATTTTATCTTCATTCAGTTTGAGGTTACTATCACCAAATTTCCATTCACTATTTAAATCTTTATATGGGTCATAGTTTGTATATAATTTATTTCTTCCTTCCAAGACTTCCAAGACAATACATCAGTGTAAGTGTCTTCGGAATTGGAAGTCTGTGAGTACAATCATCATCCTCATCATCATTCACACTATTAGCATCATTTTTAATAAGATGGTATCATCAAATATTGTTCCTTCTGCTAGTTTCTTTGGTGTACTTGTCTCTATCTTGACTGATGGGTTTTCAGGCTTTAAACTTGTATTATTTTCAACTTCTGTCTTGATTTTACTTTATTCTTTCATGGACATTCTGTTAATTTTTTTAGAACTATTTATGAATTCTTTGAGAGGTTCTGGTATAGGTTTAAATGTTAATTCTCTCTCAGTTGTTCTCATATATCTATTTCAATAGTTTTTATACTACGAAACTTTTTCTTCAATACATTTCTTGTCAACACCAACTGCTTTAAAACTTTCTCATCCATGTTTGATAATTGTAAATAACAGGTAACAGCTATCAGCTTATCAGGTCTGGTTTTCAGATCAGCTTTTCAGGACCTGGTCTGGTTTTCAGATCAGCTCTTTAGGACCTGGTCTGGTTTTCAGATCAGCTTTTCAGGACCTGGTCTGGTTTTCAGATCAGCTTTTAGGACCTGGTCTGGTTTTCAGATCAGCTTTTCAGGACCTGGTCTGGTTTTCTGATCAGCTTATCAGGACCTGGTCTGGTTTTCAGATCAGCTTTTTAGGACCTGGTCTGGTTATCAGATCAGATTTTTAGGACCTGGTCTGGTTATCAGACCAGCTTTTCAGGACCTGGTCTGGTTTTTAGATCAGCTCATCAGGAGCTGGTCTGGTTCTTAGATTCCCTTATCACGAGCTGATCTGGCTTTCAGATCAAGTTATCAAATACCAGATTAGGCTATCAGGTAGCTGAGCTGTAAAGCAGATCAGACTATCAGGAGCTATTCAGATTTCTAGATCAAGCTATCTGGTCCAGATTACATTATCAGTATACAAGTGGCTGACCATTTATAACATTTAGATGTATGAAGTTTAGGGTCAGATGAAATACGAAAAGGTAAACTTTTATGTAGTAAAATTGTTTTCTATAACGATCATCGTTTAATCAATATCTTTGCTTTTAATCAAAAATCCTTATTTCTCCTTTATATTTTTCTCACCTTACCTAACATTACAAATACATTATGACAATCTCGTATCAAATGTTTGAGCACTCTGCTATAAGTTTTACATAAGTAGAATGATTCAAGATTCAAGATTATCTCACCCTTTAAAAAAATATGCTTCTCACACACAACATCGTTAAATATCATATTAGAATTACTTTTGCCTTTTTTAATAGAAATAACAGATTCACTATCTACAAATGTGTAATATACCATTATTTTAATTGAAAAAATTAATTTCTACAGCTATTCATATTTAAGTACATATAGAGACTTTGAGTATAAATATGATGATATTTTCAAATTTTAGTCCACAAGGACTTTCTAGCAAGCCAATCATATCATTTTTTTTTCGCAATTTGACAGACCAACTATTCTTGCATGAAAATAATTTCGTAGACGGGAACTAGGGTTTATTTTTGAACTAACGTTCGATGATTCATCAAAATTTCATATCAAGCTATTTATATTTATGTTGTTTTGACCATGAGTATGGATCAATATTTATGAAATCCATTTCATAAATATTGGTGCATACTCATAGTCAAAACAAAGTATACTTTAAGTGTTTAAAACCAGTATAACCATAAAAATTATGGTTTTAAACTCTTAAATTGTACTTTGTTTTACTAAACACATTTGGTAACTAAGTACATTTCATAAATATTATCTCTTATTATAGAAACAATAAAAGATATTATTTATGAAATGTACTTAGTTACAAAATGCGGTTAGTAAAACAATATAAATATATGTAGCTTGATATGAAATTTTGATGATTCATCAATATTTCGTACCAACCTATTTTTAGGTTGTTTTGACTATGGGAATGAGTCAATATTTATGAAATGTACTTCATAAATATTATTTCTTATTATAGAAGAAATAAAATAATATAGCTATACGATATCAGAAAATATTTTCTAAAATCGTATAGCTATATTATTTTTTTTCTTCTATAATAAGAGAATAATGCCTCCTACTCATAGTCAAAACAAAGTATATTTTAAGAGTTTAAAAACAGTATTGTCATACAAAATACTGATTTTAAACTCTTACAGCCTTAATTGTAAAACTTATTAGGGCTTTATAAAAGCTTTTTAAAACAAATTTTCATACAAAAATTTGTTTTAAAAAGCTTTTATAAAGCCCTAATAAGTTTTATAAATAAGTCTGTTAAAATATACTTTGTTTTACTGACCACATTTTTGTAACTAAATACATTTCATAAATATTGATGCATACTCACAGTCAAAACAAAGGATATTTTTATGCTGTTTTGATTATGAGTATGGATCATTATCTCTTATTATAGAAAAAATAAACTAATGCACCTATACGATTTTAGAAAATATTTTCTGATATCGTATAGGTGCATTATTTTATTTTTTTATAATAAGAGATAATATTTATAAAAGGCATTTAGTTACACAAATGTGGTTAGTAAAACAACCTAAAAAAAGGTTGGTACGAAATTTTGATGAATCATCGAACGTTAGTTCAAAAATAAACCCTAGTTCCCGTCTACGAAATTATTTTCATGCAAGAATAGTTGGTCTGTCAAATTGCGAAAAAAAAATGATATGATTGGCTTGCTAGAAAGTCCTTGTGGACTAAAATTTTAAAATATCATCATATTTATACTCAAAGTCTCTATATCAACTTAAATATGAATAGCTGTAGAAATTAATTTTTTCAATTAAAATAATGGTATATTACACATTTGTAGATAGTGAATCTGTTATTTCTATTAAAAAAGGCAAAAGTAATTCTAATATGATATTTAACGATGTTGTGTGTGAGAAGCATATTTTTTTAAAGGGTGAGATAATCTTGAATCTTGAATCATTCTACTTATGTAAAACTTATAGCAGAGTGCTCAAACATTTGATACGAGATTGTCATAATGTATTTGTAATGTTAGGTAAGGTGAGAAAAATATAAAGGAGAAATAAGGATTTTTGATTAAAAGCAAAGATATTGATTAAACGATGATCGTTATAGAAAACAATTTTACTACATAAAAGTTTACCTTTTCGTATTTCATCTGACCCTAAACTTCATACATCTAAATGTTATAAATGGTCAGCCACTTGTATACTGATAATGTAATCTGGACCAGATAGCTTGATCTAGAAATCTTAATAGCTCCTGATAGTCTGATCTGCTTTACAGCTCAGCTACCTGATAGCCTAATCTGGTATTTGATAACTTGATCTGAAAGCCAGATCAGCTCGTGATAAGGGAATCTAAGAACCAGACCAGCTCCTGATGAGCTGATCTAAAAACCAGACCAGGTCCTGAAAAGCTGGTCTGATAACCAGACCAGGTCCTAAAAATCTGATCTGATAACCAGACCAGGTCCTAAAAAGCTGATCTGAAAACCAGACCAGGTCCTGATAAGCTGATCAGAAAACCAGACCAGGTCCTGAAAAGCTGATCTGAAAACCAGACCAGGTCCTAAAAGCTGATCTGAAAACCAGACCAGGTCCTGAAAAGCTGATCTGAAAACCCGACCAGGTCCTAAAGAGCTGATCTGAAAACCAGACCAGGTCCTGAAAAGCTGATCTGAAAACCAGACCTGATAAGCTGATAGCTGTTACCTGTTATTTACAATTATCAAACATGGATGAGAAAGTTTTAAAGCAGTTGGTGTTGACAAGAAATGTATTGAAGAAAAAGTTTCGTAGTATAAAAACTATTGAAATAGATATATGAGAACAACTGAGAGAGAATTAACATTTAAACCTATACCAGAACCTTTCAAAGAATTCATAAATAGTTCTAAAAAAAATTAACAGAATGTCCATGAAAGAATAAAGTAAAATCAAGACAGAAGTTGAAAATAATACAAGTTTAAAGCCTGAAAACCCATCAGTCAAGATAGAGACAAGTACACCAAAGAAACTAGCAGAAGGAACAATATTTGATGATACCATCTTATTAAAAATGATGCTAATAGTGTGAATGATGATGAGGATGATGATTGTACTCACAGACTTCCAATTCCGAAGACACTTACACTGATGTATTGTCTTGGAAGTCTTGGAAGGAAGAAATAAATTATATACAAACTATGACCCATATAAAGATTTAAATAGTGAATGGAAATTTGGTGATAGTAACCTCAAACTGAATGAAGATAAAATACAAGTTGGTGGTCAAATATGGTCTCTAACACTAGGAGTATTTTCTCTAATGTTTCATAAAATACCACATATTATGATAAATTTGAACTCCAAATCTATAAAAAGATTTAAATTATTACTAATGTATACATACAGAGTCATCATCGTTCACTGACGGAGAACGATGTTATCAAAAAATTGTTTCTAGAAACTGAAATCGACAAACTAAATGACAATATAATAATATGGCTTAGGGTATTAATATTCTAGAATGTTTTAATGCAAATTGATGTAATACAACGTGAAATAAATTAGGCATAGAAGTGAGTTATAAAATTGAAAGACATTCTAAAAATGAAATTATGTTTTGAAAGACATATTAAATTGAATTGATGAGGAATAGATTGGAAAATTCACTAGATATTAGTATAAATAGCTGAAAGGGTATCAAGTATGCCACAACACTCCAAAAAATCTGGAAAACAACTCAATGTCAATGAAATTTAGTAAACCAACTCTATAAGCAATATCTAAAATTGATTGTGTATTGTAGAAATATAATGAAAGAAATGGATGATAATTGGTAAGCTGATTTAGTTGAAATTGGGGACTCTACTACAGAAAATATAAATTATTGAATGTTGTAGGCTGTAATTGTCACGTTCTCAAACTTTATATGGTCAGTATCGTTGAAAATAAAGGCTGCACTCTAAAAAACCAAGGTAATGGAAAATATTTTTGAACTGGTACGAATACCAAAAAACTTAAAAGCAGATGATGGTAAAGAATTTTTTAAAAAACACTTTGGAAAATTCATTCACAAATATAGGATTTAACATTACTCAATATGAAAGCATCAATAGTAGAATGATTTAAGAAAAGAACTGATGTGAAAAGAATTTACCATTAATGGTTCATATAAGTGGATTGATATATAAAGACTTACTTAGTGTATAAAATATAAAAGTTCAAGAAAAAAACTGCTAAATATAGTATACAGTAATTTGAAGATGATAAAATGTTTCTATATATAATTATATAAAAATAGAATTACAAAGGAAAAATCTAGTTTTTCTTGTTTTTGAATAATTGATTAAGAATGATAGGTCTTAGGAAAGATAATTAACTTAATGTATTGTAATTCTCTAAACTTGTTGGTTAGTATGAAGTATTGAGAAAACTTAAGCATTCAAAATGAAGTAAAACACAGTGTAATATTCAGCAACACATCATATTATCAGTTTTTATAGTAAAATATGTATACACATTTTCCATTTTGAAAGCTCTAAACTTTAAAATACGAATATGGGACTATTATAATCATATCAGATCTTTAGAAAATATAAATAAACTAAAGAAATTGGACTTTGGTATCCATTTTTTAAGAATGTAGATGTGTATAAATGAGTATCAAAAAAATTTAGTGAATAAATATGGACTTCAACAAGAATCATGCTGAAGCATGCATAAATTATAAAATGCAATCTAAACAGATATTACTTTATATCTGTATCTGTATGAGTATCAAATAAATTTACTCAAAAAATGAAAGCATGTCGACGCATGAATAATTAAAAAAATTCCTCACGTTATAAAATTTTTGCAAATGAATTACATATGTATATATGTATCTACTGTGCAAAAAATTCAAAAGAGTGAATTCGTAAAATCTAATAGTATAGATTTTTAAAACACCACTACATCTTGGACTCTCGCGTCATTATCGATAGAAGCATGCTAAGGCATGCATGCTAAGAAAAAAATATGAATAAAGCTGTTAGATGATTATGAAAAACTCTTTTTTAATAATGAATTCGACAGCAATTGTATCTGGATCAATACAACTCATGAATGTGTTGTATAGGGTATCATTGATGGTGAGAGCCCCTTTTTTAAGTGAAAAATCATTACATCTGCATGCGATACCATCAAGCCTACGTTAACAAGAATTACTTCAAGGGGTCAACCAGTAAACCTCATATTGAAACACTTGAGGTAAAATTCTCCCAAACATAGATATTCCAATGTTTCTGACACTTTATGCAAATACTTATGGTGAGTTGCTTGCTGGTGGAGGTAAGTGAGTTCTTTATGATCGATTTTCTAGAATAGTTGATTACTAAACATGTATTTCCTTGTATATGAACTAATTTTTACATACATACATACATATATTTATGTATGTATATGTATACTTTTAAAAATTATATATGTAAATGTTCTCTATTTGAAGTAGTAAAATCAATAATTAGTGACACATTAGAAGGAAAAATAAATAAAAATAAAGAGTGACTGACTAACTTATACCTACAGTCTGCTAACAGACACACAAAGCACAATTAAATTAAAGATATCAAAAATATGAATACAATAAGCTAAACTTTAATAAAATGAGAAAAAATCGTGTATTCTAGAACATCAAATAAAAGCTAAAGACGATCAGCCTTCATAAAATAAATATATATCGTATTATCCATAATTAATTAATTCGTGTAGTATACGCGGTTACTCTATACTACAGAAACCGCCAAGAGAGTAGATTTAAATTCTTAGAAAACGACTTTATTTTCTGTTGATCGCTATTCAAGAAGAAAATTAGTTTGTTTATTATGGTTTAACTAATTTAAAAGTACATTCATATCTATACTTCTTAACATAAAAATCAAAAACAAATATTATTCAATTCTATATTATATGTATCTAAAATTCCAAAAAAGCTGTTACATATAAGTATGAAGGAATCTCCAGCGCTTCTAACTGCATCAGAGTTTAAGAAAAAAAGCTCCTTTTATTCAATAGGAGACCAATTGAATAAAATTTTAATTTGAAACAGTAAGCAAAGACACCAGCTTACTGCATTCTTATTCATAATCGTATAATAGAATATATAACCACCGAAGGACAAATTTTTCAAGTCTTATAAATTAAGCCATGTGTAAAATAAACATAAATTTTATAGAGGACTAAGGTTTCAAAAGTAATTCAATTGATTTCATTGGAAAAAAAAGTAGCGTTTGTTTTCATCAATTATGAAAATAACAATTTCATTATAAAACTCCCCTTTGATTTTAAATGTTTATCAAAAAAATAAAAAAAGTTAAACCAAGCAAACTGGCTAACAAAAAAAAAAAAAAAACTGTCATCACCAAGGCTGGAGGTGCTGAATCAGTTTCATTTAAAAATGTTTATACATTTTTGAAAGGTTTTGCAATGTACACCCTCCAAAAATTTCTAACTTTGACTATATAGGCTGCATCAACTTTAAGCAAATTTAAATTAAATATAGGAAATATTTCTGTTATAGTTACTATTACTTTAGAGTATGTATCTTCAGGAATTCAGCTTTACTTAAAATAGAAAATCCTCATAAACTTTTAAGTAAATGCAAATGAAAATTAAAACAACGTTTTTTTTAATTTCAAATAAAAAAGCTGAAGATATTTCACATCTATACATAGCAACATCAGCAGCAGCAACAACAACAACAACAATAACAACAACAACAAAAGACATGACATGACAAAAAAATATGTATTCAAAGATTGAGATAAACACTTATTTGTATGTACATATGTACATACATACATGCAAACATAAAATCAATTTGTAGATATGTATGTATACATATCAAATTTCTTATCAATGCTCAAGTATTTATTAGATCTTAACAATCACACTTACATATCTACATCATGAAAATATATTAAGCATAAATTCCCTTGGTCTACACTCAAGGAAATTATGCTGCGTAAAAATAAGAATGCGTCACATTAATTCAATAATAGAAAATGTATGTTGAGATATCTAAAAACTAAGGAGTTTAATAAATGAATACTGTAAATTAATATTTTTCCATATTGAAATAAGAAATTTCAATATGACTAAACCCTCGCTAATGTTTCTTATTAATTCAACATGGTTTTTACTGATTTTAAGTTTATCTTTTTTTTTCTGTGTGTCGAAAAGTCGTCCAGTCAAAGAAGGTGGATGTAGTTAAACAAACAAAATCTGTAATATAAACAAATTTGTCAAAGGCAGACTTTAACGCGAGACAAATTTAAGCATGAAAAAATATAAAGCAATCGTAAGTATAAAAACATACTAGGATTAGGGAAGTTCAGATATATGATAGTATTTTATAGTACCAACTGTCGATATCGAAAACAATTTATTGCTACCTACATATAAATACTAGTACGAGAAACTCATATACACACGCATACACACACACACACATAGCAGGATTCATCTATAAAAATCCCAGAAAATTTTAACAACACCGCCCTCACAAATCAAGACCAGCCTAAAATCCTCACAGATATACATTCACAAATTCCTATGGTCATACATACATATACAATATATAAAATTAATCTCAACAACAGAACACTCTCACCTACCTGAATTATGGATAGTCTTAAACTCCCACAGACATATATACATATAGATTCCCACGGCTACATATAACAACAACATATCGCCTATAATAAATCACAATCATCTTAAATTCTCACAGCCATACATACATACACACAATCAATCTACCTCATCAACATCCTCACCCACCTCAAATCACGACCAGCCTTAAACTCCTACAGACAAACACACCTACAAATCCCTATGGCTACATATTACGTCAACAACCCTACCCACCCAAATCATAGTCAGCCTTAAGCTCCTACATACATACAAACATATAGATTCCCCCGGTTACATATTACTAGAATACCTCGCCCCTCATAAATCGCTATCAGCCTTAAGCTCCTACAGAAATATATATACACACACACACACATACACAAATACACACACACACATACACAAACAAACACACACACACATACAGGCGATCCATCTACCTCCACAACACCCCCACCCACCTCAAATCACGATCAGGATTAAATTCTCACAGGCATACATGCATGCATGTAATCGATCTACCTCAACTACACCCCGCCCCCTGCTTATCAAAGCCTTGCTTAAATTCCTGCAGACAGATACATCCACAAACTCCTACGGTTACATATTACAACACCTACAAACACCCATCCACCCAAATCACAGTCTACCAACACCTATATTAGCATTAGAAAAAAAAACTTTCACGTTTTCCCGTCGGCATAAGGACAAATCATTTCCATGATTTTCCCTTCGGTATTAGGAAAAAAATAATAATCACTATTTCACCATTGGTATTAGGAAAAATCATTTTCATGATTTTCCCGTCGGCATAAGAACAAATCATTTCCATGATTTTCCCTTCGGTATTAGGAAAAGATAATAATCATGTTTTGCCGTCGGCATATACACACATAAAAACCTCAAAACTATGAGTCACCTTAATACATTCACACAAAATATTCCACACAAAAATTCCCACGGTCAGGCGGACAGTCAGAGAGACAGACAAACAGACAGACATACTCTTAATGTAAACAAAAAACTTTTAATGTAAACAAAAAACTCCTAATGTAAACAAAAAACATCACAGCGCCGCCGAAATCACAAATTTCCAAGAATTTAACAATTTTGAAATTTTAATTACCCAAATTTAACAATTTCAGCCACAATTTAACAATTTCACCAACAATTTTGCAATTGTGGCGGAGAATTGGCAGTTCCCTACTACTGATAGACCCTAATTATTCTACACGTGTGGAATAATATCTTGCCGTTTTGCTTGAAGTATTTGTAAAATATTGTTAAAATTTCCTGACTATCTGAAATTAAAAAAATAGTATTGATAAAATAAACTCCATTGCTCAATTCAGATTGGCTTGAAATTTAATTTCGAAGGAGAATTTCAATAAAAAAAGTCTTTAATCAAAAACGAATTATTCAGAAAAAGTTATTGTTTTGAGAGATTTTGGTTGATATTATGTTTTCCCCATACTCAGTGGTCCAATCACCCAGTTTTCGGTTTGTTTTCCGTTTGCTTAAAGATTTGTTTACTATTTTTTTAATACGAAAAGAATAATTAAATTGGTTTGTAATATAATTTTAATCGAATTAAATTTTATTCACTAATTATGAGATTTATTCACTTTTATACTCGTATGTATATACATATGTATGTTATTATTTTTAACCTCTTAACGTTTCACATTATACTACACGACCACAATATGTCAATTTTTTATCTGCAAAAAAGTGACGTTAGTTTCTTTTCTCTGTGCGTGCTTATATCGAAAAAAAACTCTACATAAATACCAGGGTACGTGTCGCAGAGCTGCGTTAAAAATACTTTATTTTGATTCAATACCTTTCTTTATAAGTTTCAGAAAAACGCTGAAAATCCGTCAACTAAGAAATTCTTCCGCTAAAATTCCCGCTGGTGATTTTTTAAATAGACTTGCCGCTAATGACAACAAAATACAGTCATACATAGCGGGAAAACCGCCGTTTTGGCAACACTGCTTAACTATAACTATAACCTTTTTTAGTATTTCTATGTTTTTTTTTTGTAATAATGGGAGGTCTCAAGATAAAGCAAACTGCACCTATCTGTCAACCGAATGAAAAATATTTGATCAATTGTAATGAAATTTTTGAGATATTACAACGTTTTTGAAATAAAAGAAGAGAGAATTAGTAAAATTAAATAATGAAGTTAATAAGTGCTTAATTTAAATTTTAATTATCGTTTTGATTCATAATATTTTTATTGTATTAAGGTGTAGGAAAATAAAAAAATGCATATCGAATATAAATATAATATAAAAATATAAGTTTCTGGGCCTACCCGCTTATTCTATTGGAGTTTCCAAAAAGCTTATAAAAATTTCTAACCTATGTCCATAAGATAACAGGTTTGAAACTTTTCAAAAGTATGGTTGAATGCAAACATCCGAGTATACATACATTTTGTATTAAAAATATTAATTTTAATTTTTATTTTTTATGAAAAAATTTTTTAATCGTAATCGATCGATTAATGGGTGCGATTACGATTATAATCGCTGTGCAAACCCTAGACAAATAGTTCATTCATATCGAATTGTGCACAGTACAATGTTCATAAATTTGTGAGCGAACTGCACATGAAATGAGTAAAGAAATTAATTTAAGGGTCAAAATAGAAAAACAAAAGTATGTAAATAAAAATTTTAAAATTTTTTTGTTTCTTCAGATTTTATTCACTCAACCGTGCTACACGTCCTGGCAAAATTTAACGACCAAGGAACGAACCAAAGTGGAAGAATTTTACTTTTCCAATGGGCATTCAAGTTTACTGACGCAACGAGCAAATTGAAATTTTTTCAACACCAGACATGCACCTAGCCAGATTTAACTGCCCCGGATATTTTCTATGGGTTTACCTCAAGGAATAAGTGTATGTTAAAAATTCCCAAACTATAGAGCAGCTAAAGCACAACATTGAAGCTGAGATCAGAACCATAGACCCTGAATCTTTGTGTGCAATTATGCAAAACGCCTGTTTATGAGCCCAATTGTGCATCTATGAAAATGATGGTCATCTCTCTGATGTTATTTTTCATAATTAAAATGTATATCATACAAACTTAATATTATATTTTAGAAAAAAAAAAACAGTATAACACATAAATTAAAAAAAAATTTAAAAAAAGGACTTTCTAAAAACAACTGAAAAGGAAAAAAAAAAGTCGAGTAGTGCGGAACATAGTGACCTTTACAGTCGGGAGCATTGAAAATCGAATCTTCAAATCTTTTTAATAGTGGCTCCCGACTGGGAGGTCCCAGCCAGTTATCAAAGAATGTTCAATATTTTATTCCTTATTAAATTTAAACATACAGTGTTGGAAAATATAATAGAAAGGACAACTACTTGCACATTTCAATATCATTTATGAGCCCAATTGTGCATCTATGAAAATGATGGTCATCTCTCTGATGTTATTTTTCATAATTAAAATGTATATCATACAAACTTAATATTATATTTTAGAAAAAAAAAAAAAAACAGTATAACACATAAATTAAAAAAAAATTAAAAAAAACGACTTTCTAAAAACAACTGAAAAGGAAAAAAAAAAGTCGAGTAGTGCGGAACATAGTGACCTTTACAGTCGGGAGCATTGAAAATCGAATCTTCAAATCTTTTTAATAGTGGCTCCCGACTGGGAGGTCCCAGCCAGTTATCAAAGAATGTTCAATATTTTATTCCTTATTAAATTTAAACATAGTGTTGGAAAATATAATAGAAAGGACAACTACTTGCACATTTCATATCGTATTTTTAACTTGTAAGGTAATCATTTCACCAAATACATACTGTATTAGACTCTTTGATGATCTCAAAAATTTAAGTTTAGTATTCTTTTAGTGCAGTGACCACGTGTTTTGGTTGGAAAAAAATATAGAAACGCTGCGGAAACTTTTAATAATTCCACTTTAAATTAATAAGATATTGTTATTTAAAAAGTGTTTGATACTTAGTGGGAAAGGTACGTTAAAAAAGTGAAACTGCTGTAAATCTTTCCATATTTCATTAATATCTCCTTCAAGATGGGTCGTGGTAAAAATTGTACAGTTCAGGAAAGGGAAATCATTAACAAATTAAAAAATTATGGCCTTTCCATGTCTCAGATTGCCGACTTCATGAACTGCTCGAAAAAAGGTGTTTTCTGCGGTGCATTTTAAACCTTCGGAGGAAAAACGAGGACGAAGGCGCGCAACATCAAAAAAGTTTGACCAATTGCTCATACGAGAGTCGAAAAAAAATCCATTTTTATCCTCAGAAGACCTGAAAAATGCGTTAAAAGCACCAGTAAGCAGTCGGACAATCCGAAATAGATTGATATCTGCGGGTTTAAAGGCATATAGGGCAAGGAAAGTTCCATCCTTAGCCAAAACAACATAAACTGCAGGTTATCGTTTGCTAGGAAACACGTGTCGCGCAGAAATTGGAAAAATGTATTATGGTCTGACGAGACAAAGGTTAATTTGTTAGGGTCTGATGGCAAGATGCATGTAAGACGCCCTAAAAACACTCCCTACGATCCAAAGCACACGTTAAAGACTGTTAAGCATGGGGTGGGAATATAATGCTTTGGGGATGCTTTTCATCGTCAGGTGTTGGTCCGTTATTCTGGGTAAAGGATAAGATGTGCGCTGTCGACTACACAAACATTTTACAGACAGTCATGCTTCCATACGCCGAGGAAGAAATGCCTTTGAAGTGGGAGTTTCAGCAGGATAACGACCCCAAACACTCATCTAAGCTGGCAAAGAAATGGTTCCAAGACAACAATGTCCACCTGTTGAAATGGCCTTCACAGTCCCCGGACTTAAACCCCATCGAGCACCTTTGGGGCATTCTAAAAAAGAAAATTGCTGGCTATAAGCTAAAAAATAAAGCAGATTTGTGGGAGAAAGTCCAGGCCGAATGGTACAATATAGACCCATTAGTTTGTGCCAGGTTGGTAGACTCAATGGGCCGGCGCTGTACCGAAGTCCTTAAAAACAAGGGTAGAATAACCAAATATTAATTTCAATTTAATTTCAACATGGTATTTATTGTTTTGAAGAAAAAAGTTTGTGTTAATTTGTTTTAAGTTTGTTGTTTATATAATTTTTTCCAAGGGCAAAAATGAATGCCGTCATATTTTTTGTTACATAAATGCAGCTGAGCTATGTTATTATAATTTTAGTATATAAATAAGTTCTGTTATAAAAAATAAACTCCCAAAATAAAATATTTTTACAAGTAATATTCTGAAAAGAAAGAAAAATGCACATCGTTTCTATTATATTTTCCAACACTGTATCTTATATACATTTTTGTAACCCCCTATTAATTTCCTTTATTTTAATACCCTACTCAATAGGTTTGGTGAAAACAATTTTTTTGACGTGTTACTATTTCGCGCGAAAAAATTCGCCATTTTGTTTTTGGTTTTTAAAACCTGTCTAAGAACACTTGTGTGCTTAAGACAAATATAATGATACCTGTGGCAACCTGCTGCCATCGACTACCAAAAATAACCGGTATTGAATAATGCGCAAAGAGGTAACTCGATACTGATATATAAACACCATTTTGTTTTTTCTCTTTCTTTTCCCAACCACGCTCGAGACATCTTGTCAGCTTCTTGTAAATTCGCCATTTTTGTAAATCGATATTAAAATTTAATTAAATTAGTTTAAGTTAAACCTTAAATAAAAAGTGAATTATAGTTTTTCTTTATATAAAAAAGGCTCTTTTTCTTATTGGGTAAAATTCAACAAACTCGACGAAAATAAATACTACCCATAATTGGTGACCCCGAGTAAAGGACAAATGGCAACCAAAACTGATGTAGCCACAACGCCCTCGCTAGTGAGGGATTAATGTCGTCATCTAGTCGACATTAATCCCTCACTAGCGACACGCACTACCAGCAATGTGTCCGCAATTTACGCTCGCTTACCGTTTCCAGAAATGTGCGTCACAAATGTCGAAGCATGGTTCACGTCATTAGAATTCTGGTTTAGCGCATCTGGCATTACGTCTGACAAACAAAAAGCCGCCACAGTGCTCGCAGCGTTAAGACCTGAGACGCTCGCTCAACTTACGCACATTATTACATCGATACCATTGAATGATCGTTTCGAATTCGTGAGGCAAGGCATAATAGACCATTTCGCCGACAGCGAACAACGAAGGCTAAACCAGCTTGTATCGGAAATGCCTCTAGGCGACAAAAAACCGGCAGAGCTGTTTTTCGAGATGAGGCGTGTCGCGGGCAGTTCAGTTGGTGAAGCCGCACTAAAAGGTCTTTGGATAAAACGCTTGCCAACGTTTGCTCAACGGGTAATTACAGCGTCAACGGGCACTGCAGCGGAATCCACGAAAATAGCTGACTCCATCGTAGATGATATATTGCCGTTTCAAATTAATAAAGTGGAAAAGGACAAGAGCAGTGAAGTAAGCGAACTACGCGCTGCTATATTGGAATTAACAAAAAGATTCGATCGTTTCACGACGCGTTCACGTTCCCGATCACGAAAGCACCCCGACAATCGAAACCGATCTCAGCATTACAGGTCACCACGCGAGGATATAAATGCAAATTTTGAAGATTGTTGGTATCATAAAAAGTATGGACACAACGCAAAAAAATGTCGCAGCCCATGAAAATATAAGCAGCGAACAAGTCACAGGGCCGGAACACTCACTTCTAATTGACTTTGTAAGCACGTGGGGAAGTCCAGCGAAAACTCCTCCACAAAGTGCAAAATTTTTCGCCTCCAGGTAACTGATAGATACTCTCAAAATATTTTTTTAGTCGATAGTGGTGCTGACGTTTCAGTACTACCTCTTTCTCCGAAAAACGAAGCTACACGCCCTACTGCAATAAAATTATTTGCCGCGAACGGCTCACCTATTACAGTCGCCGGAGAGAGGAGAATTAAATTAGATCTAGGATTAAAACGCATATTTTGCTGATCTTTCGTTACTGCTGATGTTACGTCTCCAATAATAGGTTCAGACTTTATAAAGTATTATGATCTATTAATCGATTTGCGGCGCAATCGTCTAATAGATAACACTAACGGCCACGTTGCGGCGTTAAAATTTCCGCCGACTACGGACTTTGCAGCCGTCAAAACATTTACTTTTGCAGATCTTTTAATCGAATTCAAAGACATAACAATACTCCCTCCTTTCGGTTTGAAAACAAAATCACCAATCGTCCACCGAATTGAAACGACAGGACAGCCAACATATTGCCGACCTCGTCGATTGTCCAGATAAATTGCTAGCAGCCAAAAAAGAATTTTCCCTTCTAGCTGAAGCCGGTATATGTCGACCATCACAAAGCAACTGGAGCAGCCCTCTTCACATGGTGCGAAAAAGCGATGGAACTTGGAGACCGTGCGGGGACTACCGGGCTTTAAATGCACAAACTGTTCCTGATAGATATCCATTGCCTTACTTAACGGATTTCACCAACAATTTACAAGGTAAGAATGTATTCACAAAAATAGATTTGAAAAAAGCATTCCACCAAATACCAATTCATGCCGACGACGTTCCAAAAACGGCAATAAGTACCCCATTCGGCCTTTACGAATTCAACACCATGATGTTTGTTGGTTTAAGAAACGCCGCGCAGACCTTTCAACGTATTATTAACGAGGTGTTTAGAGGTGTCGAATATGTGTTTCCATACATTGACTATATTTTTGTCGGCTCTCCTTCATTGGAACAACATCTTAAGGATCTTCGCGTAGTATTTCAACGTCTTCGGGAGAATCGCCTGACAATTAACGTTAAAAAATGCGAGTTTGGTAGGTCAGAAATAACTTTTCTTGGTCATCTCGTCACACCTGACGGCATTCGACCATCGCCTGAAAAGGTCGCCATAATCAACGAATACCAGAAGCCCGATAATTGTCAACAACTAAAAAGATTCATCGGAATGATGAACTTTTATCGAAAGTTTCTACCGCATACAATAGTTTACCAACAAGTTTTGCAAAACATGATGGTTGGAAACAAAAAGAACGACACAACACCGCTGAAATGGTAAGCAAATACTGTAATCGCTTTCGAACGTTGCAAAGATGAGTTGTCTAACGCTACGTTACTGGCACATCCTGTTCCGGATGCAGAATTAGTTATATTCGTTGACGCATCAGACACCGCAGTAGGGGCAGCATTGCATCAAAGGGTTAATGGTAATATGCAACCCTTAGGTTTCTATTCTAAGAAACTAACGCTCACACAGCAAAGGTATTCTACATACGACAGAGAATTAACTGCTGTCTACCAAGCTATCTGCCATTTTCGATACGCAATTGAAGGTCGCTCTTGCCACGTGGTTACCGATCATCGACCCTTGATATTCGCTTTCAAGCAAAAAATGGAAAAGGCATCGCCGCGTCGACTTAGACAGCTCGAGCTTATCAGCCAGTTTACAACTGACATACGACATATCCCTGGAAAGGATAATGCAACTGCTGATGCGCTTTCAAGAATTCAACCCATAATTAGAATTCAAGCCACAGAAAACATCAACGACTTTTCAGCAAAAACTATAACTTACAACGATTTAGCTGAAGCTCAAAAAACCGACCCAGTGTTACAAGACTATTTAAGTGGAAACAAGTGCTCACTTCTGTTAAAATATGTGTTGGTGCCAGAAAGCAATGTCCACATAATTTGCGATACGTCTAATTCACGCATTCGACCATACATTCCAAAGTGTTTCCAAAACCAGATTCTTAATATGTTACACAATTTAGCTCATCCCGGTACACGCGCGACCACAGCACTTGTAACATCTAGATGAGAAAAGACATCGCCAATTTCGTGAGAACGTGCCTGCAGTGCCAGCGATCGAAAATACAGCGACACACATGTTCTAGTCCAAATAAGTACGAGCCACCACAAGAAAGATTTTACCATATTAATATCGATGTTGTCGGTCCGTTCCCCTTGTGTAATGGTCAACGTTATTGCCTGACCATCATCGATAGGTTCACTCGGTGGCCCGAAGCCATTCCTATGCCCGACATGACCGCCGAGACTGTAGCAAACGCTCTGATAACACATTGGATCTCTAGATTCGGTGTACCGCAGCGAATCACGTCAGACCGAGGCAGACAATTTGAGTCTTCAGTTTTTACTGAATTAATGCAAACGCTTGGAACGACTCATTTTCGAACGACGTCATATCACCCTCAAGCAAATGGCTTAATCGAGAGGTGGCACAGAACGCTAAAGTCAGCTATCCTGTGTCATAACACTTCAAAGTGGGTGCATCAGCTTCCCACAATCTTACTTGGTCTTCGCGTAGTTTTCAAACCCAACATAAATGCGTCACCGGCGGAACTAGTTTATAGTACTACTTTAAGAATTCCCGGAGAATTTTTTATCGGAGATACCTCCACAAAAGCCAATAGTAATTTCGTAAAAGAATTCCGTGAGTCAATGCAATCTTGCAACATTTGAACGTAACAAGAATGAACACAATGGTACTTCCCCGAAACCAGACTCTGAAACGCCACCCTCTACAGCCACGTCAACCAGAACAGGAAGACGATTGATACTTTAACGCAGTCGGACAAAAATTTAAGTAATTTAAGTAAATTTTTGTAATCTCCTAATTACCTTTATTTTGACAAGTTTGGTAAAAAATATTTTTTGACGTGCTACTTCACGCGACAAATCCGCCATTTTGTATTTGACCACCTGTTTTAGAACACTTGCCTGCTTAAGACGAATATAACGATACCTTAATTGTCGAAATCCACGTAGCCGTTTGTGAGATAAGTGGTCAGCGTGACCAAATTAGCTTATTTTATTTATGTATTTTCATTTAGCTCTTAGCTTATTTTTTTTAGATTTTTTAGTCTATTTGTAATCTAAATTGCGTGTTCTCAAAAAATATATTACAGACATAAAAAGGTATAAAAATTAAAAAAATTTTAACATTTAAATATATAATTTTTTTTTAATTGGAAAATACACATGCTTAATTCACAAAACCTGTTTTATCTCTCTTTCTCTTGTACTATCATATTAAATACAAGCGTGTAAAATTTGTTGTTTCAAATTTTCATATAAAAATTAAACATGTACACTATTACACTTTAATTTTATGTTTTTAAAATGTTGTATTTGGAGAATTTATAAGTAGCTTGTTCTTCTTTTTTCATTAAAAATACAAAATACATTAGGTGTGTTTCTACATTGGGATCCCGCGGTATCCCGTACTCCCGTAAATTGGGTAAATGATAAATATAGAAACAAATGAAGTTCGAACAATAATAATTAAAATTAAAAATATTAATAGCCATGGGCACGTGGCAAAAATTATAAATAAATATACTTAATAGTAAGAAACCCAAAAAAGTTTCTCTCAAGTAGAACGAACACAAATAAGCAAATTAACTAACATGTGCATAATTAGTAAAGAACAAACGACAATGGCAAGACTGTTGTAAATTTAGAGATGGTAAAATTGAGCTTTCATTACGATAAATCGTTCAGCAAATTGAAATATGATGAATCCAAAAAAATTCACATATTCCATTTGCATAAAAGTTACGTATATAAAGCAGAAATATACATCAACTGATACCACACACAGTTGACCAAACACAAAACAACGCTGATGTTGAAGGTTTAGTGGCCTTCGAAAACAGCTAGTTGCTCCATTCAACTATGCGTTAGTCAGAATAATTTACAATTGGTTTTGGTGTTATTTGTTCATTAATAATTATCACATGTAATTTGGCTTACAAGGCGATACGAACTTTAGCCTGTTCAAATCATATATATAGAAACAAATGAAGTTCGAACAATTATAATTAACTAAAAAATTTTTTTTTAATTTTTTCTGCAGAGTTTTAGCGATACCGAAATTAGTTCGATATTCTCTCTTTTGATATTGCTAAAGAAATACGAGATCGTATGTTTTTTTGGAAGAAAACTGAACTTTCTTCGATTCATTTTGGAGTGTCACTCTCGATAGTTCTACACAATAAATCTTCGAGATGTATCAAAAATCGATATCATTAACATATATATCCATATATCCATACATACATGCATTGACGTTTATTTTCGTGTTAAAATTATGGTTTGTCGCGTTCCCGTACTTTTTGCATATTATTAAGCGAACTTAAAGTTTCCTCTCATTTTACCGAACTTTATCCAAAAAGTAACAAAAAGTAAGTAACAAAAAGCGTATTTATATTGATATATGTATGTATGTATGTGTAAATTAATATTTTCAAAAAACATAAATGTAAAAAAGCCAAGTTCCTTTCAAAAATTTCGGCCATCGAAAGTACTGAAATCAAAACTTGGACTTACATAACTTATCAATATTTTTCATAATTGTACAACCGAGGTGCGCAAAGTTATAAGGCGTTAAAAGAAGACAATGGTATCATATTCCCAATAAACGTAATCTACACATATCTTAAATCAATCCTATTTTGTGCCTCTCGACATTTAAATGTATTTCCTCTTCTTTAGAAAACCTATTTTTTTTAATTACAATTTTCAAATAGAAAAATGTATATACTGAAATATGTATGTATATGCTACTAAATTCGAATCATTATTCTTCCTCTCACGTAAGTAATCTCTGCTTTTAATTTTTTCGCGACCCACCTTAGATACGAGTATACCCATAATATTTGGTTTCCCATTTTCATCTTTAAAGTCAATCTTCCATATGCAAAAAAAAATTAACGTGTGATTAAAGTGTACGTTAAAACAAAATTTCCATACAAAAACCGTTTTTAACGTACACTTGAAGCACACATTATTTTTTGCATATGGGGGAATGTCTTTAAATAAGGCAGGCAGTAGCCAAGAACAAGAACAAGAAGCAGCTCAGGAATAGGAAATATACTTTCATGTCGAAAGGAGCGGTATACTGTTTGGTTTTAGACGCATGGTTTCTTCACAAAATGTTTTTAGAATTAATGCAGATTTTGTTTTTCCTATACGATTTTTTAACTTTTTTTCATTCACACAAATCGACCCGGCCTAGTTAGTATACACGTTAAAAAATTAATTTTGATTTAACCGATTTTTCTGATGATTTTTCGAGTATAAAATGACGATTATTTTATAGTTTATCGGGATTTCGACGATTTTTCGATCATTTTATCTGGGAGCCCTGGATACAGGTTGTTGTGAATTAAGCAACTACAGTAAAACCTCTCATAACCGGACACTCACCATCGCCGTATTGTTGCCCAGTTAATAAATGTGATTTGTAGAACAATTTTATAACATAAATGTAAAATTGAAAAAAGAGACAATGGCAGATTGGTTCGAGTTACAGTTGAAAAGTTAAATTCATATTAGTGGCGAAAAGACCAACATACGTATTTTGAATATAAAATTTTTTGTTTAAAATTTATTAACGCACTAATAATCCCAAATTATTATTTTACTTATTCAGTAAAATAATTTTTTTTATTAAAAATACATTGAAATTGATTACTAAGGGGTTTAGCTGGATCCTATGCGCATTTCACTGCTCCTAATGCAGATCATCAGGGAACCCTTACCCAAAGTTTCTTAGAACAACTAGAGTTATTATGTTATAAATTTTCATTTAAACAAATGAGAAGCTAAACCAATAACGAATCAACATGTTTTTTATTTTCTTACTTTACTACACTGGCAGACTTTTGTTCAGCTCTAACTGTAAAAGTATGTAAAGAAAATAAATGTAAATAACAACAACAGCTATTCAAGAATAGAGTGTTGCCACTAGAGTAGAAAGCCGTACCGGCGCGGGTGCCGGCTAGCCAGTCAGCCGATTTTTTTCAACAAGCCGAGCCGCCGCCGAACCACACGGCTTATCGGCGGCTTAGTACTCAGCCGATATTTTGTCTTTTATTTTTTATATTTTTTCAAATTTCGTATTTAATATGATAGCGAGCGTCCCGGAAAGATAGTTGTTTTTGCTTCCACATAAAAAGATGTGAACGGTAACGTAGTTGCGACAACACTTACTACATACATACGTTCTCTTTTGGAGTCCCTTCTCAAATACATGCACGTTTACATAGACTTCTTTGTTTAAGCCTTCAGGCGACTTTTTGATAATTAATTCTCCAAAGCTTTTTGTTTGTTGATCCGTAGCAGTGTTCCAATCAAGTAATAAATTTTTAATTCAACCGGAAAGCTTAAATAAAATTTATGTAGAAGGCAATCAAGAATAAAATTCCTCGAGAAATTTTTCCCCGGGAAAAATTCCAACTAATAGTAAGTAATAGGGAAAAAAATTCTAATATAAAAAATGAGAAATTTCTCGCGAAATTTTATTCATAATTGCCCTGATAGTCTAGAATATGTTTCTATGGTTTAACAAATAATTTACGAAGCTAGCTATTTTTTAAGGACATCAATTACTGCAATATTCAAACTATTGCAAAATAAATAATGTTACAACGTGGTGATTCAATAATTCACATATTTTTCTAAAAACAGACGACTGTGTTAAAACTTTTTTTCAAATGCTTAAACAAATCGGCGTTAAGCCGCCGCCGCCGAAAATATTTGTCTTTCAGCCGCCGCCGAAATTTTATCTCGGCTTGCTACTCTGGTTGCCACACAAGTATTTTTGACCTAGTGCCGTCAAGATAATAATTAGTGTTTTTTATTGGGAATTGTTACAATTTAAGCATTAAACACATTCACCACAGCAGGCTACATGGCTACACGACTACAAGTGCCGCAGGCAACAAATGTTACTACCAGCTACTGAATCCTTTTGAAGACGGCAGCGCACCATAAATATATGTTTCAGTGGTGCCGCTTTCAAATAGATATTTCACAATTATAAAAATAAAATAATTTATTAAAAAATATAAAAACAAATCAGTTTATTTCTTTATATTTTTTTTTGCGAGTTTTACTATTTATATGTTTAGTAATTTTTTCACTACGTTTAGCAATTTTTCGTTAGTTTGCGATTTTTTTCGCGTTTCTCTCCAAACTTTTTATATTTTTAATGGCTTTTGCGATTTCTAATAAATGTTAGCGCTTGCTTCCGATTTTGCAAATTTTTGCGATTTTTTGCATAGTTCGCAATAAATGCAACTCTTTGCTTTAATTGCGGTTTTGGTGATTTTTCATCAATAGATGGCTTGTTTACAATTTTGCAACTTCTTGCGATTTTTTTGCAAACTTCACGATAAATGCGACTTTTTGCATGCTTTCAGCCTCCAAACAGTTTTGCCCATTTTTAAACAATATTAGACGTTGTTATCATCCCGCTGTTAATGTTTTTGCAAATTTTGGTATTTCCGCGGTTTTGGCCGAGTTTTTTGCATTCCTTAAAGTTTTAGCGATTTTCAATCATATTATGGCTTTTTTTTAATTTTGCAATTTTTCGCGATTTTTTGCAAAGTTCGCGATAAACCGGCTTTTTGCGTGTCTCTTAGCTTCCTAACAGTTTTGAGGATCTTAAAACATCATTAAACTTAGTCCACATTCCGCTGTTAGAAACTTTTGCGAATTATTTAAATTTTCGCGAATTTTTTGCATTCCTTACAGTTTTATCGATTCCTAATCAATATTAGGACTTTTTTTTAATATTTGAAACTTTTCGCGAATTGCCGCTTTTTCACTTTGCAAAAATGTAATTACTTTTGCAATTAACATTAAATTTTTGTAAACTTCTTTTTTATTTTTCAATACAAAATATTTCTTGGCAATTATTTTGTTTAACATATTTTGCTATACTGTCAACACTGTTTTTGGTTTGTAGCCATAAAAAATAGAAATTAGTTTAATTTGACTACAACGACAAATGTAGCGCCGACAACAACCTGTAGCCTGTTGCCTTGCTGCCTTCAAAATATTCATTCTCTTATAAACATGTGTATTCTATTTTTGACATTTTGTAGCCGGTAGCTTGCGGTGGCGAATGTTTAAAATTTATTAACGCTTTAAGTTTAAAATTTATTAACGCACTAATAATCCCAAATTATTATTTTACTTATTCAGTAAAATAATTTTTTTATTAAAAATACATTGAAATTGATTATTGAGAGGTTTAGCTGGATCCTATGCTCGTTTCACTGTTGCTAAAGGCCGTGATGCACTATCCTACACAATCGCGCGATCTGCCAAATATTAATTTACAAACGTCAAATTCCGTAAGAACCCCGTACCGGGCTTAAATTTTAAAATTAACAAAAAATTCAAAATGTGACATCGTTGTCTGAATTAAAAAAAAATTATAAACTTAAAATTTTTTTAAATCTAAAGCTCCGTAACTCAATGATTTTTTATCCGATCAATACATTAAAAATAGTGGCTGTTAAAAGAAAAACATATCTTTGCAATGATATTAAATTCGCCAAATTTTAATAAACAGTTCTCAAGATGTTTGGAAAAATAAATCAGTGCCATATTCGTGTTCAGCGACCCTTAATTAGCTAAGAAAACGCCTAATTTTTGAGGTTATGGCAGAAAGATGAAAATTTGTTGCATAGTATAATGTATCGTCAGCTTATACGTACTCGCATGTAACTTAGTAAATATTAGGCAGACGTTTAAATGAATTAATCACCCTTATTCCAGTTGTCGTCTTTCGACGTCACTTTAATATAACACCAAAAAATTGGGACTTGTTTACTCGCTCTCGAGAACAATTTTGCGCAACTGACAATCTATTTCCGTTCCCTAAGGTCTAGAAAATAACATAAACCTGCAAACAGGAGTCAGTTGTTTTCGATAACGGATACAGGAGCACCGATTTTTTGATGTTGTGTTAAAATGACGTCGACAACTGGAATAAGGGTGAATAAAACCGTCCAAGAATTTAAATTTTGTTAAAATAAATTTTTGAAAATTTAAAATGTATTTTCATATGTTTAGACTGTTAAGGAAAATATACTTATGTATGTACTTAAGTATTTTAATAATGATAATGACTCATTTTAAGCATATCTTATTTTATGATAAATTAAATTCTGTAAACTTGCCTGTAATATACCTCTTTACGATTTTCGGTGAAATCGATAGTAAGTAAATAAACATTTTTTTAAATAAATAATTTTTCAACACTTTCGGTGTAAGGATCGTGGAAACTAATTCAAAACGACGGTATACGTAAGAAAGTAGATATGTTTTTATATGTGCGTGAAGATAAATTTTAAAATTTATAACCCTAGACACAAACCGTCTTCTTTAACAGAGCTCTGTTAACCAAAAAACAGAGCTCTGTTAACTAATAATAATTAGTTTTTTCCCACAAAATGGACTTAATACCCAATTTTTCAAGCAAAATAAACATGAAAATTTAAACCAAGAGACTTCTCTATGCCTCCTTTATATAGATATAACATTTCATACATCCAACAACACAAAAAATCCATATCTTCACCCACAGTCATAAATTGGTTTTTAGTAATATTTTTCAAAAACCGTAGGAGATGGGGTAAAAAAGAATATTGGAGGAGACTCCTGGACGCCTCTAGATCAATGTCCAATAGTCAAAAGTCTTAACAGCCTGTTTTTGTAAAAATTACAGCACAATTTCAAAAAATAAAATTTTAAATTTGAAAAATAATGTTGATAATTTTTTTCAAAAACCGTAGGAGATGGGGTAAAAAAGAATATTGGAGGAGACTCCTGGACGCCTCTGGATCAATGTCCAATAGTCAAAAGTCTTAACAGCCTGTTTTTGTAAAAATTACAGCACAATTTCAAAAAATAAAATTTAAAATTTGAAAAATAATGTTGATAATTTTTTTCAAAAACCGTAGGAGATGGGGTAAAAAAGAATATTGGAGGAGACTCCTGGACGCCTCTGGATCAATGTCCAATAGTCAAAAGTCTTAACAGCCTGTTTTTGTAAAAATTACAGCACAATTTCAAAAAATAAAATTTTAAATTTGAAAAATAATGTTGATAATTTTTTTCAAAAACCGTAGGAGATGGGGTAAAAAAGAATATTGGAGGAGACTCCTGGACGCCTCTGGATCAATGTCCAATAGTCAAAAGTCTTAACAGCCTGTTTTTGTAAAAATTACAGCACAATTTCAAAAAATAAAATTTTAAATTTGAAAAATAATGTTGGTAATTTTTTTCAAAAACCGTAGGAGATGGGGTAAAAAAGAATATTGGAGGAGACTCCTGGACGCCTCTGGATCAATGTCCAATAGTCAAAAGTCTTAACAGCCTGTTTTTGTAAAAATTACAGCACAATTTCAAAAAATAAAATTTTAAATTTGAAAAATAATGTTGGTAATTTTTTTCAAAAACCGTAGGAGATGAGTAAAAAAGAATATTGGAGGAGACTCCTGGACGCCTCTGGATTAATGTCCAATAGCCAAAAGTCGTAACAGCCTGTTTTTGTAAAAATTACAGCACAATTTCAAAAAATAAAATTTAAAATTTGAAAAATAATGTTGATAATTTTTTTCAAAAACCGTAGGAGATGGGGTAAAAAAGAATATTGGAGGAGACTCCTGGACGCCTCTGGATCAATGTCCAATAGTCAAAAGTCTTAACAGCCTGTTTTTGTAAAAATTACAGCACAATTTCAAAAAATAAAATTTTAAATTTGAAAAATAATGTTGATAATTTTTTTCAAAAACCGTAGGAGATGGGAAAAAAAAGAATATTGGAGGAGACTCCTGGACGCCTCTGGATTAATGTCAAATAGTCAAAAGTCGTAACAGCCTGTTTTTGTAAAAATTACAGCACAATTTCAAAAAATAAAATTTTAAATTTGAAAAATAATGTTGGTAATTTTTTTCAAAAACCGTAGGAGATGGGGTAAAAAAGAATATTGGAGGAGACTCCTGGACGCCTCTGGATCAATGTCCAATAGTCAAAAGTCTTAACAGCCTGTTTTTGTAAAAATTACAGCACAATTTCAAAAAATAAAATTTTAAATTTGAAAAATAATGTTGGTAATTTTTTTCAAAAACCGTAGGAGATGGGGTAAAAAAGAATATTGGAGGAGACTCCTGGACGCCTCTGGATCAATGTTCAATAGTCAAAAGTCGTAACAGCCTGTTTTTGTAAAAATTACAGCACAATTTCAAAAAATAAAATTTTAAATTAAAAACGTAGCATTTAACGGTCAAATGTTAAGCAGGCTTGTATTTACTTAGTTGCTTGGATTATTTAACATAGAAAACTTTTATTTATCTATGGCTACTCTGCTAAATGAAGAATATTTCAAATTGTGTTATAAGTTTTTTTTTGTGATCGCTGTGTAGCTAAGTAAAATTTTTTAAATTGAAATGAATAAGGACAAATATTTTATTCTCTTTGCAAAGCTATACTTTTTAAATTTGAAGCAGAATGAGATCGTTTCGTGCCACAATTTTAAAAACTGGGAAAGTAATTCGTCTTTTACAGACTTTTTTTTAAAGCTTAATGAAAATATTACTGTGTTTGGGAAAAAAGTTTTACCAAAATATAATCAAAAAAAACGAATTTATTCCTTGTTGAAGAAACTTGTAAGTATAACCGCATACAATTTTTAAAAGCCTTGAACAAATTAGGATATTTGTTGTTATGTACATACAACACATATTTACATACAGATGGGGATGTACATTTTAATAAGTTCATAAGTGTACAAACATATGTACTTAAGTATGTCTGTGTTGTGGGTGCTCCGTACATCCAAGATTTTTCATTATGCTCACTGCATATACATATGTGCCCTTAATTATGAAAGTTGTCTACGTCATGTGAATTTTTGCTTCGAAATATCAATTAAATCTTTCAAAAACTTCAATAAATATTTTAAAAATATTAAATAAATTTATATTAATCGAGACTAGTACTACTCTAAATTAAAATGATGCATAATATAAAAGTACTTTTTAATTTGTTGAAATGTAATCTACTAAATATCTCGAACAGAGAAATATATGACTTAGACCACTTTCATAATTAAGGGCACATATGTAGATATGTATATTTACAAACATGTAAATATCGCCCATTTACTCAAACAACGTCATAACTCAACAAATTAGTTCGCAGGAAAACGAGAACAAAAACAGGCCGTTAAGACTTTTGACTATTGGACATTGATCCAGAGGCGTCCAGGAGTCTCCTCCAATATTCTTTTTTACCCCATCTCCTACGGTTTTTGAAAAAAATTATCAACATTATTTTTCAAATTTAAAATTTTATTTTTTGAAATTGTGCTGTAATTTTTACAAAAACAGGCTGTTAAGACTTTTGACTATTGGACATTGATCCAGAGTCGTCCAGGAGTCTCCTCCAATATTCTTTTTTACCCCATCTCCTACGGTTTTTGAAAAAAATTACCAACATTATTTTTCAAATTTAAAATTTTATTTTTTGAAATTGTGCTGTAATTTTTACAAAAACAGGCTGTTAAGACTTTTGACTATTGGACATTGATCCAGAGGCGTCCAGGAGTCTCCTCCAATATTCTTTTTTACCCCATCTCCTACGGTTTTTGAAAAAAATTACCAACATTATTTTTCAAATTTAAAATTTTATTTTTTGAAATTGTGCTGTAATTTTTACAAAAACAGGCTGTTAAGATTTTTGACTATTGGACATTGATCCAGAGGCGTCCAGGAGTCTCCTCCAATATTCTTTTTTACCCCATCTCCTACGGTTTTTGAAAAAAATTATCAACATTATTTTTCAAATTTAAAATTTTATTTTTTGAAATTGTGCTGTAATTTTTACAAAAACAGGCTGTTAAGACTTTTGACTATTGGACATTGATCCAGAGGCGTCCAGGAGTCTCCTCCAATATTCTTTTTTACCCCATCTCCTACGGTTTTTGAAAAAAATTATCAACATTATTTTTCAAATTTTAAATTTTATTTTTTGAAATTGTGCTGTAATTTTTACAAAAACAGGCTGTTACGACTTTTGACTATTGGACATTAATCCAGAGGCGTCCAGGAGTCGCCTCCAATATTCTTTTTTACCCCATCTCCTACGGTTTTTAAAAAAAATTATCAACATTATTTTTCAAATTTTAAATTTTATTTTTTGAAATTGTGCTGTAATTTTTACAAAAACAGGCTGTTAAGACTTTTGACTATTGGACATTGATCCAGAGGCGTCCAGGAGTCTCCTCCAATATTCTTTTTTACCCCATCTCCTACGGTTTTTGAAAAAAATTATCAACATTATTTTTCAAATTTTAAATTTTATTTTTTGAAATTGTGTTGTAATTTTTACAAAAACAGGCTGTTACGACTTTTGACTATTGGGCATTAATCCAGAGGCGTCCAGGAGTCGCCTCCAATATTCTTTTTTACCCCATCTCCTACGGTTTTTGAAAAAAATTATCAACATTATTTTTCAAATTTTAAATTTTATTTTTTGAAATTGTGCTGTAATTTTTACAAAAACAGGCTGTTAAGACTTTTGACTATTGGACATTGATCCAGAGGCGTCCAGGAGTCTCCTCCAATATTCTTTTTTACCCCATCTCCTACGGTTTTTGAAAAAAATTATCAACATTATTTTTCAAATTTTAAATTTTATTTTTTGAAATTGTGCTGTAATTTTTACAAAAACAGGCTGTTAAGACTTTTGACTATTGGACATTAATCCAGAGGCGTCCAGGAGTCGCCTCCAATATTCTTTTTTACCCCATCTCCTACGGTTTTTGAAAAAAATTATCAACATTATTTTTCAAATTTTAAATTTTATTTTTTGAAATTGTGCTGTAATTTTTACAAAAACAGGCTGTTAAGACTTTTGACTATTGGACATTAATCCAGAGGCGTCCAGGAGTCGCCTCCAATATTCTTTTTTACCCCATCTCCTACGGTTTTTGAAAAAAATTATCAACATTATTTTTCAAATTTTAAATTTTATTTTTTGAAATTGTGCTGTAATTTTTACAAAAACAGGCTGTTAAGACTTTTGACTATTGGACATTAATCCAGAGGCGTCCAGGAGTCGCCTCCAATATTCTTTTTTACCCCATCTCCTACGGTTTTTGAAAAAAATTATCAACATTATTTTTCAAATTTTAAATTTTATTTTTTGAAATTGTGTTGTAATTTTTACAAAAACAGGCTGTTAAGACTTTTGACTATTGGACATTGATCCAGAGGCGTCCAGGAGTCTCCTCCAATATTCTTTTTTACCCCATCTCCTACGGTTTTTGAAAAAAATTACCAACATTATTTTTCAAATTTAAAATTTTATTTTTTGAAATTGTGCTGTAATTTTTACAAAAACAGGCTGTTAAGACTTTTGACTATTGGACATTGATCCAGAGGCGTCCAGGAGTCTCCTCCAATATTCTTTTTTACCCCATCTCCTACGGTTTTTGAAAAAAATTATCAACATTATTTTTCAAATTTTAAATTTTATTTTTTGAAATTGTGCTGTAATTTTTACAAAAACAGGCTGTTACGACTTTTGGCTATTGGACATTAATCCAGAGGCGTCCAGGAGTCTCCTCCAATATTCTTTTTTACCCCATCTCCTACGGTTTTTGAAAAAAATTACCAACATTATTTTTCAAATTTAAAATTTTATTTTTTGAAATTGTGCTGTAATTTTTACAAAAACAGGCTGTTAAGACTTTTGACTATTGGACATTGATCCAGAGGCGTCCAGGAGTCTCCTCCAATATTCTTTTTTACCCCATCTCCTACGGTTTTTGAAAAAAATTACCAACATTATTTTTCAAATTTAAAATTTTATTTTTTGAAATTGTGCTGTAATTTTTACAAAAACAGGCTGTTAAGACTTTTGACTATTGGACATTGATCCAGAGGCGTCCAGGAGTCTCCTCCAATATTCTTTTTTACCCCATCTCCTACGGTTTTTGAAAAAAATTATCAACATTATTTTTCAAATTTAAAATTTTATTTTTTGAAATTGTGCTGTAATTTTTACAAAAACAGGCTGTTAAGACTTTTGACTATTGGACATTGATCCAGAGGCGTCCAGGAGTCTCCTCCAATATTCTTTTTTACCCCATCTCCTACGGTTTTTGAAAAAAATTATCAACATTATTTTTCAAATTTAAAATTTTATTTTTTGAAATTGTGCTGTAATTTTTACAAAAACAGGCTTTTACGACTTTTGACTATTGGACATTAATCCAGAGGCGTCCAGGAGTCTCCTCCAATATTCTTTTTTACCCCATCTACGGTTTTTGAAAAAAATTACCAACATTATTTTTCAAATTTAAAATTTTATTTTTTGAAATTGTGCTGTAATTTTTACAAAAACAGGCTGTTAAGACTTTTGACTATTGGACATTGATCCAGAGGCGTCCAGGAGTCTCCTCCAATATTCTTTTTTACCCCATCTCCTACGGTTTTTGAAAAAAATTACTAAAAACCAATTTATGACTGTGGGTGAAGATATGGATTTTTTGTGTTGTTGGATGTATGAAATGTTATATCTATATAAAGGAGGCATAGAGAAGTCTCTTGGTTTAAATTTTCTGGTTTATTTTGCTTGAAAAATTGGGTATTAAGTCTATTTTATGGGAAAAAACTAATTATTATTAGTTAACAGAGCTCTGTTTTTTTGTTAACAGAGCTCTGTTAAAGAAGACGGTTTGTGTCTAGGGTTATAAATTTTAAAATTTATCTTCACGCACATTGTTTTTATTGGCTCCTGACAATAATTTGTGTTATCTTAACAAATACCCTTTGTTTTTTAAAATTTAGCACGCCTTTATCTTAATTTGTGGGGTGGTATGTGGGATGTTATCATATTGTAAAAGTTCTATGTTGATTGAAAGAAAAAAAACATCCAATATAGTTGGGGTATTCCGAAAGTAATAAAACGGAAAAATATGACTGCTGTGAGCAACCCCTTAAAATTTACAATTATAAATATTGTACTTATTTGTATTTTGGTTTTAGCACCTTTGTACATTGCATACTCTCTCTCTACCTCTCTAAATTCCTTTGGTAAACTCTCGCATTTCTACATGTAGTTATCAGCGATGCCAACTTAGCTATTTTAGAGCTAAATTTAGATCTTTTTGATTGCTTCTAACTCGAAATTTTTCGCTTTACCTCTTTTTTAATAAAAAGAGCTAACAAAGCTCTTTTCTATTGTGGAAACGGCACTTTTTGGATCTTATAGTAAATTTTCCCGCTTTAGCCCTATTGTTTCTGCTTTGGGCATTTACATTTTTGGCAACTATGTTTTTGCAAATGCAGATACTTTTTTTTCGCAATTATGTTATATACATATATTTATGTATTTAGGTATTTCAAATTGTAAAACCCCGTTTTTATTATAAAGTGTTCATTTCTGAGTAATTAGAAAATTTTCCACAAATTACTAAAATGGATTCTTGCTGCCAAAA
The DNA here is from genome assembly GCA_905220375.1 of Tachina fera. Classification (NCBI taxonomy): domain Eukaryota; kingdom Metazoa; phylum Arthropoda; class Insecta; order Diptera; family Tachinidae; genus Tachina; species Tachina fera. Next base: position 30,745,683 of record LR999966.1, on the reverse strand, counting down.
ATATAGGAAAGCTTGGAAATCAAATCCCGCGTTTAAAAAAATTTATTAAACCAACAAAAGATCCTTCTAAAGCTAACTCTTTTTGAAAATTATTGTTCTTATTTTGTAACTTAACGTATATACAGGGTGGCCCAGAAAGACCGAAGTGGTGTGAAATCCTTATAACTTTTTATTTAAGACATATTTTTTTAGTTTTTTGGTTTTTTAAATACATTAAATTTATAGGGAATATTTTAAGATTAGTTATTAAAAATTATATCCCGCAAGTGGTGGCCATTTTCTGCTTCGCACAAATGTGCTCTTTCCAACACATTTTCAATGACCTTTCGCAAAACTTCCGGTGTTATGTTGTTAATTTCGTCTCGAATATTGGTTTTTAATTCCTAAATAGTCCTAGGCTTATTAAGATAAACTTTCCCTTTTAAATAACTCCAAAGGAAACAGTCTGGAGCAGTTAAATCCGGGGAACGCGGAGGCCAATTAAAATTGCTTCTACGCGAAATTATTTTTTCACCAAAGAGCCATTGTGGCCCTGGAAGTGTCCGCTGTGGGTCCATCCTGTTGGAACCATATTTGCGGATGGTTTTCCACGGTTGGCTTTACCAAATTTTCCAACATGGCCTGACATCGATCACCATTGATGGAAATGGCGACACCTCGTTCATTTTCAAAAAAATATGGTCCAATGATCCTTTCTGAAGAAACACCGCATCAAACAGTATACTTAACTGGGTGTAATTGTCGTTGATGAAGTACTCTCGGGTTTTCAATATCCGATATCCTAAAGTTTTGTTTGTGCCTCGTTAGGCTTCGTCACTCATAACTAAGTTATGAATAATGGAAATGGAAAGAACACATTTGTGCGAAGCAGAAAATGTCCACCACTTGCGGGATATCATTTTTAATAACTAATTTAAAAATATTCCCTATAAATTTACTGCATTTAAAAAACAAAAAATTAAAAAAATATGTCTTAAATAAAAAGTTATAAGGAATTCACACCACTTCGGTCTTTCTGGGCCACCCTGTACAAGTATATGTAAATGTGTATGGTTATATTGTTAATGCAGATAAATATTTGCATCAATTGCTGTGAAATGATTTTATTTTAAATTATTATTTTTTATTTTTTCTTACTATTATTTTTATTAATGTAAAAAATCTTGAAGTGCAAATTGAATGATAAATATGTACATTCATAGATTTGAAACGGAAAAATCTTGAGTTTTTAAATTTAGCTCTTTTAAGCTCTTTTTGGCTACTGAGTTGGCTCGTTTTGCCTTTGAATTGTTGGCATCACTGGTAGTTATGTCAAACAATAAACATAGCTGAGAAAGTCTTATTACTTTATAATGTTAAGACATTATGACACTTAAGACACCCTTGTGAATACCCCAATTAAATATTGCGTTTTTTTTTACTTCAAAAAATAATTTTTATTGGAAATGTTTTTAAATCAATACCAATAATGTTGATTTTTGATTGCTATTTTGCAATCACCAATCAAAATCCAAAAAATTATAGTAATCATGTTGTGTGCGGAGAATTACAAGGCACTGCTAGTTGCAATAAGCCAAAAAATCAGTGATAAAAAATGCATTAATTGTAGAGGTAATCACACCGCTAACTACAGAGGTAGTCCTGTGTACTCTGTTGGCCAACATACTATGGTGCAAAAACCTAAATTAGCTCCATCTCAATCATCAAACGCTTACTCCGCCACTTTTGCGCAAATGAACCAACCAGTTGCTTCCCGTGTATCGTATGCCGATGCTGCCAAAACAAAATCTATCCCCCAACAAATGTTTCCCCGCCAAATAATTCAACAAATACAAACTCAAGCTTTAGTTTTAACCGCCTTGAAGCTACTATTGATAATTTAGTGCAAACTATAAATAATTTTACAACAAATATGACTAGCATGATGCCAGAAATGCTACGAATACAGAATACACTGCTTCAAGCATTAGTTAACAAGCCATCAAAAAATACTGATATAATGTTGGTCTCTGAGACACATTTGACTTCGAGAAGCCTCTTTAAAATTAATGGCTACACTATATATGATACAAAGGACCCTAGAGGGAGAGCATGCGTTGGATCAGCAATTCTAATAAAGTCAAGACTCAAGCACTATATTCTTGACAACATTTGTGAAGAACATCTACAAGCAACAAATATCTGAATTGAAAATTTTTGTAAAAATTTTGTGATATCTTCAATTTACTCCCCTCCCAGATTTTCAATTACTGAGGACCAATACGAGAAATTCTACAAATCTCTTGGACCTTGTTTCGTAGCAGCTGGCGACTACAATGCTAAGCATACGTTCTGGGGTTCGCGTCTTATTACGCCTAGAGGTAGGGCGTTGTTCAACACAATTTCAAAAATGGGCTTGGATGTTATTTCGAGTGGGGAGCCTACTTACTGGCCTACTGACGTACGAAAAATTCCAGATGTTATAAATTTCGGCGTCATAAAAAGTATTTCTAGGGAATTAATTCACGTTGAAGCTTCCCTAGATCTCTCGTCCGATCACTCTCCCACGATCGTTACAATCTGTAGCCCACTGAGAAGCGCTTTACCTCACCCATATGTCAAGATGATAAATCGTGTTAATTGGCTGGGATTCAAAAATATCTTAGTAGTCATTGCACGGAAAATATTACACTTAGAACACCCAATGATATTGAATCGAACATTGCAAATCTTAACGAGAATATTAAACAAGCTTCTGAACATGCCACTACCTCCCATCCACATACTGGGTTCAATAAAATTTATTCTACAGACGTTGAACATCTCGTACGTGAAAAAAGAACAGCTAGAAGGGAATGGCAACAGCACAGATCACCTCAACACAAAATCAGATTTAAAGAGTGCACTAAACGACTCCAAGAGTTGCTTGCATCTGAAAAAACTGCATCTTTTAAAAATTATCTGGAAGATCTTGATGTCACACCAGCATCTAATTACTCTTTGTGGCACGCTGCTAAAAAGCTTAAAACACCCGTTGAGTTTAAGCCACCTCTGCGCACATCTACCGGAGGTTGGGCAAGAACCGATACTGAAAAAGGTAACATATTTGCTGAGCATTTAAAATCCGTATTACACCAAATACATGTACCGGTGTTGCTGATTTGCCGAGTGTAGTTGCTCTACCACCTCGACCCTTAAAATTTACGATGTGTGATGTACAAAAACTAATTGCCGAGCTCAACCCGAAAAAAGCTCCCGGTATGGATGGAATGAGTAACCAGATGCTGATTAAGTTACCTCGTACTGCAATTAGAATCCTGTTATTCATTTTTAATGCCATTTTACGACTGAAGTATTATCCAGACTGTTGGAAGCTTGTCAAAGTTAAAATGATTCCAAAGCCAGGTAAAGATCTTACCAAGGCTGAGTCATATAGGCCAATAAGTTTACTGTCAACAATGTCAAAGCTTTTTGAAAAGCTACTCATGACAAAATTGTCTTCAATTTTAACTGATAATGGATGCATCCCGGACCATCAATTTGGTTTTAGAAGCCAGCATAGCACCGTTGAGCAAACGCATAGATTGGTTCAATTTATCAGAAAAACATTTGAGGAAAGAAGTATTGTTCTGCCCTGTTTATTGATGTTTCTCAGGCATTTGATAAAGTGTGGCATGAAGGCCTGATTTTGAAATTGAAGACAGACTTACCAATAAACATTCTAAATCTTTTGGAAAGTTACATTCTTGCACGAAAATTTACAGTTGTGGAAGGGCACTTTATGAGTATGCCTGAAACTATCTCATCCGGTGTGCCACAGGGGAGTATACTGGGGCCATTTTTATATTTGATTTATACTTGTGATATGCCTGTGAGCAGTAGTATCCACACTTCTACATTTGCCGACGATACCGAATGCCTTAGTATGCACGAAAACCCTGATGAGGCATCCCGAAAACTACAGGAACACATTAGCCAGATGGAACTATGGTTAAACTTATGGAGAATTAAGGTAAATGAACAAAAGTGTGTCCATATAACATTTACTTTACGAAGAGATACTTGTTTCCCCATTCGGATTAATAATCAAGTTGTTCCTCAACATTCACATGTGAAATATCTTGGTATACACCTCGATCGACGGCTTACATGGAAACATCACATTGACTATAAGTTAACTCAAATGAAACTAAAATTAACTCAGTTACATTGGCTGATTGGCAGAAATTCAACACTCAGCCTAGACTGCAAACTTTTAATATACAAGTCGATTTTAAAGCCAATATGGTGTTACGGTATCCAGTTATGGGGCACTGCTTCTGCTTCCAATGTAGAGAGAATTCAACGAAGACAAAACAAAATTTTAAGGTTAATAACATCTGCTCCATGGTACATTAAGAATTCAAATATACATCGTGATTTAAATATGCCACTAGTGACTGAAGAAATTGCAAAATACGCAGGCAAATATCTAACTAAACTCGTGTCACATCCTAATCCGCTTGCTCGTAACATTTTGAACTTTGCTGGACACATCCGCTTAAAAAAGAGAGATACAAGGGCTCTAATACTAAACACTCCGAATGAAGTTGCTTGAAAAAATTTTTTTTTTGCTTATCACTACTTATGTATTATTTACAACTATCACTTAGTTATGTCTGACATTGGTCGGGTCTATTAATTATATGTTAGATTTAAGATTTGAATACTTATTGTTAGTTCATATATGAAGATACAATAAATAAAAAAACATGCATAAAAAAAAGGAGCCTAGAGGGAGAGCCTGCGTTGGATCTGCAAAAACTGCATCTCCTAAAAATTATTTGGAACGTCTTGATGTCACACCAACTTCTAATTACTCTTTGTGACGCGCTGCTAGAAAGCTTAAAACACCCGTTGAGTTTAAGCCACCTCTGCGCATATCTAGCGCATGCTGGGCAAGAAGCGATACGGAAATATGTAAAAATTTATGGAACAACAAGATACTGATGAACTTGCCGCATATTGCAATAAGAATCCTGCTATTTATTATTAATGCCATATTACGACTGGAGTATTATTTACAACACTGGAAGCTTGCCAAAGTCAAAATCATTAAAAGCCGGGCAAAGATCTTACTAAAGCTGAGTCATATAGGCCAATAAGTTTGCTATCAACTATGTCAAAACTCTTCGAAAAGCTGCTCATGACAAAATTGTTCCCAATTTTAACTGATAGTGGATGCATACCGGACCATCAATTTGGTTTTAGAAGTCAGCATAGCACCATAGCATAGATTGGTTCAAGTTATAAGAAGAACATTTTAAGAAAAGAAGTATTGTTCTACTCTCTTTATTGATGTTTCTCAGGCATTTGATAAAGTATGGCCCTAGTTTTAAAATTGAAGATATATCTACTAGTATATTTTCTAAAGCTATTGGAAAGTTATATTCTATTCCGGAAGGTCGTTGTTGTGGAATGAGACTTCACGAGTGTGCTCAAATCTATCTCTGCCGGTGTGCCACAGGAGAGTATACTAGGCCCAGTTTTGTTTTTGGTATATACTTGTGATTTGCCTGTTAGCACTAAAACCCATACATCTGCATTTGCCGATGATATAGCCTTCTTTAGCATGCAAGAAACCCCTTACGACGCATTCCGATATCTTCAGGAAGATATTACCCAGCTGGAACTATGATTAAAGTTATGGAGAATTAAAGTAAATGAACCGAAGTGTGTGCAGGTAATATTTACTCTACGAAAAGATACTTCCCCCATTAGAATTAATAATCAAATTGTTCCTCAACATTCAAATGTAAAATACCTTGGTATTCACCTTGATCGACGGCTTACATGGAAACAACACATTGATTCTAAGCTAACACAAATGAAACTAAAATTAACTCATGTACATTGGCTGTTTGGTAGAAATTCAACTCTCAGTTTAGATTGCAAACTTTTGATATACAAGTCGCTTTTGAAACCTATATGGTGCTAAGTGAATTCAATTATGGGGCACTGCTTCAGCTTTTAATGTCGAGAGAATCCAATGAAGGTAAAACAAAATTTTACGTTTGATAACTTTGGCTCCATGGTACATCAAAAATTCAAATATACGTCCTGATTTAAATATGCCACTAGTGATTGAAGAAATTGCAAAATAAGCAGGCAAATATTTAACAAAACTCGAGTCACATCCTAATACACTTGCACGTAATATTTTGAACTTTACTGGACACATCCGCCTAAAAAAAGAGGGACACAAGGGCTCTAATACTCAACACTCCAGATGGGATTTCTTGAAAATACTTTTTTCCTCTTTCGATTATCAGCATTTATGTATTATTTATAACTAGGGAAAGGAATTTCATGCATTTAAAATCTTTTTTTGTGTACATAAAATATAAATTTAAAAAAAAATTCTACTTAAAACTAATAAAATATGCATTTAGTAACACTTTTTTCAAAATTAAAACTTTAAAAAATCAGTTTCATTAATTTTTTAACAAAAAAACATTTGCTTTGTTAAGAAATTGTATGCAAAACACAACTTTAATTATTTTGTTATTTAATAATAAATACTGGTAACACCACCGTGTTCAACAACCACTTCACAGCTTATGATGTACAAAATTGAATAAAATTTCATTCGGGTATTCAAATATTTTTTTATTTTATTAAATAAATTTTTATTTTCTTGAAGTAAAGCAACCCAATTTAAATAATATGAGCTTCTGACATGGTAGTAAAACAGATAAACATTTCTATGAAGTATACGTAAAAAATATGAGGAAGAAAGAAGTATTATCACAATTTCTTTTATTCGAATGAAATGAGTATTTGAATACCCAGCTTTTTTCGATGTGTTTTGATTGTATGTACATCACTAAAACATTTTTGTGCAATTGTATTTATATTAAAGTTTTTTTATGGATTTTACGATGTATTTTGAATCAGTTGGATAATTTGATGAGGTTTTCCATTACATGACAGAAATAATAAATCTAAGCTAAGAGCTAACACTTCTAGCTTCATTTTCAGATGTAACATGAATCAATATGTGTTATATTAACAAAAATATTTGAGGTACAAAATACACAATTTGAAAATATCAACTTAAAGTAGTCTTAACAAACGTGGTGACATACTTTAGAAATTTGACAAAATGATTTTTTTAGAATACAACTTTACTTAACATTGCTTTGCAAAGCTTTGCTAAGTTTTTTTTTGCATAAGACCCTTGGTCTTTAAAACACAAAAAGCACAGCTTTAATGCTTTCTTAACAAATATTTTGGCAATCATATTGTTGTATATAATTGTAAACATAAATTGCAAAACATTTATCTATCTCAATTTAAGTAAAACGGCAACACCAACAGCTGTTATTGAGAAACTACAATGTAAACTAGCTTTAAGAACATAATTAATAAAAGCACTTTAGAATTTGTTTTCATCTAGATTGGCCGCTACATTACATTGGCGAAGAGGACAAAGGAGAATAAGAAAAGAAAAAACACAATTAAAAGTGTACATACACGTGTTTTGGAAAACTTAAAAATACATCACATAAAACCAACAACCAATAAGATATTAATACAATCAAAATGGTGCAGGAAGAGAGCGCTCTGGCAGCTACAACAAACATCTTCCACGTTACGCTGCAAGAATTCAATCCATCTAAAGAGTCTTGGATTCTTTGGAAAGACAAGTTTGATGTACATATATCAGAACTTAACATCACGGATGACAGTGCCAAGCGATCAGCTTTATTAAAGTCAATCAGATCGCAAGCATACAATTTATTGCATAGTTTATGCAGCAGCTTTAACCTTTAAAGACTTGTGCAAAAAGCTGGAAACAAATTTCACACCACCGATAATCCTTTTCCAGCAACGTAAGGTCTTCCATGCGGCATCGATGAACGCAAATGAAACCATTGCTAAATATTTTGCCAGAATAAAAACATTGGCGTTAAACTAAACTGCAAAATTGGAGATTGTTTGGACAATTTTATATTGAATCAGTTTGTGATGGGACTTCCGGAAAGAATCTTCGACAAAATGTGCGAGGAAAGCGAAAAATTAACGGTTGATGAGGCTTTACGTAAGGCCATGATTTATGAAATTAAAATGGCGGCTAAGTCAGGCGATAGCGAACCTAACAACAACAACAACAGCAACGTAAATTACGTGTATGGCAAGGGCAAACCCAACAACAACTCCAGCAAAAAACAACCTGGCAAATGCATGCATTGTGGCTGGCGTAATCATACTTCAGATGAATGCAAATATAAGGGCAGCAAATGCCATCATGTGGCAAAATCGGGCATTTGGCGGCAGTTTGTCGTTCCAAGCACAAAAACAACGTCAATTACGTATCAAATATAATAGACAATCATAATATGAATTTATATGAACTTGACGTTAATAATTTTTTTAATTTTCATGTTTTCAGTATTACTGATGATAAGTCGAACATAGCCTACTCACTCACAGTCAACATTGACTCCTTGCACATTGGTTTCCAAATCTTTTTTTGAGGATTATGGACGTAACAAGAAATTAAAAAAGTGTTCTGTCCCATACGTAAGTTACAGTGGTGATTATATAAAAATAATCGGTGAGTACGATTGATTGATTACGTATCAAGGCATAACCAAAAAGTTGAATGTTGTAGTTGCTAATGAAAACAATCCAATATTACAGGGTAGAAATTTTTTACGTTCTTTTGATTTTGAATTGAAGCAAATAAATTTTATAAACAAAAAGGTTGATTGCGATATTATCGTAAATGAAATTAAAAGTGAATTTTCACAAGTGTTTAGCGATCGCCTGGGCAAATATGAAACAAGTGAAGTTACTTTCGCTATTGATGATAAAGCAGTGCCTATTTTAAATAATAAAAAAACTAGAAAGAAAATTGCGTGAAATGATAGATATGGGAATTTTAAAGCGGACCGAGTATTCAGAATGGGGTACACCCCTCGTCCCTGTCCATAATCCCAATGGATTTGCGCTTACTATAAAGTCACGTTAAATAAGCATCTCATTGATGTTAAGTATCCACTGCCACGATTGATGAGATTTTCGCTTCTTTAGAAGGTGGCCAATTATTTACGAAGTTGGATATGTCAAATGCTTACAATCAACTTGTCTTAGATTCTAATTCTCAAAAATTGTGTACGTGGAGTACTCATATTGGGACTCTCAAGGTAAAACTTTTGCATTTCGGTATCAAAACTTCAGCAAGCATTTTTCCAAAAACAATGGAAAACTTGTTACGTGATATTCCACACGTAGTTGTCTATCAAGACGATATCACTATAACTGATAAAAACTTCAAAGATCTTATTGCAACTCTTAAGTTGGTGTTATCAAAATTGAGCTCTGGAGGGATAACATTAAACGTAAATAAATGTGTTTTCTTTCAACCGAAGATCACATGTTTAGGATTTCAAATTGACAAAAATGGTCTTAGTAAGACACCAGAACGTATATATTGCATTATTGATGCGCCTGCTCGACCGTAATACGTCGGAAGTTAAAGCATTCGCCGGAATGGTCAATTACTATTCAAAATTCATTCCAAATTTTGCGCACAAAATGACACCATTCTACAATATTCTACAAAAAAATAAGAAATTCTCATGGTCGAATGAATGTCAACAGGGTACATTTTAACCCTAAATTACCCATCATATTGACAACGGATGCAAGTAATACAGCCGTAGCAGGCGTATTTGCGCATCAATATGTTGACGACTTCTTTAAGTGGGAGCATAATTATGCTGCTTTTGAAAAAGAAGGTCTCGCTATAGTCTTTTGTGTGAGTAAATTACGGCAATATTTATTGGGCAATAGTTTCACAATACGTACTTATCACAAGCCACTTATTTCATTATTTGGTCAAGCGAAAGCGTTACCTATAATGGCAGCAGCTAGAGTACAGCGATGGGCTGTAATATTATCTGGTTTTCAATACAAAATTTAATATATCCAAGGCACAAAGACCCAAGCTTATGGCTTTTCCAGAATTCCACAACGTAATGTCACAATTGATTCAAAAGAACATACATACATCAATTTGATTGATAATGAAAGTAATTTACTTTTAAATTATAAAAATATAGCCTTAGAAACTAAGCGTGATCCAATATTGTCGAATGTTGTTGAAGCCATCAACACAAATGTTCTTCAATATTTAAAAGAAAAGGAATTTGAACCATACAAAAATCAATGTAATGAATTGACAATTCAATCAGACTGTCTTATGTGGGGTTACAGAATAATTATTCCCCAAAAATTTAGAGCAGATGTACTAAATCAATTGCATACACTAAATCAATTGCATGCATTGTACTAAATCAATTGCGCACATATGGTGGCCTGGACTCGACAGTGATATAGAAAAGCTTTTTAACTCTTGTGCACCTTGCCAAGAAATGCAAGTTAGTCCTGAAAAGAGTAGTCTTATCCCATGGAAAGTTGAGGACTCAGTATGGAGTCACATTCATTCAGATTTTGCAGGTCCAATAAACAATTATTATATTTTTATTGTTATTGATTCATATTCAAAATGGTCTGAGGCATTCATCACAAAAAACATAACGACGAATTTTGTCATTTCTAAGTTCAGAGACTTGTTCTCCAAATATGGCATTGTTGACATCTTGTAACAGACAATGGTCATCAATTCGTTTCAGAAAATTTTAAGATTTTCTTAAAAGCAAATGGCGTTAAGCACATTCTTACCTCGCGAGGACATCCTGCAACAAATGGACAAGGCGAGAGCTTCGTCAAAATTCTCAAAAAGGAGATTTACGCCAACTTGAAATCAAATAAAAATACTGATTTAGAAACAATAATTCATCGCTTTCTTGCGGATTATAGAAATACTAAGCACTGCATTACAGGTGAACCCCCCTCCAAAATTTTCTTCGGTAGGACCCTGAAACCAGATTCAATTTACTAAAACCACCCTTATTAAAAGATACAATCATTCAAAAACAAAAGAAAAAAGTAAATAATTACACAACTTGTCCCAAGAAATTATCTATAGAAAACAAAAAACAAGAGTTAATGGTTCGAAATCAGACGAAAATCCAAATAATTTTGGTGTACCACAAGGTTCAATATTAGGCGCCCTGATGTTTATAGTGGGGGCTATTCTGGAAAACGCGTCGAAGAAGTGAAACTTTACATTAAAACAAAAACAAATTTTCAAAAATTGTTTTTGTTTGCCATGCATTTCTTAAATGAAATAAACGTGAGAGTTTCAACGCGTTTCTCTTTCTTTTAAAAACGGTTAATTTTGTATGAGAAACAAAAACAAATTTTTTACATTTGCACAATTTTGTTTTTGTTTTCCATATAAGTTTCACCAAGTCGACGCGTATTTCAGAATAGACACCAATATATATATATCAATGACATGTCAAATATTCTGGAAAGATGCGAGATGGCCATGTATGCAGATGATACTCTGAAATTTACTTCTGCTGATAATGATGAAGAATGTCGGACAAATATGACTAATGACATGAATAACGTAAACAAATGGTTAAAAATTAATAAATTAAAACTAAATGAAAATATGACGAAAATATATGGATGGGCCTCTAAATCATCCTTCAAAAAAATCCAAACAACAATAAATTCGGCTCTCAGAATATCTCTCAGAGCCTTCCGCACCACTCCTATATTTAATATGCTCCACGAAGCCAATATTAATTCTCTCGAAACCAAAAGAAATATCATCACTTTTAAGCTTATTCGTCAGACTATCAACAATAGAGATTCCCCTATCAATAAAATCTGTGAAAACTATTCTATTAGAACTAACAGAAACCATACCCATTCAGTCCTTAGCCGAATACTGAAATTTGCTGAAGAAAACAATCTTCCAACAATACCTTACACTAACTACTCCATCTCACCTTTCCCTCCGTGGCATTTAAAAAACGATACGTTAAATACCACTCTTAGTCAATATCCAAAGGATAACACGTCCCCCGAAACGTATAGAAAATTATTCTTAGAAACGTCCTCCCTTTATAAAAACTACACTTTCATATATACTGATGGATCCAAAGATGAAACGAACGTGTCATATAGCATCACAACTGAAAACACAATAATAAAAAGGTCCTTACTCCCAGAATACACATCCATCTTCTCCGCAGAACTAATTGCCATTTTTGAAGCTATAAAACATATAGGCCATAAACCCATAAAAACCTTGATTTGCACTGACTCACTTTCATCTATTTATGCAATAAAAAACTTACACAACGATAATTATTACGCCAATTACATTAGAAATCACCTGATTAAAAATTATCCTAGAACTATAATACTTTGGACACCAGGGCACTCCTTTATCACTGGCAATGAATTCGCCGATAAATGCGCTAAAGAAGCCCAAAAATTCCCACTTTTACTTACCAATAATATCAATTCCAATGATATACTCACATACGTTTCCAAGAAATTTACCCTCCTAAATAACACATGGACTAAAACCTCACAATGGCACATAGAAATCAATAATAATAAGATTAACATAAAAAATTACCTAACTTCAAATATAAATACTTTCTTTAACAGCACAGACTGTAAGAAGTACATAAGACTCAGACTTGGTCATACATTTATAACTAAAAAATTTCTAATAGACCCAAATACTTCAAATATATGTCCCTGCTGCGAGATAAATAGAATATCTATTAGACATATTCTAATACATTGCACAAAACTCAACACAAACCGAAATCGTTTCCTTCTGATGAATCCTACCATATACCTCGCCAATCCTTCCATACACAGCATACAGACTATCATAGCATTTCTAAAAGCCTGCAATATATACAAAGCCATCTAAAACCACACACATTCATTAAAAGTTATTTGCACATCCTTCGAATCCAATTTATCAACTATATTTCAATATATAACCATTTTTTTTCTTCTTTTCTTTTTCATATAAAAAGCTGAGCTTAGTAGCCATTGCTTTCTAATATAAGTTATATTAACTAGTCTCTTACTATAACTTATAAAGTAAATAAATAAATTTGAAATTTATTTGCTGGTGGTTCAGCTTGGTCTATATACGTATTTCATTGTTGCTGTAACAAATCATCAGTAGACTTCAACCACACATTGTGAACAGTTACAAACCTCTTACTTTATGCACAGACTTTCAAAAACTATATGAGAATTCATAAAATAATAATATTTTTGAAAATCACAAAGACAAAATAAGCTTAGTAGGCTTTGCAACTCATACAAAACCCAGCAAATAATTTATATTCGATATGAATCTATTTTATTTTTCTACAACTTTGTATGAGTTGCAAAGCCTACTAAGCTTATTTTGTCTTTGTGATTTTCAAAAATATTATTATTTTATGAATTCTCATATAGTTTTTGAAAGTCTGTGCATAAAGTAAGAGGTTTGTGACTGTTCAAAATGTGTGGTTGAAGTCTACTGATGATTTGTTACAGCAACAATGAAATACGTATATAGACCAAGCTGAACCACCAGCAAATAAATTTCAAATTAAAATATAATTATGACAATATGTCGAATAATAAATTTCTTAAATGGTAAATAAATAAATAATAGAAATAAACTTTAATACTGATGAAATATTTAAAATTAATAACACGGTAATAGAAAAAGTTGAACATATAAAATATCTCGGATTTATAATAGACAAAAAATTAAAATTTAATGAACATTAGACTATACATGCAAAAAAATTGGGAAAAAAGTCGGTTTCCTTAAAAGAATAAGAAATAAAATATCAAAAAGTACAGCAATAAATATATATAACACTATAATTAAGCCCAATTTTGAATTTGGATCAACAATTTTATATACATGCAGCAACACAAGCCAATTAGAAAGAATGAAAAACTACAAAATAAAGCTATGAGGATAATTTTAAAATGTGATCGATATACTCATATTAATACAATGCTAAATAATCTGAAATGGATGACTGTTAAACAAAGATTGGAATTCACCACTTTAAAATTTAATTAATTTAAAAATCAAGCAAGGGGATTCTCCGGAATATCTGTGTGAGCAAATAAAATATGTGGGTGAGAGCCAGCCATACAGTCTTAGAAATGCAGATGATTTTCGAATACAGAGGGTTACGTCAACACTAATGCAGAAAACATTATTTTACAAGGGGTTTCAACTATTTAATTCTTTGCCAAATAATATGAAAAATGAAAGAAATAATAATAAATTTTTTATAAAAAAAATATGTAAATTTTGTGAGATTTAATCAACAGTCATTTAATGTTAATTCATTGGAAAATAATTGAATGTGTACAATATCTATGTATGTAAAATATAAAGTATTTTTAATACTAATAATAATAATAAAAAAAATTTTACAAAAAAAAGTTGCTGAAGAAAATATTGTTTTCAGTAATTTCATGATTTTGACTACACGGCAATACTTGATTTATATATTTTTGAAATAAACATATTTTTTTCATTTAAAAAGGAAATTCATTTTCATTAGACCAAGGCGAATTCATAACAGGTGACCTTATCAGCCCGGCTGATTATCAGCTGTTGATGTAAAATTGAGCAATTTGAACCAGTGTCAAAATTTTTATTGTTTTTTTTAATGGTTTGTTTACAAAAATTTTATTGCATAGACTAGAAATTATTATTGTGTTTTAGTGAGTCAAGAAAAATATAAAAATAAAAATATTACAAACGTTTGTAAAAATGCGTTGTGCGGTTTGTAAAATAAAATATTGCAACAGTAAGTAGCATCCCCCAATTATTTTTAAGCAACTTAGTGTTATTTTATCTACAATATAAATAATTTTTTAGAAATGGCTGTTTCGATCAATCAATCGAACAAGGCACTGAAATTGTATCCAACTTAAAGTCATGCCTCATGCAACCAAATTGATCATCCACGAGAATTTGCGATCGATTTTTGGAGTAGATAAACATTTTGAGCATTGTGTGCTGTTATCATCTTCTGCCCAAACTATAATAATACCAGCAATAGCCGTACTAGTTATCCAAATTTTAGATCCACTTAAAATGTAACTTTTGCAATTTTTAGCAATTTTAATTTGGTTTCCATTCATGCGTGCTGCATCGCACCCAAAAAAAAACAATTGTTGTCAAGTTAAATGAATTTAATATACCAACTGTTTTTGACAGATTGGTTTTCTAAGCACAGCAAACTACATGTTGTTTTTTGTGTTGTAAAATTGTTGTACTGATAAGGTCACCTGATACTGAATTCGCCTTGATTAAAATGAAAAAGAAAAAAAATTAAATAAAAATATTAGCGGCGAGGCTTAGTTTTCCGAGTTATATAAAATTAAAAAAATAAGAAAAAAAAAATAAACAAAAAACTGGCGGCGAGGCTTAATTGTAATTTGAAATAATAATTTAATATATAGTTATGGTGTTTCCCTAGAAGGCACAGCCTAGTAAGCAATTTCTGCCTTGCAAAGTTTTCCTGCATGACCGACAAAGAGTCCATTTTTACCATTTCATGAAACGTATTCTCAAAATCTTTAAGATGATACCAATATTGTAGGGTTGGGCTCAAAAAGAACGAACTAGTTCAATTGAACTATTCCCATAAGTGAACGATGTGAACTAGTTCAGACTAGTTTTTCCTTTTTGGTCTTTGTTGTTATTTTAGTCTTTCTTCTTCTTTTGGTCTTTATTATTCTCTTGGTACTTTTTGATATCTTGGTCTTGTTCGTTTTTTGTTCGTTCGTTAATTTTTGATCTTTATTTTGTTTTGTTTATCTTATTCTCTGTTCCTGACCAATGCACATGCAAAAGATGCGCGTGAAGATAAATTTTAAAATTTATAACCCTAGACACAAACCGTCTTCTTTAACAGAGCTCTGTTAACAAAAAAACAGAGCTCTGTTAACTAATAATAATTAGTTTTTTCCCATAAAATGGACTTAATACCCAATTTTTCAAGCAAAATAAACCAGAAAATTTAAACCAAGAGACTTCTCTATGCCTCCTTTATATAGATATAACATTTCATAATACCAAAAACACAAAAAATCCATATCTTCACCCACAGTCATAAATTGGTTTTTAGTAATTTTTTTCAAAAACCGTAGGAGATGGGGTAAAAAAGAATATTGGAGGAGACTCCTGGACGCCTCTGGATCAATGTCCAATAGTCAAAAGTCTTAACAGCCTGTTTTTGTAAAAATTACAGCACAATTTCAAAAAATAAAATTTGAAATTTGAAAAATAATGTTGGTAATTTTTTTCAAAAACCGTAGGAGATGGGGTAAAAAAGAATATTGGAGGAGACTCCTGGACGCCTCTGGATCAATGTCCAATAGTCAAAAGTCTTAACAGCCTGTTTTTGTAAAAATTACAGCACAATTTCAAAAAATAAAATTTAAAATTTGAAAAATAATGTTGATAATTTTTTTCAAAAACCGTAGGAGATGGGGTAAAAAGAATATTGGAGGAGACTCCTGGACGCCTCTGGATCAATGTCCAATAGTCAAAAGTCTTAACAGCCTGTTTTTGTAAAAATTACAGCACAATTTCAAAAAATAAAATTTAAAATTTGAAAAATAATGTTGATAATTTTTTTCAAAAACCGTAGGAGATGGGGTAAAAAAGAATATTGGAGGAGACTCCTGGACGCCTTGTGTACGCTGTCTGCATTAAGTTGTGTGAAAATGCAAAAACTTAACGTGAACTTCAAGTGTACGTTAAACCCGTTTTTGTATGGAAATTTTGTGTTAACGTACACTTCAAGGACACGTTAATTTTTTTTTGCATATAGGGGTAAAACTTTAAACTCGTTTTCCTGCGTTGTTTGAGTAAATGGGCGATATTTACATGTTTGTAAATATACATATCTACATATGTGCCCTTAATAATGAAAGTGGTCTAAGTCATATATATCTCTGTTCGAGATATTTAGTAGATTACATTTCAACAAATTAAAAAGTACTTTTATATTATGCATCATTTTAATTTAGAGTAGTACTAGTCTCGATTAATATAAATTTATTTAATATTTTTAAAATATTTATTGAAGTTTTTGAAAGATTTAGTTGATATTTCGAAGCAAAAATTCACATGACGTAGACAACTTTCATAATTAAGGGCACATATGTATATGCAGTGAGCATAATGAAAAATCTTGGATGTACGGAGCACCCACAACACAGACATACTTACGTACCCACATACATATGTTTGTACACTTATGAACTTATTGAAATGTACATCCCCATCTGTATGTAAATATGTGTTGTATGTACATAACAACAAATATCCTAATTTGTTCAAGGCTTTTAAAAATTGTATGCGGTTATACTTACAAGTTTCTTCAACAAGGAATAAATTCGTTTTTTTTGATTATATTTTGGTAAAACTTTTTTCCTAAACACAGTAATATTTTCATTAAGCTTTAAAAAAAAGTCTGTAAAAGACGAATTACTTTCCCAGTTTTTAAAATTGTGGCACGAAACGATCTCATTCTGCGTCAAATTTAAAAAGTATAGCTTTGCAAAGAGAATAAAATATTTGTCCTTATTCATTTCAATTTAAAAAATTTTACTTAGCTACACAGCGATCACAAAAAAAACTTATAACACAATTTGAAATATTCTTCATTTAGCAGAGTAGCCATAGATAAATAAAAATTTTCTATGTTAAATAATCCAAGCAATTAAGTAAATACAAGCCTGCTTAACATTTGACCGTTAAATGCTACGTTTTTAAATTCAAATTTTATTTTTTGAAATTGTGCTGTAATTTTTACAAAAACAGGCTGTTAAGACTTTTGACTATTGGACATTGATCCAGAGGCGTCCAGGAGTCTCCTCCAATATTCTTTTTTACCCCATCTCCTACGGTTTTTGAAAAAAATTATCAACATTATTTTTCAAATTTTAAATTTTATTTTTTGAAATTGTGCTGTAATTTTTACAAAAACAGGCTGTTAAGACTTTTGACTATTGGACATTGATCCAGAGGCGTCCAGGAGTCTCCTCCAATATTCTTTTTTACCCCATCTCCTACGGTTTTTGAAAAAAATTATCAACATTATTTTTCAAATTTTAAATTTTATTTTTTGAAATTGTGCTGTAATTTTTACAAAAACAGGCTGTTAAGACTTTTGACTATTGGACATTGATCCAGAGGCGTCCAGGAGTCTCCTCCAATATTCTTTTTTACCCCATCTCCTACGGTTTTTGAAAAAAATTATCAACATTATTTTTCAAATTTTAAATTTTATTTTTTGAAATTGTGCTGTAATTTTTACAAAAACAGGCTGTTAAGACTTTTGACTATTGGACATTGATCCAGAGGCGTCCAGGAGTCTCCTCCAATATTCTTTTTTACCCCATCTCCTACGGTTTTTGAAAAAAATTACCAACATTATTTTTCAAATTTTAAATTTTATTTTTTGAAATTGTGCTGTAATTTTTACAAAAACAGGCTGTTAAGACTTTTGACTATTGGACATTGATCCAGAGGCGTCCAGGAGTCTCCTCCAATATTCTTTTTTACCCCATCTCCTACGGTTTTTGAAAAAAATTACTAAAAACCAATTTATGACTATGGGTGAAGATATGGATTTTTTGTGTTTTTGGTATTATGAAATGTTATATCTATATAAAGGAGGCATAGAGAAGTCTCTTGGTTTAAATTTTCTGGTTTATTTTGCTTGAAAAATTGGGTATTAAGTCCATTTTATGGGAAAAAACTAATTATTATTAGTTAACAGAGCTCTGTTTTTTTTTGTTAACAGAGCTCTGTTAAAGAAGACGGTTTGTGTCTAGGGTTATAAATTTTAAAATTTATCTTCACGCACATATGCAAAAGATTTCAACTAAAATATTATAGTTTCTCGTTTGCATACTGTTAAAAATACGCAAATGTAGTGTGCCTATTAAATTTTTAGCACAATAATCAAAACAAACAAAAGAAAATGTATACTTAGTGAAATATACAAGTGAGTTTTACAAAATTAATAGAAATAATTTGTAGTATTGAACTAAAAAACCGATTGTGAAAAAGAATATTAGAATTAAAAAAGTGATTATAATTTGTTTTAAACTGAAAACGGATTTCATTTTAAAAATTTCAAAAATATAAATTTTTACCTTTTACTTACTAAAAGCATACAACAAATAAGACTACAAAGCACAAATGAAAATACGTCTAAGCAAAGAAAATTTTTACTCAATTAAAAGAAATAATTTGTTGTGTCGAATATAAATCAGTATTAAAAAAGTGATTAAAATTTGTTTTTAAATGATCAAACTTCATTCTAAGCATTTCCAATCAAAAATTATTAATTAAATAAGGTCGTTAAGAATGAAATGAAATTACTTTAGAATATTAACAAACAAATAAAACATTGAAGAGGATTCAATGTATGCATGTATGTGTAATCTCTGATCTGTTGTTCACTGCACAACTGACCGAAAAGAACAACTGAACGAACTAGTTCTTTTTGTTGTTGGGATCAAAAAGAACAATCCGCAAAAGGAACAACTATGCCCAACTCTACAATATTGGTCATATTTGTTGGAAACACCGTATAATCACAATATTGTACTAGAATTTCAGGGCCCATAACTCAGAAACTAAGCCTCGCTGCCAATATTTTTATTTAATTTTTTCTTCTTATTTTTCATTTTAATATTGGGAGGCGCCCCTAAACTAGATTTAAGCCAAAAATGGCATGTTACATTTAAAATATTTTACAGAAACATGTATTACATTACATTATACATTATAAGTTTTAGTGTATTAAGGACTACGGATATCCTTTGAAACTTCTTAATAAATTTGATATTTTGACTTCCTAACATACCATGCATATCGCTAGCGATTTCTAAGGATTTTCCAGCATTATTACGTTCATTTCTGGTGTATGAATCTTTCTACCTTTAAGCGACCAACTTGCAAACAGGGTAACAGGCCCAGAGCATTCTCAGTAGAAGCAGCAGCTAGCTTCTTCTGTATCAATTGATTTGCAACCAAAGAGAGTTTGAATTGTTGACAAGCAACTTGAAGTCATGCCTCATGCAACCAAATTGATCATCCACGAGAATTTGCGATCGATTTTTGGAGTAGATAAACATTTTGAGCATTGTGTGCTGTTATCATCTTCTGCTCAAACTATAATAATACCAGCAATAGCCGCACTAGTTATCCAAATTTTAGATCCACTTAAAATGTAACTTTTGCAATTTTTAGCAATTTCAATTTGGTTCCCATTCATGCGTGCTGCATCGCACCCAAAAAAAAACAATTGTTGTTAAGTTAAATGAATTTAATATACCAACTGTTTTTGACAGATTGGTTTTCTAAGCACAGCAAACTACATGTTGTTTTTTGTGTTGTAAAATAGTTGTACTGATAAGATCACCTGATACTGAATTCGCCTTGCATTAGACGTATACTCTTCGAGAACGTTTTAATATTGAACTTACAGCTGTCTGTTTAAACTCTCAAGTAACTTGCAAGGCTTTCGATTTTTTCTTCGAAATTTTCGTTTATAATACGTATGTATACACTAGTTGGAAGTTATTACTTACATGTGTAATTGCGGGGTTAGTTTTAATTACATTATCTAATATGTTGGAAATAGAAGAGTTGATCTTGCGGCAGGTGTCAACAGGGATATCATACCATATTTCCTGCACTTTTTGTAACAATTGAGTCTTGTTTTAAATGTTTGCTTTTCCATACCTTGTTATTAGATCTCATCATCATCATTTACAAATAAATTGATTTTTTTCATCGTTCCAGAGCATATTGCAACATTTTTTAGACTCTTTGAACCACGCCAAGTTTTATGACGATTCGGAAGGTATTTCCCAATAAGCACTCAAAAAAATTAAAATTCAAGCACTTGAAATTTAACTGGAAACAAAGTTGAATTCAAACAATTTTTCAAGTAATATTCAAATTTAAAAATATTTGGAAATAAAAAATCAAACAACATACAACATGTTCAAACCTTGTCAAATAAGTAATTTATTTTTTAATGAAATTTAAATTATGATGAAAAATATCAAAAATATATATAAAAAAATGGTTTTTTAAAACAATAGTGAAGGTAAATATGCATAAAGTAATTATAAGAAAACTTGTCGATTGCATATTCCTTTCTATTTTAAACGCATTGTTTTTGCTTATGTGTAACGAAATTAAAAAAGTGATAATATGTGAAAACGAAAAAACAACAAAGTTGTCATATGCACAATCTGTAAAATCAAACATGATGTTGCCAGACGTATCAAAAAATGTACCCCTAATTATTAAACCTAAGGAGAAACAAAGTGTAGAAAAAACAAAAGCTGAATTAAATAAAAAAGTGGATCCAGTAAATTTGAAAATTATTAATGTGGAAAACAGAAAAAATGGCACCTTGGTGATCCAAAGTAAGAACGTTGAAGAACGTGAAAAAATTAAAGAGGCAATACAAACGCAAATTAGTAACGAATATGAAATAAAAATACCCCAAGATAACAATCTGAAAATTGTAATAACTGGTTTGAATTTCAAAATGTCTGATAAAGAATTAATAGAAAAATTGAAAAAACAAAATGAAGTTATGAAAGATAGTCAGATTGAAGTATTAAAAATATTTGAAACGAAAAGATACAATGGAACAATTTATAATGCAAAATTAAAAATAGACAATGAATCTTATTCGAAAGTAATAACATGCCAGAAGATTAATGTAGGATGGGACAGATGTAGGGTGTTTGATGGTACAAATATAATACAATGTTTTAAATGTCTAGGTTATAACCACAAATCGTCTGAATGTAGGAATGAGCAAGTATGCTTCAAATGTCACGAAAACCATAGAGGTAAAGATTGCAATAAGGAACCAGTAATTGAATGTATGAACTGCAAGAAGGAAAACCAAAGGCTAAATTTAAGTTTGGATGAAAATCACCCCACCACTAGCAGGAATTGTCCAGTGTATCAAAATAAATTAAATCTGAAAAAGAGAAGAATAGGCTTATCAGCATAACAACCAAAGGAACTACGTGGAATATATACTAACATTCAAGGATTAATTAATAATTTTAACCAATTAGAAATAATAGTAGAAATAGATAAACCTGAGTTCATACTACTAACCGAAACGCACCAAAATAAAGAAATCGATGAGAGCGAAATTCAATTAGAACATTATAATTGTTACTACACATTATCAAATTCATCAAGAACAGGCGGATTAATTGCTTATTTTAAAAAACATTGGAAAATAAATAAAATTAAAGATACTATTAAAGACACACATTATTGGATAAGTGCATATATGGAAAAATACGAAAAAACATCATTAATAATTATTATAATATATAGATCACCAAGTGCATCAAAAGCGGAATTCTGTGACATATTTCAAGAGTTTTTAGAAGAAATAAGTGAATCAAACTGTGATATTTTAATAGCCGGAGATTTTAATATAGACTGGAAGAATGATTTTTATACAAGTAGATTAGAAAGTACACTCAACGATAATGGGCTTAAGAATGTTATGAACGATTACACTAGAATTACAAGATACTCAAAAACTCTTATAGACTATATAATAACAAATAATCATAGAATTACTACAAGAAATAATGTAAGTAATAAAATATCTGATCATGAATCCATTGACATTTTGATAGAATGTGAAAATAGAAAGCAATATCATAATTTCAAAGAAATCAACATTTTTAAATATGAAAAACGCAGATTTAAAAATGAAGTAAGAGCATTATTAAAATATGATGAAAGTATTGGTCTAAATGAGAATGTTAATAAATTTGATGAATGCATCGAAAATACAATAAAAAAGTTTACTTTTAAGAAAAGAATAAATGATAAAAGTAATAATAAATGGTTTAATAACGAACTCAGAAATTTAAAAAGAGAAAAAGTGTTAAGATATCAAACTGCAGTTTTAGAGAATACGAATGAAACATAGAATAAATATAAATCGATAAGAAATATGTATAAGTTAAAAATTGAAAATGAAAAAAATAATTATATTAATAATAGTATTAATAATACAACTAACCAAAAAGAAATGTGGAGTAAAATTAAAGAGCTAGTCTTAAGAAAACCCAAAAATTTGATAAAAAATGTGATATTTAATCAAGTAGAACATGAGGACAATTTTCAAATAGCTGAGGATTTTAACAAGTATTTTATAGAGAGTATTAGGGAAATCAGATGCTCTATTGAAGATGTGCAATATGAAAATAAAATACCTACGATAAACCATAGATTCAAATTCAATGCAATATCTATACAAGAACTAAAAAATATTGTTAAAAGTATAAAGAAAAAACCTGATTATACAAAACTATCAAGTACCATAATATTAGACAATTGGGACATAATCGGAGATATTATATTAAATATTATAAATAGATCACTGGAGAAGGGTGTGTTTCCTAAAAATTGGAAAGAATCAATGGTTTTTCCTATTGAAAAAGTGCAAAATACATCAAAATGTGAAGAATTCCGACCAGTTAACACTTTGAAAATTTGTGATAAAATAATTGATAAGATAGTAAAAGATCAATAGGAAAAATATTTGGAAGAATATAAGCTTTTGTCGAAATTTCAATCCGGTTTCAGAAAAAAATACTCATGCGAAACAGCGGTAAATTTTGTCATAAACAGATGGAAGTATAAACAAAAGAAAAACAAAATATTGGCAATTTTTCTGGACTTCAAAAGAGCATTTGAAACTATAGATAGAGATATCCTAATACAAAAACTATATAAGTACGGTATTCAGGGTACAGAAATTAAATGGTTTCAATCATATTTAACAAATCGTAGACAATTAACTAATGTAAATAATGAAATATCAAATGTAACAGAAAACTGTTTTGGTGTACCTCAAGGCTCAATTTTAGGATCTCTTCTTTTTGTTATATATATAAACGATCTTGAAAACATATTAAAAAAATGTGAAATTGTAATGTATGCAGACGACACATTAATTTTTACTGAAACAACAACTGAAGAGATATGCTATGAAAATTTAAAAAACGATATAGATAATATTAACAAATGGCTAAAAATGAATAGACTAAAACTTAATGAAAATAAAACTAAACTAATGGAGATAAATATGAATACAAATATAACATTCAAAATAAATAATGTAATAATAGAAAAAGTAAATAATATAAAGTATTTGGGTTTCCTAATAGATAAAGACTTAAACTTTAAAGATCATATCGAATTTATATGTAAAAAAATTGGGAAAAAAATCGGGTTTTTTAAACGCTTGAGAAACAAAGTAACAACATTAACTGCAATAAATATATATAACATCATGATAAAACCTCATTTTGAATATGGATCAACTATATTATTTACATGCTGCTCTGATCAACAAATGACAAGACTACAAAAACTACAAAATAAGGTCATGAGATCAATTTTAAAATGCAATCGCTTTACGTCAATAAGATATATGCTAGAAACACTGAAATGGATGAACATACAACAAAGGATACAACTTAATACAATATATTTTATACATAAGATGAGAATGGGAAGAGCACCTGATTACTTGATTGAGCAAATAAGATATGTTGGAGACGTACAACCGTATAACCTGAGGAATGCCGTAGATTTTAGAACACAACGAGCAGACACCAATGCAATGCAAAAATCTCTGTTTTTTAAAGGACTGAACCTATACAATATGATACCAAATAATATAAAGAATGAAACAAACATAAACATTTTTAGAAGAAAAATAGTAAATTTTATAAAAAATTCTAATTTTTAATTAGTAATTTCAATTTATTAATTTGATTTATAAATTATTAATTTTTAAATTATTAGATTAATATGAAATGTCAGTTAAAAAGTATTTTAAATACTACTAATAAATACATACATACATACATTATTTGGGTAGTTGGGCTGGTATTTTCACAGCGCCACGCCTATATGTTATGGTTTTGAGGTTTAAAGACATTAGCGACAAGTATTGGAAAATAAAATATTCAAAACAATACTCAATTGTGGCAAAAAGTGCAGAAAATATGGCATAATGACCCTATTGACACCTACCGCAAGATTATCTCTTCTATCCCAAAGGATTAGATAATGTTATTAAAACTAATTATGGATGATTACTAATGTAATTTAGCTGTTCCAATGTTTATTTATTTATTTATTTAAAAGTATTTTGTAAATAAATTTACAAAAAATACACTAAAAAAATGGTGTGGGCTACTGGGCCATGACACCATATATGATTGGTTCAAATTTCTTTTAATACATTTGCCGATTTAAGAAGGTTTTTTAATTTTTTAATTGAGTTTTTGTTATTGCAGTTAAGGATGTCTTCAAGCGGTTCAGATGTGGAACTTTTAGGGCAGATTTTTAAAATGTGATTAATACTGAGGGTTTCTGAGCAAGTTAAGCATTCCCTGGGCGATGTTATTTTTGTGCAAAATGACCCAATAATCCTTTTATTTTCATGATCCAATTTTTGGTACCGTATTGGGCGTACTCCGAAATCACGGTGATTTCAAATCACTAGCGACTTTGAAATCACGCAAGTGATTTTTGGGTGTTCTGAAAATCACGAGCTTTTTAGTTTTTAGTAGTGATTTTCATTGTGCTCAATAGCGAGCAAAAAGCTTTTATTGTGCTGCCACAGTATTTAGTACTTATTTTTGCCATTTACACTTATTTTTAACGATTGTATATTAAATATTAACTAAACGAATTTCATAATTATAGTTAGTATTGAACAAATTAGATCAAGTTTTATTCTTAATGATTAATTTAGTTTAATAAATTAGGCATATGCTACACAACTTTAAAACTTTGTTGCTCTGGAAACCGCAAATGCCTTTTTGATAAACAATATCAGCTGACTACTGAAAAGGAAAAGTAAACCACGAAAAATATTAAAGAGTCCACAAAAAATATAGCATTTTCATAAATTTGTAAATTTTAGTGTTCTTTTGTGTAAAATAAATTTTATTACAAAAATAAAGAACAAATCATATTGTGTGTATATAATTGATTTATTACCGAATTCAAAGTAAAATGCTTCAAAAACCATCAAGTGATTTGATATCGTCAGGCAGTTGGTTGACCGGTTTCAAATCACGAGATCTCAAAAATT
This sequence comes from Tachina fera, assembly GCA_905220375.1. Taxonomy (NCBI): domain Eukaryota; kingdom Metazoa; phylum Arthropoda; class Insecta; order Diptera; family Tachinidae; genus Tachina; species Tachina fera. Next base: position 30,719,539 of record LR999966.1, on the reverse strand, counting down.
TTTGTGTGCAGAAAACCTTTTCAGTGATTTCAAATCACTTTAGTATAAAGTGATTTACAGAACATGCCTGTTAGTCTAATGCTGCAGGCATAGTTCGTCACATTTCGCACAAAAAGTCGTCAAAATCGTCAAAATTATTATCCAGAAACGTCCAAAGTTCGTCTAAAATAAAACAAACACTTTTATCAAACTTAAACATAGCACAACAAATAAATTCGTAGTTTTTTTTTATAAAATAAGCTAAATGCTTATTAAAAAAACATCAATTGTTTAAAAAACAAAATAATTACATGTCTTACCCCAATTTTTTGGCTTAATAATTAAATATGTAATTAAAATTAAGCTGTAATTAAATAAGATTTAATTTTTTCAGTGGTAAAGTTCTTATTAAATTACGTTGAAAGTACGGCAGCATTAAAAAACTTCCAAATATTATGGAAAGCTTTCCAAAGAACAGCTGTTTACCATAAACAAAAAAGTCAGGTTATAAAAATGCAGAAACTAAAATTGGATAAAAACACATTCTATGAAATCAAAGAAGCATCAGATTGCATTTTTCTATTTATGAAACTATGAATTGTATTTGATATATGTATATTAATGAAAATTAAACGGAATTATTCCTAATACGACCACATGATGTTTTCAATACGACCACATGATGTCATGTCTGTGTTTTCAATAAACACACACAAGCATAAAAACATATGGTGCGCCCGTAAAACTTAAATAATCCCCCTTATCGTGGTTGGCGTTTTTCGACTTTAAATTCGACTATTTGTAGTTGATTAAAGAAATTAAGCTATAGTTTTCTTTAATATATTACAATACGCCTGACTTTTGCCGCAAAATCGCCAATCACAATAAGGGGGAATAATAAATTAAACAAGGTTGGGTATTTAATTATTATTTAATTATGCACTCAAAAACACAATTTCGTATTTAATTCGAACTTAAAAATAATTATAGTTTGAATAAAAAGTCAAGAAATGGGCATTACTTTGGTTTTGTTAAGTTAAGTTGTCAATTATGTGCTAGTGAGCTGAAATTTGGTACACAAGTAGAACTATGTGAGTTACCAGGGGTCCGAGGCTACGCCCATAAAGCTCAGGATTAAAAACACATATCTGAAGTGTTTAACTCAAGCAATTTTATTGAAATTTGGCACAAATGTTACAATAATATTTTTTTAAAGTGGGCGTTAATACGCCCATACAATTTAAACCTCCTATTTCATGTAATTCGGATAAGCAGATTTAAATATACTATTTATTTAAATATTAATATCCGCTTCCAAAGAACCTTGACACGTATGATTGGCACTGGCAAAAAAAAATTATTTAAAAAAAGTGGGCGGGAATACGCCCATAAAAATTAAATAGTTAAATTTGCGCTAGAGAGCTGAAGTTTGATACGCAAGTAGGTCAAGATGACCTCCTTGATACGCAAGGAGGTCAAATAGAAAAATCTAAAAACCCAAATATTTTAGCCAGTAACCTTTCTAAAAAAGAAGAGAATAATGCATACTTGTTTATTTCTTTGTATCGGGAAAAATATTATCAAGTTCGCAGATTATCTACATATTATATGACATTCTTACAGTTACAAATTTATATAATGCATATCATATTACAGTGATAGGTATTGTGCCAAACAAGAACTTGGTCAAAATTTTTATATCACTACTTTTAATGGCCGAAATTTTGGAAAGCAACTTGCCCTTTTTTCACATTCATGTTTTTGTGAGGATAGTATTTACATGAACTGTTAACTCTTTTTTTAATAAAGCAATTTAAATTTAAAAACAAAACTTTTGTATAAGTTGCTTACTTAAAAAACCGGTTGACCGACCGGTTTTTCCTGAATTGTAAAAACCGAAACCGGGGTTTTCTTAATTTCAAATATTCGAACTATGTATTCGAAAACAGGTTACTGGAAAAAGTTGAATAATCGATCACCCTATAAGGTAGCTACTAACTACAGAGGTTTTCCACCTGCAAACTAAGGCACCTGTGCCATTTGCCACACAAGCGTGAAAAAGCGTAACCACCAATTACTAATGAAAAACTGTTTGATTCAGACACCTAGGACCAATTTCACCAACTTATTTAAATATCAATTCATATTAAGAAGTAATTTTTCCATACAAAAATTAATGAAAATCGACATTTAAATATGAATTGATATTTAAATAGAGTTGGTGAAATTGGCCCTTAGGTATGTATTTATTAAGTTAAACAGTTTCATACATAACTAATAGACAATTTTATAGAATACAACATGATTGGAAACAGTTTAAATCAATAAATACATGTCTAAGGGCCAATTTCACCAACTTATTTAAATATCAATTCATATTTAAAACTAATTTTTCCATATAAAAATGAATGAAAATCGACATTTAAATATGAATTGATATTTAAATAGAGGTGGTGAAATTGGCCCTGAATCAAATAGTTTTTCATGCTTACACTTTTGGCACATGGCACACAAGAAATGCCAGATGTAAACTCAGCCTAATATTTTTATGCCATTTCGTAAGAATTTGGAGAATGCTAATACGAATACGATGTAAAAACGGACGAATATTCTGGAATTCGAATACGAACATTCCCACATCACTAGTATGTATGTACATACATAATAAATGTTTTTTACTTAAATTTTCTTGCTTATAAGAATACCGAAGTAAAAACCATTCTGATAAATATGTACATAAGTATGTTTATGTAGCAAAATTTATTTTAATTTTTCTTTAATTACCTTTAAAAACACTATACAAATAATTATGCACATATGAACATATCTATGTATGTATGTATATTGAAAATGGGGGAACAAAAACAAAAGCATTAAAGAAATAAAGGAATTTAAGAAAAATGTATTTGTGTTAAACCATTTGCTGAATTTTGTATATCCATATTTATTGCGTTGCTTTAGGTATTTTGTAATTATATCATAAATCTTATTACCTCTTTACTAATATTAGATAACTAAGATCCAGTTTTTATGAAAAGTAGTTTTCGGTTCAAAAATTTATATTTTAATTGGATAGAATTTAAGCAAATATTTGTTAAGTAAATTTTTTGACAGCTCCACAAAATAACTTGTTTTTCTTTTTCATGTATCTTTTTTTAATTCATTTCCTTTTGTGGTTTTATACTTATATTTCTTAGACAAGGACGACACTATTAATGTACACGTGTTAACCTCAGACGCAGATCTCCAGGTCGTTCTAAGATTTTCGGCGGCGGCTCGAAGTCGGCTGCAACCGACAATTTCGTAGAAAAACATAATTTTTTCAATTATGATTGTAGGATATGTTTACATACTAATGTCCTGCACAAGACTATTTATAAGACCTTTCAAGATATGAGAAATTTTTCAAATGCTTTTCTATAGCGAAATATTCTAAAACAAACGCTAAACAACACTGTTGGCAAGACAAACAATTGAAACAAATGTCTTGCCAACAGTGTTGTTTAACGTTTGTTTTAGAATATTTCGCTGTAGTAAAGCATTTGAAAAATTCCTCATGTCTTGAAAGGTCTTATAAATGGTATTGTGCAGGACTTTAATACATACGAGTATAAACAATGGAAAAAACCAAAACAATTTCAACATGGTCTTAAAGGGTTTTAACATACAATTTTGTATTAAATACATATACATATGTATATACGGCCATGTCACAGAGTTCAATTCCGTACGGAAACGTTATTCAATGTAAGGTGTGTACAGACTGTTGGGGGCGCTCGTATGCTGAGTTAGGCTAGGGGTCGATATATATTGTGTTTCGGAACGGAATTGAACTCTGTGACATGGCCGATAGATTGCAGTTTTATATGGGAAATAAAAAAGTTATATATATATATATAGTTAATATCCAGCCTTATTTTCGATTTTATCGTGCGTGACATGAAAAGCAAATCGGATTAAAAAATTTGGAAAAATGCTTGAGATTCATCTCATCAACTTTTTTCTATACAACGCTTTTCTATAAGTGTATTCCACAAGATTTTGTTAAAGTTCGGACTAATGGCCTGTCACACACGCGAACAATTGTGCTGGCATAATATGTCAGTTTGTGGGTGAGAGGCAAAGAGAGTGGTTTTGTGGTTGGCATAATTTTTCAACCAAGCACAACACCGCATCAGCAGCACAAAACCAATACACACATAACTTTAAAAAACAGCAAATATCAAATGCATACAAGAAACACTAACACACACAAGGCTATGTACACGTATACATTTTTATGCCGGATGAATTAGTCTCGTGTGTTCTTGAAAGAACAAAATTTGTGCCGGCATAAAAATTAATCGTGTGTGAAAGGCCAATGAGAGTGAAAGGAAAATTACTCTCTGTGCAAAAGTTATCCAAAATTGCTGGAACGCAAAAAACTATAATTGCCCATCTTGAAATACTAGTGCTGCTTACTTTTTAAATTAAATTTTATTTTAATGATTTTAGTCGCTTTAAACGCATTTTATAAAAGCAACAAATTTGCATCATTGGCAACAGTTGTAAAAAGTAAATGAAAAACATCTCCAAAAAGTAGAAGCTATGTCAATTATTTAAAAATATCATAAAAATAATTTTTTTTTATACTAAGGAAATAGAGAACTATACACAAATGTACTTACAACTCCAGGTTTATTTCAAAAACATTTCATTATGTTTTTTAATAAATTTGTATGCAAAAACTTTTTTGCTTTATTTGCAAATTTTCTGATTAATTTTTCACAATTCAATTCTTTTCAAAACTTACCCAGAAGAAACAGTTCGTACTAGTTTGTAAAGGAAATGAAAAAAATTACTCTCATTCGCTCTCAAAATTGCACAAAAATTGCTATGTCTAGGTTCACACACGACAACTTTTGTTGCGCAACTCTACTTCAATTCTCTTTTGAACTTGCTTTTACGTTCACACAGGAAAATTTTGTTTCGGCAATTTTTGGTTTCTTTAGCTTCACCATTAAAATTGCGGATGAGATAACAAAAGAAAACTGGAGCACGGGCAATTATGCACCCCTTTCCATTCTCTTTTCCTCCCTCGTCCATAAAATCAAGAGTTGCGCAACAAAAGTTGCTGTGTGTGAACCTAGTCTATCTGGAACGCTTTTGGATAACTTTGTACAAGTTCAGAATGTTTTGTTATGCATCTGGAACAGACTTTATAATGCTCTTATTATTAAAAAATGTAAACAGTTTCGTGGAACACATTTTAAGAAATTTCTTGAAAAAGTGTAACGTAAATTATTATATGTATGTATTTACTTAGATACATCTTCTATATAATTAATAGGCAAACTTGTTTTTTGTAATCCCTTTTTCGCTGGTACTACTGAACCTATTTTAAAAAGATTTATATGGTTTAAATGTTTTTCGGTACAGATGTGCAGATATAAATCGGTTCAGTATTTTGGGAGCTATAAGCGTTTAAAGTTGCTACTACTACATGCACAAATATTACACACACATTTATTAGCTTACAGGTAAACAAGAAACAAAACATATTGTGTGTGTGTTTGTAGTATTTCTCTTGATCTAACATTTTTTTCTCTTATTTGTTATTGTATGGAAGCCATAATACTTAAAGGAAGAGAGTTCAATAAATTGACTGTTTTGTTAAAGGGATTTCGTTTGTTTTTAATTTCATATATTATTTAATTATGCATATGTATGTAAGTATGTTGGTGGCTGTGTTTTAATGCATTTTTTATGACGTTTAGATAAATTTTCTTTGAATCTTAATAAAATTATTTACATTTATATTCTAGAATACGGGCGTTTGTGTCGTCCGTTGGTATATCTAGTATATTATAATTTTCAAATATTTGAGTACGCAAATATAGTGTTAAAGTGCTGAATATAATTTTCGTGCTTAAAGATCAGCGAAAAAAATTATTTTCTTTCTGTAAAATATCAGCGAGTTTTAAAAGTGGATGGAAAATATTAGTCGGCTGGAAATATTAGTCGACTTTCACTTGTTAATCGGCTGAAATTATTAGCCGATGTGAGCCGTCCAATTAGGCGGCGGCTCGAGTTCAAAAATAAGGTCGGCGGCTTGGCGCCGATGGCTTCGAGCCGCACGACTTGAACCTCTGCTCAGACGAGGTAGTATTTTCTAAATCTGCACATAAAGAAAACAAATGCAATCAGAGCTTATTGTGAATATACGTTTTCAATTGCAGACTCAAGACGATGTCGACATGTTTATAGCCGCCGTCAAAATATGAAGGGTACATCAGATGAACATTTTATAATTAAAATTAGGGGCAGTTCACATCACATATTACGTAACACTCAATTTCGAGTTTTGTTATGATTTGTTACGAAGAGGGGGAGGTGTCTTTAAAAATGTTATGTAACTGAAAAAATTACTAACGTCATCGGTTATGTGTAGATTTTTTATTTTTTTTATTTTTTTTTATTGATTTAAAAGTCAATTTTGTAATTTTTGAATTATAATTAATTTACTTAATTGTAATGGAATCAATTCCACCCATTACGGATATTGTTGATCCGTATGAAAAACTGCCCCCTGATAAATTTCTATCAATGGCTTCCAATCAACTATTTCCAAAGTCTGGATTATTTAAGAAGGCCAAGAACCAATCTCTCTGCGATACAATCCAAAGCGCTTGCGAATTAAATGCTGCCAAATTCAATCAATCCATTAATCCATCAGATGCTTTGGTGACTGAAAATATAAAAATCCCTTCCAACTATATTCCAAAGGGAATTCCAACACTGGGCAATCCTGAATTAAGATTTGACTCAAATAAATACAAACAAATGGACTATGAAGAATCACTTCAATCAATATCCTCAGAAGAAGGAGAATTTATGCAAGTAAATAAACGAAAGAGAAAGAACACCAAGGTAGATTTAATAAATTTAAGTGAACGGAAAAATATACCGCGGCATTCAAAAATATCTCATACGCAAGATTCACAAAATAGGTTTTCGATTCTGGGAGAAATAGATATTGAAAAAAATCAATCCGATTCTTTTAGAAATAGACTGTGTACATCAAAAGTTATTCCACCCAAAGAAAAATCTTTCTGCCCACCCATATTTTTATTTAATGTAAATATCGAAAATTTGGTTGAACAACTTAATTCAAAAAATATAGATTATAAAATTGTCAATCGAAATAGATTTAAGAGCAAACTTTTTGTTAAAGACTCTGCTGTTCATGCGGAATTGATGCAACTGCTAAGGGATAAAAATATCGAATCATATTCATATACACCGTCGGAATTGAAACGAATCAATTTAGTTTTACGAGGGGTGTATTACAAAACAGATTTAAACTTAATTAGAAATGAATTAAATTTATTAGTTCCAAATACCGTAGAAAGCGTCTCTAAATTTTCTACAACTTTCTCAAAGAAGAATGGTTTTGATACGGGTTTGTTTTTAGTAACATTATTTCCTGGAAAGTCTGTTTCAGAAATGAATGGTATTAAATTTGTTTTGAACCAGAAGATTACATGGGAGTCTCCAAAGTCTAAATTCAGGGAAGTTCAATGTTGGCGTTGTCAACACTGGGGCCATACTTCTCGTAATTGTAATAGGCCCTACGCGTGCGTCAAATGTGAAACTAATCATGCTCCAGGAGAATGTCAATTTATTTCTAGTAAGGAAAATTTAGCTTTCTGTACAAACTGTAAGCAGCACGGACACCCTTCTAATTTTAGAGGCTGTTTGGCCTACAAAAAATACATTGAAATGAAGAAAAAAATAAGGAAAACTGCGGAAGACAGAAGACAGAGTGCTTCTTCCAATGTCTTGAAGGTTGTTGGACAATCGGGTTTGATACATTCAAATGTATCATTTGCTGGTTTATTTAAGGAAAAGTCTCCAATGAAATCAAATAAAACAAAACAAAATTCACCACTAATTGAAGAATTTCTTAAGATTGCCAAAATTATTTGTCAACCTGAAACCATTTCGCTAGAAAATAAAATTGAAAAGTTTATTTATGGATATAAATCTATGTCAAAGGAAGATGCCAAAAAACAATGTTTGGTATTGTTGGATGAAGTAAAAAATACGTATGATCCATAATGTATTTAACTTTTTAACATTTAATGTTCGATCACTTGTGGAAGTAAGTCGCAGAATAAGATCTTTTGAATACTCTAAAGAGACATAATATTGACATAGCTTTTGTCCAGGAAACACATCTTAGTCGAAGACATAAGATGATTTTAAATGATTATACGGTTGTACGAGATAATAGCTTACAAGGTGTAGCTATAGCTATAAAAAAATCATTTAAGTTTTCCCAAGTTGCGTTAAATTTACATTTTCCACACATTTTTATTTGTATTGAAGTTAAAATTAATTGTGAAATTAGAAAAATATTACTTGGCTCAATTTATATCCCTTGTAACTTTAATTCTTCACAGCTAAATGATAGCTTAGCATGTTTATCTAATATTTCTCAAGGTTATGATATGTATTTTATCGGTGGTGACTTTAATTCTCGTCACTTTTCTTGGGGAGACAGTATGGCTAATGCTAATGGTAACATTTTTTTCAATTTTTTACAACAAAACTCGATGAATTTTGTTCGCATATCTAGTCTTTCACCAACATTCCCTAGTTCTGGTTCATATCTGGATCATTTCCTTGTAAGCCCTGGCTGTTTGGATCACTTAGGTCCTAACTTTGAAGTGGAGAGCCTTCCTACATTTTCGGATCACTTTCCAATAAAACTTCGTATTAAGCTTTCAAATTTTGAAATAGTATTAAACACTCCTTCTATATTTACTTCTTTTAAAAACACAAATTGGGACAATTTTCGTCATGATGTCCGTCGCGACGTAATTTTCGATTTCCCTGATTGTAACAGAAATTTAACTAATTTTGAGATTGATGATTATATTAATAGATTTTTTAATATTATAAATATAAATTCAAATATTCATTCGGAAAAAATAAATGCTGGCACTCGGAAGTTTTTTATTTCAGATAAAATAAAGTATTTATTTAAAGTTAAACATTCTTGGCAAAGAAATCTTAAGAAAATATATCACCGTAATTTGAATCGTCGAGGGCTTGAATATTTATTGTTAGCTTAACAAATTCAGTTATTGAATATTTTAATAAAAAGACAGGTTGAATTGGAGCAAAATGAATTATTTAAAAATAAATTGAGGTATATTAGACCAGGTCCTACTGCTCATCAGAAAGTATATAACTTAATCGGTTATAAAAAAAACTCCTATTCAGGAAGTTTGTTGTAATGGAATCCCTCTAGAAGATGATTTTCAGAAACTGACTAAACTTAAAGATTTCTTTTCTGAAATTTATGCAGAAAAAACTTTTGATCATGATACGTCCTTCATTGTTGATAATATTCAAAGAGTCATTTCTACATGCCAAGAATTTCAATATGAGTTCAGTGATTCATTTTCGTCTCTAAACGATCAGGGTAACAATGACCTTATTAATTTAGATCAGGTTTCAATGTGTGTAAGTAACGTAAATAATAAAAAGTCTTGTGGTTTAGATAATGTCTCGAATTATATATTAAAGAAACTTCCACTAAAGGCTTTACAATTCCTGACTGTAATATATAATAACTGTTTAAATAATTCATATTTCCCTGACATTTGGAAGGCATCGAAAATCGTACCTATTCGCAAGAAATGTGGTGACAATGAACTAAATAATTTTCGACCAATTTCATTGCTTTCTAATTTAGGTAAAGTTTTTGAAATTATAATACGTAAGAAAATGGATATAAATGTAGCTATTAACTACATTCCTGACTTACAATTTGGATTTAAAAATGGACATTCTACTTTAGATGCGTTGCTGAAATTTCATAATGATGTGACTAAAAACCTTCGTGAACGTCGCTGTACGGTTGCCATATCCTTAGATATTGAAAAGGCATTTGATCATTCTTATCACAACGGAATTCTTTATAAAATGATTCAAATTGGTTTTACTGCTCCTTTTATAAAATTGTTTAAAAGTTTATTCACTAATAGATCTTTCAAAGTTGTTTTTAACAATGAACTATCCGCTCAAGGGGAAGTTAAATGTGGAGTTCCACAAGGTTCTATTTTAGCACCGCACCTGTTCAACATTTTTATGTATGACTTTCCACACATAACGAGTGATTCTACAGGTCTCTTATATGCTGATGATTCTTTGCTATATGCGCACGATGAGTCTCCATATGGAGCTTTAAATAAAGTTTCTCACCATCTAATGATTGTTAAAAACTTTTATCATAAATGGGGTATAAAAATCAATTCATCAAAAAGTGAGTCCATATGCATCCGAAATACTTCGGGTAAGTGTAAAGGTTTTGTAGTTCCCGAGAGCAAGTTACTTCATCTTTATCTTGACGGAACAGAGATTCCAATAAAAGACAGAATTATATATCTTGGAATTAATTTTAGTAATCTCCTGAAATTTAATAAACATGCTCGTATTGCTCTAGGAAAAGCATATAAAATAATGGGAATATTTTCACGCATTTTTAAAAATAGAAGTTTACCAACGAAAACAAAACTTTTATTGTATAAAACTAGCATAAGACCAGTATTTTTATATGCTTTTCCTATTTGGTTCAGCATTTCTCCATCTGTTCTAAAAGAATTTGAGATTTTTGAAAGGAAAATTTTAAGATGCTGTATTGGAAAACACTTTCATTCCCCAAATAAAAGATATTCAAATAAATTTATTTATTCTAAATCAAAAGTTACTCCAATCGGGTTATATGTTTGTGACATTATTCAAAGATTTATCCTTAGAGTTCAGCATCATGATAATGCCTTCATAAAAAGTATTTATGACAGCCAAAGTAATTTTAATTGGTCCAATGTGAACTATTTATCTCCAATGGGTTATATAACTGAGCATGCTCCATCATTTGATTTAAACAATTCAATTCGTTATGCATTTTATGATAAAACTACTCCTGGTACACACAGGGGATAATTAAATAGTTAGTATTTTTTTTATATAATTTTTTGTTTTGTTTTTGTAATTCTTGATTTAAGTTGTTTTTAATTTAGTTTTAAGAATATTTTAGAGTAATATATAAAACTTACTCGAAATATGAAAGCTTTGGGAGCAGAAGCATATTAAATCTTATTTCATTTTAATGTATTTATTAATATATGTTTATAACTCTCAATTGTTCTGTAAAGCTTGGTGCTGTATACAATTTTACACAAATTAAGATTTTACATTATAGTCTTAAGATATTTCTTTTTGTATTTTACGGTTATTTATAAGTTTATCTGTATAAAGAATTAAAAAAAGGCTCAATAAATATAAACTTAAACTTTATTTTTTTATTTCACCATTATAAAACTTTATGTGTAGGGTTTCTAATTTTTTTAATGAAATTACCTCGATAAAAAATATAATTTTATGAAAAAACATACAACATTTAAATTGATAAGAAAAATTAAAAATTTTAAAAACCCCCAAATATACATACATATATTACTTATAACACCCCTTTTTTTGATAGGGGGTTAAAAACAAAATAACTTTATTCGTTCATTTGATGACCAACAATATATAAAAAAAATAAAAACAAATAAATTTATATGCTTTGAGTTATAATATAGATGGAAGCACAAAGTTATGGAAAGGATGGAAGTTCCACCTACATCTACCAATCTAGATACTATAAAGACTTTTTATGTTGAAAATATTTCGTAAGCCTCTTTACATCTGTTTACAGATATGTAATTTTTTTTTGTAATAAAGCAACAATCTGTTCGTATAAAAAAAAACAAATTCCAAAAATGTAAATATTAAATTCCCGTTGAAATTTCCCGGGATTTGTAAAAAAAATTTCCCAGGAATTTCCAGCATTTTTGTCCTGCGTAGAAACTCTAGTCATATATTCACCTAGGGATGGGCAAAAATTATCGATATATCGAAATATCGATATCTGAGGGAAAAAACATCGATACATATCGCCGATATTTCAAAAACCGATATATCGATACATCGAATTATATTTACGAGTATCGGGTTTCGATATTTTTAAGAGATTTATAAATTTTTTCCGTTTTTCAACTATACGATATTGCCAACAATGTGATGCGAAGAAAAAAATTCACAGCAGCCAATGCGTATGTATACGGTGACACCACTAGTCCAGGTGTCAATTGTTTTTCAACTAAGGGAAGTCGTCGGTTGGTTATTTGTTATATACTAATGTATTTTGAATATACTGTGTCGCAAACCAATAACCAACCGACGAAATGTCGAATTTCGTTTGAATGGTATAAGCCTAAGACTATGCTCTTATTATCGTCAACAATCACTCTAAAATATTGATTAGTGTATGGAGTTTGACCAAGATTGGCAACCGAAACAAATAACGGTATCGGTATTGATACCGCTACAAATATTTTTCAAATTTCGGTATCGGTATTTTTTTCATTTCGGTATTGGTATTACCGGTACATACCGTTAACGAGTTTATAATACCGGTATACCGATATTACTGCTAATTTATTAGTTCAGACAGTGGACATAGCAAAAATTTTTTTTTATTAAATTACTTCGAAAAGGGGTATTTTACATAAACATAAAAAACATTTAAACTTATGTTTCTATATATGTTGTTATACTTTTATTAAAAAATCATTTATTAAAAAAAGTAACGTAAGGAAACTGCAGTTGAAACTTTGCATATATGTATAAAGTATACATTTTGGTTAATTAAACAAAATAATAAAAATTAATACATACATTGTGTATATTATACACGAAGTACATGTTAAATTGTATGCACTTAGTGATGTGGGAATATTTGTGTTTGAATTCCCGAATATTCGGCTTTTAATATATTCGTATTCGTACTAGCCAAATTCAGACGAAACGAATACTTGAATATTTCAAATCAAGCAATAAACAAAGTAAGTGCTTTTCTTCACATTGAGGTATAAAAGTTTCGAAATTTTTTCTCCATCATCCATATTTGAATTAGACCTATTTTTTGTATAAATATCAAATTCCCAAGGTGTAAACAAAAAAATGTATTATGCTACTTTAAATATGAACTTCCAAAAATCTAATCTGCGCCCGGCAAAAAATAAGAAGAATACTGCAAAAATACTAAAAAGTCCAGTTTTTAATTTTATTTTATTGGAAATTGACGGGAACTCAAAACAAATTATCTTCGTTACTATTTTCTGTGCATTGATTGCATCATTTTCTACCTAAGAGAGACTTTTCAGTCGAAAATATTTATTGGCGAAATTCTTTTAAAATGGCGAAATAATTTCATTTCTTTTCATTTCATTTATTCATCCAAGATAGAAAAACCTAGCCTCATGGCCATAATCGGTTTCACTTATACTACTACATATAAAGTTCTACATCACTGATCATTTAAAGTGTAGTATGTATGTAAAAAAATAATAGCAATATTATTTAATGAATAATTTGCAAAAAAATATTAATAAGTAAAAAAAAATATAATTAAACAAGAAATATTTTGAATAAAATACATAACATTACTAAATAATAAAAAATTAAAATTCAACAGAATATTAAATAAATGTAAGTTTAATAATATTGAGATCTGATACTCAATGTGGTGCAACACTACAAAGAAGAGCTACTCAGTCTAATCTCCTGAAATATTTTCTTTTTATAAGTGTCAACAGAGCAGTTAAATGCCCTTAATACAACCGGCAATTCATTATAAACTCTTGCCACTCTTACATAAAAAAAGGTCGCTCTAATAAGGATGTTAGCCTAGGAATTCTCAACTGTCATTTTCTATGCGACCTACCAAACTCGAAGAACTCTGTTAGGCACAAAGGCACTTGTAACTTAATATTTAATCAAAACATTTTAATATTTTCTAAGCTTCGAACGCAACGATACTCACTATGCGACCGACTATCTTTTTGATTGCATAAACTGTTGCGAACTGCGTTTGCCTATGCAACCACCTGACGAGGTTCCCAGTCAGCTCTCAGTTCTCAGATAGGTCCCAACCCTTCTCGCCAGTGATTAGCAGCTCCAAGCAGAACATTTAATGTAACACAACAAAACTGACAAACTAAAAACACTGCATATCACAAACACATTTTTTTACATAGAGAAAGATGACATTTCCCCTAATTGCCCGCCCAACCTTGTTATGGTAAGTACCTAAAACGAATATTGACCATAACCCTCGCATCCACTCGACCGTTTCCTTCCACTTACCAGTCCATTATTACCATAACTTTACTGAATCACTCTGTCATACTGATTTTTTTCAGACACTTAAATCATAATTTATTTCACAAACAAAAACTAACGAGAATATAAAAACTAAATCACAATCGGTACTTATTTTACATTCAGACAATTTTTAATTTAAATATAATCTTAACCTAAAAAGGGGCATAAATCTCTGTTTTTTTTCTTTTATTTCTAGAATTAATTTGGATAAAGAACTCAACAATTACATAAATGACTACACACGTAAATATTTGTATCGTTCTAGTTTTCTGTTTGCTTTCCTGTATTAACAAAATTTTCTTATTAATTCTTTTCAGGTATTGGCAACAAATATGATCTAAAACACTGGGACATGGGCAGGAGTAATTGTCTCCAAGGTGCAAATGCCCCTCCCTTCTGATTACATTTTAACGCAGCTCCGTGACTAAATTCAACCTTCGGTCGCCGCATTACACGATATCATAATTTTTTTTAAGATGCATGTGTCCTTGTACCAAAAAAATCATGGGGCTTCTTTCTTTATGTCGACATTACACTATGGCCTCTTGTGACATCGTAATGGTGTGTATTACTGGCAAAGGTTGTCATTTCTGATATTTTCATTGTGCGGCATTGCCCTGCACCTGCAAACTTGTTGTGAACGGCATTGTACACATTTTAAAAACGACGCAAGAAATGCGGGATATGTATTCAACCTTAAAGCCGAAGGTCCATACCATCCGTTCAATGCGTAGTTGCGTTTTATGCATGTGTCAAAAAAGTAGAATCAAAGTAATTTTATGTGGCAAGTTACAGAACAAAACGCAAAGAACGTATAGACGCATAGGACGGATAAAGTAGATCTACTTTCTACTTTTGTATCCGTCTCATGCACCATGAAAAAACGTCAGCTGTTTCGCTTTGAAAGCGAAAGATGGCAAATTATATTATATTTTCAATGATATCGATAAAAACGTTAGTGAGGTGGATTTAAATTTTAAGTTTTTTTGTTATAAAAAAGTTTATAATAAATGAAAAATATTTTGTAATAAAGATTATAACTATTTTCAAGAATAAAATATATTAAAATCAGTTTTTAACATAAATATTTCAAAAACAAAATTTGCATTCTAGTTATCGATTGCTTTTGTGTACTGAGTGTCATCTCTGTTGTGTTTATTATTATTTAAGCAAGTGCAATGGAGGAGAAGCTAATTGAAGCTGTGAAAAATCACGAAATTTTGTATAATAAAAGCCTACTCCTCTACAAAATATTATATAGATAAACTCAATGAATTGAGTGAATTCATTTAAAATCACAATTTCACTTTCCATTTTTGCAAGAACTGTTTTTATTTTTAAAAATATTCACACTACAGCTGATCACAACAAAAATATTTGGCGCATAAAACGTATTGCATGTAACTTGAACTTAAGCCGAAGGTCCATACCATCCGTTCAATGCGTAGTTGCGTTTTATGCATGTGTCAAAAAAGTAGAATCAAAGTAATTTTATGTGGCAAGTTACAGAACAAAACGCAAAGAACGTATAGACGCATAGGACGGATAAAGTAGATCTACTTTCTACTTTTGTATCCGTCTCATGCACCATGAAAAAACGTCAGCTGTTTTTGAAAGCGAAAGATGGCAAATTATATTATATTTTTAATGATATCGATAAAAACGTTAGTGTGGTGGATTTAAATTTTAAGTTTTTTTGTTATAAAAAAGTTTATAATAAATGAAAAATATTTTGTAATAAAGATTATAACTATTTTCAAGAATAAAATATATTAAAATCAGTTTTTAACATAAATATTTCAAAAACAAAATTTGCATTCTAGTTATCGATTGCTTTTGTGTACTGAGTGTCATCTCTGTTGTGTTTATTATTATTTAAGCAAGTGCAATGGAGGAGAAGCTAATTGAAGCTGTGAAAAATCACGAAATTTTGTATAATAAAAGCCTACTCCTCTACAAAATATTATATAGATAAACTCAATGAATTGAGTGAATTCATTTAAAATCACAATTTCACTTTCCATTTTTGCAAGAACTGTTTTTATTTTTAAAAATATTCACACTACAGCTGATCACAACAAAAATATTTGGCGCATAAAACGTATTGCATGTAACTTGAACTTATAATCGAAGAGAACGTACAGAAACGCATACAACGCATATGCATAGAACGGATGGTATGGACCTTCAGCTTAATAATCGAAGAGAACGTACAGAAACGCATACAACGCATATGCATAGAACGGATGGTATGGACCTTCAGCTTAAACAAGCCACACACTTTGCGACTTCATACACATCCTGCTCATATTGCACCAAATGTCTGTGTCTTATTTTAACATGGCACAGAAAAACATGCATATGACAGGCTGTCAATTGATACAGCGAGCAATTTGAAACTAAGAAAAAAACTTGTTTTCGGATGGGAGAAAATAAACTTTGCGTCCGAGTGCTAGTGCTCGCCCGCAACAAAACATGTCATAATGTCTGTGGCTACCATTACTTGCAAACAGTTTTCGTTAGCTATCAACTTGCAGTAAAAAAAGTAATACGGCAGCTTTCCATTTTTATTTGCAAATAAGAAGTGCGTATAAACAGGATATATGCCAATTGGAAAGAAAATTTGCATCAACACTCAAAAGTGTGAAGGTATTGGTGAAAAAGGCTAAAAACCTCCAGTTATATAAACAAATTAATCAATCGGCGGCTGATCTTAGCCGATTTTGAGCCGAGAAAAAATCGGCGGCGGCGGATAACATAAGGCCTTCGGCGGCTCGGCTTAGCCGGCTGTCAATCGGTCGGCGCAGGTCTCTGCTTGGAGTTCTGATCGTAGGTTTGTTTCTGCTTTGATGTACAAAACAAAAATGTGTTTTCGAGAAAATCGATGAAGAATGTTTAGTTCATTAGTCTTATAACAATACGCGATAGAATTTTTTGTTTAATAATAAAAGTAATTGATACATACATATGTTTTTTATTCAAACTTAAAGTTGATAAACTTTTTTACATCTAAAATGAAAAGTTATTAGGACTTAGGAAAAAATTACAAAAATCTTTGTCAACGCATGCCACAATCAACAACAATATTTTTCACTACTTGTACAAGTTTATTTAAGTAGATATAAAAGGTGAAAATATCAGGTTAAATCATATAAAATGACTTGGGGAAAAACAAGGGAAAAATAAGAGTTTTTATATTTAATAAAGAAATTTTATTATAAAAAATAAACATCAATTCATTTCATTCACGATAATTAAATTTTGGTTCTTTACTTTGATTTACGTTCTTTGAATGGAACTTTATTGATCAGAGAAACAAGTCGAGGCAAAATTATCGGCGGCGGCGGAGCAGTAGTTTTGCGACCGGCGGCGGCGCGCCGAGAGAATATGAAAATTTAAAGAAAACGTAAAAATTTAAACTGAAAATCGATTTTCGAAATTTTTTCTCCGAAATTTGTCTTAGCAGATAAAATGTCGGCTAATGTGGAGCCGATGCGAGCTGATACAATCGGTGGCGGCTTGATATACAGAAAAATAACCGGCGGCGGCGCGCCGTCGGCTTGCAGCCGGTCGACTTGTTTCTCTGTTATTGATATGCATTATAACAGATGCGAACAACAATTTTAATACTTAAAAAAAAACTGTCATGTTACGGAGTTACGGACCTCCAAACTTTTGATTGTCTTTGTAAATTTTTGATTTACTATAACATATCAGATGCTGTAATTTTATTGTGTATTTACTTTACTACCAAAAACACATAATAGTTAACTAAATATAAACACTTACCGATAAATTATCACAAGTTGCTATTGTTTTCTTATATTCAATACTCCTACTCTCGTTCTATCTAATCCGTTTTCCTTGCTTAGTGTTTTGTTCTCAAATTATAGCTAAAATTGTACTCTTTCACTTTTTCTTTTCTTCTGTTGTTTTATTTTGTTTATTCCCTTTGTAATTTTTTCAATTCACTTTTAAGCCAAATAGGTACAATTTTCTTAATATTTTCTAAAACCACAAAAACAAAATTTTAAATACTTCTTCAAGAAATATATGTACTTTATTATTAAGGTTATTATGCCTTTCTTTTTAACAGCATAATCTTATAAATTTATATTCACAACTCCACCAAATCGGTGAACTTCAAAAGCGCATACATAAATTAAAAAGTATAGACTTTTTCCTTCAATCAAATAGGTACACCATATTACGTTGTTTTAATAAGTCTGTAGATTGTAC